>JAEPBF010000068.1:0-1200000 GCA_019739055.1 Passiflora organensis | reverse complement strand
GAAAAGCCAGAAATAGTGTTCTATAATAGGAAACACTATGAAGCAGTAAGTCGCGACCTAGCATACAAACAGAACAAGTCCCAATTCTAGTCCAAAAAATATTACTGGAGGTCCAACCCACCCTAGGAATCTATCAGGCGCTCAGAGAAAAAATGTTGACCTTACGCCGTCGATACAATACAAAGGAACGTACTCCACTAGATTTGATTAGTGCGGTGTATTTATGAGACGGGACGTTTGAGCCTTTAGGTTTAGCTTTAAACCATTTCTACAGGCTTCTCGGATTTTCTCGACGAAGGGATAGACTGGTGGACGCGTGTGAGTGACAGGAAAGGATTCAGAGAGCAATTATAGTGCTGGATCTCAAGTAAAGTTACAAAAGGCAGCAATTTCGTCAGGTGAGTACGTCAAATTCAAACGAATCAAAGCGGTGGAAAAAATCTGCTGGTTCCAAGGGTACTGTGATTAGCAATCTGTTCGAATCTGTTTAGCACATGACAACCTTAATGTTTGAGTCACATGTGTACAACAACAATTAGTTGCTTCGTACTCGTAAGGACGACCAGGTTTTAATGTCAGGGTACAACAACAATTAGGTAGACGAGAATCTGTGCTCATAAAGCCTGTTATAGAGCTTTCCGTCTTCTAAGGTGTAAGCCCATATGAAAGAAAAAGGTACCAGATAAATAGCCCAAAGCAACACAAGAAAACGCGGTCCAAAGCCACAAGAAGACTCTGAAACCTTTTTTTGTTGTTGCCAGGTTAGATCTATCCGCGATGGAATGGCAAATCGGAACATAAGTTGGGCATTCAATTTTATGACAGCTCCTCCATAGATTTATTAACTGAAACGGATAAAATCAGTATAGCATGATCTGTACAAACGAAGGATGCCTATCCATACGATAGGCCTGTATAATAGCTAATCAAAGCAGGTACAGGAAATAAAACAGAAGCAACGGCTATATCGTGACATCTCTGTAATCTAGCTAAAGCATAGCACTCAAAACTGCAAACATAAATATATATATATACTCTGGTTTCATCAAATCATAGCCATCGATACCAGCAGAAGAAGCAACCAACTGAAATTTGATCGCAGAAATGAATCAGCTGCAAAAGAGAATAGATATCAAGTTATGGTTTTTATGCAGGACCACAAAATCTTTTGGAAAACCACTCGATTAATGGCCTGATTAAAGTTCGAAGGGAGCAGATTAAGAAAACCTACATAAGTTTCTGATTGTTTGATGATCACTAATCTTTTGGAAGCTAAAAATAAGAGATGATAAGAAGGCTCATACACAGTTTGAAAAATTGTCATACCTCGATTCTCGTCACTAGCTGCAATGGCAGTTGTTGGAGCAGTTGATTTATTAGACATCGGAATCCCAAGTTTAGAACAATCCATTCCAATTGCACCTTCAAAAGAGGAAACCCTATGTCAATATTTCTTCAATGCCAAGTACTCCAAGCCTTTAATGATAACTATTAGTGTTGCGTACATTCTCTGTAGCATGGAAAGGAAGAGACATTAAGAAGGTTGTGGTAGCCCTCCGCACATTCACAGCTGTAATTGAGATTGGATGTCTTGTTGCAGGATCCTCCTCCACAATCAGTCCAAAAGCAGGCTAAAAAATAAAGAGGAAAAGTTATGCATACACTGGAAAATCCATCAAACATCAATTTCCGACCTAGTACTTTGTTTGTGATAGTGCTTACGATCAAAGACTGTGCCATTGGATTTTTGGGTTTTGTCTTTAACCGGTGAAGGTGCTGCTGCCGCACACGAGATATCCATGGTACCTATAGTATCAAAGGGAATGAGTACCCACAAACAAGAAACTCTCGATATGTTTAACAAGATAGATAGTTGTTTGCCATTTAGAATTTTCAATTATTATAGCTGATGGGCGAAATATATATGACCGAATCTTTGACTTTGTTAAGGTAGTATCTCACTGTTAAATCCAGACAAGAAATTATGTATGTCTGGTTTTCTTTACTAAGTTTACGAGCCCTGGACAGAACTCGAATCAAGTTGTAGTTTATCTACCAAATTTAAATAAATTAACACTAGATAGGGAAGAATCTATGTCTTTGTCAACAAATTCAACTTGGTTATAAGAACTTTTGACCTAAATGTACCAACGAAGACAGATGTCGTTTTAACTTGCTTTGATGCACTCTGTCTAGTGTCTTTTTTTATCGTTTAAAAATCTTCAAGATAATTATTATTATTCGGTAAACAGAGACTTTTCAATGAATCGTGCAGAAATCCCAGCCACAAGTACATTGGCTAATGAGCCATGGGCATGTGTGAACGCTCGCAAAGGAGTAATCTAGTTCACAGACAAGTTGATAATCTTTGAGATAATTTATTTTGAGTAGTTTTTCCCTTTTCCTCATAACCCTCTGCGTTCTAGTTATTCCAATACATCATACACTTTGACCACTTCCTATAAATCTAAAAATCCACTCCATACCAAAGGACCTTTGATGTGCCTATATGAATTAGAAGGCCAAGGGATCGCAGGAATAGTTTCTTTTCCGGGTTTAAAGTGGCAGCTATTAAGTTGGACACCAGTATGTTAAATGAGCAAGTCAAGATGCAAAAAAGAAAAATGAAGAAGAGAACTCACAGTTGGGGACTATGCAGGGTAGAAACCTGAGGAAATCATCCTTTTCCGAGCGGGTCTGCATCCACCCAGCATCACATTCACACTCGTAAAAGAAACTGCTGTTCTGGGAAGGCCTGCAGGCGCCCTTTCCACACTCCACGTGTTTGCACACATCGTCTGCGTCAAAACAACATCGAGATATCACCAACAAGACTATGCAATCTAATATCTCTAGCTACAATCATAACCCAGAACATAAAAATCACCATGTGGATCAAAAGTCATCGAATTAAAACCATTAACGCAACCGAAACTAATGGATGAGAAAGAAAAAGGTAAGCGGACAAGAAGTTTATAAGGTGCTAAAAGCAAACCGGGTGATTCGATTTAGAAACGTACCGAAGACCGGGGACAGAAGGGGGGATAAAAAATCACTGCTAACTGTCATACATTGCAGAGCAATCAGGAAAAGGAGACAGGCAGCGGCACTACAGGAAGCCATCGTACAAGGAAGAGAATCCACCAACTGTGAGAAGTGCTTGGGAAGTTCCTGTTATGAGTTTGAGCGGTGTGAGAGATGGTTTTGTACTTTCAAAAAGTGAAGAGTTTGTAAATCAAAGATCCTTATTTAAGACGGAAGCTTCTACTGTTGGGAACTAAACATCTGAGACTTTCTCCCATCGTGAACGTGGTCGTTGAGAGTTTGGTTTCAAATGCTGCGTGGGGAAAAATAGGTCTTTCAGTAAACGGCGTCGCATAACCCAAAAATCAGAAATCAAGCGGCTGCAGTTATGTGTTAATGTAGGTCGGCGGGGTGGGCACAGTTCAATTACTTGGGCACTTTGAAAATACAAATGCATGGCTCGGGGACCATGGTGACCGCTGAGCAATTGACAAAAAGTCAAAGGACGCCGAAATGCCTAAAACTAACAAATCAAAACCTCCCACATTATAGACTTTTCTACTGATAGGGTCTCCCCTCACAGACTCACAGGAAAGGAAAGTTAAGTTAAAACTATTTAATGATATATGAAGAAAATTAAAGTTTTCGTGGGACTTCCGTCAAGCCATTTGTTTAATATTTTTATCATTGCAGCAAATGGCCAATAAATTCGTGTTGAAGTTGGCCGGTGAGCCGGTTAGCTTGCCTATATATGACGCCGTATCATTTGTTATTACGGAGAAATTTTGAGTGTTGCCTCCTTTATAGTTCGCACATCTCATTTAGTACAATTATAAAATGAGTACAAAGATGTAGATAAGCATTGCTCTCGTTGGCTATCAAGTACGGCTGGATAGACTCTGACGACACTCGTGTCAAAGCCTAAGCGTACTACAACACGTACGAGTGCATATTAAATTAATGATTTTTAAATTTTGTTTATAAGGACTTCAAAAGTATAATAATTATTTTAATCACGAATCCTCGAGTCGAAACTGTTAAATTATAACACAATCTCCTTAACCATGCCATTTGCATAAAATATGGTTTGCCACGAATCCTCGAGTCGAAGTCACACGTTGTCTCACTATGACAAACCAAACCGTCTGGTCAGGTTCATTTCTGACATTTGTGCAATTTCTAATAGTCGACCGGAAGAAAATTACCTATATTGTTTTGGCAAATTTGGATGCCAATTTTAATGATTATGCGTTCTTGGTTTGGCGAAAACTATGTCATTTATATAAAATGTAAAATAATAAGGGATTCGTAATTTAAAAAATAAGGTAATACATATTAAAGTAAATATTATTATGTATTCACCTAAATTCAAAACAATTCTAACAGCGTTACGTTGCTGTGTTTATTCATTATTGTTTTTGCCTTGTCGGTATAGAGGCTTTTCAATGATAATTGGACTCGGCTACCTTAGACTTGAAATGGTTGTTAGATATCCGGCTTTTTAATGGGCTTAAAGCCCGCAATCGAATCTCTTCTCTTGTTTTTTCCTTCATCGAGCACTGACCAGAGTGCTATGCAACGAATACCATTATATTGGTTCAAACATCAGAATCAGAAGTTCGATATGCACAGCTACGTGACGAATTATTACAAATGTCTGTCATGTTCTCTGTCGGACTCTGGATAAGTAGTAACGCATTGGACCGGTGACTATCGAGATTGCTGGTTGGGCACCGCGGAGATTTACTACTTCCAAAGAGTAATGAGAGTTTCGGCATCGCCTAATTTTTTTTTAATTACATAAATAACAAAATCTACGAAAGGTGAAGACAAACGAAACGACTTCGTTCCGTGACTTTCTCTACCTGATATCACCATTTATATTGAAATTTTAATTTTGACATAGTCGGGTCTTTGAAAACCAACCAAATTCAACGGTCACCGACGTGTCTTACAATCTGTCAAGTACTTGGGAACTGTGCTATTTTATGATTAATCCTCGTGATACCTCTTTCTGCCATAACCAAAAGGATGACTTGTGGCAAAAACATTGTAACACAGTTAATAGATAATGTTATAGCCGCTGCAGAAACAGCATCTATAACATTATTGAAACATGTTTGCGCGGTGGACGGGGGTTTCGGCCCATGCGACAGTGGAAAATTGTTGTATTAAACATGAAAAATGACAGATGTACTCTCCAATTTAATGACCTTATATCCCAATCGTGATGGGATTATTGAAGTTTAGTTTTTTAGCTAGTAAATGGACAAACCCAAGAATAGGTGCCCAGATAGAGAAGGAAATATTTAAAACATACCATGTGATCACCGACTGTTCATTTGTCATCATATGACCTATACTTGGCACTGCACTAAAATTATCAGATGGGCCAAATGCAATTAATTGAGCGTGTGTATTCTAACCATCACCAAGGACTCTTTCTTTTTTAACCATAATAATATTTTAGTTGGAAAAAAATATTTAGCTTTTGTATTAAGAATTTTGTTCAGTTACTAAAATATTTAGCCTGTATTGATTCATGACTAAATCATTAGTACTAAAACTCGTCAAGGAAGGTTTAGCTTTTAAAAAACACTCGAAAACTTTTCAGATTTTTAAGGTAAAATATTTGTCGGGTTTCGAACGTGACATAATATATAAGTATTGTTTTAATATCCAATTCGAATGATGCCCAACTTTCCAAAATTGAAAAATGGTTTGGTGTCTTAATATCCACATCTGATCAACTCCGCCCCTCTAACCAGATTTGCCGTGATTGTGGTGCCTAACAATAGACAGTACACACATGAAATTGATTGGTCATCCGATTTGTCTTTATTATCTTAACACTATCAAGGTTATGGCGCAGCACTGGCCGTTACCAGGGCATGAAAGCAATTGGACCCAAACCTACATTGGGATCATCAGTTCGGAAACTGATTTAATGCTCTTGTATCAACTGCCAAGTAGATCTACACTTGGGATCGCAAGAAAAAAGCATTCGAATAATACGCGCACGTGGGAGATTGGACAACCACGTGCACTCCCTTACAAGTCCCCCACTTCTATAGACCTTTACTTATTTTACAGGACAATTCCCCTTCTCCTATGTAGTATTCATTTTACAGGGATTCTAACCTTGTTGTTTACCCATTTGCTCTTGGTTTATGAGAATACCATTTGTGGGTTGAAGAGATGGGGAAGACGGGGAAATGGCTTAGAGGTTTCTTGACAGGAAAGAAAGACAGGGAGAGGGAGAAGGAGAAATATGGAACTAATGGAAACAAGAAGGAAAGCTCTGCAATTAATGAGAATTCAACAAGAGGCGCTCATAATCCTATGACTCCACTTACGATTCCACCGACTACTCCGAAAGAGAAACGGAGATGGAGCTTCCGGAGATCATCAGCGACCGCCGAAGCTCCCAAGCAATCGAAATCAACTGAAAGCATTACCATGTTGGATCCGGAGAAAACACAGAAGAAACAAGCAATGGCTATGGCAACAGCTGCGGCTGCCTCCGGAAGCTACCGCGCAATCGAAGAGGCTGCTGCCATCAAAATTCAGTCAGTCTTTCGCTCTCATTTGGTACGAAAATCCTGATTTTCTTTTCCTGATAGCCTTTAGGTGCAGAATATGGAAGGAATTTGAATATGAAATACTGGAGCTTACTTTCTCCATGGTTTTAATAGGCAAGAAAAGCATTATGTGCATTAAAAGGATTGGTGAAAGTGCAAGCGTTGGTAAGGGGTCACCTGGTAAGGAAACAAGCTACAGCTACACTCCGGTGCATGCAGGCGTTGGTAAATGTACAGAACAGAGCAAGGATCCAGAGGATCTTGATAGCTGAAGATGTAAGACCTGTTAACCATAGGCAATCGGTCCACAAGAAATCCACACAGGATAATAAACTTAGGCACCCCAACTACGTAAGAATTTCATTATTTCAATGAATCTTTTGCGCTATTCCATTTCCTGCCTTGTGAATCATGAACTCATCTACCGCCAACTAAATCGCTGTATGTTTCCCATCCTGTTCCATGTTCTGCATTAAAAAAATGCCAAAGAATATGTTCAGGATTTTATTTTCAGAATAATGATTATATATTAAAGGGTTGCGGAAAAACTTTACTTTTACTTTTTTTCTTTCATTGGACGAGAATTCTTTATGAAAGCCATGAACATGGAGCAGAGTGTCTCCTCAAATCATATTGGCCTGAAGAGAACTGGCTCACTGAATGCTCATCTGGAATCTGCGCTTGATATGCAGGAGATTGGCGGGGGTATGGAGGAGAACATCAAGATTGTGGAGATGGATATCGGAGAGATCAAAGGAAACACTAAGAGCAGAAATAGCTACTCCCACCATCTAGAAGCAGCACGGGGAGAGGATAGATTGTCCTCACATCATGCGGCGAATCGGTCAAGCTCCAAGCAAGACAGCTTCCAAGTTTCTCCAGCCCCATCAGCATCGACAGACATGACCCCGACTCCGAGAGCCTGCAGTGGGCATTTTGAGGACCATTCCTTCAGCACAGCCCAGAGCAGCCCACATTACTACTCTGTTGCCTCAAAACTGTATCATCCATCAGGGGATTCATTTGCCTTCCCTCAGCCGGATTATGCAGTACCTATGTCCTATGACTATCCATTATTTCCAAATTACATGGCAAATACAGAATCCTACAGAGCCAAGGTTCGGTCACACAGTGCACCAAAACAAAGGCCCGACTCATGTGAGAGGCAACCAAGCAGGAGAAGGACATCCGTAGAAGGGAGGAATGTCCCCAGGGCCATGAGGATGCAACGCTCATCTTCACATGTTGGGACTGCTGTTCCTAATTATCATTATCCTTGGATGATTAAGCTTGACAGGTCATCCGTATCCCTGAAAGATAGCGAGTGCGGATCCACCAGTACGGTGCTCTCAAATGCCCATTACTGCAGATCACTTGTTGGATTTGATGTGAGTATAGATCAATCTTTGAACTCCTCAAAGGAGCATTCCTTAAATACTAAACTAGTTTTCTCGTTCAGCAGGTTGAAGGTGATAGGTATTGACAGAGCACTCGGTGATTCCAATTCCCACAACTGAGTATTCTGTACCGAAGTATTCCTGTTTGGATCATCGAAAGCGAGCAATATTATGAAACTTTCCATTTAGAGTTTTTATTTATTTATTTATTTAAATTTCGATAGCTTTGTCTGATTGGTATCTCTGTATAATTTTGAATGAAAATATAATATTAAGCAATTTCCACAAACCATGCAGCTCTTGCTACTCTCCAAAATGGAAATGTACGGCTAGCGGTACACATCGGTCACTCCCGGTACAGAACCCCAACATGGGAAAACCAAGTCTTACAAAGGAAAGAACTTATGGAAAAAAAATATTGGGCCTAGGGGGAGGGGAGTGAAAATCTTGAAGGCACTTCAAAAAACCAGGAATTTCAAAAGCTTTGCTTCGGGTAAAAATCGGCGTGTTGCCATCTATTTGTTTTCTTCTACATAGGCAGCCCTCCACATACCCTTCAATCTATTTTCCGCCTGTAGATATCCAAGATAAGGACATTGTACCTAAGAATTGGGAAGCTTCTCTTTGAAGAGGCGTGGAAGCAATTCATGTGCACCGATGTCTATAATCTCTGGATCCCTGGAAAACAAGCATGGAGCGGTATGCATAAGAAAGAAATGCATTTACATTGTCTGACTGAGATTATGACCGACATGTATAAGATGTAGTTTGTCATGTATCATCGAGTAAGGACAGAGAAAGAAACCTGCACCACGTTTTCCCCTTTTCACTAACACTAGGAATGAACCATAGTTTTCGCAGAACAGGTGACTCGAATTGAATAAAGAAACCATCATGCTGCCCAAGCTTCCATTTCCTTGATCCTTGACCTTTCCAGACCTACAAAGATGGTATTCGGGACCAATCCATATATGTAAGATGCAATTAACTACTTATTTTCAATATCCAAATAAAACCCTTAATTTGGTCTAGGTAGTACAGTCAACAGAGAGGACGGATCAAGTTAATATGACAACAAAACCATCCAGCACTGGGAAAACACAAAGCATACAGAGTGCTTGAACCCGTCATTGCATCATCCCTTGTATCAGATGACTTTTAGATGAAAATGTCCCTTCTGTCTCTAAACACATCAAATCATTAGCAATATGACTGATGTTCATCAATATACTAAATGGGGGTCCGAATATGTTATTTGATTATAGTTTGGTAGAACATAAATATATGTTAGCACTTGGGTTCAGTGATTTGATCATAAAAGAAATCAAGCAAACCAATACCACATGCGCCTCTGCCAATCAACAGACATATAACTGCAATAGAAAGTACCCATTTTTATCAAACCAGCTACTTACACAGATCACAATCTAACCTAAGAGAAACATTACACCGCAAAAGGAAAATACATGACAAGACAATCTCTAGCACCCAAAGGACTACAAGAAGGATAGAAAAATGCGGGGCATAGGAAAACATCCAGTCAGCGTCCCCCAAAACCAAGCACTCAAAAGAAAGCAGCTGCCAACATGTATTGATGAGAGAAACTTGGTCAAAATTACATGTCCATACAACATTATTAATCTTCAAACTTCTGTATTACCATGGCTACCTAGGTGCATACAAGAACTGAGAGCAAAGTGATATCCTAGACATTTTCGAGAATAAAAAATTTACCTGTGGGTAAGATATGATACTTTTTTGCACCACCAGGCAAGCTGCTTCGGAGAAAGAATCCTCAGAATACTGCCTAAGAAAAGAGAAACAGCTACTGTGTGTGTGGGGTGATTCAAAGGCCTGTGAGAAAACAAAATGATGTATTACTGTCAACAAATAATAACATTGTCCTATTTTGTTTGCACATAAACTGCACATCAGCAGATTGATCAGCCAGAGAAGATGGTTGCATACAAATTGGAAGTGAAGTTCATCAAAGTTTAACCTAAACCTTGTCAATATTGACAACAGGAGCATGTTTTTCGGTATCTGTCTTCTCCTTATCAAGAAGAAAGTAAACTTTAGGATCCACTTTGGAAGTTTCATGCCAAGATTTTATTGCTCCCTCCATGGTCTCACGTAGGAAGGAAAACATATCTCTCCACATTTCTTCAGGTCCAATCTTTTCAGACTACAAATGCAAAGGGCAGATCAATTCTTCATCCAGGAGAAATAAGAATGTTAAAAGTATGCAAGAATAAAATAACTATAGTAAAATAAAATAAACCACTTCCAAATCACAAATACATTAATTAGTACATGGTAGAACAATGAACTTCCATAACTTTTTCTTTGTATGCTACTCACCATTTCAGATTTTATTTTCTCCAAGTGCTTTGTCACATCGACATTGGATCTCATGTTTTCTAATTCTTCAGATCGTTTTTTGTCCTTCGCCAACTGAGAAATTCTTTTAATCTTTCTTGATACTTCAGTGCTCTGTGGATTGAATTTTAACGCTGATTGGAAGACAGCCAGTGCCTACATGACAGAAAAACATACCAGCCTGAGTATTTTACTATTCTCTTTAGAATGCTGAAAAACAAAAAAGGAGCATCTCAGACAAACCTCATCATACCGTTCCAAGGCCTCCAGGACACAACCTTTCCTGAAATATCCCTAAAGATGCATCAAATGGCACTGTTAAAGGAAAAATCTACAAGAACTGAGCCAGAATAACAAATTTAAAAAGGGTTATAGTGAAGCACCTTTTCCCATTCTGGATTCAGTTCGATTGTTGTCTCAGCATCAGCAAGTGCTTTATTAAGCTTCACCAATTGCAGGAACGCTGCAGCACGATTGCTGGCAAGTAATAGAACAATATGCACTTGAAAATTTAGAAGTACAGTGCACATGTACAGAAAGACACAATTTTGATCAAGCAAAGCAATTCGATTTCATACACAAGCTAAAACAGATTCATATGAGAAATAGACGTATAAATGGTCAAACGAGGACACTATATAGTTGTATCTACATGCTAATTCTCAAGCAAATGAAGGACTTAAGAACGATATTTTGCTCTAGCAAGCAAAAACATCACTGGAATGATGAGGACTTGTCAGTCACTCTCCGTTACAGCAGAAACCAGACATAATTACGACTTAAACCACAAGATAAGAGTACTGCATCACCAATAACATTTGTGGAGCAAAGCATCATGTTAATAAGTTAGAAAATACTTCTACTCATAAATTAAGAAAAAAATAATAACTAACAAGCACCAAGCGCTCACATATTCTAAAACAACTAATCCAGATCGGTCTATCATAGTACTGAAAAGCAAAGATAGTTGCGAGGACTTGAATTTTGACCTCAATAAAAACAATGGCAAAAGCAAAACGGCTAAAACATGAACACCCAAATGAAACAATCAGCAGCACTAGAAGACGAGACCAACAAATGTCTTCCAGACTAAAAGAAAAACTGATTTCTTTCACTCTACCTATAAAGAGTGGGATTTGAAGGATCAAGCTTGATAGCCTGAGTGTAGAGAGCAGCAGCTTTAAGATAGTTGCCAGCTTTGAAGAACTCATTCCCTTTATCCTTCAGTGATTTCTCCTGCCCACTATTACCTTCCGCGGAGGCTGCAGAGCTCGATCCCGCTTCTTTACCAGACATCGTTATGCTGTGGCAATAGAGAAACGCTGGATTAGTCCGCAAGCAGTCGTTCTGGGATGTTAGGGCTTATGCCTCTGACAGTTTTTCGTGTTCTGATTCTTTTTTGTCACTACCACAACCTACTGGACATAAAGAGCGTTCTGGACTGGAACTAGAAACAGTGAAAAAATAAACAATTAATTTTGTTCCATTCTTTTTCTATTAAAAATTAATTAGAGACATGCAATTAATACTCAATAATTCGATAATCGTTCGATTAATCTTGAAAAATATATTAATTTAAAGAAATGAGCTAATGCACATCTGAGCCATTGTTATGGTTAATATCCGCCTCTGGCAATGCAAACGGAGACGTAATAATTCATTTATTTACTATTTAATAAAAGTAGAGGACCACTCAACTGGGCTTCATATTAGCCCAACTCTAATCTGGTTAACCATGGGCTAATACGGACTAACAATGGCCGAGAGCAGAAAGCCCGGTTCAATTCAAAGCCTAGTTCGAGTTATTCCAATGCCGAACGACTAAATACCTTCTACGCAAAACTACATTGTAACCCAAAAGTACACCTATATAAACCCACACAACAGCGCTAGGGTTTGAGGTTTACAATTTCGCTTTTGTTATTAGCGCCACAGCAGCAGCAGCACCTCACCTCCTCCAAACATGGCTGTCGGGTGAAGCTTACTTCTCCTTTTTCCTTCACTCTCGCTCTTCCCAACTGTAATCAATGCTTGTATTTAGCTTGAGTGCAAATGATGTGCTGATCCTTTCTTTTCTTTTCTTTTTCCTTTTTTGCAGCAAGAACAAGAGGATTTCCAAGGGAAAGAAGGGAGGCAAAAAGAAGGCGTGAGTGTGATCGATCAATTTTTCTTTTTAATTTTAACTAGATCTGTTTGTCTTCTTTTGTTTTTGACTTGCTTTGTTTTGTTTTTTCATTGATATTTGGTAGTGTGGATCCCTTTGCCAAGAAGGATTGGTATGATATCAAGGCTCCATCTATTTTCAACGTCAAGAATGTTGGCAAGACCATTGTTACCCGTACTCAGGGTACTAAGGTATACTGTTTTATGCCTCTGGTTTTTTAATAATTTATTTGTCCCTACTGCTGTGTGTAGGGATCGTTGATGGCTTATAAATGTTATATGGAGCGATCTTTTGGATTTATGTGTTCGTCTATGTTCAATGATGTGTTTTATTGATGTTTGCTGTTGTTTACATTAGATTGCATCTGAGGGACTCAAACATAGAGTGTTCGAGGTCTCATTGGCTGACCTTCAGCATGACGAGGATAACGCTTACAGAAAGATCAGATTGAGGGCTGAAGACGTCCAAGGGAGGAATGTCTTGACAAATTTCTGGGTATTTTGTTTAGAATTTACTGGTTTTACTTATTGATTGCTTGTATCCGATGGAGGAATGGCTTGACAAATTTTTTGTTAAGCCGTCTAGTGAATTTTCTTAATGATGACATGTATCTGAGGGCAATTTATCAACTCCTGATTAGTCATCCCTTGAAAAAATATGAAGGGAATGGACTTCACTACAGACAAATTGAGGTCGTTGGTACGGAAGTGGCAAACCTTGATTGAAGCTCATGTGGATGTAAAGACTACCGACAACTATACCTTGAGAATGTTCTGCATTGCATTTACAAGGAGGCGTCCAAACCAGGTTAAGAGGACCTGTTATGCTCAGTCCAGCCAAATTAGACAGGTATGAACTAGCCATATTTATGTATGTGTCATTATTATTAATGCATTTTGAACTGCTCTATTTTTCCTTATTTTAATTTTTTTCTAAATCCGTAAAATTGTGTTGCTGACCCCCACTCCCGATAAAAGTTAGCTTTATAACCTTGAATGTTTGGTTGACTTGTTATTCAAATTTATTTGAAGAATTGTCTTATTAAGCCATGGTGTTATTAAGGTGTCTATGTCTCAGCTTTTGTTTGAAATCTGATTCTTGCTTTCCCGTCAATTCAGATTCGTCGCAAGATGAGGGAGATCATGGTAGCCCAAGCTGCTTCTTGTGACCTCAAGGAATTGGTCAAGAAGTTCATTCCTGAGAGTATCGGCAAGGAAATTGAGAAGGCAACTAAAAGCATCTATCCACTTCAAAATGTCTTCATCCGAAAAGTCAAGATATTGAAAGCTCCTAAATTTGATCTTGGAAAACTTATGGAGGTATGTCAGATTCGTTTCTTGGCCATTTGCTACTACTTTTTTTGTTATTTAATCATTTGGAAATGATTATTGATCTGCATATATGCCAAGAATAAATTATATATTTCTAATTTTCTTACGTTAACGTGTGTAGGTTCATGGAGATTACTCCGAAGATGTTGGTACTAAGTTGGATAGGCCTGCTGAAGACGTTGTGGTGACCGAGGCCCCAGCAGAAGCTGCTGCATGATCTGTGAAGGAAACTTACAAGGTCCCTCATGTTCACAGTTTTGTTGGGTTGTTGTTCTTTGTTTTCTTGTTTAATCATCTACTCCGTAGTTTAAACGCCGAATATTTTCCAAGTTAGGATTGGATTTGGAGTGATTATGTTGGAACGGATTTCCATTCAGTCAATGCTGCGCTCGCCATGAGACTAATATATTTGGTTTGCTATTGTTTATACTCGTCGTGATCTTCCCAATTCACGGAGTTATTCTGAAACCAAGTTTTCAGCTTACTGTCTTCTTCGATATTATAACGCTGAGGTCGACTGCGTATTCTAAATTGGGGCAAATTGTTTTTTCCGGAGTTACATTTCATTTGTATTAGGGAACTCTATTCCGATAGAGTTGGAATCGGATAGTGACCGTAAGGTGTTTGTCAAACTTCGAATTTTTGCTATTCAGCGTACTTTTTTACGACTGGAGCTGGTAGGTGGGTACTGGGGCTATAATGACAGGTTGCATGTCACCATAGCAGACATGATGGACAAAGTTGGGTACAAGTAGAAGCGTTTTCTTGTATAAGCTTCCTTGGGCAGCTGTGGAGTATTCCTCCAGTTAGGATAGACAAAACATTTGCATAAACGTAACCATGGGCTTAAACAAAGCCCATTGACCATAGATTGGTGTGGCCTAGGACCAAAGGTTCATGTCCATGCCACATGGGTTATCCATGGAGTATATTATCCAGAATAGGGTAGGCATCTGAAATATGTTGGCCCATGGACACTTAGCAACAGCCCAAGTAGAGGGTCAAGCTCTGTTTTTTTTTACAGCGTCTACTGAAGATGCATGACAGGTAGCCCTCAAGTATTCATTTTTAGCCGTTATCTTTTGTACCATATCATTGCACATGGGCTGTGCAGCAAAATTTAGTTCTTACCCTTAATAATATGAAAGGTTACATCGATGTGGGAGCAATGGGGTTGCTCATTTCACTTGCCACCGCAGGAGCTAGCAAAATATCAGATATACTTTGGACAACTTTTCAGAATCCTTGGAGGAAGCATCTGTCTTGACTGTCTAGTCCACTGACAAAAACAGACCCGATTAACACTTCCATGTATCTTTGTTCCACTCGGGGCCCATTGCGTCTATTACATTGGTCGTGCCTTTTCCGACTGCTCTACAGACTCGGGACCCACGAAATTACTCTCTTCCTCTGCCAGCATTATATCTGGAGTATCAAAGAAAAATCCTTTATAGAAAATAGCCAATTTGGTGTCTAGTCTCCGAGAATGCTCAGGTTAGTTGAACACCTGGGTCATGGAAGAATCGAGCTCAGAAGTCAATGGTGGGCAAATTGCAAAATTAGCATCTCCATCTTCTTCGCACTAGTAGGTTTATGATGCGTGGATGCTCGCCGCTCGATAGGCCGCATTTTATGACTCCGTGAATGAGAAATTCTTCTAGTTAATTAATTATAATCTTGAATGTTACGAAAGTAGTGGAAAGATCTATTTTCTTCAAAAAAAGAAGAGGGAATTGCACGCCTTGCTTCACTCATAATGCTTCCCACAAAACTCATACGTAATTATTTTTCTCAAGTAATGGGTGGTAGAGTCAAGAATGTGTGAACCACAAGATCTGAGATTGGTCACATCTAGGAACCCAAGAACGAACACTATTGAAATCCTGAGCAAAAGGTGAGTTTAGTCATTTGATTCTCTTGCCATGAATCATGATACCCGTACTTTGCCATGTCTTCCTGTCCTATCCTATGCCTACACGAACGGTAGCTATAAAAGGACAGCAAAGTTAGTCGTATCGGTTACTGCACCATGTTTTCTTTATTATAAGAGATAATCAAAAGAAAATCTTTGTTTTATCCATTGTTTAGTTGTTTAGTGTTTTCTCCGGAATGTTATTATAACTTTCTCCTGTGCATCATAAAACCAGGGACAGACTTAAAGTTTCACACTCCACGTGCCTGCACAGTCTTACTAATATACCTCTTTCTTTTTTTAGTTACAGTTCTGTCATAAAAGTGAATGAGTGAACCGAATAGCAGGATTTACTGCCGGGGACTCTTTGGAGAGAAAGAGAGAGAGAAAAAGGGAATGTGGCTGTTTTTTCTTGGTTGAATGGAGAGAATGGGGTGACTAAGGAAGCAATGCAGCTGGGAGATAGGTGTCACAGCTGCTGACCAGTGATCTCTGGCCTGTTGTTGGGTTTTCATACTTTTGGTGTGTATCTGATCTCTAATGAGACTGGAAATCGTTCTTTAAACTCTACATTGATACCCGTTTCGGCTGAAGATTGTGCTTTTTATGTTCAATGTAGTGGTAGTTTTGGTGTATGAGTACGACTTTTACTTGTCTCTCGGTAGTTTTTATTATTTGTCTTATTCGATGAACATGACACATGAAATCTTTCCATTTCCTTTAAGATCTCCTTTTATTTTCTGTTGGATGAACGTTTTGCTTCTCTGTACCCTTTTTGGGTTTGATCAATTGCAGTTGTGTGTTATTCTCTGCTCTTTCCAGTATTTTTATTCTCAAGGTGTTTGCATTGAGAGTTTTGTTGGGTTTTTATTGGCCAGTGTGGTCTAAAGTTGCATTATACTTGTTCTTGAATCATGGATTTTTGGGTTTAAGACTATACTGTATGATAAATGTGCTTTTGTTTTTCTTCCTAATTTTCCCAATCTGAAGTTTCAGTATTATAAATTATCTGACTCTCCCTTCAATGATACTTTTGTATTGGCCACTTATGTCTACTATTACATGATACTTGTTCTGGTACCATTGATTTTGGTTTTAATGAGGCTTTTGTTTTTTCTATTCTCCTAATCTGATATTGTCAGTTCTGCATATTATTTGACTTTGTCATGAATGATGCCTTTGCAGTTTATAGATTCGAAGATCCGGCTTTATTGTTCATCAGTCTATGGACATAGTGAGTGATGAGCTTCACTTGCTGTCGACATAGCAGGGACTGTTATTCAGTCGAGCAGTTAGCCTACTGGAGAGCTTTCATCAACTTTGTAATTTTGTTGGCCATTGCCGAAGCAGGTCGAAGTAGTATAGCTGGTGCTTGGTAATCAATTCAACACGATACTGGCCTGGATACATTACCTGGGTTTTTGTTACTGGTGCAAAAACCAGAGTTCTTTGAAGTTTAAACCAGTTGCTCTATTGCTTTTTGGCGGAATCATGGCGTCCTTATTACATTCGGAATCCAGAAGATTATATTCTTGGTGGTGGGACAGCCATATTAGTCCAAAGAATTCTAAATGGCTTCAAGAAAATCTTGCAGGTGCTTGTCTTCTTCTTGGGTTTTGGTTGACAATTTTGATCAGTATCCGTTTAATGCACATCTCAATATACGAATGCTATGAGAAGCTTGTAACTATAGGATTCTGGTTCTAGAAGAATAATTATGCCTTTGAACCGACTAAAAGTAATCTATGACTGATTATACTCTTAATCTCAGATATCAAATTAATAGGCTTTCAGTATAAGACTGCTAATTGTTTATCGTTTTGCTTTAAGTAATAAACTGAATGAAGCAATGCAGCCATGCTTATGTTTTTTGTTATATAGTTTCACATTTGAATGTACAATCTGTCTCAACAGATATGGATGCCAAAGTCAAAACTATGATCAGGCTGATTGAAGAAGATGCAGATTCATTTGCAAGGAGGGCTGAGATGTACTATAAGAAGCGTCCGGAGCTGATGAAATTGGTTGAGGAGTTTTACCGGGCTTATCGTGCATTAGCAGAGAGGTATGACCATGCAACCAGTGAGCTTCACCAGGCCCATCGAACCATTGCAGCATCATTTCCTAGCCAAGTACCTTATGTGCTGGCTGATGATCCAGTCTCAGTCTCTTCTGTCCATGAGGGTGAATCAAGGACACCAGGAATCCCACACCCAATTTGTTCGTTTCTTGTCCCAGGGGACTTGCAAAAGGATGCAATGGAACTTTCTTCAACAAATCCAGATGCTGTACAAAGTAACGGAGGTAATTTGGAGGAATCAGACTCCAGAATTAGCAATAAGGGTCTAAAACAGCTCAATGATATGTTTGGACCTGCAGCAATGTCTCATATTCCAGAAGCTGGAGAAGTAAACACGAAGAAAGGCCCTGAGCTTTGTGAAACAGTGGAGGTTTATACTAACAAGGAAGCTGAAACTGAAGCTCAAGCCTTAAAGAAAGCTCTTAAAGAGGTTGAAGCTGACATGGAAACTGTTTTTCTTCAGCACCAGCAGAGCCTGGAGAAGTTATCTAGCTTGGAGAAGGATCTCAAGGATGCTGAAGATCTTGATGGAAGAGCAAGTGCTGCAATTGAGCTTAAACTTTTGGAGGAAGCCCTTGCAAAAGTAGAAGCCGAGAGGGATGCTGGTTTTATTCAGTGCAATGAAAATTTGGAAAGAATATCAGCTCTGGAGAACACAATCTCCCTTTTGGAAGAGGAAGCAAAAGGGTTTAATGAGCGAGCTGTTAATGCTGAGTTAGAAGTTCAAAATCTCAGGCAAGAAATCTCAAGATTGGAGTCAGAAAACGAAGCTGGTCTTCTTCAGTACAACCAGTGTCTTGAACTAATTTCCATTTTGGAGAGTAAAATCTCTCTTGGCGAGGAAAATGCTAGACTACTGAATGAACTGACTAAAAAGGCCGAAACTGAAGTTAAAGAATTGAAGGAAGCTCTTACTAAGTTGAATGAGGAAAAATATGCAGCAGGACTTCGCTATGAGCAGTGCTTAGAGAGAATGGCAGTAATGGAGGCTGAAAAGTTTCATACTGAAAAGGATGTCAAACGACTTAATAGTGAAATTCTAACTGGAGCTGCAAAATTACAAAGCATAGAAGAACGGTGTTTTCTGCTTGAGAGTTCAAATGAATGTCTGAAGTTAGAGGCTGAAAATCTGGTTCAGAAAATAGCATTAAAAGATAATAAACTTTTAGAGAAAGAAAGTGAGTTGGAGAAACTTCAGACTTCACTGCAAGATCAGCGCTCACAGTTTCTTCAAGTTGAAGCCACTCTCCTGACTTTGAAGAAGTTACTGTCTCAATCTCAAGATGAGCAGAGAGCTTTGGTTGTACAACTACAACTGCTGAAGGATCTTGAGGCATCCAATTTTGATCTCCATGCAGAACTCCAGCAGGTTAAGGAAAAGAATCAGGGCCTTAATGAATTGAGCAGTACTTTCAGCATCTCAGTAACTAATTTGAGAGATGAAAATCTGAACTTGAAGGAAACTAAGGGGAAACTTGAAGAGGAAATTTCCCTGCAAATAACTCAAACTAATTCACTGCAGCAAGAGATTTATCGTTTGAAGGAAGAAATCGAAGGCTTGCATAGGAGATATCAGGCTATACTGGCACAAGTCCAATCAGTGAGTCTAGATCCTGATTTTCTCAGTTCATCCATCAAGGATCTGCAGGACGAGAACATAAGGCTTAAAGAAGTTTGCGAAAGGGACTGGGATGAAAAAGAAGTTCTCTATGAGAAACTGAGCAAGATGACTATGTACTTAGAGAAGAATGCTGCATTGGAGAGATCATTGTTAGAGTTGAATGAAAAACTGAAAGGATCCGAGGAGCAGGTCAAAGAATTGCAGGATTCATGCCAGTTGTTTCAGGCAGAAAAATCTGGTATTGCTGCTGAGAAAGCAATCATACTTTCCCAGTTGCAAGCCATGACTGAGAATGTTCAGAAGATCTTGGAGAAAAATGTCTTGCTTGAGAATTCTCTTTCTAGTGCAAATGTTGAGCTTGAAGTTTGCAGGACCAAGTCAAAGGGCTTAGAAGAATTCTGTGAGATACTAAAAAATGAGAAACACAATCTTTTAAATGAAAGAGGCATCCTGGTCTCTCAGTTGGAAAATGTTGAACAGAAATTGGGAAACCTGGAAATGAGTTTTACAAGATTAGAGGAGAAATATGCGGATCTGGAGAGGGAAAAAGAGTCAACAGATATTCAAGTAAAGGAAATATGGTGTCAGCTTGCTGTAGAAAAACAAGAGCGATCTTGCAACATACGGTCAAGCAACTCCCGGTTGGCTGAGTTGGAAAACCAGATCCATCAGCTGCAAGAAGAATGTAGCTTCAGTAAGAAGCAATTTGAAGAAGATTTTGCTAAAGCTGTAAATGCTCAGGTGGAGATCTCCATTTTGCATAAGTTTATAAAAGATTTAGAAGAGAAGAATTTATCTGTGTTGATAGAGTGTCAGAAACATGTTGAGGCATCAAAATTATCAGATAAGTTGATTGCAGAGTTGGAGACTGAGAATCTCGAGCAGCAAATGGAATTAGAGTTCTTATTAGATGAAGTTGAAAAACTCAGAAGAGGGTATCAGCAGGTATATAGATCTCTTCAGTATGTTGAGCATGATGATAAGATTGAAAAGGAACAAGTTTCTCTTATCAGTATTTTGGACGACATTGAGGACCTCAAAAGTTCACTCCTGACTGGCGAGGATGAGAAGCAGCAATTGATGGTTGAGAACTTGGTGCTTTTAACTTTGCTTGAACAGCTGAGATCAGAGAGTGGAGAACTCAAGTCAGAGAAAAATCTGCTCGAGCAGCACTTTCAGGTCATAACATTGGAGCATGATTTACTGGAAAAGGATAACCTTGAACTTCTGGAGATGAACGGGGAGTTGAGGTCAGAAGTTACCAAGGGACAGGAGCGGGAGAAGATTTTACAAGGTGAACTGGAGACAAAACATGAAGATCTAGTAATGTTACAGGGTTCTTACCTGGAATTTCAAGAAGAAAACAGATGCTTGAGTCAGAATTTCTCAAAACTCAAAGAGGAAATGCATATACTTGAAGAGGAAAGCAGTAGCATCCTCCAGGAAGTAGTAGCTCTTCGCAACCTTTCATTGGTTTTTGAGAACTTTGGGATTCAAAGGGCTGAGGAACTTAGAGAAGTTGATGAAAAGCTAAGCAGTCTCCAAGTGATCAATAAAGACCTTGCGGAAAAGGTTGAAAGTTTGGGGATCAAACTAGAAATGAAGGAAAAGATGAATGTAGCCCTGAAACAAACAAAAGAGAACTTGCTGATTGAGCTTAATGAAGAGAAAGACTTGACTGATCAACTGAACTGTCAAATTTTTCTTGGACTAGATTTTCTGAGAGAGAAAGCAACAGAACTTTTAGAAGCAAAAGAAAAGCTCAAGGCTTCTAATGGCTTGAATGCAGAACAATGTACAACAATTGCAGCACTCGGGAGGAAATGTAAAGACTTGGAGGCGATGAGAGAAGCGATGGAGAATCAGATTCTTGAACTGACGAAAGAGAGCACAAATCAGAAAAAGGAAATTGGATGCCTCCATCAAGCAAATACATATCTAGAGTCAAAAGTCAGTGCGTTAAGTCTGGAAGTTGAGGAGCAAAGGACCAGAGAAAAGAACTTGAGCTTGGAACTGCTAGAGAGAAGCACTGAGTTTGAACTTTGGGAGGCTGAGGCTTCCTCATTCTATTTTGACCTTCAAATATCCTCCATCCGTGAAGCTCTGCTTGAAAACAAGGTTCGTGAACTGACAGCAGTTTGTGAGAGGCTTGGAGAACAAAATGTAGCAAAGGACTTCGAAGTGCAGCAGACGAAAGAAAGGTTTAGCTGCTTGGAAAGTGAAATTGGAGGATTGAAGGCTCATTTGTCTGCATACATTACGGTTATAGCTTGCCTTACACAGAACATAGAGTCTTTGGAACAGGACACTCTGCGAAGTGCAAAGTCTCTTCCCCTGAGCAGTGGCCAGACGGTATTTTCTTTTACCCTCATTGAGCATTGTAAATTATTAAAGCAATTGAATTTTTCTGGTCCTAAAATTCCCAAATCAATGGGTTTTCCTTATATTTAAGGAAATTCGAACATTAAACTGCAATCATAATGGTTTTTCTTCTATACATAGTTGTTGGCTATTTTCCCTGTTCTGAGTTTTGGAATAGGATTGCTTGTGCATGCGACCTGGGTTTTGCTCCTGGTTTTGATATGCCTCCTGCACTTGGTGTAGTTATGTATGCCAATAATATCCATTTTGTCTGTCTATCAGGATGTACAATCTGTTATCCACCGGCACAAAACAAGCCATCAAGGCCAATGGAATGACGAAAGCACCATGATTACGGATGGAATTTCAGAATTGCTGAAGCTACAGAGTAGAATTAAAGCCGTTCAGGAAGCAGTTGTTGAAAAAATGGACAGGCTTGCAGCTGAAGAGGTAGTGGTGGAAAAAATGGTTAGACTTGAAAGGCAGGACATTTCGGACACAAAGGACCAGATAAAATATCCAAAAAGAGAAGCTGAATTACTGGAATTACGACAATGGTCGGACAGAAAGGATGGCATCCAAGTAAAAGAGCTTGTGTTTGAGAAGGAACCCTCCGATAAAGCCTGGACAGAGAAGAACATACATGATGCATCTGAAGGGAAAAACCGGATGTTGATGAAAGATATCCAGCTTGATCTGGTCTCGGATCGTTCATCATCTCGGAGAAGCAAAAGGCAAACATCTGGGGGCGGTGACCAGATGCTTGAGTTGTGGGAATCTGCTGAGAAAAATTCTAGAAATGATCCTATTTCTCACACACAAAAACAGGCAACTCCACTGGGTGAGACTATCAGGACTTATCGTCCTTCCAAATTGAAGCAGAAGAGTAAGAATTCCCCTTTGAATTTTCATATGGAGAAAGAAGTAGGCATGGACAAGCTGGAGATGCCGGCAAGCATTATCAGAGAGCCAAAACCAGAAGGAAACAAAGTAAAGATCCTGGAAAGAGTTGCATCGGATAACAAGAGACTAATATCGCTTCAAACAACTGTTCGGGACTTGAAAGAAAAAATGGATGGAAAGAAGAAAAGCGAGAGGGCTAATGATCTTGAATTCCAAAGACTGAAACAACAGTTAGAAGCTGCAGAGGAGGCTGTTCTGGAGCTGGTTAATGGCAGTGATCGGCTGACCAAGGACGTTGAGAAGTATCCATCCTACCCGGAGGAAAACGCTTCATTGGGGTTGGAAGAGTTCAGCAGCATTGGCAGAAAGAGAGTGACGGAAAAAGCATGTAAACGATCTGAAAAGATATCAAGGCTGCATTTTGAGGTGCAAAGCATACAATACATTCTTCTTAAACAGGAGGATGATAAAGAGAAGAAAAGCAAAGTGAGACAGAGATTTTCAAGAAGTAGAACTGGCGTTATCCTGAGGGATTTCATCAGCAGTGGCAAGATAAGTAAGGTGAGGCGCAGAAAGTCTTCTTTCTGTGGGTGTGTGAGGCCCTCCAACAATGAAAACCGAAAGCACCACTTGACAGAAGTTCTTCGTCAAGATTAGCTTTCTAATTATCCTGAAAGTGCTCCCCATATGTTATGTTTTTGAGAGCATTTGTTGGACTAGTTAGACTCAAGTATTACTATTAACCACTTCAAAATAGGCTGATGATGCAGCAGTGATAAGCTGTTTGCTCAAGAATTTTAACCTTGTTACTTCGGCTGAACTGCATAATGTTATATAATCATCTTCTCTTATGCATTCAAAACCCTTGACCAGAAAATCACCCTACCACTGCAAAACTAAGATTTTGATCGACATCGGTTAAAGTGAATATTCTCTCTTCGGAACCCCCCCTGTTAAGGAGATGAACAAACTCGAATCCAGATTAGAAGATGGATACATTGTTGAGTTTAACAATGGAAGAGAAGAAGATGAAAAGGTCTGTTAAATTGAGGAAGATGGGACGTGACAGGAGTAGAGTGAAGAGTTCCTAGTAGCAAGGAATTGACAATGGAAAAATTTACACGGCCTTTAAGACTAAGCAAACAGAACATAGTTACTATAATATGAATGAATTTTGGAAGTTGAAGGAACTACGGATAACATATTATTTGACGAATACACATAATGCCTCAGACTAAATTAACAAAGCTTCAGAGGGTCGCTCAACAATCTCATGGAAAAACATCCGGCTTCAATGCTGGGGAGTGAGTGAAGGAAACGAAGGTATTGATTGCAAGATCAGCTTCCGGCCACTCCTAAGACCAGGGGATGATCCCAAGTTAATGTGAGGAGGAGAGACTCTCTTGCTGTTGGGAGAGGAAGTCTTGATGCCAACGCTGGGAGAGCAGTTGCCTTGGAGGATCTCAGGAATATCATCATCTGGGATACTTTCAAATTTGTTCTCAAATTTCGTCATAGGTCGAACCATATTTGGTCTTCCATATTTTTGTTCAGCATACGATCCAGTACCAAGAAAGGATCTTGGCGGTTTGCTGGTTGATGACAATGGCAGCTGAACCAATGGCCTGAAATTTAAGATCCCACTATGGTTGGAGATCGAAGAAAAAGGATAGATGACATTACAAGACAACAATTAGCTTGGAAATAAACCTGCAAAGCTGCAAGGGTGTTGCAGGAAGGGCAGTCCTTGCTGTCTGTTCTTCATTAATCGGGATTGCAGTTTTCTTTAAAGCTATGTCAGTGGCACTTTTATCGCTTGCTTCTGTTTCATCTTCCACATCAACTTCCATTTCCGTTAGAGCGGAACCTAGTAAAGAAAAAACATTAGTATACCAATTGATCAATGAAACCGCTGCTACCAAGTAGCAATACAACTTCGAGAAATATTGCAGAAATCAGGCTAAACTCACCATCCTTTCTTCCAAAAGCATTTTTGCATCCTTCACATCTACAGTTGATGGAGCAACCAACACCACCCTTCACAAGGAACCATGCTTGAATCAGTGAAAAGAAACCTCAATATATATATATATATATATATAGAATATGTTTTGAGTAAATACCTGATAGCATTCACAGTATTTCTTTAGGCAACTTGATTTTTTGCAGTTGCATCCCCTTTTATGCCGTGCTGAAGCAGGTGTTTTACTGGACTCGTCTCCAATCTCAGTTACAGCCTCGGAACTTCGAATCACTTTAGGGGCAAATGCAAGCGGGTTGCGAGACTCGATCTGTTTGCGAGTTGCAAGAACAGTATCTTCATGGATAGGCTTGTTGAAGCACTCTTGACATGAACATGGTTCTATGCAGTAGACGCCAGCAGCAAAACATTCACAATAACTGCAAGTTAAAACAACGTCATGAATACACAATAACTGCAAGGAGATCATCTGACTTAAATGGCTTTAGCAGTTAAACAAGAAAACATATGGGAAGAAAAGGGCAATCCTCATGCACACTATAAGAGCAATACGATCCCCAAAAAATGGTAAAGAAAATCAGCCAGCCTAATTTACTCTACGTTTGAATTCAACCTCCAGAGGGAAAATACTTACAGCTTCAAACACTTCGACTTCTTGCAATTACATCGTTTGCAGCCTTCAATTTCTCCTTCCATTTTACGCCTGGAATTGCAATTCAACATCAAAGCTTGAGAACGTGAGAAACAAATAATAAAAACGCACTTCAAAAGATTGCCAGATGATGCAGTTGCAACCATGATGCAAGACATTTTATAGAGGACATGCCTTTTCTTTTTAGGGCTGCTCTGATTTAATTCCTCACTGGCTAAATAAGTACAAGCCTGGGAAGCATCTTCAGCCAGAATAACATTGTTTTCTGAGGAATCCATCTCTCTTTCAGCCGGAACCAGAGCCAATGAGTCATGGAGTTCTTGACTCATTGTTGGAGAGTGCAAAGCAGTAGAGCTAGGTATAGTCCTGGCAGAAGAAAGACTTTCAAGCTTGATGAGTTTATTTTCCTTGGATGTTATTGCCAGAGTGTTTAAGTGCAAGCCAATTCCAGGTAAAGTACATCGTGAAGAATCAGAGCCAATCTTTACAGACACCGATAACCTCTCTGAGGAGGTGACTCTCTCATTGGATTGTACGATGACTGAAGAACTAGAAATTGAACCTTCATCTAAGTTCTTTCTGCGTGCTCCTACCATCTCAAAATCCAAACAACGCCTGCGGACGCCGCGATGCAAATTGGAAACAGTCTACAAATATGTGAGCAGACCAGTTCAATTCAGGTAAGGATGTTGAAAATCAAAGAGATATCATATCTATGAACAAGAAAGAACATTTAAAAGAATAAACTTAAACAACTCAAACATTCCAGCTCCAAGAAATCTAAACTGAGAATCCAAGGGATTTACATAAGACAGTTCTTGCAGCCACACCTCACAAAAGTTTATCATGTTACATTGACCACTTTTTTCTTCAAACTTACACATTATGACGCTTAAAATTAAGTTCTATTTAAGCCAGAACTAAATGAAGTTCACATTTTACCCCATTAGCTACCTTCAAAGGTTTTTGATCCAATTACTAAGATGTCTTAAAAGATTTGCACACTTTCTCAGTCAGCTTGCCATGCAAGTACTTGTTTCATGTCAGAAAGGAGTTTTTACCATACCTGTTTCATTTTGCTCGGCTCAATGGTTTCTCCTGACTGAGTGGCAGCATCTGCCATCTCGTGTTGTTCATCGGAACAAACAGGGTAAATAATTTGCATGTCCTGCAGGTCATTATAAGAGGCGCAAAATCCAGTATTACGATCCACTGACTTCAGCATTAACCCCTTAAAAGACTCTGCGCCAACTGGAGAATTAAAAATTAACAGGTCAGCAGCATCCAGTATCATATTGTCCCAGTCACATTCAGCAACCTCTTTTTTCTCAATCAAGTGTATCCCCTGTAAATGTGATTCATCTTTAGGTGAAGCTTTTCGACCATCCTCATTCACCAAGGGAACAAGGGACTCTGATGTGCCGGCCAATTCATGCAGACAATCTGGTTGGGTATCACAACAAGGTGTTGCATCACATTCAGAACTGTCAAAATCATATTTTAGGGTCCGTGGCAGCTCAATAGCAAACTTCAAATGTTCAGTAGGTGGTTCTCCGACAGAAATTCCTGGATTAAAGCCTTCTTGTAGCTTAGCCGAGCTCTCATGCAACTGAGCTGCATCCACAGTTACCCCTTCACCATCACAGGTTTTATTCCCATTCTCAGAGGACTCGGTTTTTGAATCATTATAGCGGTTATTCCTGAACATAAAGAAATATATACATAATAAAGAACATGCAAGTTATTTATTTATATGTAATTGTCCTAGAAAGCAAGTCAGCTACCTTCTCAGGAATCTAGATTCCTTGTGAGAGCTCACATGAGGTGAAGTGAAAATGGATGGGACCGATGTAAGACCAAGCGAATGGAAACTGTGAGCAACGTGCGTGGACCTAACTGGTTTTATAGGAGAAAGGTTATTGATATAGTTGAAGACCGGAGAATCCTGCACCCACGAACACTATTCAGATTATACATGGAGAAGAAATTTTACAATCTTCTGCATAGAATTAGAGAGGATAGATACAGTATAAAAATCAGTTCAACTAACAAGCAAATTCACATCTAAGCTTAAAACGGTTCTAACATGGAAAAAATTAGAAAGAAATAACTTTCTCCAGTGTGTAGTGTGGAGGTGAATTATATGAGAGCTGTAGATCCTTAAGAAGTAGGAAATTGAGTTCATATAAGAAATTGCATAGATTAAGATCTCGAGCTTAAGGTTTGGTACTGTAAAAAGTTTGACAAGCAGGTTCGCTTCATGCTAGACCGAGAGCATGAAGAGCACGAAACTCCATTGAGCAGGTTGTGAAAAACTATACTACAATTACAGATCTGTACCACGGAGAAAAAAACACTGATCCCAGAAAAAACCCTGGCAATTCAATCCGCCCAGAACTCAAACCAAAAACATGAAACTAAATCACAGAAGAACCCTGGCAATTCAATCCACCCAGAACCCGAACCATAAACACGAAACTAGCCAATGCAACCAAAACCATCCAGGTCAAACGAGCAATTCACCAACTAGAAAAGAATGGAAAGGAAAAAACCACCAATTCAAAACTTAGAAAACCAAAACAAGTGCTGATTAAAGAGGTCAGAAGAAGAGAACCAAGAGCAACGTAAGCATCACCTCGAATTTAGAAACAGGAGTTGTGATCTGGGTGGTCTTCTTCGGGGTATCCATGGCCAAAGGAGGAGCTACTACACATAGCAGCTACCACTCAGGGACCAACTTTTCTGTCCTCGGTGACGTCCCCGCTGTCTGCTCTGGTTTCTAACCACTATTTCTACCCTCTATAGAACTGATATGAAGAAGAAAAGAAAAGGATGATATTCAAGAAGAAGCGGGAAAGCGGGTGTGACTAAGTCTGTGTCGTGGAAGCGCGTGTATTGGATTTCTCCTGGGGATAACAATTGACCCACCACCATAGAATACAGTTCCCCGATACCAACTGTTGTCTCAATTATATATGCATTTCTTTGGCCCCGTCTCTCTGACTCTCAGCGACTGTTAAATCCCCTCCTACTGCCTCTGCTCTTTAGTTGTACTTACCTTTCTTTAGCTTTTTTTAAAGTAACGTATTCTGGATTCTTGACCTCCTCTCTTTACTCTTCCTGTATTTCTTTTTTCTTTTTTCTTTTTTTTTTCTTTTTCTCCTGTCTTTCTCTTTTTCTTTTTCTTTTTCTTTTTACATGAGTGTTCTGTTTTCTCTGTTTTCTGCGGTTCAGTTTTACTTACTGGCTTTGGTGAAGCTTGGAGGTGGGTGAGGCTGTACAGAAGTCGAAACTCTTGCTTCATAGTATTTGACTAAACAAAACCGTGTCGGTCCGACAAAACAAGAAAAGAAATCTAAAAATAGGCTATTGCCAAGGAAAATTAACCAGAAAAAGGGTTTATGTTTTTTTTAATCTAAAAATACAGGCTTTGTTTATGTTTCTATTATAACCGCTGCTGTACGACTTTATGATCGCATTATTGCATGGGCCTTGTAGGGTTTCTCCATCATTTTTACTATGTGGAAAAATATTTATTGTAGAATTATTTTCATTAAATTACGTGGATAGCATAAGTGACGTAGATTTAATCATCCGTCTGTCACCACAAATCTTAATTTTTTTATTTTTTGGTTATATCATATACGTAAGAGTGATACGCTTGTCCGGTGAAAAATAAAACAGAAACGACACTTGGTTCAAAATACTTGGAAATGCCAGAACTACGTTATCTTTACCTCCACTAATAAACACGAGTAAAATATCAAGTGTCATGCTAATAAATTACGGGTATTAATACATCAAAAACTGTGATTATGATGATGATGATGATGAGAAAAATTAGGAATAAAACGTCTAAGTAGGTAGGGATATGTGGTGAGATTCATGGGACCTTCGTTTTATATATAATTTTAATAAAAAGGAACAAATAGAGCTTCAACTTATTATAAGCTTTAAATTCACTTGGAAGCTTTAATTCCATAAATTAACGTTTCGTATATTATGGTAAGTGTTTTAATTCACTCGTTATATAAAATGATTATTTTGAGTAATTTAGGATTAAATTTCACCTTAAAGAATCGTGATATATAAGTTTTTATGAGTAGAATCCAAATGTATGACTTGATTGTCACTCTACCCCATCAATTAATAAGAAACGTGACACCGAAGAGAAACCAGGTGAACATGGCCTCCCCGTGACTCGAAGAATGAAGAAGGGAAGAGTAATCTTTACTACTGCATGCCAATGGATTTTAATGCGTGACTTCTCTTCCGGCGGACCACTGCCATGTCTATAACCCATACTCGGTGGCCCAGAAATCCTGAAATCGACAAGGTAGTACGATATTATGGGTATTTCGTGGTACCATAAAAAGGTTGTCGTAAGTCGTGGGCTTATAATACAGTTAAAAGAGTATATTACGTGGCTGGCGATAGGGACTTCAGTTTTGGCGCGCGAATATTTTCAAATTGTATGCTGTTAATGTCCAATAATGGTAGGTAAGTTCACGGCTGACCCACCGGCCAAAAGCAAGAACCTTCGGCTAATTGGCTCTTTAACCACTCTATTGAGCCCCAACAGGAGCAAGTTAAATACGAGTTACTTAAGCCAATCAAAACCCACCAAATAATGATCAGCTTTATGCATGCCCGAAAATGAATTCCACCGTTTGCCGATAAAGGATTGCCTGACCTGTAAAGGCGAGGGAGGTGGGGTTAGTTCCATCCCCACCTAGTAATTACTTGGTTAGTGTCTGGTTGAAATTATCCCCTTAGACTCGGATCCATACATGGCAATAATGATACATCATAGCCAGAGGCAATTGATGGAGATCACGGGGAAACAAGGGCAAAATTTGATAAATCATACGGATCGTTGGTCGCTCGCATACATAAAAGTCTTGAAACCACTCATGTCCTTATCACCCACTTTGGATTATGTCCCCATCATGTATATCCAGCAGGTATGGCCGGTTGCACACCAAGACGTCGAGAGGCGGGGCAATAAAGGCTGTTCCTCTCACGTGAAGCTCATGCTTGCATTTACTTGGGGTCGAGGAAATTAAGACAGCCACTTCCCGAGTAATTGTACATTTGTTTTTTTTTTTTGTTGTTGTTTGTTCTTTCCCAACTTCCCACATTCTCTGCGGCGTATGAACTCCACGCCATAATTATGCTGTCGACTAACATGCGTACTTTAGCATGTTCTTGCAGGCAAACTGTAGTTTTCACATGATTATCTGACACCTTTGGCTAGGTTAATCCAAGCTCCTCGGTAAGCATAGCAGTACAGAAACTGGCAGTTTAATACAGTTTAGTTGACTAGCTACCGAAGAGTCCCAAATGTTAATTTTGGATGCTCGGGTTATCAGCAAGCAGTCAAAAGAAAAAGTCGTAGTTTAAAGCAACCATGAGGAGCAGGGACTTCTTGCTCTGCTCCTCCAAGCACAAATGGTCAATTCCTAAATTTTCCAGCTCAGGAGGTGGGCCGATGCCCGGAACTTTTTTCTGGGGTTCCGGAACTTTTCTGGAGGTCACAAATTAAATAATGGATTAGGTAGGTTAACTCAGATTCTTTTTGGAGTTTCGCTCAAATCTTGCAGATGGAACTTTCGTATACCACAAACATACAAGGCTATGGGAAAAACCTTTTTCCAATGTACCTGCCTGCTAGCTTGTCACGGCTTTTCTATGCTCGTTCGGGGCTTCCTTGGGTTTGGCCTTTTTCTAGTTGTGTGCCTCATTATCGTGCAGGGTTGAACAGTTTACAGAGATGATATTTGTATATTTGTACCCAAGACAAAAATATTGACTTTTCCGGTTGAAAAACCAATGCACTTGGGGTTTAGATCTGGATTCGGAGTCGGAGGTCATGTCAATGTCTCCTCACGTAGATGGGCCAAAAGATGGATCAGTCGGATATTATCTCATCCTATCCTATAAATCAACGAACAACGGACCCGATCTCGATGTGCAAGGAGATTGGTAAAATCAAAGGCCCATGGGTTTCTGGACTTCTGCTAAGCTTCTCTTGGATTCTTGTTTCCAACCACATCGAATCTTCAATGAAATGTATGTTCAATTGGATTGGCAGTATGTTACTATTTTTTATTTTGTAATATCTATTCTATCCCACAAATTTTTTTTATTAGATATCGAATCCCCGATATTTCTTAATTCAAATTTCTATAATTAATCTTAATCCACAAATTTTTTTTAAAAACTATTGTTGAGCCGTATATTATCAAATTACATTGTTATTGTGGTTTGATTTGGTAGGATATCAAGTTAAATAAATATAAATCACATACTGTGTTTTCTTAATTTTAAGGTCTTGATTAAATTACATAAAAACCAGATATAAAAAATATACTTTGTGAACTTAGATGCACTTGTGGCAGATAATGTGCCTATTAGGATTGGAGAGACAGGTGAAGTGCCTACTGGGAATAGTGAGATTGGGTAACCTGACCCCCTACGGGCTGTACGGGCTGGGTCTCACAATCTCCCCTCCTTATAGACCTCGTGTCCTCACGAGGGGAATCCAAACGTAACTGACTTGGGCACAAACATGAACACACAACACGGCCCAAAGCCCACCCGGAAGAGGGAACGAGATCGGCTCCGCTACCATTTGTCACGACCCGCCCCCCGAACCCTCGGCCCAGCAGGCCCAAACGTGTATGTTCGACATGTTGACCGGGATGAAAATCGAGATAGTAAAAATTTACCGTTTTACCCCTATCAAACCCGAACTTGTTTTCCGGGCCTATTCATGTCCCTAAGGCCTACTTCGTACCTTTATCTTATTTTCGGGCCTGTTTATTACCCGAAGGCCCTGTACATACCTTTTTTTAAGTCCATCAACTTACCCTAACTGCAATTCTTTTCTCACATTATTTTGACTTGGCCGCCATCAGTTCTTCATCGTTTGGTGTGCCTTCCTCCGTACAACCCAACGATCGCCTCTAGCCCTTCTGTTTTCCACTGTTGGTTTGTTCGTCAGTTCTATAGATCGGGGAGGGAACGGTAGGAATTTCTATTCCGTATCTTAATTCTGGTATGTAATTGTTTGTTCTGATAGTAGTTTGATTCAGGTGGATCTGAATCAGGGTATCGCGATAAGGGCAAAGGAATTGCCACCAGTTCATCTGCACGCCAGGTAGGAGACTATGCCTCATACGTTTGATCGGCATTCGTTTCGTTCTTTTGGTTTATGCTGTTGATTTCCTTCATTACCTGTCTTGTTTTCCATCCTTGGTTTCACTTCAATTCTTTCGTACTATGGTCGGTGAATCCTTGCTGCCAATACCTTTTATTGAAATTTACGCTTTGTTTTGAGTTATTTGCTCCCGGTTTAGGTTGGCTCGAGTGTATTATGTCTTTTTATGTTTGGTTCCGCTTTTAACATTGAGTCATTCTTTCCTTTCGAGGTGTTTGCCTGCGTAAGTATGCCCTACCACAAATACACACTCTTCTCACGGAAATTCTCATTCACCTAAACCTCTTCTCTACGTGTGGCATTAAGAGTAGCATCATTCCCTAATCGATTGCACTAGTTTCTGTCCAGTTTTTCTTGCCTTCTCGTAATCAAAGTCCCCATGCCCTCGCTGGTTCCGGTCTGCTTCTCTGTTGGACTAAGGTTTTCCTTGTAATCGAGCGTATCGTTGCCCACGTTCAGAGTCCTCTTAGTCGACCCAATTCTGATTTCGCGTAAGGAAAAAGGGGCGTATAGCCTCGCCACAGTCCCGCACCAAATCTCACTGCCACTAACCCCAGCACGTTTCTGGAGAAGCTCCTCTACAAAGAGCGAGACGTGTCTTATCCCCTGTTCATCTCCTGCATCTCTTCTTCGTCGAACGAGGCATGGCCCTTGTTTGCTCCACTGCCCTCCACCGGATCTGTGCGAACAGGGTTCGCACTCGCCTTTCCTTCCGTTCACGTCGAGTGATGCGTGCTGTCTTCGTCTTCACTGGGTTCCCGATGCCGAGCCTCTCCTCTCTCGTTCGTCATCCGCCCTTTTTCCCGTAGCAACCTGTCGTTCCTGCGTGCGTGACCCAGCTAACCTTCCCCTATTTCTGGTTGCTTTGCTCTTTGTGTTAAGCCGAGTGTGACGTGCCCTTTTCTTCTGCTCCACCGAAACCCCACCTAGGGATTCCTGTGTCCCAGCTCGCGTCTCCTGTTCTTCTTCTTCCTTTCCTTGTCGAGCATCCCCGTTGCTGCTCCGGTCTTCCCCGTCGGCTGGTTCCTACCTTCCCGACGTACCCAGCTAGAGTTCTCTCCTTCCTTTTACGTCTAGCAAGACGTGTGCGCCCTTGTTGGTTCCCGATCTTCCCCACCGGCCTCTCCAGCGTACCTGGCTTGCCCGCGAATCTCTTTCCTTCTTTGTTTATTTTCTTTTTCTTTCTTCTTTTCTTTTTGCTATGCGAGGCATGTCCACTGTTGCTGTATTGGTATTCTTTGTTTTGTTTACAATTTTCTTTTTGTAGTTTTGTAATAAATTCATTAATAAATTAATTATTGAACATGGGATTATGGTTTACTAAGGCAGATCGTCAAGCGGAAGCCTCAGTCTACTTCCATTCCAGTTTCAATAGCGGCTAGCTAATCCACCGTTGAGGCGCCGTCAAAGCACCCTAACAAATACATTTGCCTATAGAAGAAAAGAAACTTACCCGGATATACCTCTATAGCAACTCTTCTCCGTTAGGATATAAACGAACATTGCCCGGCATCTGATCTGTTCCTTCCTGTGTTAGCCGTTTGTCTTATTATAACATCTCTTGCTGGTCCCTTACTTTAACTCGTATGGTATCACGTCCTTTATTTATTTTATACAATTTTATGTTATCTAGTACAATAAGTGCAATTCAAATGTGACATTGATTTAACGAGTGTAAATATAAGGTTCTTATAGCTGTCAACTAAACGTTTTAAATGAGTGTGATATTTAATTAATGTTTGTGTTCAGTTGATAACTACAGTGAGTAAACGTTCGCTTGGCCAATGCGAGGTGAGTATACGGAATCCCAATGTTAGGGGAGAGTTGCTTACCTGTTTGGGAGTTGTATGGGTGTTGTTTTCGTTTGCCTACCTCGTCTTCGCAGGTTGGTTCGTTTCGTTTGCCTGCCACGTCTTCGCAGGTTGATTCGTATTGAGTATTGAGACGGGTATGATATGTATTGTGTTTTTTCTGCCTAGTCTCGGACAACACTGGCGGTAAGGGTTACGTATTCAGTATTTTTCTAAAATATTAATTTACACTGCCAGTGGGCTCCAGGTTTCCCTTTAGCGGGGTTTACTCGAGGAGTGTTTTATTATGTCCATCCCGATGGGTTTTTGGTTGACACTGTTTGCTGTGTTATGTTACGAGTTGTTGAGTTATAACCTATTGGGCTGGAATCATGTTTTATGTTATAAAATCAAATGTGTGAATCCCATATTCTCCAGGCTGTTTCGATTACGTCCTTGTTCGTATAGTAATCTGTTTCCCCTTCTTCTTGTTTGTGCTCTCGTATCCCCGTAAGGACATATGATGCTGTGACTCCTACTGAGATTTTATTATCTCACCCGTTGTTGTTTCCCCCTTTTAGGAGTAGTTCGTGAGCCGTAGACGGCGTTGAGGTGTGAGTGTTTCCTACGACTCGGCTGAACTATCGCACTTGCATGTTTTACACGGTTTTTTTTTCTGGTATTTCCTGTTTGACTCGTTTTGATGTTTTGACTCACATTTTATTTCATACGGTTATTTCTCTACTGAATACGATTTTTATGTTCCGGACTTTAAGCCCAGTTTGTGATTTTGGGCTTGTGGCTGTATGGACCCGTTTTCCGTTTTGAATATTTTTGGTCTATTCGAATAAAATCTTCCGCTGTGGTATTTTGTTCACTCCGATTTTTATGCCAGATGTCAGTTTCTTATTTGATATGCTCCAAATTTTGAAATATTAAATACGTTTGTTTTGGGAATCGTGTTTGAAAAGTTGTCTAAGCCTTGTGGGATTCGGATTGGTCCACGTGTTGGGCTTGTCCGGGTTTCACGGCGGTAATGGCCTGGTTTTCGGGTTCGAGTCCTTAGAAGGGTGGTAGCGGAGCCAGGTTACCCAATCCCACATCGGAAAGGAACGGAAAGGTCTTGGGCTTATATGTGTTGTGTGATGGTATCATTTGAAAAAAGATGCATCTTTTGGGCCCTGTGGTTATAAGTCCAACTGAGCGTTGCAGTTGTGATCCATCACATGCACATACGTCCGGGCCCGCTGGGCCGACGGTCCGGGGGCCGGGTCGTGACAAATGGTAGCGGAGCCGATCTCGTTCCCTCTTCCGGGTGGGCTTGGCCCGTGAGTTTGGGCCCAAGTCAGTTACGTTTGTGCTCCCCTCGTGAGGACACGAGGTCTATAAGGAGGGGAGATTGTGAGACCCAGCCCGTAGGGGGGGGGTTAAGTTACCCAATCCCACATCGGAAAGAAGCAGGGGAGGTCTTGGGCTTATATGTGTTGTGTGATGGTATCATTTGTAACAAGATGCATCTTTTGGACTCTGTAGTTAAAAGCGCAATTGAGTGTATATGTGTAATGTGAGTGGATTATTTGTAACAAGATGCATCTTTTGGGCCCTGTGGTTATAAGCCTAACTGAGTGTTGCAGCTGTGATCCATCACACGCACATACACGTCCGGGCCCGCTGGGCCGACGGTCCGGGGACCGGGTCTTGACAAATAGAGACAAATGAATCAACGAGAATAATTTCATCAAATTTATGTGAAAGCAGCAAATATAGAGAAAACAACATTCTATACACATGATGGCCATTTTTGAGCTATTAAATGCTATTTTCACCTTTCAATCGCTAATGAATGACATCTTCAGACCTTAGTTATGTTGTTCTGTATTGATTTTCTTTGATGATATTTTGATTTACAATGCTTCATGGGAGTACCACTTGAATCATTTGCAGATTGTCTTACAATTCTTTCGGTCACATTAGCTAGTTGCTAAAGAATCTAAGTGTTTGTTTGGGAAAGAGGAGATTTGACTATTTGGCAGGGCCAGTGTTGCTGTGGATATGGAAAAAAGTTAAGCAAGCTGGCCCAAACCCAAATTAGTCAAAGATGTTCGTGGATTCTTGTGTCTAGTCAGGTATTATTGCAGGTTTATCTCTGGTTATGCATTTATGGTTGGGCCACTTACTGACCTACTATGCAAGGATGGGTTCGAGTGGGGTGAAACAGCAACAAGCTTTTGAGAAGTTGAAGTACTAAGCCATTGGTTAGATAGGTTACAAACAACGGCTTAGTGTGTTAATTTCCTTGACCCCAAGTAAATGCAACCAAGAGCTTCACATGAGATGACCAATGTTGAAATTATCTTGGGATATATCTGTAGTTGTGTTGTAATATGATATATTTTTTGGACCATATAATTAGAAATCCAATTGAGTATTACAGTTTGATCAAGTTTGTTCAAGTTTGTTCGACCATGGAGATCAGATAAGTTAGATCCTGAGAAAATGAGTTTATACAACTGAGCAACATATTTTCGACTAAAATATTTTTCATAATTTAAAAAATGTTTGGATCATAAAACAAAAAGTAGATTCTAGAAGACTGTTCTGTTGGAGGTAGAAAATGCGTGGAATCTGTTGTATCGCAACACAACACAGAGATGTATATTTTTTACTGTATAATATTTAGGATATCCTCGATTATGTCCCTCTTCGATGCCCACGTACTGCATCTGCATTGTGCCAGGGCAGATACGATTATGATCAGTAATTCACTGATACTATGTTGTTTACTTGTCATCATTGGTCGTGTGTGACAAAAGGCGCATATCATATTTGAAATCGGTAAAGATGTTTGTGAGCTTCATCCGTGTTAGGAATGTCTATATCGCGAGACTGTTAAAATTGTAACGTAGCATTTGTGTTCTGTCCGATTAGACTTCTGTGATTCATTACATAACAATCATCGCCAAAATAAAATAATTCGTGACAGCAAATTTGGAAGGAACTATGTTCCACGCTTGGGTTCAAAATATATATTATGAGAAAAGCTAGATAATAACTGGATCATGACCATATGTTGCTTAACCTCCATAACGTAAACAATTATATTTTATTTTTCGAATTCGACTGGGCGCTAATATAAAAAATTTCCCTCTTAAAACTGCTTGGAATAACACCAAATCCCAATCTTATCAGAATTCTAATTTTCCCTCTTTTAAGAGTTTGTATATAAATAAGGAGGAAGGGTTCCCTCCCACACGCATAGATCAAAGAACTAAGTCTCACCTTGCGAGTCTTCTGTCTCAGGAAACCAACCGGCGAGGTATGTCGGCTAGGCCATCAACTCTTCCTTCTATTGTCTCTCTCTTTTTATGATTTGGTCCTGTGACTCGTTCAAACTATCGAGTTAAATCAAACACACCGGTTTACTTTTGGAAACTAAACATAAGCACGCCGACGAACTGTCTTAGCCCCGTGAATATCTATCTAGACATACAAGTATTCATTCAAAATAATTACAGAACCATACTTATGAGGTAGAATACTTCTGTCAATCGTCAAAGAAGACAAGATCTTTTCCTGAAGCTCTAAGTACAATTTAGCTGCAGGTAAATAATTCCATTAAAAAAAGCTATTAATAATTTTTTGTTCCTTTTAATGGGACTTGGCTCTAACCCAATATTCTTTTTTTTTTGTTTGGCACAAGTAACCCAATATTCTCTAAAACCTCTCCCAGAGCTACATGGGCATCATTGGATCCGATTAACTGACATGAGAAAGCACAGATATTTTTGCATATAAAGAATAATACCTAATTTAGTTTCTTCCATCTTCGAAAACTGGAGAAGGTAATACAGAGTAGATGGTTTAAAGTGATGATTTCTGCATATCACTTGACTACAATTGCTATTCTAAAACTGAAAATTAGGGAGGGTACTGGGACCCGTGGAATACACGATGTAGTTGAAAGAATTTGTTGGTTCTGATTAAGTGCAGAGTACAAATGTATTTTTGGATTTAATTGAAGGAAAAAGATAAAAGAGAGAGGACAGAACGGTATATGCGGTAAGTACAATGATGGCGGAGGGGTACGCAATATTGGAATTAGGAAGGAATCAATGGCTGTTTCTTCCGTCTCGTACTGTGGATTGTACGTTTGTTGGTTTTTTTCTTAAAAGGAAATTCTCTCGCATTCTTGTACGCATCTTAGACTTAGATTTTGAAATAGTCCCTAACAATAGATCGCCTTATTTTAGGCAATCCCCGCGTTTCCTTGCTTCTTTCTTTGCGTTCTTTTGCGGAACAACAACTCCTTCAAATCTCATCCACAAGAATCTTCTTTTCCTTACCTCTGGTGTTAAAACGAAAAGAAAGGAGCTCATTCTGATGATGATGATTTCATCCAACCTCCACCTACTCTATCCATCCCATTCATATTCCATCGCCTAGCATTCGAAGTCAACTTTCTCGTCTCTATTCTTTCATTTTCTTTTTTTTTTTTAAAAAAATTATCTTCTTACTTATGAAGGTGGTACTTGGGTTGACGGATTTTTCTTGCATGCGTGCGTGCCGTTCTAGATTGTGTTTAAAGCGTTCGTTTTTTATGCGGTATAATGCTTTTCTAAATTCTGGGTTGTGAGTCTTTGCTCACATAAGGTCGGGAATCGGGTCGTTTTCGTAGAGTTTACTTTTGCTTTCTTTGCAGCGTGATTTTATTTATATAGTGGATGAACGAATATTTAGTTGGTGAAGGAGGGGTTTGGGTATGAAACAGCATATAGAAAGGTCAATTTTTTGACAAATTTAAAAAGGCCTTTTGTTTTCAATTTCTGATTGGTGGGAAATCTACAACTGATACTTATTTTTAGGTTATACGGTCAATTATTGGAGGGAACCTGAAAATGATTTGGGTTGGTGAAAGTCGGTTCTATCTGATGAAGGTTTCACGTTAAAGTATTCGATTGTCTGTTTAAACTTAGACCACCTTCGATAGTGTTTATTTCCAGTTGCAATTAGCAAACCTTGCACAAGTTCCATAACTTTGGGATATAATGATGAAAAACCGGAATTTATGTTAATCTTCTCCTTGGAAACAAAAAAATTGTTTCTGGGTTTTGTTGTTTTGAATTGTCTTCTCGCATTCAGGGTTCTATTTGGTGTTTGAGGTCTTTGTCTGGTTCTAAATAATGGATTCAAGAACAAGTGAGGATGGTGCGGATGTCGCGAAAGAGAAGAAATCTGATAACCCAGGCGGGGGAGTCACTGCAAAGGTGAAAGGCATAGGAGGCCTTAGTAGTAAAGATATGATTTTGCGGGCCGATCAAATCGATCTCAAAAGCATAGACGCACATCTGGAGAAGCATCTGCACAGGGCTTGGTCGTGGAATGTTAGGCCTAAAGAAGAGTGGGAGATCGATTTGTCCAAATTGGAACTAAGGCACGAGGTGGCTCATGGAACTTATGGGACTGTGTATAGGGGTACTTATGATACCCAAGATGTTGCAGGTAAATTGTTTTCTGTTTCTCTTTCCCCTGATCTGTTACCATATCCCTTGGTTCTTTAGTGCTATGATATCATTGTTTTGCTTTTGTGGAAGCTCTTAAAATTGTTTTCCTAGATTCTTTACAAGAATGTAAGGAATGTCGATAATGATTCTTAACTTTGTTTTATACCCGTAAAAACGAATGCCATCTTCTGCTCAGGAATGATATTTTGAGTGTATATATTATTCTCACAAAAATAACAGAATCGCTTATCATCTAAGAATCGGATAGGCAATGTGAATTTTGATATGGTCCTTGAGTAGTACAGTTTAGTGATTTGCCATGAGTTTAAACAGTTTAGTGTTGAAAATTCAGATGTTTGTGCTTGTAGTTTGCACTTCCTGGATTGTTCTGTGCTGGCTTTTTCATATCAGTGAAATTGTTATTCCTTGAGCTTTGTGTTATGCGATGCTGAAAGCTAATGACACTTCTACCTTGGTTGGTTATAGTGAAGGTGTTGGATTGGGGAGAGAATGGGATTGCAACCACTTCTGATACTGCTAATATCCGCGAAGCATTTCGTAAAGAGGTCACTGTTTGGCAAAAGCTTGACCATCCTAATGTTACAAAAGTACTGACTCCTTCTGAAACTTCTTATGCTCATATTATCAACATTGATGAGCAATTCTTTAGCATCGATGAGAAATATTTTTGCACAAGTTCCACCACCATATTTGACTACAACCCATGCCATGGACCTTCAATATTTCTAAGTCCTGCTATTTTCAATGACTCAAAAAATTCCTGTACTAGGATCCACTCGTTTGATATTTTAGCAATTTTGAATGGGAAAAGTTACTTTTGACAATGTTTTGATAGGAATTTCTTTTCTTTTCGCAGTTTGTTGGAGCATCAATGGGAACCTCAAACCTCAGGGTTCCTTCAAAAGACTCATCTGATGATCCCTCTATCCCTGCTTCTAAAGCATGTTGTGTTGTTGTCGAGTTCCTATCTGGAGGGACTCTGAAACAGTATTTAATAAGAAATAGGCGAAGAAAACTGCCTTTTAGAGTTGTCATCCAACTTGCTTTGGATCTCTCTAGGGGGTGAGTTCATGTTCTCTGTCAGTTCGGGCTTGAAAATTTTCCATATTCAATTCCTATAACGTTAATATTATGTATGCTAATTGCAGCTTAAGCTATCTACATTCAAAGAGGATTGCCCACCGTGATGTGAAGACAGAGAATATGTTACTAGATGCTCATAGAACTCTTAAAATCGCTGATTTTGGTGTTGCTCGTGTTGAAGCTCAGAATCCAAGGGACATGACTGGTGAAACTGGTACCCTTGGATACATGGCTCCGGAGGTATTTACTACATTCATAAATCTCAATGATAACTATTTTCTGTAGCAGCAGCTATTTTTCCTTGTTCATTTTGTCTCCTGGGAATATAATTATCCTGCAAAAGCAAATAGTTCCAAAATGAAACTCTAAAAGCTTGGATGTTCTATAACCTTTTGAAACGATGTTGGTTACTCTCTGAAGAGACTGCTGTTTGTAGGTTCTTGAGGGCAGGGCATACGATAAGAGATGTGATGTCTACAGTTTTGGCATATGTCTGTGGGAGATTTATTGTTGCGATATGCCTTATCCAGATCTCAGTTTTACCGATGTATCATCTGCCGTAGTTCGTCAGGTTCGTCCATTTTCAGAAATATTTTCTACGTGTTAGAACATTAGAACAGTGATATACAAAAGCTATCTTTTCCTTCGCAGTATGTTCTAGGTTCCTTTTAAGTTTTCCTGAGATGGAGAAACACAAATTTCTGAATTGATAGGTTTTGCTAGAATTCACATAGAGATGGAACGGAGTGTGATACTATTTATACAGACCAATTCTTAACTGCATAATCTCAAGTTAGTTTGTGGAGTCCAAATAATATGGAATATAGACTTAGTTGAATCAAATGTATATACACTAATTTGTTCTTATGGGAGACTCATAAAGGTAGAAGATGCCACTTCTCGGTTGACAATGATTCTTCTGTTTTTCCAGAGCAGACAACATCCTTATCTATTATATAGATGGTAGTCTTCATTTGAAGTCTGATTGTGCAAAGTGTTGTTTGCAGAATTTACGACCAAGTATACCTAGATGTTGTCCAGGTTCTTTAGCAAATATCATGAAGAAATGCTGGGACTCACATCCTGAGAAACGACCTGAAATGTCTGAGGTGGTTACAATGTTGGAAGCGATTGATACAAGCAGAGGCGGCGGGATGATCCCAGATGACCAGCCAAGCGGCTGCTTCTGCTTTGCCCCTGGTCGTGGTCCTTGACATCTTTTACCCGTTTCTCATCTTGCAAGCATAGATGGATGGTGCCATAGTAGCTTGCTCGCTCGCTCGTTTCAACTTCTTTTTCTTCGTTTCACATTAGGGGAAACAGTTCTCATGATTGCTCATGGACGGGGAATAAGGTTCCCACAGTTTATGGCTCTCCTTCAACTACTATATTTCTGCTCCCTATTGTTATTCCTTTCCTTTAATCATCATGACATTGCCTTGACGGCTTGCAGTTCATATATAAGATGCAAGAACATCATATATAATTCATGATTCATATGTATTAACTACTTGGTGTATCCCAACTACTGGTTTGTGGTAGTTCCCGAGTGGACTCCATGGTTGGTACACCAAGTGTTAGGGTGAATTGGTCATCAATCACCATAAGCGAATCAAAGAAACTTGGTTTGCTTCTTGACATAATCCCTCGGATAACAGCCCCCTGAAACCTTTAACATGTTATTTGATGGACCCTCAGTGACCAATACTGGATGGCGTGGAAATTAAGCAAAGCGATGTCATATGTACAAATAACCTCATTTCTTGCCAGGACCCATACCCTGGGGAACCTTTCTTCTCCCACAAGCAGGAATTGGGAATAATTACCAGTGCCAGACGGCACCAGAGGAATAACTCTTGTTCTTTGATTGAACGTGGTGACTTTAAAACCATTAAAATCCACCCATTATAGTCCTTGTCAGCTATTTTGCAGCGATGCCATTTTGATCTTATTGGGGGAGCAGGTACTGGGACAGGGACAAGGCTTCCTAATACCCCCTTTGTGCGTTCACTGTAGTTTATTCTGCATTAAAAACCTGTTTTTCATCTATTCGGGGATCTGATCTCATTCGGATAAGAATACCTTCAGCAAAGTAAACAACAGAAACATCGTACCTACGAAGTCGCGACAACGTAGTAGGCGTCATGGTACATGTGTTTGTGGAAGAGGGTACGTCCGTCCATTTCTTCTGCTCCTTCCACTGTCCCGCCGAGGTCTGAAGAAACTACGACATGTCTCGCATCCTTTATTACTCGTGACAATCTTAAATCGTACGAAGGTGGACGACCTGCCTCCTGTTCTGCATGCTAATACTGGCTAAACGGAAACTTCAGTCGTTTACCCCTCTTCCATTCCCTCCCTCTATAAATATCCTCCTCGAATGTAGAATTCTGTCTCTGCGGTGAGTTTCAAAAAGAAAACCGAGAAGCTAACGTTCGCAGCTTATTCAAGAACAACATGGGATTGGAAGCTAACGTTGAACTGCCATCTTTTATGGTGGATTTCCTACAAAAGTGCGGTGGGTGTGCTGTCATAGACGGTGGTTTTGCCACCGAACTCGAACGACTCGGTGCTGACCTGAAGGATCCTCTTTGGAGTGCCAAATGCCTCATCACTTCTCCTCACCTTGTCAGAAGGGTACCGATCTCTTCCTCCCTATATGCTTATAACTGCAGACATAAAACATGCTTACCCCTACTCATTTAAGATATTGTATGGTTTTGTTTTTGGTCGTTAAGCAAGTGGATTGAAGATCATAAAAGTTGAGACAATGCTTTTCTAATTCATTTCATACTATAGCCTTTTTCATTTTGTATGCGTAAGTTATCAGAATTATCCTTAAAACTAGACAAACGATATGAATCTTAGCTATAAATTTTATTACTTAGGAATTGCGAATATAATATTTTTATTTCTTTCTTCTAATTCAATATACTAAATATATATTTCATCTAAAATCGACATGCCAATTTCGAGAAAGCAAAGCTTGCATTTCTACCCTCTTATTTTTTATTTTATTTTCATGGAAAGAAAGGATAAAATTCATATACGTCACGTTTGTAGGAGGAAGTAACAAACGGAGTTAGATAATCTAACTAAGTATATGACATGTGATACATCACTTGCTCTACAAAAAACTGCACGTGGACGTTATCTTCTGGCAAAGACGTGAAAAAGTGCATCTCGTCCAGCTCATTAGTTTTTGTTGACTCCACAAATATGGATTACATACATGCTAACTCCACGAATATGGCTAGATAAAAGATTCATTAATTTTTAATTTTTAATTTTTAATAATCATAAAAATATTAATCAACAGTTTTTTTATTTCTTGAAACCAATCTATTGGATATCAATGTTTGTGTCTTGGGGAAGGATACGGAAGCTATATACTTGAAGGATAAAGAAATATAGCAACACCTTAATATTTTATTATTTGTCAATAATAGACTTGATTAATATTGCAGGTGCACCAAGATTATCTTAATGCTGGCGCAAATATAATACTAACAGCATCTTATCAGGTAACTCCTGAATCTTCTTTTTCGATGGTTTCCAAAGGAAAGCACGCAATCACACTGTTCTGTCTTATCTTCCATGTTTTGGTCAATTCTGTGTACTCCTTCAGGCGACAATTCAGGGGTTTGAGGCCAAGGGTCTCTCTCTAACAGAAGCAGAGTCACTGCTGAGAACAAGTGTTGAAATTGCATGCGAGGCAAGGGATATTTACTATGAGGAAAATGGGAAGAGTTCGAAGCGGCCTGTCTTGGTGGCTGCTTCTATTGGTAGCTATGGCGCTTATCTGGCTGATGGGTCCGAGTACAGGTGGGGTGATGATGATTTCAACGTTTTGCTGTTGTATTGGTTTGTGGATTACACTCATGGCCCTCGGTTTCGAAACTTATCTGATATGGTTTTCTCTTTGCAGTGGGGATTACACTGACGGAGTAACTCTCGAAACATTGAAGGATTTTCACAGGAGAAGGTTGCAGATTCTTGCCAAATCGGGTGCTGATTTGATTGCATTTGAGACAATTCCTAATAAGCTTGAAGCAGAGGTAACTTAAACTTAAACGCTGATTCCACCAATTTTCTTGCATCTTAGGTTATATATTTACATGTATACATATTTGCCTGAAATGATGTGGGGTTAGGCCTATGCCGAGCTTCTGGAGGAAGAAGGCCTAAATATTCCGGCATGGTTTTCTTTCACTTCAAATGATGGAGTCAATGTGGCCAGTGGTGATTCTATCTTGGAATGTGCCTCTGTCGCCAATTCATGCAAGCATGTAGTTGCTGTCGGAATCAACTGCACCTCTCCAAGATTTATTCACGATCTTGTTCTCTCAATTCGCAAGGTATGTCCTCATCATTTTTGACCACCGCGATACTTAGTTGACCAGTATGAACCTGGCTATGATCTTTCACTTGTTATCTGCCAGGTTACCAGTAAGCCAATAATCGTGTACCCAAATAGCGGTGAGAATTATGATGCAGAGCACAAGAACTGGGTGGTAAGACCCAACCCCTTAGAGATCGCGTCTTTTCGCTTTAATTTTATCTGCAGTAGTTTCTTTGATGAAAAACCTGAGGCTAGTTTTCCTGTTGCAGGAATCAAGTGGAGTAGCAGATGGAGACTTCGTTTCCTACATTGGCAAGTGGCAGGAAGCCGGAGCTTCTCTTTTCGGTGGCTGCTGCAGGACTACTCCCGATACTATAGGAGCAATAGCCAGGGTTCTGTCCGATCCCGACAATTCATTACCTCGTTGAACTGTATATGAAGTTATCGGATATAAACTTTTCCGACTAATCTTGTGAATACCAGTACTTTATTTTACAGAAAATAATAGCATGACCCAATCCATTAGGAAGTGCTAACTTTGAGGTATTAGATTCTTTATAACTATAACTTCACCACCAATTTGGTATACTACAATGGCGACGACACTGTTTGTTCCTTCCCCAATCCTCAGCTACCCAAACCTCAATTAATAGCTTCCCGAGCCTCTCAATAACTGCAAAACAATATGAGAATTGAAGATATTACACTCCCAAATAACCAAAGGACTAAATCACAACGAACGATTCTCCAGTAAATCAACTTCGTCTACAGATGCAAGGAAATGGAAACTTTTGAAAGCTTACTACAATATCCTCAAAATGAAGAAGTAAAGGTCCGTTCTTGTGTTGACAAGGCAGGGAAAGGAGAGCGTCGTGTTCATGAGCCAAGGTAGGGTTCTTTATGTGGACTTGGTGATGAAGCCATTTGTTGGCATCTCTTTATGTTATCCTTGACAAGGGTACATTTCCTCTAGTGCTGTTAATCGCGTGCAAAAAGAGTGCGGTTCGTGGGAAGGGTCCGGGTCCGGGTCCATGAGTCGATTGTTAGACGGGTTTTGGAGAGGTGTGTCTGTGGAAAATTCTTTGATGCTGTTTTATGGTGGGTAACGAGTGGATGATACGTAGAAGATGTTTGCCAAAATGCCTGAGAGATATGTTGTTTCGTGGACTACATTGGTATGGACCGTCTGTTTGATATTTTTATTAGGTGCAGGAAAGAAATCTCGTTTCTTGAAACCCTACTACTGCAAGAAAGTGTGTTCGAGGAAGCAATCAACCAGTTCCTATCAATGCAAAGCGAGGGAATGAAAGCGGCTAGCGGAACAATGCTGCCATTTGATGAATGCCGCGTCGTCCTCAATGAATCTGTTTGCTCTGATTGCATCCTATGAGCAAACTATGACAAAAATATATAACCGAGAAATTATTGTTAAGAGATGCACTTCTCTTCCAGCGAGGTTTCTGCTTTCGTATAGTGGTCTTGTGAGAGCATATAGGCTTGTCACCTCTGTATAACCATGTGTGCATTTTAGTGCCTGTAAACAAGAGTGAAACGTTCCTTTAGAAACAGAAATTTTGCTTGTAAAAGCTGTTCTATTGGAAATTTCAGATGTCCCAGCGAACACAACTGGTGCAAGAGAAAGAGGCAGAGATCAACATCAGCAGCAGCAACAACAAAAGTTTGTACTCCATTTCCAGTTACAGATTGTACGGTTTCAAGCTCTCATGACTGCGGGGAAAATTGAGTCCACAAAAGTGTGGTACATGGGGTCCGATAGCCATAGTTTAGCTATTTGATGATGAGATGCCGTACGCCTGTTCGTTTCTTCAACGAGCCAAATTGTGGTTTCAGCTTTACAAGGATGAAAAATGACATCCAGGGGTGTATGCTCATCCTCGCTGCCGATTCTCTGTTGATCCCACTGTTTTAGAAGAACATTGGTGAGATAATGCAAGGGCTGCCCATATATTTTCTTTATGGACTTCCCTAATCCTACCCATGAGGAGAAGGGTATAACAGAGCCTCGGTGCACCGGCACAGGAATTCGCTTCATGTACTCTTGATACATCTCTGCTCTTTTAATGACCATGCCTGAATTATGAAGCATATTTTCTATGTAAGACTGTCAATGTATTGCAAAATGCAGATTCATGCTTTTGCCTTGTCTTTCAACGTCATGATAAGCAACAACAAAAGAAGAAAGATGGGCAAGCCGCTGTGCCATAGGATTGACAACTAAGCTTGATTCTCATACTATAAACTGAAGTTGATACCTTCAGATGTTATTTCTTTGGCAGATTCACCCACAGCGCCATTAGTAGGAGCCTTCCAGCCGTCGACGGCGTCAGAAGCCAGCACTTTACCATCTGAGGAGGAAGAATCATCTGATGATATAACATCCACCGTATCATTCCATGGCAATGCTCTCTTCATTCTAATCACACAGTTTCAAACAATAAATCACACAGAACTCTCCACAAAACCGACAAATTCAATGAACCGAAAAGGATTCCACAGTCAGCGATGGACAAGAAAACTCTAAAACATCGAGCAAATTCAGAACATGGAAAATTGCGAACAATAAAGACACCAAACGGCATTAATTGACCTAATCTGTACATTAATGAACAGCAGCGTTGAACATTGACGTCAGAGAACAAATTGTAAACGACTGCAAAAGAACTAGTTACGACTTTAACCCACAAGCAATCGTTCCGGAGCCTCTCTTTCTCAGCATACGGATTCCTATCTGTAAGTTTAATTGCAGAAAACAAAATCCCCGTAGAGAAAAGAACAGCAATCATGGAACAAAAGAACTGGGTTTTCCCACTTTTCTTCACCGGGGTCTTGAGATTTGCTAATCAGCTTCATCTTTCGAAACAACATCAAGAAAGAAGAGGGCAGACAAGCAACATGCAATGACAGATTCACAGGTTAATTTCGCAAGAGGAAAATTCTCCGGCAAATATGCTATTAAAGGATAGCCGCAGTAGGTGAAGAAGTATAAGGACTCACCTTTCGAAGAGAGAAAAGAACTGCACTCTCTGTTGAGTTCTCTGTTATGGCCTTACTGTATTAAAGATACCGTTAATTTTGTTGATATAACAAAACAGAGCACAGAGCATTCAAGAAAAAGGGTTCGTTAGTACTGTACAGTGCATCGGACGAAAACACACATCCACTGAACATGTCCTCAATCGCCTCAATATTTAATTTCCCGAAAATTTAAACCCCAAAATTATATAAATATAAGTTCCTGTTTCTATTGGAAGCCAAATACCCTTTCATAGATGTGTCTGATGTTTTGGATTTTGCCCAAGGGCTGCAATGTCATTAAGACAAGATAAGATGTGAGAACCCGCCTATGTAATGAAATCAAGGATGAATGTGTGACTCAATCCTATATAAAAAAAGATGCAAATGGAGGCCTCGACATGTTCGGAATTGTGACACTGGCAAGACCTCAGCCAAAGGCAGTTGAGCTATTATATATGTAACTTGTTAAATGTAAATATAGGTATTGAAGTAGTTTCAGTTATTTATCGATCATAACTCGTCATAGCGGCGAGCCCTTTTTCTCTTCAGACACCAAAGAGGCGAAGAGATGTCATGGAAACTCCATACTCCTCGTATCTTTCAGAAGTTCCTCCCTGTCAAAAGTGAAGGACATTCTATCGGTCTTATAGTAACCAGACGCTTAAGCACGGTAACCCAGTCGCCCCTTTTCTATGATCCATCCAGCTCGGCCGAGTCACTCGATCTTCCTACTTGGCTCCGCGACGGCAAGAAGCCAGAAACCACTGATGCAGTAAATGACGATTTTGTCATCCCCTCGGTGGCTGAATGGGTTTATAGTCCTGACCTTAAGACCCATAAAGCTATTGTTGGGGAATTACTATCCGACAAAGAGGCAGACGATGGTAATTTGGAGAAACTGAGTGCAATCTTGAGAAAGTACTACCCTTCAGCGGATAGAGTTGTTGAAGCGTTAAATGCTTTCGGTGTCGAGGCAACCAACGCTTTACTGTCGCAGCTCTTAAAGAGGTTTGGCAATCAGTGGGTTCCGGCATTTGGGGTGTTCGTTTGGGCAAAAAATCAAACAGGTTATGCGCATTCGCGTGATTTGTATGATTCCATGGTGGATATACTGGGGAAGGGCAAGAAGTTTAATCTCATGTGGGATTTAGTTGTGGAAATGAATATTAAAGGGTATGTTTCATTGGTGACAATGAGCAAGGTTGTGAGGAGGCTGGCTAGAGCTGGAAAGTATAAGGAAGCCGTTGATGCATTTAGAGGAATGGAGGAGTTTCGTGTGGGCAAAGACATTAACGCATTGAATGTGCTAATGGATGCACTGGTAAAAGAGGGCAGCGTAGAACATGCTCATGAGGCGTTTGAGGAGTTTAAGGATTCTTTGTCTTTGGTTCCCCATAGTTTCAATGTTCTGATACACGGGTTCTGCAAAGCAAGAAAATTGGATGATGCTAGGAGGATTATTGATGCAATGGAGACTCACGGGTTTCGCCCCGATGTCGTATCATACACTTGTTTTGTTGAAGCTTATTGCAAAGAGAAAGATTTTAGGAAAGTGGATGCTATTTTGGATGAGATGGAAGAAAAGCAGTGTCACCCTAACGTGATCACATATACTATCGTTATGCATGCCTTAGGGAAAGCAAAGCAAATAAATGTGGCTCTGGAGGTTTATGAGAAAATGAAAGGAAATGGTTGTGTGCCTGATGCTAAGTTCTATAGCTCGTTCATTTACATGCTAAGTCAGTCTGGAAGAATTAAGGATGCTTGGGATGCTTTTGAGGATATGAAAAGGCTTGGAGTTAGTCGTGATCTCTGGACGTTCAACACCATGATATCTTCAGCTTGTTCACATTCACAAGAAGAGAGTGCACTAGGTCTACTGAAGAGGATGGGGGAGGAATCTTTCAAGCCTGATATTAAGAGTTATGCCCCTTTATTGAAAATGTATTGCAGGAAGAGCTCGAAGGTTCTCAAGTTTCTTTTGGGTCACATGTTCAAGAATGATGTCTGTATTGACCTTGGAACTTACAATCTTTTGGTGAAGGGGCTCTGTGCTGGTGGCAAACTGGAGCTTGCTTGCCTGTACTTTCAAGAATCAGTGCTGAAGGGAATGATACCCAAGGATAGCATATATAAGAAGTTGGTGAATGAGCTTGAGAGAAAGAACAAGGTAGAACTTAAAGAGGTGATGGAGAAATTGATGTCACGGGCAAGGGAGAAACTAGGATAATCTAAACTTTGGGTACGATACCTTAGACTGATCGTAAAATGCCAACAATTGTCAGCTTATATCCATTTTTGATTTATAGAGAAGGATCTCCTGAGTGCTTTCAGCTACTACTTCCCCCTTGTACATTCACTCAACTTTCCATGAGTTATCAATGAAGCAATCTGGAGCCAAACTTCATCTGGGTTTCTTTTGATGATCCACGCTGTTAAAGATGGTAGTTAATACTTTCGTGGTCCCGTTGGAAGAAGAACATGATCAAGAAAAGGATCGGGCATAAGAGAAAGATTGAAATCCAAAAAATGAACTTGTTTCTTTATCAAAACAATACATTTGAGTGTCTGATGTTTACAAGCTACGGCTGGACTTTGGTCCCATAGGGAAAGTGCTTTCTGTTGTGGTATGATGCATGCATCAGTTTATAGGTATGGTCTTAACTCTTGATAGGAGTGGGCGCATGTTGGTTACTGTTCGTAACTTTCTAGCTCTGGGCTTCTGCCACCCTAGATTTTCCAGAAACCCCTCGATCATCCTACAATAGTAAGGAGTAAAGAAATAAATCATTAGCTGCATGTAATACTATGTCGTATTTCAAGACAGCGTCAGTCAGACTCACATGTTGCAGATTTGCTTCTGGGAAGCCGCCAGCTCTCGGTCAGGAAATGATTCCTCCATACGGAAACTCAACCAGACATAGAGATCCAAGACCTTTGGTTGCACAAGAGAGGAATCATCATCAACAAACATGTCTAATTGTTTGTGAAAAGATGAGCTGAAGTCATCCTTACATTTTTCATATCAAGCTAGTTTAACAAAGGACTTCAATCCAGTGTGTTAGCAGCCTGTCGCGCAACTATATTTATGTCGTGACAGATAAGAGGAAATATTTAAGGTAAGACTTAAACTTGAGACCTCACTTTTACTTGGCGTTACTCATTCATACAATTTAGCTAAAACCATCCTGTGTTAGCAGCAAGCTGACAGTGAAATTCTGAAATGCGTTGCTAGCTTCTTAATTTCCTATAATTTTATCAACAACAACGAAACAAGAACACCCCCAACTTGACATCTTACAGCAGGCCAAGAACATCAGTAATTTCTATCGCACAAGTAATATCACAATGAATGCAATTTCAAAGTAGACCTCTAACTGATCTGAAGAATGTTGACAAAGGTTCTAACCTTGTGAACTGATTCAAGCTCTATAAGTGCAGTTTGTGTTGTTGGCACCTTCAGTGTCCCAGGAGTAAATATTTCTTTGAGTCGGACAATGCCTTTCTGTGCATAATTTTGGGCAAACTAGTCCAGCACAAAACAAGGATGTCATCAACTCTAACATATAGGCTAGCAAATAAGAGCTGTTTTAAAAATAAAAAGGTGTACCTGAGTAACACCCTGAGAAGCGATCTCGTCATTCATGTCAACTGGACTGCAGGTACAGAGTAATTGAGAATGAGATAACTTTGACTCCTTAACGTAGAATGCAATATAGTAACTAAATTCAATAGATTATTGGTTTTCCAATGATTTTAGCTAGGGAGAAGATTCAGTGAATAATTATGTAATGAATTAACTAACAGTGAAAACAAGTTCATAGCTGACCAGAGGGAGAGATGTTACCTAATGCAGAAAAGGTACTTGTCATGCAATGATAGTGGCAATTCATCAATAACAGCAGCAACTTTCTGATGCCAAGCATTTACAAATTATAATCGAGGTAATCATGAACAAAAAATGGGATCAAAATGCTAAAACTTCTATTTTGCCAACAACAATAAGTCAGTAAGGAAAACTACACCACTCAGGAAAGGGAACATACCAGAATCTCCTCACAATCCGCGATAAAATAGTTAGCAGATAATTTGGCATTTTCTACAAAATGCTCCTGTATGAAAGCAAATAAGTATTATGCATAGAAAAAACAACCAACAGCCAATTCAGTTATTTTTCCTATTAAAGTAGGAAGGTTTTGGCTGCTCGGAAAAATAAGCTTCTAATGCTTAAAGCTTCAATTAAATTCCAACATCGAATATAAGAATGACTTCAGCTATTCTTCCATATATCCTTTTATATGAGGTGAAATCTATTTTCTCTGATTCTTAGATGAAGGGACATTTTTATTGTTGTAAACGAGTTTTTTTTTTCAAGTTTGACAAGCAAAGAATTGAGACCCTTATAGAGGCTTCTGGATCTGATAGACTCACAACATGGTATCACATGTATCGCTTGGAAATTAACTCTAGAAACAATAATAAATTAAACTGCGAACAGAGTTTGTCATAAAGTAGAGATGATGAGTTCAATCAAGTACTCTACTCTTTTATATAAAAAAAAAAATTAAGTGATCCACTCACCACTAGTTCAAAGTTACTTAAAACCACATATAGAATTTCCTGATCATGCATAAAACCAAGAACGGGGTTAACCCAATCATTGACATAATCCATTCAGGAAGAGAGAAGGATGGGCCACTAATTTGAATGCGAGCAATCATGTAAGCATACTATAGCCTAAGCATTGAAGAAAACAGAATAACCATGGTCACAACAGAACATACCAAGATCTTGTAGATGCCCATTTTGGGGTGTAAACGGGAATACAGAAATATTTGGTCAAAGTTGGGAAATAATCCAGCTTGCTGCAGTGTAGAAATTGGCCTCATTTAGAAACAAGCTACATTACAAGATTGAACTATAAATCTTCAAATACGATCTTGTGTAGCCATGATGCTAGGCACCTCCAGAACAGGAGATTGGGAATTCAGTGATGAGTGAAGCAAGGGTAGGTCATTTGGATTTAGGCAAGTGACCTCTCCAACTGGAAAATTTGATCCGTACCTGCCAGCTCTCCCTACAGAAACAAATTAGGCATGAGATGGGAATATGTACAATCGTGCGAGAAAACAAATACTTCAAGGACACAAATTAAATACAGTTATATAGATCCCTCCAAGCTACAATAATTGACAGATTTTCTGTAACAACTACCAGGATGCCAGAATAGCATATTGCAATGACATATAATAACTAGCACATGCTATATCCATTGGAGGTTCTTCAATTCTTTAATGGGCCCTGGAAAGTGAAGCATTGTATTTTAGACACTTGATCTTGTCTTCGAGTCGATTCAACGTTTAGTTTATTCTTTTTGAACCATGTGACCTGAAAAACTTGCAATCCTTGGAAAAATATTTAAAATGAGGAAGCAACCAACTGAACAGAATTCAAGAAAGAAAGATAATGAATTAGAGGATATACTCAAGTCTTGTCACAGAAATGTGAAACGTAATGAGATATATGACATGATGGCAGCTGACATAAAGGTGATTCCATGAAACATGTAAGCTCAAGCCAGAAAAACAAATAGTGATTTAAACGAGGAGAATTATTTCAAGGGCCTAATAACCTACAATTAAGAAATTTAAAACAGAAAAAGGGATAACATATTGGCTTTTGATACTGCAAATTCTTGGATGCGAAAGTTCATTAATCTCTAGGTCCAGTTGAAATACCGAGAGCCCCTCAAGTTTTGCATATATAATTTGTGCTACATGATTCTACTCTTGATTAAGTCCCCATGGCGGCATCGGATCTCCAAGTGCAAAAATCAAATATGACTTAATGTTACTCGAGAGAATACCATAAACCAATTAACTGAAAAAAAATGAAGCACAGAAATAAACCTGCAATTTGTTTAATCTCTGGTATTGTTAGATCCCGTATCTCAACACCATCAAACTTTTTCATGGTTGAAAATATGATCCTAGATATATTCAGGTTGAGACCCATTCCAATAGCATCACTGGCGACAAGAACATCAAACTCACTGCTTTCATCATTGAACATTGTTGCCTGCAATTCTAAAGGACATATCAATCAAGCCCATCCTTTAGATATCTCATAAAGAATAAAACAGATAACAAGTTAACCACAAGGAAATTTCAAAAAATATTTATAAATTACAGAGTTGAATGCAATTGAAAAACTACTTTCCAAAGAATGAACGATATAAATGATTAAAAAGAGAGAGGATTCTCGTCTCAGCTGACATTCCAGCTGAAACAAAGTCATGCATGGTGAGTAAATCCCCTACTATTCAGATTTTTCATGGAATGGTAGCTCCTAAGATTTACTGCAAATATTGTGGTTGCAAGGCCAAGCATTGGCAACAGGCAATGGCCACCAATATGAAGTTTAACAATCGAAGGCATGAATACAAGATAAAAGTGTTAACTGAAGAGATTTTATTCACAAATTAACTATATCTTCAGTCAGGCTAAGCACACATGTACCAAAGCAATAAGGAAGCACACCTGTCGTGTTCGAGTTTCTGGTGGCAGTGAACCATAAACCACAGAACAAAGATGCTTTCCTTTACCTTCAATTTCTTTCTACAAACAGCAAAGATCATATTGAGAAATTTGAACTCCAAATACATCACATATTGCAGTCGCTGAACTCAAATATTGCAGTAGATGCACAGTATTGAAAAATATTACCCATAATATATCAACAATAAGAAATGATGAAGAAAGATTTGGGTTAAATCATTACTTTGAGAATTTCATCCTCTTCTGACCATCAAAACAGGTAAATAAACAATACTTTAAAAATGAAGCTTAGGAATTCACAAACCTTAAGCTTGTATATCTTATGACGTGAAAAGGTTACTACACAATCACCCTTTTGAATATTATTGAAGGATCCAAGAGGTTTCTTTAATGGAACCAGAGGCAGAAGTCTTTCATAAAATTGAACCTGGATAATCATGACAAATGAGAAAGGTTTACGAATTCAAATATCAAGAATAAAGTACCAGCAAACACACATTCAGAGGCTATTTAGTGTAAAAAAAAACCTGACTTTCTTTGCTACCTCTATAATGTAACAGGCACTCTTTCTTTCTTTCTTTTTTTCCTTACAGGCATAATACTCTATATCCATGTAAATATTATATGCACCAAAAATAAGAAGCTGGACCATAACCCTGGTACAATTAGCTGAAGAAGACCTGGTGGTATCACCAATTTCTCCAGCAAGCAGTTTCATGTAAAATAATTTACAAATCAATTTGACGCAAGTATCACGATACTAACTTGAGAGTATGTCACTGAATTTTCAAATACTTTCCCAGTATAAAAATAAGATCACTAACATAATAGAGTGTTTTCCTGATGGTAAAGTTGAGGTGTGGCCTGTCAAAATATAATAATCCGTCATTTTACCTTCACATCATCACCGGTCACTCTTAAAATTTCCTGAATAAGGGGAATGCATGCTGGATCTCCACAGAGATGTAGTTCATCAGTTGAAATTCCCAAAAGAGCACGCGTAAATGAGAAACCTCTTGTCCTGCACCCCAACATCTGAAGCAAATGACAAAGCAAAAGATTCATTTCACAGAACGGACTGCTGCTGATTTTTAAGTAGTATACCTATTTAAAGCATGTCCTAAATACATAATACAAAGAGGCTTTGAATGATTTAGCTATATAGCAACATCAGTAAAGCCTTCTTTTTGAGGAATTCCAAGAAACACGAGATGCAAAGGCAAAACTCATCCAGTTTAGCATATAGGAGGAGAAGAACATTCCTTTCACCCTTGCAGTTAGCCACATTACCTGCTTTACATAATTTAAAAACACCATATCCAAGCAACAGACCATGAATATTTTTATATATATATACCCCATTAAGAATTTAAAATCAAATGATAATGAGAATCCATTCCATAAGAAACTTGTGCTTGTATCATAATTTTGATTATGATTTTCCTTTGCAAGTCAACAGAAGAAACTCAAAGGTAACTTATACAACAAGGCATAACGCAAGACATTAAATTGAGCTGTCTAAGTACCTGGATTTCATCAACAACAGCACAACCATAATCAGATGTTACATCAGCCATTTCGACCGTCACAGCTTTGTGCTTTGCACCCTCAACTGTCTCTCTCTCTTGTCCTGTTATAAGGTCACAAGCCACATTTGCCTTGTTCATCCTCTTTGCGACCTCCCATGCTAACAGTCTCAAAGGACCACAATATATGCCTGACAAAAAAAATACAAACAATTAGTTCGTTTATGCATAGCGCTTTAGCTATGGATTGAATGGCAACACTAGCAAAAAATCATGGATAAATGTAGTTTACCAGAAGAACTAGACTCAAGTCTCTTCAAAGCGTGATATGTTTTACCACTATTTGTAGGTCCCATATGCAAGAAAACCTTGCGATTCTTCCTCCGAGCTTTTGGATACCATGTATGAGGAGAACTAAAGCCACAAAAGATTCAATCAGTATGAGGATAGCCAGACGATGTAAAATATCTCCGAGATCAGATTAAGTCAGACCATATACAGATACGATCAGAAGTTATAAACCACATGAATCAACAAGATAAAAACTTCAGTTGAAAGTAAGATACAATATATAGAAACAAAAAGGACGATAAAATTTGCCAACCCCACAAGAGTAAATCAGCACAGAAAAAAAAATTCACGAAACATTGAAGTTAAGAAGACATGTAAACTAGTACAAAATCAATCATTCTTGTGATCATAATAAGTAAGTTCATTCCAACCCATGAACCTCGCAAGTTATACCAAATCCCAGCAAAGGCAACACAGCATTCAACACTTGTAAGTTGTAAGCGATAAATTTCTTACGTTAAGTCTGTCAAATCAATTTTCTCCCGTCCAATTCCGCTGCTAAACTGCCTCAACAAAACTCCAACTACAGCTCCACGCTTTAAGGGCTCCACATTAAAGCGTTCTACGTATCCAAGTTAATATTCAAACAATAAGAGCACAAAAGAAGAGAATTTATTTTCAGAAAAAAAAAGAAAAAAAAAGAAAAAGTTAAACAGTTCAGCACAACAAATTAAAGGGCTCGCAATTCTAACCATTCAGAACACGAGAAACTCCAAAAGATGAAGCCTTCCGATGACGGAGAAATAAAAACGCCATTTTTTAAATTAGGAGGGTTAAGAAGCCGAAGAGCAAACTATAGTGAAAGGTACCGTAATCTATTTAACAATGGAACCCGGCGGGAACGAAAAGGAAGGAAAATAAGCGGTAGATGAAAAATATCGGGTTAAAGAATCTCAAATGTTCTCTTTGCGTCCTGTTTGCCGCCTAAAGCTGCGAAACTCAATCCATGAAGTCTGGTATTCATTTCTTTGAACACCGTACAACGTTCCGTTGAAACGTGGGTGACGGCAAAGTTCAGCGCAGGTTATTTTACCAGAGGTCATGTGTTTCTTACTATTTGCAAATGAACCCCCACTTTTCATGAATCTATTTGCAGCTACACCCCGGCGCCTATGTTTGGTCCAACCTTGATCGTGCAGGCCCATGTCTTAACAGAAGCCCGATCTGTAGAGTATGGCCTTAGTTTTTGGGAACTTCATATAGCAACGTAGGATATGGTTCTCTCCGGCACCACAGCATCTGTGTTTGGTCCAATCATAATTTTGGGCCCAGCTCTCCAAAAGAGCCCAATCTGTAGTGTATGGCCGCCTGTGTTTAGTCCAACCCCAAACTGTTGTGCTTGGGTTTGATCGTGCAGGCCCAGGTCTCCACAAAAAGCCTAATTTGTAGAGTATGGCCTTATTTTTTATTTACTTGTGTCTGGAACATGATTTAAATGAGATAAGCCCATAATGCAACTTCTATACTCCCCCTCACGTGATTGGCCCAAGAAGTTGGTACTGAAGGCCCAGAATGATGGTATTAGGGGACATATTGATATTGGGCCCGTTTTGATTTGGAGCGGAGTGAGATGAACACCATTTTATTAAAAAAAAAGTCTGAAATTATATATATTGTAATATCATCAATAAATACAACATAACTCCCTATTATGTGGGGGCTAAAACCTTGGAACGAACACGTACACGAATCTTCAAACATGGGTTGTGTCTGAAAAAGATTAGTTACGGATGCATGAATCGATCAAATACTGGATCATTACCGGGTTGAAAAGAGGAAACAACGAAGACATTTAAAGTCCCACCGAGTGGCACCAAACCCAGAAACGTTGACGTGTGGTGCATACCGAGTTTCCAAAGTGGGCTATAATGGCAAGATGGGGATAGGGATGACACCATTGAGAAACTCCCCTGGTCCATTTCACTGAAACTAACCAATCAATAAATATAAACCAGTGAGCTTCGCGGAGGGGCATGCCCAGAAAAGAGACAGAGACTCTATGATTTGATAGGCAATATGGAAAAGGAATGACCACCACAAATATAGCTAGTAGATGAGAGGTAGTGGAGGAAGGCTTTCACCCTTCTTTTTATGACCCTTTTTTCAACCCAACCTGCGTATTGCTATTTGTTCTACAGTCTTCACGTAGGCCATGCCTATATTTGGTTACTGCATTTATTACCTCCATTAAATAAGGATCCTCTGCTCGATCTGGTTTGTTGCTGGAACCCGATTTAACATAGAACACAAAACACAAACTCTTGAATCTTGAAAAGCGCTGCTGGTACAATCGCTACAAATAGATGGTTAATTACTCTCGGGGAAGAGAGAAAAATCACTTGCAATCACATCGGATGTAGACTTAACGTCGAGTTACTTGCAGCTTTATTTATCACTCTTCTTTTTCCCCATTCCCCTGTACGTCAATCAGAGAGCAATTCGCCGGGCCATTGTTGCTTACCATGCATCCCACCCTATCTACTTCTCTATATAACAATGATATTGTGGTCCTAATAGCCAACATTCGCAAGGTTTTGACCACTTATTAAGACGTGCAAGGTTCTTTGGACCACGTTGTGGCCAGGATAAGCGACCATTGCCTACCCAAATTGACCTATATTAAATGTATAAGATCGAATGTTTTCCATATGTTTCAAGATTAGCAAACTGCTCTAAAGAAGCAAACCATCTTAGTATATATCTTATCATGCACATGTGTTTGATACTGTTATGGCGTGGACCTGGGATTTGAAATTTAGAGAAAATATGAACAAAAAAGAAAAAGACAAACGCGTCAAACTTATATATGTACATTTAGTTATAAAGATTCAGTATCCATGCAACAGCAGAGAAGAGACAACGGAGTTGGTTGCTAGGTAATAGAAGAACAGAAGGTAGTCTCATGATTAAAGAACAAAAGGATTAAGGATGAATTGACCAGACATGTTAATCAATTATTGGTGCCTTTTTTTCCCATCAAAATGAAATTATCACAACCTTTTTAAAACCTAGATCCTTAACTACATGAAAAATAAGAAAAGTGGGGAACTAGTTGTTGTAACTTGTGAGAAATGTTTGATCATTTTCGCCAGAAACCCATATTAGAGCAAGTTAATTTTCTCTCTGGATTCGACTGTTACATTATGCACAGGTTAATTAAGGAGATACAAGACGACGTGTATGTCTGATCTGAGGCTGATATATAGACACTGACATGAGAGTAGCAAACGCTTGGTACAAATTTGAAGACAATCAAAAGATTCGAAACCAGTATATGTCTTAAAAAGGGATAAACACCTTGGCAATGGGGAAAAAGGAGAGCAATGGGGTCTCCCTCCAAGCCCACAAAAGCCAAAAAAAGTATCTCAGGGAAAAATCACTACATATGCTGCTGCTTCCTTTGACTGCCTCGTAACTAATGATTTTAGCATTAGATTTACCAAAGGAAGGGGCAATGCGGTGAGCAACAAAGAAAAAGACAAAGCAGATATTCTCCGATTTCTTTATGTTCCTTTGACCTAATTTTGTATCTTACGTGGCCGGCTGTTTGCTACTTGGTTTGTAGTAGCTGCATATCTCCTCTGCCAGGAAATCAGGATAATGCTTGTCTTTAGGGTCTCGGCCTCTTATGTGAACGATATCCTAATCTTATTCTGATTCTAATATTCTATCCTTTATAATGTATTTATGACATAATTAAGTTCAAACTTCCCTTCCATGGAGTCCCTGTTTCTGGGTTACTTACGGTTGGTGTTTTTGCAAAATTATTTATCAAATCTAAAACCAGAGGAAGATGCAAAACCAATCTTTCTCTGCTCATATCATCATGGATACAGCGATTCTACTGTGACACGCAGAGATGGCCATTGTATCCACTTGTCTCTATAAAAACAGGAGCATATATATATATATACCGAGTTGCAGGATCAGAACTGGGGAAATTGCCCTTATGGATTAGACAATCCATCCAGGGCAGAAAAGAATTCTGTGGTCTGCGCAGTGTCTCAGATTAGTAGTCATGGTGCTTGCCTACGTGTGTGTCGATCGTCTGTGTGTGGGTGAAAGATACGAAGAATGGTCAGAAATCCATCAATCATTACTTGGTTTAATAATTGAAAACGATGATTGAATTATGTCACGAGCCTGTTGATGAGTCGATGGAATTGCTGGATCACAACTTTTACAGGAAAAGAAAGAAGCTGATGACAAGCGAACGGGACTTGGTCGGAAGAGACCGTAGTTTGGTTATTGGGTATAAAACCTGCATTTAGTACCATTATTGCTGCATCGAGATTTATTTCATTGGCTTTCTTAAGACACCATTAAGCTGCATCAAGGTTGTAAAAGGGAGAAGAAAAAGCAGCAGCATTACGGACTGTAGGGCCGGTTGTTTCGCTAAATAGATATCCAATTTCCAATCATGGCCCATTGATGGTCTAGTCTTTGATACAAATCTTCACTTTACAAGTTTCTTTGCATTATTCAATGTTCACTTTTCCACCTTATTGCTTGAAATGATGATCGAAGACCCACACCAGAACCAGGAAAAACCAATATCTATTTTCATTCCTGAACCCACACAAAAGCAAAAGCACAAGCACGTCACTTGCCATTTTCATTTTCATGAATGCAATTGATTTTATGCTGATTAGATATCCTTGAAATGAACACACTGCAAGTCCACTCATTGTATATGCTTGTTTAGAAAAGAATGGACATCTTTGTTTGGAGCTTCAATTTCCTAGATTTCCAAGTCCGCAACTCTTTAAGCCAGCTGTGGGTACGTTGGTGCTATTCCACTCATCGTATCTGCAAAACTCTGCCCTAATCTGAGAATTAAGGAGGTCTAATCATTTTTCTACAAGGTATAAAGCAAAACCAGATACCAAATTATGGGATAACTGGACGTTATCATATCCAAAAAGAACGAACAACAAAACATTCTTACACAAACCCTAATCATCTCCAGCTGGGACCAACCGGCAATAATGAGGATCAAAGGTGATCATAATAGATCTCCATTTGGGTTGGATACATTCTAGTTTATGCCTCAAAATGTCCCAGCTGGGCACAATCCGCCGTCAAGCTTTGTAGATTTAATCCTTCAGAGGAGTATAAAATTTCACACTGATTAATTGCGGAGGGTCAACAATAATGAAGATAAGCAAATTGTAGAGACATGACATCTTCTCTCTGGTCTTGAGGTTCTAGGAGCACTCAACTACTAGTTCAAACCAGGAAGAAACGGAGAATTAATATACTTTAAATGTCTTTTTAATATTGATAGCTTTCCGCTTATGGAGACGCGGATGTTGAATGTCTGAGGAGGAGCCGCCCAAAAAGGAAAGAGCATGGGCGGCGAGGCACAGCTCTCAAGCAAGAACCACCCACTTAGATGCTTTTACTGTGACTGCATCGAGAACAAAATCCCTATATTTAAGAAATTAAGTACCCGCAGCCCTCAAGACTTGGAAACTTTTCATTGCCGGGAACTTACATCAAGGCCATGATGTGAGTGATGCAACAGAGTATCTTCATCTTGTTTGACGATGAAATTGGTGTATATATATATTTTGTGGAAGAAAACGGAGCAGCCATGGACGCCTTGAAACAGGACAAGTGCCATTGTTTCTGAACAGGAATGGGGATATTGATTATTGAGCCAAAAGAGAACCCAAATCAGCAAACAACATTCCCTGCATTCCTCAACGGCTGCAGCTATTAACCTATACAATCAAAGTCTACTCAAGGCTCGCCATAGAGCTTAGTTTATTAAATCATATCAGGAAACTTGACATCGAACCACGAGAAGGCGAGGAGGATGAGGTTTTTGTAGCAAATAAATAATACAGCTAAAGGTTAGCCTCTAAGAAGGGGAAAAAGCCCAAATAATGGAGGCATCTCTTCGTCATTACTCGAATACGAAACGCATCCTCTACCGGGACATGCGTTGCACTGTTGCGCAAGGAAAGAAGAAACGAAAACCAATAAGAAAATAAAGAGAAAGCGACAGATCACAGAAGGGAACAGGAACACAATATTGCAGTAGTACTGGCTCATACACATTCCCTTTATCTTTTTGCTTCTTTAACTGCTTTCTTTTCTTCTTTCCACCTTAATGGAAGACCAGAATGGGAAGAAGTGAAGGGCAAACCATAGATCTCACCCGCCACAATTTTAACTGACCACGGGCAGGTTTTGTCACTTTGATTCATAGCCGTTTCATGTCCAAAGCCTGGACTAAGCGGCTAGGCAACCTGCCCATTTGCCCAATCATGTTGGCCCTGCCTAGAGATTTGAAATCTACACTGTAGCACTCGGCTTACTACTCACTAGCTGTGAAAATCCTATTTAGAGAAGAATAAAAACGGACAATGAGTAAAGAAAAGCAAGTGCTTATTAAGACCAAGTCTTGTGTCCTCCACTCTCTCATGATGGACTTTATTCTGTTGTAATTCTATACTTTGCTGCTTTCTGAGAACGAGGCTCCTTGTTTCAGAGGGAGACATATATAGAGAGAGAAAAGAGAAGTTTATAAGCTTTGCTCTCTTGCTCCTATCCTACTTCCCACTGCATAAAAAACTCTGCTTTCTTTGTTTCTCTTTCTGTGTCTGCTACATTGTCTTGTTCTACTTCAAGAATCTCTTCTCTGTCACATGCATAAAAGTGGTTGCCTCTCTCGACTAATTCCACTCATTTTTTTGGGCGGTTTTCGCTTGTTTTGCTGTTAAGAGTTCCTATACATAACAAGCTCCAGATAGGGGAAAAGCAAGAAACCCCATTTGGTATTTGGTCTCTCTGGTCAAGTCCCTGTTTAGTTTTCTGTTGAAGTCGAGAACCCATATTATTGTGAGTCCATTTCTTCGAGCTTCATAGCTCTTTTGGTTGCTCTGCGAGGTTTGAAGGTTGGGCAGAGAGTAGAGGTTGCTGGCTTCGTCTTTGTCGAAGGCTGTTACTTTGAGTAAATTTTAATTCGGGAAAGGAGATTTGGTCCTCTGATTTTTGACATTTTGGTTGATACTAAAGAAAAGCCTTGAAATTTTGAGGGGGAAACAGAAAGTACAAGAACACCTATATGAGTTAATAGTGAAAAAATGAGAGATGAAAACTCCAAGAAAAGCAAGGTTTTTTTTTCCCTCTTCTTCCTTCTCCCTTTGTTTCCCTTCGTTTCCCTCCAGTTTCTTTTTGGTTTATTCAGTAACTATAAGGAATTAATTGGTTTTTGTTCTTTTGTGAAGCTCTCATGGTCCAAAAAAATGGTCAGAAAGTGGTTCAATATCAAGAGTAAAACTGAGGAATTCCAAGCTGATGATGTTCAAGGAGGTTGGTATTTTCTTTGATCGGCTCCTTCAAGACAAATAATTGAAAAGCTTTTGGTCCTGACACTAGAACACAAGGCTCAAACGTTATTACTCCTCCTACCGCCAATTTTCTGTCCAATGTCTCAACTTCTGGTTAATGCTGAGAGTTCTGAGGAGAAAAGGGGACTATGCTTTCAAACTTGGCGTGAATATCCATCTGTGCGCCACATAGTAGTAGAAACTAGAAAAAGCTTTTCCCGGAGTTTAAATTTTTTTAAGTGTTCCTGTCATTTTTCCTAATGTAGAATTTTCATAATCCCTTTCTTCCATTTCTACAGTTTCATAAATTCTTTCATCTCCTCGTTGGACCTGCTGATGCCATTTTTAAGTATTCTCTCTCATTGTTCTTGGTGTTGATTGGAAAACCCAGTGCCTATGTCTAAAAGTTAAGATTGACGCTTTCCAGTTCTTTTTTTAACAGGGAATGAGGTTGAGTATAGGAATAGCTTCTCAGAGAGGGAGCCATGCACTGTTAAAAAGAGTAAAACAGGTATTCTATGGTTTAAGGATGAGAAGTTGTGGCGGAGGAAGTGCATAAATTGGGACTTTAAATTTGTTGATGATATTTCTATTCATAACTTTGTTTCACCGTTCACCTCTTTTCTTTAGATGAATTTAGCAAGAACCCAGAGCAGGTCAGGCGAGGGAGGATGAATCTTGATCATCCTCGGATCATAGATGTGCAGAATTACAGGTATCTCTTCATGGATTTACCATGTCTATGGTTAGCTCGTGAAGGATTTGCGTTGGTTTTCTTTGGAATAAAGTAATTTATTTTGGCTTTTTGACGGAATACCAATTTGAGCTTTAATTCTCACTTGGGACAGTATATTCACGGCAACATGGAATGTGGCTGGTAGATCACCACCAAGTAATTTGAGTCTTGATGACTGGCTTCATGCTTCCCCTCCTGCAGATATATATGTTCTTGGGTATGATTGGTGTGGTTATCATTCTCAATTCTTTTCCGTAACTATTTGTGCCCATCAGTGATGGAAGCATTTGTTTACCGTTCGTATATCAGGTTTCAAGAGATAGTTCCTTTGAATGCTGGCAACGTTCTGGGTGCAGAAGACAATGGCCCTGCCAAGAAATGGCTGGCTCTAATTAGAAGGACGCTAAACAATCTTCCTGGAACTAGTGGCGGTGGTGGATGCTATACTCCATCTCCAATCCCCGAGCCAATTGTAGAAATGGATGCAGATTTTGAGGGATCATCTAGGCAGAAGAACTCTTCTTTCTTCCATCGCCGATCATTCCAGACAACCAACAGTTGGAGAATGGACAATGATCCTTCAATTCCTCGACCCCATCTTGACAGACGATTCAGTGTCTGTGATCGGGTGATATTCGGACATAGGCCAAGTGACTTTGGTCACAGGCCTAGCGATTATGATCAAAGTTACAGATGGGGTCATAGACCGAGTGATTACTCAAGACCTAGTGATTATTCCAGGCCTAGCGATTACTCCAGATGGGGTTCATCAGATGATGATGGTCCTGGAGATTCGCCAAGTACTGTGCTATACTCACCTATGTCTTATGGTGGTTCTCATGGAGGATCTGCATCTACTGAAGATGCATATAGGAGACAAGGGCATTCAAGATATTGTTTAGTTGCAAGTAAGCAAATGGTTGGCATATTCCTCACCGTATGGGTGAGGAGTGAGTTGAGGGATTATGTTAAAAACATGAAAGTTTCTTGTGTTGGAAGAGGACTCATGGGTTACCTGGGAAATAAGGTACCGTAACTATGACTTATAGATATTCAATATCTATATTTTTTTTGAAGGATCAATATTTCTAGTTACTTGCCAACGAATCTGAAATTGACATTTAACTTAGTTAGTAACAAGAATTCTGTCTGGTTTTGCAGGGATCCATTTCAGTTAGTATGTCTTTGCACCAAACTACTTTTTGCTTCATCTGCAGTCATTTAACCTCTGGACAGAAGGAGGGTGATGAGCTGAGAAGGAATGCAGATGTCATGGAGATTCTTAAGAAGACACGGTTCCCCCGAGTTCAGAGTGAAGGCGATGAGAAGTCCCCGGAGACGATTCTGGAGCATGAGTAAGAGTCTTGCCCCGAACTATGATCATTGTGGAAATCCGTAAAAGCTGAACTAAAGATTGCTCTTCTCTACGGTTTTCATAATTTGGAACATATCTAGGTTGATTCATTTTATTCAACTCCCTGTCTTGAAACTATGTCTTTAGACACTCGTTTCTCCTAATAGAATTGACATGCATGCTTTCAAACATTTTATATGATTCATATACTCATCTTATCAGTATTCTGATTATGAATTCTATTGCAGTCGAATCATCTGGCTCGGAGACTTAAATTATCGTATTGCAATCTCTTATCGAGCTGCCAAGGCACTAGTAGAAATGCAAAACTGGAGAGCGTTGTTAGAAAATGACCAGGCAAGTTTGAATGTTCCCTCCCGATAGTTTCTGTCAGAATTCTCTTTGAATACAGCTGCAATTTCTTAGCTTTGAGGCGTTCTTCTAATTGGGCTCATTGCCATCCTGCAGTTAAGGATTGAGCAGAGACGAGGTCGTGCTTTTATTGGATGGAATGAAGGGAAGATTTATTTTCCTCCTACGTATAAATATTCGACTAATTCAGACAGATATGCAGGAGATGATATGCACCCAAAGGAGAAACGTCGAACACCAGCATGGTAAGATGTTCACTGCCAGAACTAGAAAGAATATGCCAAACAAAAATGATTATATGCAAAATAAAATTAATTGTCCATTATAATATACAGAAAATGGAAGAATTAGTAAGCATTTTCTGATGTGTGGTTTGAGTAGAAAATTCTAATCACAACTTGTTGATCAACTTATTATGTCTGTGAAGGTGCGATAGAATTTTATGGTATGGGGAGGGTCTCCATCAGTTATCGTACGTGCGTGGAGAATCCAGGTTCTCAGATCATAGGCCAGTTTATGGCATATTTTGGGCAGAAGTCGAGTCTAGCCATGGACGGCTCAAGAAAAGCACTAGTTATTCTTGCTCTAGAATTGAGGTAGAGGAGCTTTTGCCATACTCCCATGGGTACACAGAACTAAACTTTTTCTGATGGACAAGGAAAGAGGTACCCTCTCTCTCTTTGGTGTGTGGTATTGATCATACGCATGCATAGATATATATGGATACTCTCCTTTTTTATCAACTAATAACTAAGGTTTCTGGTTCTTCACTCAGACCTTAGTGGCTTTCCTTCAGCATTGTTTATGCTCATAAGCTCCTTGATTTGACCATTTTAGTTGCAATTTCTATTCGTTTCTTTCCTTTTTCAAATAATTGCTTTGGGTCATTACACATTACCAGACTGTACATATTTCTGTTTTGAAAGATATCAATCCGTTTTTGCTTCGGATCATTACTAAGTTGGATTTGGTCCACAGTTGCAGACGGGAATCTCTTTGAAGCAATTTTGCCAATGAACGGTGACGGAGACATTCCGTTGCCCACCAATGTAAAAAGGTTAGGTTACTTCTCCTCTCCTTTGCTTTCCTTAGTTTTGCTGTGGAGGTTTTTACTTGTTCTAACACTATCTTATACTTTTTCTTTTCAGCTGCAAATTCTTGTGGTTAGCTAATCCAAAATCCAGAAATCCTAACAACTCGGAGAAACATGTATCATAAACCAACAAAATACCAGTTTCAGATAGGAGTATGATCCACATTGCCCACCCATGTTTAAAGCCAAGGATCGTAATCCTCAGGTACTTGTTCTTGTTTTATATTGTACAGTTTTGTGTTAAAGATAACTTAGGCAGGTAATGATGGAAGAGACTATCATGTTTTGCAGGTAGTGCTCACACCATCAGGAACTGCCGCGTGGGTGTCTACTAATTACTTTCTTCATCATTCTTTTTAGTTTAGGAAACATTTTGACGGCTGAAACAATGAAATATGATCAATACATTATCTTCCTTTTGTTTTAAATGAGAGCCAACGACTAATGATGGACAGTCATATTAGCAAAGGAACAAGTATAAAATATTGAGGTCTGATAGGTTTCACTGATGCTCATTGCTCTGTCTTTGATGTTGTAAATGATTTTATTGAACCAAGTTGGGTTTATTGATTGGTTTACACAGTATGTCCAGATGTATGTTTCTTTCTACAGTACTGTGAAAGACAAGATAGAAAAGCAATATAACATCACAGTATGACACCTGAAAGTTCTGCACAAAAAAAGAGAACACAGAAGAAAAGGAACTGGAAAGAAGGAAACTAGGAGAGGAGAGAAATTAGTAGTTCTAATTGCAAAAAAATAGGGATGGGAAACGAGTATTATTGGAGCCTCATCATTTCCTTATCCATCTCTTTCTGCATTGAGGTCGACGACCATCTAGCACTAGCTGGCATCTAGAAGCTCTGCCCGGAAATGGGCCAATGAACATATGGCAGCAGCTAACGTAACAGTTAAAGTGCCTGCCTTTAGGCCCGTTCAAGGGCCTAATCAAGTGAGGGTATTTACAAATTATTGGGTAGGCTAATTGCATGGCTGGACTTGTTATGGAAGGTGCAAACAAGTTATTTGATTAATCAAAGGCAAGAGGTAGTGTTGTCTTTGGCTTCGGACATTGTAACTAGGCTGAGCAGATTGTAAATCAATATCTAAGGAAGGAGATATCTACGTCTGTTTTCTTGCAAGGGGAGGAGAACATTAGTATGTAAGAACTAAGTTGTAGCTCTCCTTGTCCTGAAATGCAGGAAAACTGGGGAGGCTGAACATATTACAGGGAAACCATGAATTAAGGAGTTGTGAATATGCAACTAATGTCAACTTAATCGATTGCTGTTCTTACGAAAGTTTGAATTAGAGAATTTCTCAGATAATTGACTAGCTATACATATTATTCTCATCTCAGTTCCTGACAATGACGTATACAGAATTTCAGTCACGCTCCCCGCTGATCCGGATGAATCCTGAAGCTTGAAGTGACAAATCACAGTGTAAGCACAAAAAACAAATGGTAGCAAAGGAATCTATCTCATTGTTTTCTATCCAATCCTTTCACAAGCAGGCCTTTGCTTGTTTCTATAGTTTTGTCATTGGTCCCCAGTTGAATACAGAACTTACTGTCAGCATCAGTAAGGTGTGCCTGAATCTTTTGCATTGTCTCTCATGCTATGTTTCTTTCTAGTTAACTTTAACCATTTCTAAACAATGAACACTGGTCCCGGTTGAAGGCAAAAGTCTGTCGGAAAGGGGCGCTTGAGACGTTCCCGTCATGCACGAACATAAAGTTTAGGACCTCCGCTGATGGATTCCCCTTACAAGGAGCACATTTTCCAGATCATGTTCTGCTGTCTCTAAAGCAATTGTTACATGGTCAGCTAGTAAGCTTGTTGATTGCTAATTACGCGTTGCCTGGGTGGGGGTATTCCCGATGTGGGTGATCACACCCGCCATTGCTATTCTCTTTTAGCTTTGACGTCATAGTTGGCATGAAGTAAAGAGGATAATATCCAGTGTGGCAATCATGGTTTTAAGGTGGTATTTATAGTCAGAACCAGACTTTAAGGTGTTGGTTAGACTCCGTCGAGAATGGGATCTCCTCAGCTTTTGCCTTACGTCAATCATAAACAATTAAGAAGTTTCAAGTAACATAGCGGATAACCACTGAGATTTTTTATACCTTTTTTTTATCACCTCACAAACTTCTAGCTCAAATACTGACTCGGACCATCTTTCACCAACTGTGACTTCAGCACAGGCATACTTCAGAAGTTTTTTCTTTGATTGGGATACTGCAGCAACTAAATAAGGGAAGGGCTATCAAATTCAAAATAGGAGCTACCATACCAGATATATTCCCATCTTCGCTTTCTCTGTGCTTATGATTTACTGAAAAAGGAGGCGTTCTTCGTTTTCTTTTCTCTTTATCTGCGAGGTCATCAAAATGCTTGAAAAGCACAGAACCTATATTGCTCATCTGACATACAGGGAAGAAATCATGATTGATGCTTTTTCCGCTTTAATATCTCGCCTTTCACACATGCATGCCCTTATGTTTTTGCTTCACATTGGCCATATCCTTACCTATGTAAAGCAGCAAAACAAAGTTGTGAGTTCCAACACATACAATCGTCTTCAGTTCTGAAAGATTAGGTGAGTATTACAGCCAACGCCAAGGTGTCAATTGCATAGAACGAACTCTTTAACTTTCAATGTACACTCGACACTGTGTAGCTTTATCCTTCAACTATTTATGAAACAACTCAACCTGAGATAGCTATCTACTTTTCCAGTAGCCCTTGTAGAGTGGGAGGTGAAAGCGGCGTCTCCTAAACAAATAGCGACAAAGGCAAAAGCATGTACTCTCCTTTTGTCTTTGTTGTGCGGCACATACAGACGAATTTTGCTCATGTTCCTCTATTTCTCAAACCATAACAACCTATTTTTCTCCACTAGTCACGTCCTTCGATTTAAAATAATTGAAGAAAAAAAAGAGAAACCATATAGAAGATTTGTGCGATAACACCCAAAATAAAAACACAAAACTTTAACGAGATTTGGCTACAAAGCCTACATCTTCCAGGAAAGTAGAAAGAAATTTTACTATTGAAAAAGAATTCAGAAGGATTATACGATTATAAAGCCATCAATATGTATTTACCGGTGCAAATAGAGTTAGAGATAAATCATATCTTTGATAAATACTATCTTAGCTTAATCTAAAGCATTAAATTAAAGATAAAAATAAATACTATCTCAATTTAATCTAAACTATTAGATTAAAGTCACAATATAACAATCTTCCCATTGGCTTTAATCTTCTCAATCAATTGAATAATTTTCTCCCTTGCCATAGCTACTTAGCAAATCCCACAATTTCTAACCAGGTTTAGTTGATGCCTAAACTTCTTCTTTGGAATTATCTTGATCAATCATATTAATAGTCTCGGCAACAAATAAGGCAAATGTCACAAGATTAGCTTATCCCAAAATGCTATTTTCAATTGCATCTAAATACATCAGCATGAACTTTCTTCCCTTTTTGCCTGCTACAAATTTCAACTTTGTTTGATTCCCGAACACCTAGTGTTTCCAGAAATCCAATGTCTCATTTCTATATAGCAGATGTTTATTATGCAAAGATAATCCTTTGTTGCTCATACTATTGCTTCCCTTTCAACCATACTGTTTTGAGGATAATATAGTTCAGATTGTAACTTCCTCTTCATCAACACCACGACTTGCTCCCACTTGGTTTTGACTCAGACTTGGCTTCCCCTACATCAAAAGATAATGCAAAGATGGAAAATATCTCTATGGTACCTTGGTAGTTCTTGAAGATCTTCGCAGCACCTGCTTTGGAGTAAACTACTCCATTTATGGTTCTTCTGTAACATTCTCTGGAGTTTCTTGAGAACTAATTGATCCATTACTCAATGAATTTTCTAGTAACTCAACCTCAATTCCCACTTGTTATTTATTCTTTGAACCCATCTTCTCACTGTCTTCGTACAAGATATTTTCATCAAATATTATATCATAATGTCTAAGGATTTTTCTATTCTTGGCATCCCAAAACCTGTATCCAAACATGTCAGAACCACATCCTATAAAATAGCACTTCACAACCTTGACATCTAGCTTGCCCCTTTTTTCTGGATCAATATGAACATAAGTAGTGCAACCAAAAGTCCTCATGTGAGAGTACTTGATTTCTTTTCCTATCCATACCTTTATTAGAATTCTGAAACCTAAAGGTATTGAAGGCCCTTTGTTAATCAGGTACGTTGCAGTGCTCACTGCATCAGCCCAAAATACCTTGGACAACCCAAAATATATCCTCATACTCCTTGCACACTCATTCAAAATTCTGTTCATCCTTTTAGCATTACCATTTTGTCTAGCCTTGTCTAGAACTGTTCTGATCAATCTTATTCCTTTAGCAGCATAGAATGCTTTGAATTATGATTTGTCATACTCTCCTCCATTGTCTGATCGTAGATACTTGAACTTCAGATTCGTTTGATTCTCAACCTTAGCCTTCTACTTCCTAAAAATGATAAACACATCTGACTGGTGTTTAAGAAAGTAAACCATATCTTTCGATTGAAGTCATCTATGAAAGTAACATAGTATCTCAAACCTCCAAGAGACAAAACTAGAGATGACCCCCACACATCTATGTGTACCAGTTCTAACTGCTCTTTCTTTGGTTATCTGCTAATCTTTGTAAAAATAACTTGTTTCTGCTTTCCTATAACACAACTTTCACAAAGACCCATATCAACAGACTTCAGCCCTTGCAACATTCCCTTTGAAACCAACATCTTTATTCCTTTACTAGACTTTGTGTGAGACCTCGATTTTGTGTCCTAGAAGTCCAGATACCAGTGCAACTGAAATGACTATTTTACCCCTGAAGAAATGGATGTGTGATATCCGAAAATGGTATTGAAGGTTCAGTGTTCATTTTTGATTTCATTTCTCCCTTATTTTATTATTTATTCTTAAGAAATAATTCTAGAATTAAATCTTAAAGATTATCTCCTTATATCTAGCCTTAAAAGTAGGAGAATTAATTCCATTAAACCCTATAAATATTATAGCCAGCTATACACATAAGCCTGCACCAAAAAAACACAAACTTATCATGTGATAAACACTCTCGCTTACCCTTGCTACCGAAAATTCCCTAACACTTACCATAGCCGAATTCTTTCATCCTTCATTATATTTCTGCAAATAATAGCTTGTTGGAAACTCTTTTTATCCTCTATTTGACTATCTTGGTTTCATCATCAGAAGGTTAGTTCTTCCCTATGTTTATTTTTATCGCAAATCCCTAGGTATTGGTGCTGAAATTCCTTGATTCTTCCTTTAATTGGTTTTAGTTTTTATTTATTTTTTTCATATGATTGTTTGTCACCTATTCATGTTATAATATCATGAATTCATCTTTTATATCTTCCCTATAAGAGAAATCGACACACCCTACTCTCTTTCCCTATTATTGTCGATTTTTACCAATTGACATGTTTGTTTTTCTGATCTTGTTCTTTTTAATCATATGTGTAATTAACACCTAATCTTTCCTTGTTATCATGAAATCGCAACTGCTAAACCCCTTATGTATGAAATCACAATTTTTCCTATTTCCCTAACTTAGTACCGAAATTTGCATGGTGAATTGGGTTGGAAAATCAGACTGATTCTTGTTATGTTCTTGGCTATCACATCACGCATCCAAGGGGGTGGTTCCAACAACATCTGATCACTGGTTTCTGATAGGTTTGGTGAGTGGAATTGATAAGGAATTAGGATGTTTACCTGGTTATTACATATGCATGCTTAGTATGATTTTGTCTTTGCTTTATGATTATATAGGTGGTTCGGATCCTCTTAATAAAGGTATAGGATTAACTACTTGTTCATAGACAAGAAAGGTAGGATCTATATCTCATCGGTTTTTCCAGATATCCTTGTTGTTTGATTGATGTTTTCGGTTGCTTGTACTTGTTGATTGGTGTATACGCATGCCTTGCATTTAGTGCGTATAGTTGTGGATTGAACAATGGATTCCTTAGGAAATTTTGGACCATTATGATAGGTTGTGTATGCCTAATTCGGTTGTATTGTGTATATGGCTTGTTGATTGTATTGTGGTATAATTGAGGATGCCATGCTGTGATGATATGCTTTGTACTTGCTTATATGTGCTTGTACATGATTGTGTGTTAGGATCCTTTTCTGGTGGCCATTCGGGATAAGCACTGATGCTCCTAGGGAGAGGAGAGGTTATTATTGGTATGGGAGTCGTATGGGTGGCAATCCCTAGCAAGAGCTCGCTGGATGCCTTGTCCTTGTGTGGCAATATTTCCTTATCCTTGTGTATTTTGGATGCCCTTATCCTTATGTGGCTTGGATGCCTTGTCCTTGTGTGGAAAGATGGATAGGCTTACTGATTAGATTGTATGCTAACCATTTACCCTTTGTGTAGCTAAGCCTTGGACAATACAGGTGGAAGGAGCTGACCTTTCTTTGATGAGATCAAATAATGAATTACTTGCCTGTGTACTTCTATTTTTAGAAGTGTTCTTAGCCCTCCCTCAGCTTATGACTTTCGGACCTATCCCCGTTTATGGTTGATTAATGATTGTTTAATATCCGTTTAGTTGTATAGGCGGATCTAATTTTATTTGGGAGATATTTGTTTAAATTTTTACAAATTTTATGATGTTGTGACCCTACTAAGATTCTTGTAATCTCACCCTGTTGTTTTCACCATTTTTTCAAGCATAAGTACTTTTTTTGCTAGTGGTATTAAGGTGTGAGATTAAGGCTGCACGGCGGGATGATATTGCATCACATTCGCATACTTCCTTCCTTGCTGATTGCTTGTGCATATACCATTAAACATGAAGTTTGATTGGTCTGCTTTCTTGTTCTTTGAATCCCTCATTTGTCTATTTATTTCCGGAATATATTGGAGGGTATTTTGTTGGATTTTGAGATCCATATGGGGCTTGTGTGATGTGATTCATTTGGTTAATTATAAAGACTTCTACTGATATTTTTATTCACTCCGTATGTTGCTAGAATGGTTGTCCATTGATATCATGCTCCAACCTTTAAAAAAAGTATAAGGAATGAATCTAATAAAATGATTTAGAGTAATTAGAGCCTTGTGGGATTCAGATAGGTTCTAGGTTGGGCTTATTTGGGTTTTAAGGCAGTAAGGGTCCTAATAGGTTGGGTTTGGGTCCTTACACTTTGTCCCACGTACTGCCATCATAGCACCTTTGACAATCTTCCACGAACCTTTTTCAAACCCTGTTGTATAACCTGCACTATCCAATTGACCTCTAGAGTTCAAATTTTTCTTGAGACTAGGGATGTACTTGATATCTTGCAATGTCCACTGATTTCTTGCTAGAGTTTTTATGTAGACATCTCATTTTCCTTCAATCTCCAAGGCTTTATTATCTGCAACATAGACCTTCCTCAATTTTCCAATTGTGATATTTTGGAACAATTATTTGCAAGGAGAGAAATGAAATGATGTACCTAAATCCAATATCCAAGATTCAGTTGAATTATTCACACTAAGAATTAAAGTATCCTCATAATCTTTTGCTAAAGTCACAGAACTATTGTCATCTTCAAGCCTCTGATCTTCCTTTTTATTTGGCATGGTGCATTCATTCTTGAAGTGACCTTTCTCCAAACAGTTCCAACATGTCATATAAGTTCTATTTGAAGATTTTCCCCACTACTTTAATTTTGATTGACCATGTTTGTTGTGGCCTCTCATCTTGCTCCTACCACTCCTGTCTACACTAGGAGCACTACCAGATGAATCTCCAAGTTCTCTTTTGTGAATACTTTCACTCAGAACCACATCTCTGATTTATCAAACTTCTGTTTCTTAAATCCACGAGAATTGCTATTTGCAGCAACTATAGTATCCCAAGACTCAAGTAGAGATGACATCAAAATTAAAACTTTAATCTTATCTTCATAACTAATACCAATCGAACTCGATTGACTCACAATCATATTACATTCATTAATATGATCTGCCATAGACCCTCCCTTGCTCATCTACAAATTAAATAAGTGATGGATTAGACATACCTTGTTCATTGCTGAAAGCTTCTCATACATGTTTGCCAACGCCTTGAACAAATCTGATTGAGTCTTCTCCTTGACTATATTGAAAGCAACGTTTCTTGATAGCGTCAAACGAATCAACCCTAGTGCATGTCGATCTTTGAGCTTCCACTCTTCTTCCTTCATGGAATCCGGCCTCACCCTTGACAAAGGTTCATGAAGATCCTTTTGGTACAAATAATATCTTACAGAAACTGAAATCTGCCCTATCAAACTTGTCGATTCACACTTTACCATTTTCCATCCCTATAGATTGCTTGTGAATAAACCCTTGCTCCGTTACCAGTTGTTAAGATCTCTCTATTCACACCTTTCGATCTAAAATAATAGAAAAGAAACGAAGTGGAGGATTTTCGTGATAACACCCAAAATAAAGACACAAAGATTTAAGCTACAAGACTTATGTCCTTGGGAGAGGGAGAAAGAAATTCCACTATTAAAAATTGAATGCAAAAGTGTTATACGAATACAAAGCTATCAGTATGTATTTATAGGTGCTCATAGGGTCCGAGATAAATACTATCGTAGATAAATCCTAACTTAGCTAATCTAAATGATTAAATTAAAAAGAAAGATACATACTATTTCATATACTTATCTCAAATTAATCTACAAATTAAAGCCACAGCATAATGGACTTCTGAATCCAATTTCTTTCGCCTCTCACTGACTTTGCCTCCTTTAATGCTTTTGGTATTTATCCTTTCGCACAGGCCATCATGATATTGCTACATCCCTCTACATTCACTCTATTTCATGTCTGGAATAAGATATGAACAAAATAATCCGATTAGACAATGAATGGCGGCGTTTTAATGATAGAGCGCAAAACGTGCTGTTCATGTCCAATTATATTGTAGCCCACAAAAGATGAGGACCCATGACTTACGTGTTTTTTGGGGAATGGATTCCCGGAACCTTTCAATATCTGATTAATTCAGTATAAAAAAAAATCTTATATTTTCAAGATTCGAAATTGAAATATTGTTATTCCTTGGGCTCAGCGAGTTGGTCCATGACTGAGTTCAATTTATATACAAAACCGGTCATATAGTATTGTTCTAAAATCTTGGACTGGCATTCGACATACTAGAAAATCTTGACCTAGCAAGAAATATACGAGAGTTAATGCTAACAGATACATCCCCAAAAATAAACCCAGCATGGTTTAAATGCCCAGCGGTAAGGCCATACTTTATCACACAAGTCCTCAGCCAAGCAGATTCTTCTCTAAAAGCAATATGGACATATCCAGAAAAGTTACATTGCATCACTTGCTCCTGGTCCTCCTCGCACTCACCGCAGGTTGTTCAAAGTAGATATTTCTAGTTTCGATGATTGCCTGATGAATTTCACCTTCGTTATTAACTGACTTACTATTTGGTGAATCGCTAGTTAATCTTGCATGCAGGGACGAACATGGTACTGAGAGTGAATGCGGGATGCGGTTACCTATCCATCATAGGAGGCGGGTGTCCAGACGTGAATAAGTGCCTGGAGACATGCAAGCCATGTTATAGAGGAGTACGACAAATAGTGGCGGTATGCACTCCTCCCTCTGGACCCATTGTGTGGGAGGAGTGCCGCTACTATTTCAAGAAGGGTGCTCCTTGCCCACCGCCCGGTCCACCCAAGTGCCCCGGACGTGGCGTGATCAACTCGGTTTTTGTCTACACCAATGATACTGCTGTTATCCTCTTCAACGAAACCCTTGTGTTTTCTCCCTCGCTGCTTAATTGTATAATACTAAATGTTTCCGACTAAAACAGATGTAGAAACTGAAAAAGATTAATAATTAGAAGGAAATTTCTTCTTTATGTTAAGTCCAAGGCATGTTCTTCCAAATCATTTTTTTCAAGCTTTTAATCAACGCCACGAACACATAATCACAAAGTCGTAATTTTTTATATTAAAAACTATTTATAATTGATAAGCATAATTAATCTATGTATAGTTAAAAAAATCAAATATTTTGTAGAGTAAATGAGTTGTTTAAACAACAAAACTCTGAAACTCTGAAACAATGCGCACTGCTACTGTTACAACTAAAACAGAAAAAATTCAAAATAGATATCTCTATTAGTGCTTAAGACTTAATAAAACAGAAAACAAATACTCTTGATTTCAAGCAACAAAATAGATAAGAAATTAGAAATTTTCTGTGTGGTCTTAAACTATTGCTCTTTCAATAGACTAAGTTAGTCTTCCTCACAAAGCTAACTAGAATGTTAAGTTTAAGAACAACCGAAAAAGAGACACAAAGGAGAAATAGAGAGAAAGCTCTAAATTCTAAATAACACAAGAATTGTTGAATGATTACAAATGAGGGGAGACACCTCTTACATATCCAATACAACTCCCCAATGGATGGTGAAGATCAAGTCAACTAACCTAACAGTGTCTATATCAATATACACGACAAGCACTAATGACTGATTATCCCATCTATGGTAATCTTTGATTACATTGATTACTTTGGTTTCCCAAATCTGGTCTCCTATATTACTACAACGGATTCCCATTGAACACCTCGATTGCCTCTGATTGATCCTCAATGAATGCTCCGATTCTCTTTGATTGGGATTCTTGGATTGAGGGACGTGTCACGCACAATGCTAAATGACATGTAGTATGATTTTGTGCCGTGAACTTCTCCCCTACTAAACTCGACAATCTCCTCATTGTGTGCTGCCTTAAGAATTTATCGATCTTGCCTCGATGTTGCCAAAGATTGGAATCTCTCTCCCAACTAGTATCACTAGGAGAGTCACCTTTCTAGCGAACTAAATACTCCACATTGTTCATGTGCTGCTTGCTCACCCGTCTTAATAAAATCTCATTAGGCTTCTTTTCATGAGTCTTAATGGCTACCAGTTTTTCCCTTTTGCTAAGAACGTCTGCCACTAAGTTTTTCCTTCCCTAGCTTATACTTGAACATGTAGTCAAACTCTGCCAAAAAGTCTTGCCACCTTGCCTACTTTGGCGATAGCTTCTTTTGCAAAAGGAAGTAGCTTGTGGCGATGTTGTTAGTCTTGACAATGAATTTGCTCCCCAACAAGTAATGCCTCCAAACTCGTAAGCAATGTACTAAGGCCATTATCTCTTTCTCTTGCACCGTGTACCGCCTCTCGGTATCGTTATTTTGCGACTCTTATACGTAATTAGGTGTCCTTCTTGCATCAAGATACCACCAATTGTAAAATTTAAGGTATCTGTTTGTACCTTATATGGAAGTAGATGGTTGGGCAAGGCTATCACCGGGTCCTCCACAGTGGCTGTCTTCAAGGATTTGAAAACTTCTTGGCATCCACTCAACCAATGCCATGGCTTGTTGTTCTTTAATGGATAGGTCAAGGGTGCAAAAATGGATGAATAACCCCACATAAATTGCCGGTAGTAATTGGTCAACCCCAAGAAAGAACAGAGATCCGTGACACTCTTAGGTGGTTGCCAATACTTGATAGCTTGGATCTTGGCACCATCCATTTTGATCCTTCCTCCAACCACCACAGGAATGAGGAAAATCACTTCTTGCTTGGCCAATGCACACTTCTCCTGTTTGACATATAACCGTTGTCCTCAATGCTTAGAACATCATGTTTATGGGTTTAATGTGCTCCTCAAGTGTGTGGCTCTAGATCACAATATCATCTAAATACACAATAAGAAAACGGTCCAAGAACTTGCAGAGCACTTTGTTCATTAGCATACAAAATGTAACAAGTGAATTCGTTAAGCCAAATAACATAACAAGAACTCAAAAGAACTATATCATGTGACACATACTATTTTAACCTCATCTTCTTTTACTATCTGGACTTGATAGTAGCTTGATCTAAAATCCAAGTTGGTGAACCATCTCGCATCTCTAAGTTGATCAAATAAATCGGCAATGATAGAAATAAGATACTTGTTCTTCACAGTTACCTTATTCAAAGCTCGATAGTTGGTGCACAGCCTCAACAACCCATCTTGCTTCTTTTAGAAAAACACCGGTGCTCTATAGGGAGCTTTGGATGGTTGTATGTAGCTCGTATTCAAAAATTCTTTCTATTTTCTCCGTAACTAAACTAACTCCAAAGGTGCCATTCGATAAGAGGCTTTCATGGGTGGCTTAGCCCCAACTTCTAGCTCAATGACATGATCTATCTCCTGTATTCTTCTTCGGGAGATCCTTGGGCATCATATCAGAAAACTCTCCCAAGACATCGATGACTTGAATGGGCACATCATTAGCAACAAGTGTGCCTTCATCCTTCAAAAAGATAGCTAGGAATGTGGGCTCTAGCTTCCTCACTCCTTTCTTCAACTGTATGGCTGAAAATTTCTTGTTCTTTAGCTCCTCTTGAGCAACAGACACCCACAACATTAGCTCCCTTCCGAAAGAGTGAGGGTATTTGGAAGATATCAGGAATGCCCTCATCTGATCCAGGACTTGCATAGCCAATACTATCGGAAAGTCATTCATAAGAACAATGGAAAAGTCAAGTTTACCTTTCTACTATTCGATTTGTAGCTCGACCCCTCGGGCTACTCCAAAGATAGGTTGGGCTGTAGTGTTCACGACCTCTTATCCTTTTGGAACTTGATACCAAGTCTTTATGCTTTCTCATTCTTCATGAAGTTGTGGATAACACCAGTATCAATCAATACACGAGACTCATTCCCTCGTATAATAGGCCTAGAAAATATTCTCCTTACTCGCTCTATCTTGGTACCATTTGTTGAGGCTTTGACGATACCCAACATTCTCTTTACCATCAATTTGTTCCTCATCGGACAATCCACAGCCTTATGTGGACTTTGGCATAAGAAGCATGAATGTTTGGGTTTGTCATCCCAACCCCAATTTTCTCTTCTCTCTTGTGAGGTTTTGGCTTGGCGGAATAACTTGAAAGATTTATACGACTTCTCCTCCTTGGCATTGTGGAATATTCCTCTACCTTTAGGGTTATAGTGATGAAAAATTTTAAACTTGGGTGGACTGAAACCCTTAGGATTCCTTTCAAACTCTGCCAATGACTCGGCCTCAGTAATGACATCATTGAGCTTATTGACATTGCATCGATGAAGCTCCAGATTGACCTAGCTTTGTAGGCCTTCCAAAAATACATACAGGCTTTTGTCTCGGGGATGTCTGGGATCTCTAGCAAGACTTCCTTGAACTCCCTCATGTAGTCTTGAATGTCACCTCTGTGAGATAACTAATAAAGCTTTTCTCTCACTTCTAGCTGTACATTTCTTGGTGAGAATTGTGGTTTTAGGAGCCTTTTGAAATCTTCCCACTTCTCCAACTTCAAAGTGCAACACTCGATTTGAGCATGCTTTATCCTTTAGCAGGTTGTGGAACTGTTGGTAAGGTAGAGTGGGGCTTGAGAAAGTCGATCAACATCACTCTCCATTCCACCCCTTGAAAGTACCTCTCAAGAGTGAATAGAAAGTTTTCGAGTTCCTTGGCATTTCTCATCGTACCAAATGATTTTGGCTTCGGGACATCCAGCTTCACCTTGAGCTTGAAAATCCCTTATACCATTCCCCTTTTTTGTTCATTCTTGATCTCAACTAATTCATCCTTAAATATAGTAATCTCAGCAAAAAGATTTACTTTGAACTCATCTAACTCTGGCCTTCAAGAGTTAATAACAGTGAGGAAGCCTGGCTTCTCCTCACGAAGCTCATTCATGTCCCTTGACTCGAGCTCATCTATGCATTGGCCATGTTCCTCATGCTTATCATTGTCATTGGCAACCTTCATCTCCAACCAAGTGATTCTCGCCTCCAATGATGACAGATGATCGAAGGTCTTCATTCTCTTCGTACTAGACTCGGGGGCACATTGGGATAGTCTCCCCACACGGACCTCCTCCTGCTTAACATTCAGGTTGTTGCGATCAGTAGTACGCATCTCCATTTCTGTCTCTCTCAAAAAGAATTGAGTCTTGGCTCTGCTACCAACTGTCATAGAACTAGAGTTTTTTGGAATAGAAACTCTCCGTGTGGCCTTAGACTATCACTCTTGCAATAGTCTAAGTCAGTATTTGTCACGACCTAGCCCCTAGATCCCAAACCTAGCAGACCTGGACATGTATGTGTGCATGATGGATCACAACTAAATTGCTTGATTAGTTTTCTTACCACATGACCCAAAATTACATCTTGTTAGAAATGATCCCATCACACAACACTTATAAGTCCAAGACCTCTCCTACTCTTTTTCGATATGGAATTAGGTAACACATGACCTATTAGATAGGTTGGGTCTCACAGCCTTCCTCATAAAGCTAGGTAGAATGTTAAGCTTAAGAACAACAGAATGAGAGAGACAAAGGAGAAATGGTGAGAAAGTTCTAAACTCTCAATATTTCAAGAATTGCTAGATGAATACAAATGAGGGGAGACACCCTTATATAGCCAATACAACTCCTCAATAGATAGTGGAGATTAAGTCAACCGATCTAACGGAATCTATACAAAGATATACAATACAAGTACTAATGGCTGATCATCCCATCTATGGTAATCTTTGATTACATATATTACCTTGAATCCAATCAGGTCTCTTATATAGCAAAACTAGATTCTCATTGAATGCCTCGATTGTCTTTGATTGATCTTTAATGAATGCTCCGATTCTCCTTGACTGGGATTCTCGAATTTAGAGACATATCATACACAAGACTGAATGACATTTAGTTTAATTCTTTTCCATGGCAGAATGCAGGATGCGCTTACCTATCCACCATAGGAGACGGGTGTCCAGACATGAGCAAGTGCTTGGAGACGTGTAGGCCATGTTATAAAGGAGTAGGACAAATAGTGACAGGATGCGCTCCTCTCTATGGACCCATTCCGTGGGAGGTGTGCCGCTGCTATTTCTAGACGGGTGCTCCTTGCCCACCGACCATTCCACCCAAATGGCCCGGACGTGTCATGATCAACTCAGTTTTTCTCTATACTAATGATACTACTGTTATCCTCTTCAATGAAACCCTTGTGTATCCCAGCTGCTTATTTGTATAATGAGTAATGTTTCCGACTTAATCAGATGTAGAAATTGAAAAAAGATTAATAATTGGAAGTGAACTTCTTCTTTATGTTAATTCCAAGGCATGTTCTGTCAAAACAATTTTTCAAGCTTTTAATCAAAGTCACGAACACAGTTAATCACAAAGTCATAATTTTTTTACATTAAAAAATATTTATAATTGAAAATCATAATTAATCTATGTATAATATAAAAAATTGAATATTTTATAGAGTAAATGAGTTGTTTAAACAACAAAACTCTGAAACAAGACACACTGCATCTTATTTAGGCTTTAAATAGCCTTTCGCAAAGTAAAACAAGAAAGTAGCTCATGGCTAGCTATTGTTACAACTAAAATTGAAAAATTCAAAACATATATCTCTCTTAATAGTCAGGACTGACTAAAATAGATTTTTTTTTTAATTTCAAACAACTAAATAGATAAAAAATCCTTTCAATCCCTCCATTAAACTAGCTGTAGAATAAAGTTAGTTTATATCAATCAAATCATGCATTCTTATCTTCTGTCTGAGTCTCTAAAAAGCTTCAATCTTTATTACTTTTGGTCATCACATCTGCCACTTTTTCTTTAGTTCTACAATGAACTAATTTAATTTCTCCATCTTTTACAAGATTTTTCAAGAAATGGAAACACATTCTATTGTATTTATTTCTTTCATGTATTAATGGGTTCTTTGAGAGTTTAATTGCAGAGGTATTATCACACATTACATGATGGTAGTAATTCCTTCTTTTAACATAACTTATACTTTCCAATACCCTTCGCAACTGCTTTTATTTAAAATAACCTTCCTCGCCGGCCAAGCCTCTTTCAAGCTGTCCAACTGTCCAAGCATAGTCTGACATGCACAAGCAGATGCTGCAAAAAAGTCTGCTTCGGTGGTTGAAAGTGTAATGTTCGGTTGTTTTTTTGACATCCAAGATACAATACTTGAACTCAATAAGAAAGCTTAATCTGATGTACTTTTGGAATCTTCTTCATCACCAGCATAATCTGAGTCAGTGAAAGGAAGAAAATCTTCATACTCTCACTTCTCGTAAATAATACGATAACCTGTAGTTCCCTTCAAATGATACATAATTCTCTTAGCAGGTTGCAAATGCAATAAAAGTGGGTTTTGATATGTACTCAGTGATTAAACTCACACTAAACATGATGTCTGGATGTGTAGCTGTAAGATATATTAAGCTTTCAACAATTTGCTTGTAATAGGTGTCATCCATGATAATTCTATTAACATCCTGTAAGGACCCAAACCTATAAGGACTCTTACCACCGTGAAATCCGAATAATCCCTCATAAGGTCCTATTTGAATCCCACAAGGCTCAAGTATTACTAATTACAAATTCTATTGGTTGATTCATATACTTTTAAAAGGTTAGAGAATATAATTCATTAAACAAAATTCTGGCTTATACGACGTGAAAGAAAACATTAACGGAAGACTTATATTAATGTAGAAAATAAGTGAAAACATAACACACAAGTCCCAAAGAAATCTCAAAACTTCAACCAATTATTCATAAGAATTTCGGAAGCAACAAGAGGAAGAAGAGGAGCTTAAAAGCTAGAAAGAATGTCCTCACATGTTTCAGATTGGAAACGTACACAATTAATGGGAAAGGGATGCAAATGAGGTGCAAATTCGTCCAGCCATGCAGCCTTGATCTCATACCTTTGGTACTACTAGCAAAACACACACCTAAGCCTGCAAAGGGGAAAAAATAAGAGGGTTAGATTACAAGAATCCCAGTAGGGTCACAACATTATAAGACCTAAGGATTCCCCAAACAAACATTTACCAATATGCCATAAGATCAACACCTAAATATGTAATATAACTAACTAATTTCGTAAGCACACATATGCACATAAGTGGGGCCGAAAGTGACACAAGCACACACAATCATATAGGGTAGGTTGAAAGTAGCAGAAAACAAGGGGAAATGACTGAAAACACTTCTCATTCAGAAACTCACAGACAACCTATAATATAATCTGATTTTCAAAACCAAGGTTTGTCCCCATCTGCCCATGTTGTCCAAGGCTATGCTGCAAAAATGGTAAAATAGTTAGACAATCAATATTACAACAAGCCTTTTAGTTATCTCCAACATCCAGACTTTAACTGGCCTAGGATGTAAGGACCCAAACCCAACCTATTAGGACCCTTATCGTTGTGAAACCCAAATAAGCGGTCGTAAGGTCCTATTTGAATTCCACAAGGCTCAAATCACCTAATTGTCAATTTTATTGGTTGATTCATATGTTTTTTAAAGCTTGGAGCATGTTTATACATTAATGAATTTCTGGCTATACAGAGTGAAAGAAAACATCAACGGAAGACTTACATTAACACTAAAAACAAGTGGCAACATAACACACAAGTCCCATAGGATTCTCGAAACATCAACCAATAATATCATGTATATTTCAGAAGCAACAATGAAGGAGGAAGAGGGATTGAAAAGCCAGAATGAAAATCCACACAAGTTCAAAGACATGGCATGTACATTCAAGAGCAAAGGGGTGCAAATAAAGTGCAAATTCGTCTAGCCATGCAGCTTTGATCTCACACCTTTGGTACCAGCAGTAAAACACACATCTAAGCCTGCAAAGGGGGAGAAAAGAAGGGATGAGATTACAAGAATATCAGTAGGGTCACAACATCATAAGTCCTAAGGATTCCCAATCAAATATCTCTTAATAACCAAAAGATCAAAACCTAAAACTACCTAAGATATTCAGTTAAAACTGTAAGCATCAATCACACATAATAGGGGCCAAAATCATCACAAGCACACACAATATAAGGGTAGGCCAAAATTGGTAGAAAACAAGGGGAAAGACTGAAAACACTTACTATTCAGAAGCATATAGGCATAAAATAACATAATCTGATTTTCAAAACCAAGGTTTGTCCCCATATTCGCATATTGTCCAAAGCTATACTGTTAAAAAAGTAAAATGGTTAGACAATTAATATTATAGCAAGCCTTTTAGTTGTCTCCGACATCCAAACTTTAAGTGGCCTAGGAGCACTCTTGCAGCTGCGTATACAAGTCATCCTGCCATATATAAACAGGGCATCCTAAAACATCCAAACTCGAGCTGGCCTACAAGGCATCCTAATGTCCAGACTTGAATTGGCCTACAAGGCATCCAACGAGCTCTTATTGGGAATAACCACCTATAAACCTCCCGGTTCGGTAAACATCTCTCCTCTCCCTAGGAGCAACAATACTTATCTCGCATGGCCATCAATAAAAGGATCCTTCAAACAAAGCACAAATAAGGTACATACACACACACACACACACATACACACATACACACATACACACATATACAAATCACAGCAAAGGATCCTCAGCCAAATCACAATACAAATCAAAGATCAATCCTCAAAGTCATAATCGAATTAGGCAACCTATTATCCTTGTAATTTTCGAGACTAACCTATAGGTATACTAATCAATTACGCACTCAATCCAAAGTTTAATCAAACCGAAATCAACAATCAAAACAAGCATACAATCAATGGGTAACCAAAGGAACCGATAAGGTATCGATTCTACCTCTCACGAGTCTGAATCAGATACAATCCTCTTCCTTTCCAATAAGATTAGAATCTCCTAAACAATCACAAGGAAAATACCACACAATACTAAGCCACAAGATTACTTAATTAAAAACCAAAGGCAGTGGGAATCTTGACCAATAAACCTACCAAAATCCAGCAATATCTTCCCCCTGAATGCGTGATGTGATGACCCAAAACTCAGTAAGAATCAACCTGATGATTCACCCTAATTCAATATACAAATTTTGGCAACACCCAAGTGTTTGTAGGGAAAATTGTGATTTCAACATTAGAGAGGTTACGGGTTGTGATTCATAAAATTAAGAAAGGAATAGGTGCCAATTACTCAAACGATTAAAAGGAACAAGATCTGAAACCAATAAGCAAGTCAATTGATCAAATTTTGGCAAACATAGGGTTAGGAATAGGGCATGCCGATTTCATGTATAGGGAAGATTCAAAGAACGAATTCATGAATTTACAACATGAATAGATGCCAAGCAATCATACAGACAAAAAGAATAGCAACAAAAATCAATTGAAGGAAGAATCACACAATCTTGGCACCAAAATTGATGAATTATGACTTGAATTTCGACAAGGAAGAACTAAACTTCTGATAACTAACCCAAGATAGCTAGATAGGGGATGAAAAGAGCTTTATATCGAGCTGTTATTTGCAGAAATCTGACAAAGGATAAGAGAGTTATGCTAGGATAAGATCCAGGAATTTCGGCTAGGGTTTTAGGATAGGCGAAAATTGGAAATTGAGAGGAAAGAAAGAGGATAAATTTCAAAATTTCCAGTTGGGTTTTGGTATGTTTAGGTAGGGTAGGCTGGCCACTCTTTTATAGGATCTTAGAGGATTAAATTTTCCTACTTGTAAGCCTAGATAAGTTAGGATAATGCTTAAAAGTTAATTCTATTAAAATAGTAACTCTATTTAAAAGGAAGAATTATTTAATACTTTGGATAATAAAGGATAAAATTAAGGATAATTAGTCAGAATTAAAATAGTAAATATTCAGCAACAATCATTTTAGGCCATCATGCATTCGTTTCTTCAGGAGTAAAATAGTCATTTCAACTGCACCGGTACCTGAGTTCCATTTCTGACCTGTGGACTTCTAGGACATGTATCCTACGAAGGATTAGGGTCTCACATCCTCCTCTTACTAAAATTTCGTCCTTGAAATTTCTGCACAAGAATTATGAGTTATAAACTTACCATGCCTTCGCTTTGCCACTCCGCTTCCTAGTCGACCTTGCCATACTAAACAAACACACATGATATAAATTTCCAATATGAAACACACAAAAAAGAAAAAAGATGGTACCTTGGTGGAGAGGTATGTACCAGACGATATGCATATGTTGGAAATAAAACACAAACATGGACACAAAACACAACAAGGATACACACATATTTCAGCATACACACAAAGCACACAACACTCAGCAAATCATACCTATCAACATGCAATCAACATACAAAAACATGCAAATCTTGTAATCATGCTTTTATTCTTGTAAGTCATAATCAATCAAAGTACATATAGACATATGCGTATGCTTCTAAAATTGAGAACACAATATCATGCAAATCACACAATCTACTAAACCATACTTTGCTACCAAACTTGTATGAACCCAAACCCAACCTATTAGGACCCTTACCGCCGTGAAACCCAAATAAGCCTTCGCAAGGTCCTATTTGAATTCTACAAGGCTCAAGTCACCTAATTGTCAATTTTATTGGTTGATTCATATGCTTTTTAAAGGTTGGAGCATGTTTATACGTTAATGAATTTATGGCTTATACAGAGTGAAAGAAAACATCAGCGGAAGACTTATATTAACACTAAAAACATGTGGAAACTTAACACACAAGTCCTATAGGAATCTCAAATTATCAGCCAATAGTATCATGTATATTTCGGAAGCAATAATGAAGGAGGAAGAGGGATTGAAAAGCCAGAATGCAAATCCACACAAGTTCAAAGACATGGCATGCGGATTCAAGAGGAAAGGGGTGTAAATAAAGTGCAAATTCATCTAGTTGTGCAGCCTTGATCTCATACCTTTGGTACCAGCAACAAAGCATACAACTAAGCCTGCAAAGGGGAAGAAAAGAAGGGATAAGATTACAAGAATCTCAGTAGGGTCACCACATCATAAGTCCTAGGGATTCCCAATCAAACATCTCTCAAACAACATCAGATCAACCTATACAACTAAAGGGAATCACGTATTTCATCATTCCACCAAAAAGGGATAGGACCGAAAACTAAGGCTGAGGATGGACTACAAATACTTCCGAAAATCAGAAGTACATAGGCAGGTAAATCATCAATCCTTCTCATCAATGGAAAAAGACATCTCCTTCCACTTGTGTTTTCCAGGGCTTCGCTGTACAAAGAGTAAAAGGTTAGCATGCAAGCTAATCAGCAAGCCAATTCATCTTGCCAGCACACAGGACAAGGCATCTAGCCAGCACATAAGACTAGGCATCCTAACTAGCACATAGGATTAGGGAATCCAAACCACACAAGGATAAAGGCATCTTGCCATCACACAGGACAAGGCATCACACGGGACTAGGCATCCAGCGTGCACAAGCTGGGGATTGCCACCCATACAACTCCCATACCAGTAAGATCCTCTCCTCTCCCAAGGAGCACCAACGCTTACCCCGAATGGCCACCGAAAAAGGATCCTGACACACAAATAAGTACAAGCACACACAGGCAAGCACTATGCACAATATCAGAATAAGGTATCCTCAATCATGTTAGAACATAATCAGCATGTTCAATACACAAAACACATGCAAATTAGACACTCATAACCTATCTCAAGGGTTCGGTATAAACTAGAAGATCACATCTTGATCTGCAATTCAAGCGTACACTATCCAACATATGTGCATACAATCATCAACAAGTATATGCATTAAAATAAACAAGCAAACAATAAGGATCTATTGAGAACGAATGAGGCATAAATCCTACCTCTCACGAGTCTGAATCAGATCCAATCTTCTGCCTTTCCAATAAGATCAAAATTTCTTAAACAATCACAAGGCAAAGACCACACAATACTAAGTCACAAGATTACTTAATTAAAAATCAAAGGCATTGCGAATCCTTACTAATTAACCTACCAAAATCTAGTGATCTAGATGCAGTAATATCTTCCCCCTGAATGTGTGATGTGATGGCCAAAAACTCGGTAAGAATCAACCTGATTATTCACCCTAATTCAATATACAAATTTTGGCAACACTTTAGGGTTTGAAGGGTAAATTGCGATTTCAATATTAGAGAGGTTAGGAGTTGCAATTTCATAAAATTAAGAAACAAATAGGTGCCAATTACTCAAACGATTAAAAGGAGCAAGATCTGAAACCAATAGACAACTCAATTGATCAAATTATGACAAACATAGGGTTAGGAATAAGGCATGCTGATTTCATGCATAGGGAAGATTCAAAAGTTGCATTCATGATTTTATAACATGAATGGATGCTAAAAAATCATATGAATAAAAGGAATAACAACACAAATCAATTGAAAGAATAATCACACAATCTTGGCACCAAAATTGAAGAAGTATGACTTGAATTTCGACAAATAAAAACTAACCTTCTGATGACCAACTCAAGATAGCTAGATAGTGGATGGAAAGAGCTTTCCAACAAGCTGTTATTTGCAGAAATCCAACAAAGGATGAGAGAGTTATGCTAGGATGAAAATTAAGGAATTTCGGCTAAGGTTTAGGGTCCGAAAAAACTAGAATTTGAGAGGAAGGAGAGGGGCTAAATTTCAAATTTCTAGGTCGGTTTTGGTATGTTTAGGTAGGGTAGGCTGGCCACTCTGTTATAGGGTCTTAGGGGATTAAATTTTCCTACTTTTAATCCTAGATAACTTAGGATAATATTTAAATTATAATTCTATTAAAATAGTAACTCTATTTAAAAGGAAGAATTATCTAATAATTTGGATAATAAAGGATAAAACTAAGGATAATTAACCAGAATTAAAGCAAAAAATATTGAGCAACAACCATTTTAGGTCATCACACATTCATTTCTTCAGGGGAAAAATAGTCATTTCAGCTGTACTAGTATCTGAGTTCCATTTCTGGCTGTGGACTTCTAAAACATCTACCCTATGGAGGATCAGGGTCTCACATAGGAGCACTCTTGTAGCTCCCTATATAAATTATCCTGCTATACAAAAATAGGGAATCCTAACGTCCAGACTCGAACTGGACTATAAGGCATCTTGACGTCCAGACTTGAACTAGCCTACAATGCATCCTGACATTCGGATTTGAACCGGCTTACAAGACATCCAGCGAGCTCTTACTGGGAATAACCATCCATAAACCTCCTAGTTCGGTAAACACCTCTCCTCTCCCTAGGAGCAACGACACTTACCTCATATGGCCAGTGACAAAAGGATCCTTCAAAAAAAGCACAAACAAGGCATATATATGCACACACAAATAGTACACACATACAAAAACCACCACAAAGGATCATCAATCAAATCAAAATAAAAATCAAAAATTAATCCTTAAAGTCATAAGTGAATTAGGCAACCTGTTGCCCTAGTAAATTCCGAGATTCCCTACAGACATATCAATCCATTTCACAAACAATTTTAAGAATAACCAAACCGAAACCAACAATAAATCAAGCATAGAATCAAAGGATAACCAAAGGAACCGATGAGGCATATATACTACCTCTCACGTGTCTGAATCAGATACAATCCTTTGCCTTTCCAATAAGACCATAATCTCCTAAACCATCACAAGGCAAAGACCACACAATACTAAACCACAAGATACATAATTAAAATCTAAAGGAATTGGAAATCTTTACCATTTAACCTACCAAAATCAAGCGATCCAGATGCGACAATATCTTCCCCTTGAATGTGTGATGTGATGGCCAGAAAATCAGCAAGAAACAACCTGATTATTCACCCTAATTCACCATGTAAATTTCGGCAACACTTAGAGCTTAATAGAGTATATGTGATTCAACATTAGAGAGGTTACGGGTTGTGATTTCATGAAATTAAGAAAGGAATAAGTGCCAATTACTCCAACGATTAAAAAGAACAAGATTTGAAATCATCAGACAAGTAAATTGATTAAATTTGGCAAACATAGGGTTAGGAATAGGGCACGCCGATTTTTTCAATAAGAAAGATACAAGGGTTGAATTCATCATAACATAACAAGGATAGGTACCAAACATTCAAACGATGAAGATGAACAGAAACAGAAACCACCAAGGGGTTGAGTTAAAAGAAATTCGGCTAAGAACCCTAGAAATTGCGCCAAAATAATTAAAAATGAAACACTAACCTTTTGCTTGTAAAACCAAGATAATAAGATAAATAATGAAGAGAGGATTCCAACAAGCTATTACACGTAGAAATCTGATGAAGGATGATCAATTTCGGCTTGGGTTTAGGGAGAAAATTTCGACTAAGAGGGAGAGGGAGAGATTTTGTTTTTGTGTAAAAAAAATGAATAATTATATACTAGATAGGGTGGTTGACCATGTTAATTTATAGTGTCTTAAGGAGGTTTAATTAAGAAATAATTCCATACTTTTAGGCTTAGAAGGATAAGATATGATTAAAGGATAACTCTATTAAAAGTATAATTCTATTAAAAAAGTAATTCTATTAAAAAAGTAATTCTGTTTAAAAGGAAAAATTATCTAATATTTTGGATAATAAGGCATAAAATTTAAGGATAATAAAAATATCTGAATTAAAATAGAAAATATTCAGCAACAACCATTTTAGGCCATTACGCATTCATTTCTTCAGGGGAAAAATAATCTTTTCAGCTGTACCGGTACCTGAGTTCCAGTTCTGACCTATGGACTTCTAGGACATTTACCCTGTGGAGGATCAGGGTCTCACATATCCCATTTGATTTCTGCAGTATTTCAATTCCAAGAAAAAATCTCATATTCACTAGGTCAGTCATATCAAAGGCTTTCATCATTGAATTCTTGAAGTTAATCATTATAATTTCATCTTCACTAGTGCAATTGAAGCCATCCACATATATACTAACAATCAACAATTTAACTTCACTTCTTCTCTTAATGAAAAATGTTTGTTTATGTGAATATTTCTTGAAACCTTATTTAATGAAATAAGATTCAATTCGATTAAACCAAGCTCTTGGAGCCTGTTTTAAGCCATAAAGGGCTTTATGCAACTTGTACAGTTTGTTCTCACTATCCTTCTTTATATATCGCTTTGGTTACTCAATGTACTCTTCCTCATTGAGTTCACCATGGAGAAATACAGGTTTGACATCTAATTGAAGAATGTTCCACTCTCTGTATGCTACAAGTACCACAATCATTCTTGTGGTGTCCATTCGAGCTAGTGGAGCAAAAACTTCAATGAAATCAAATATCTTATTGTTGAGAGTATTCCTTTTCCACTTGTTGAGCTTTATACGTGTCAACGTCACCGTGCTCGATCAGTTTCATTTTAAAAATTCACTTAACACCATTGGATTTTGCTTCAAATAGTAGGTCCACGAGCTTCCAAGTCTGATTCTTTTCAATAGAGCTTATTTAACTATCCTTAGCCTTTTTTTCCTCTGTTATTGTCTCACAACATCATCAAATATCATGGGTTATTCAGTTACAGTATCTTGTGTCATATAGAATGCCTTTTCACCATCACTTAGTCCTTCTCAACTAACATAATTTCACATTCATAGTGGTTGCCTTCTTTATCTCCCTTGAGCTACTGGGAACTTCCCTCCTCATTTTCATTATTGCTTTTAAAGTCTATATCACTACCTGACCCATTATTTTCCTCACCTGTATTTTCTCCCTCACTCTCTTCACCACTAAGGTCATCATCCCCCATACTAGTTCTGCTTCAATTTGTTTCTGAAAGTTTTGTTCCCATTCCCAACTCCTTCCTTCCTCATATACAACATTCTTACTAACTACAATTTTTTAGTCTTAGGATCAAATAGTCTATATCTTTTTGACTCTTCACTAACACCCAAAAGAATACAAAGAACTTTTTTATCATCTAATTTATCTTGTTTTGCTTTCGGAATGTGCACATGTGCCACACAGCCCCAGACTCGAAAGTGACTTGTGGTTTCACTCTACTCCATGCTTACTGAGGAGTAATATTTTTCACCACAACAGTAGGACACCGGTTCAGTGAGTAGAATGTCCTGTTTATAACTTCATTCCTATATGATTTAGGCATCTTCTTGGTAGTTAGCATGTAGTGCACCATCTTCATCATGGTTTTGTTCTTTCTCTTGGCAACACTGTTTTGATGGGGATGTGTAGGCTATAGTAAGGTATCATTTGATCCCTTTATTCTTTACATATATCCTTGAAATTGAATGAATTGAACTCACTATATCTGTCTGTCCTTAAACATTTGATGCAATCTTCTGCTTCTTTTTCCACCATCTTCTTGAGGTTGTTAAAATATTCTAAGGCTTATGATTTCTGAACCAACAAGTACCCTCATGCTTTACGACTATAATCATCAATGAAGCATAAACCATATCTTTTTCCACTGTTAGAAATAGGATTAATAGGACCACAAATGTTTGCATGAATAAGCTACAACACCTTGCTAGCTCACCATTTACTCTTTTTAGGAATTGCATTTCAGTGTTGCTTGCCGGTGAAACAATTGGTGCAAATTGTCTTTGAATATTCTAAATGTGGCAGCCCATATACCATCTTCTTAGATTCCAACAATCAGTCGCTTGTAACTTAAATGCCTATATCGTTGGTTCCAAAGATATATGAGGTCTAAGGAGCCTGTGCCGTCTTCTAATTATGGCTTAGTAATTGATGAGCTCTCATTCAGGAGCACAAATGTGAGGACCCATTATGTGAAACCCTGAACCTTCCTAGTTTAGATGTCCAGGAAGTCCAGGAACCGATACAGCTGAAATGACTATTTTACCTCTAAAGAAATGGATGCGTGATGGCTTAAAATGGTTGCTGCCAGATATTTCCTATTTTAATTCTAGTATTTTTATATTAATTATCCTTAGTTTTATCCCCTATTATCTGAGGTATTAGATAATTCTTCTTTTTAAATAGAATATCTCTTTTAATAGAATTATCCTTTTAAATAGAATTATCCTTTAACTATCCTTTTAAGCTTAAAAATGGAAATTATCTCTTAGTTAAATATCCTTAGACATCTATAAAAGAGTGCTCAGCCTATCCCACCTAAACATACCAAAACCTACCTAGAAATTTCATAATTTATCCATTCCCTCTCAATTTACGATTTTTGCCTAAACCTTAATCGAAATTCCTTGATCTCCATCTTGGCATAACTCTCTCATCCTTTATCAGATTTCTACAAATAATAGCTTGTTGGAAAGTTCTTTCTGTCCTCTTTCCAAAAATTTTGGGATTTTCATCTAGAAATTAGTTTTTCTTTGTCAAAAGTTAAGTCGTAATTCGGCAGATTTGCCAAAATCTGCTTGAACTTCAAAATAGCATAACTTTTTCATCGTTTGTCAGATTCTTTCTAATAATAGATTGTTGGGAAATTATTTTCGTTATCAATCCAGAAAAATTGGGTTTTTTTCTTAAGATTATTTTTTCTTTGTCATAATTTATGTCATTGTTTAGCATCCATTCATGATGTAAAATTTGTATTCTCCCTTTAAATCTTCCATATTCTTGAAATCAACATGCCCTACCTTTTCCCTATTGATGCCTATCTTGATCAATTGATTAACCTATTAGATTCTGATCTTGTTTCTTTTGATTGTACATGTTATAAACACCAATTCCTTTTTTAATTTCATAAAATCACAACCCCTAACCTCTCTAATGTTGAAATCGCAAGTTGCCCTATAAACCTTAAGGTGTTGCCGAAATTTGTACATTTAATTAAGGTGAATAATCAAGTTGATTCTTACTGAGTTGTTGGCCATCACATCACGCATTCAGGGGAAAGATATTGTTGCGTCCGGATTGCTGGATTTTGGTAGGTTAATTGGTAAGGATTCCCAATGCCTTTAGTTTTTTAATTAAGTAGTCTTGTGGCTTGGTGTTGTGTGGTCTTTGCCTTGTAATTATTTAGGAGATTTTGATCTTATTGGAAAGGCAAAGGTTTGCATCTGATTCAGACATGTGAGTGGTAGGATCTATGCCTCATCGGTTCCTTTGGTTACCCTATTATTTGATTGTTTGAATATGAGTGAATTCGATTGCCTATCTTGGTTATATGCTTTCGGAATGTGTGATTATGATGGTAGGGAATCTCGTAAGTTAATAGGGCAATAGGTTGCCTAATTCTATTATGACTCTGAGGATTGATCTTTGATTTTCATTGTGATTTGATTGAGAATACTTTGTTGTGATTTGTGTATGCGTGTACTATGTGTGTATGCGTGTATGTGCCTTGTTTGTGCTTTGTTTGAAGGATCCTTTTGTCGCTGGCCATACGAGGTAAGTATTGTTGCTTTTAAGGAGAGGGGAGATGCTTACCGAACTGAGAGGTTTATGGGTGGTTATTCCCAGCAAGAGCTTGCTTGATGCCTTATAGGCCGGTTCAAGTCCGGACGTCAGGAAGCCTTGTAGGCCAGCTCGAGTCTGGACGTCAAGATGCCCTATAGGCCAGTTCGAGTCTGGAAGTTAGGAGGCTCTATTTAAGAGTGAAATGATGACTTGTATGCGCTACTGTAAGAGTGCTCCTAGGACAGTTCAAGTCTGGATGTCGGAGTCAACTAAAAGGCTTGCTGTAATATTGATTGTCTAACCATTTTACCCTTTTTGCAGCATAGCCTTGTACAACATGGGTAGATGGGGACAAACCTTAGTTTTGAAAATCAGATTATGTATAGGATGCCTATGTGCTTATGAATAAGTAGTGTTTTCAGTCTTTCCCCTTGTTTTCTACCAATTTTAGCCTACCCTTACATTTTGTGTGCTTGTGATAATTTTGGCCCCTATTATGTATGTTTGATGCTTGCGGTTTTAGTTAGATATCTTAGCTGGTTTTAGGTGTTGATCTTTTGGTCGTTGGGAGATCTTTGCTTGGGAATCCCTAGGACTTATGATGCTGTGACCCTACTGAGATTCTTATAATCTCATCCCTTCTTTTCTCCCCCTTTGCAGGCTTAGGTGTGTGTTTTGTTACTGGTACCAAAGGTGTGAGATCAAGGCTGCACGGATGGACGAATTTGCACCCCTTTTCTATTAAATGTGCATGCCATGTCTTTGAACTTGTGTGGATTTGCATTATGGCTTTCCAATCTCTCTTTCTCTTTTTGTTGCTTCTAAACATGATATTATTGGTTGATGTCTTGAGATTCCTATGGGACTTTTGTGTTATGTTTCTACTTGTTTTGAGTATTAATGTAAGTCTTCCGCTGATGTTTTCTTTCACTCTGTATAAGCCAAAAATTCATTAATGTATGAACATGTTCCAACCTTTAAATAGCATATAAATCAACCAATAAAATTAACAATTAGGTGACTTGAGCCTTGTGGGATTCAAATAGGACCTTGCGAGGGTTATTTGAGTTTTACGGCAGTAAGGATCCTAATAGGTTGGGTTTGGGTCCTTAAACATTCTCAATAAATGGAACCCTCACTGCCGTGTAGTCCCGATTGACTTAACACAAAACAACACAAGACTCACTTTGAGTTTTCAAAACCAAAACCCCGTAAACACATAAAAATTTGAATTTTTATTTAAAATGGAGTATGGCACGTCATAAAATATGCCCAACACATCATGATCAATGGAGTAAGAATACATATACAACGAAAGTCTTAAATCCCAATAAACACGCCACACAACCCCAAGCATACAACACATTGAGTCCATACAAACAAGCCCATATGGATCCACAAAAGTGCCTAAAGCACGCATCTCATATCATAAACCTAAATCTGAGTCATACATGAATTTCAAATATCAATATCCAATATCAAGCCCCTAACGGGTCCATAATAACAAACCAATCGGATCCATTCTTGCATAACACAAGAGCACGAAAATGATAAAATAAAAATATGTTGAGCCTCTAAAACGTGTATGTACAATAGTCCAGCCCTAAGACCAACACTGGGAAAACTCGACCTCAAAATCAAATGGCTACAAGCTGACAAATCAGTCCTGAAAAAATCAACAAGAGGGGTTGAGGTCAAAGACGTCAGTGGGAGTTACTGCATTATAAACATATCTAGTGGAATAGAGGCATACGTAAAATCAATTATAAAATAGTTGATTTGAACACAATTAACATCAATACATTCTAGTCGTGTACTCAATGATGTTAAAAATCAATAATGCATAATGCATGAATTGCAAAATATTATAAAATAAGGTCTGGGTCAATAGGTTTATCAATTCACAATACTCATCATTATCACACGGACTAGTATGCCCAAAAACTTATTGGGATGGATCACAAAGCACTCTGAAGTAACCCCGCTAAAAGGAAACCGAAAGACCACTAGTAGTCAATTTTTTATTTTTAAAATACATATCATCCCTTACTGCCAATGTTATCCAAAATTGAGTGGAGAAATTACAATTGCCAATCCACACACACACACACACACACACACACACATATATATATATATATATATATATATATGTATATAAACATATAGCCCGCTAAGTCATAACAAATTCAGGCACACATATATAATCCATCCACACAAAAACATTAGGCGAGCAATATTCCACTCAGTTGGGATTCCATATACTTACCTTGGTTTAGCGAAGCATTAATCATCAATTCTAAATTGGTCCTAAGAAACATACATATTTTGCTTATATATAGTAAAACTATAGTATATGAAATGCATAAGGAACACTTATGGGCATTCATCTAACGTTGATTCACATGTTTAATGATATTTATTTGGTGTTTTATAGGTTTAGGGTAGGTTTGGAAGTGTCAAAGTGAGGTACATGGGCTGCAGGAAAGGTCCAGGGACTGTAGAAAAAAGTACACGGTTATGTAATTTCTGGAAACATGGTGTCCACTAGTACACGGCCTATATAGTTGTGTACTATCCTGTACAAAGATGTACATTGTCTGCTGGGAAAAATACATAGGCATATGCTCTTCTGGATAGGGTGTGTACTCCAAAAATCACTAAAAATATCCCTTACAGCCATCCAAACCCTCAGAAACCCTCTCAGTAGTTTCTTGGCAACAAAATACACCTCACAAGTCACAAAACTCACAATTCAAAGGTTCTAAACTCAATCAATCACAAGGGTAAGTTCATCTCTTCACATGCCCTCTAAAAAATTGCATAAACACACAACTATCAAGCTTAGGAGTTCAAACATACATTTAATACATCCAAATCATGGCAAACTAGTTCATGAATCAAGACTGATCGTTATTCACAGTGCATGTATGACCTCCATTCAAATCCAAACAATTTTCTATATTTTATCTCAACAAAACAAAATATTTTCGAGTAAGAAAATGAAACGTATAAACTCTCATCTCTTGTTGTGCAAACGAATCAATGGCAATACTTTTGCCCTTATCAACCGCTCTAACATCACCTAAGCACACAAACACACTACTAAGAACAAATCGAATAAAATCAAATGGAAAAGACAAAGCTGGAAGTAAGCCTAAGAGGCCCACTGCTCACTCAAACTAACTCTCGAATCACACAACCAATAGTCTAGTGTCACATCCCAAGAAATCCAAGTAGGAAGAACACAACATTCTCTCCACAAATATGTCACTCAAGTCTCAAAATCAACCTTCAAGCTCAACCAATGACACAATTGGGTTTCTCAGCCCACAAATATCCTCCACAACACACAAATAGTCAAACCTAATCAAGGAAACTAGCTAATTGCATCAATTTCATCAATATCACAAAACTTCTAAATTTATCGAAAATACCATCGAGAACTTAAAACACTCATCCATGGATTAAAAGTGTTTTTATACAATCTAATCCATCAAATTATCTTAGAAATATTAAATGAAACCAAAGAAATAATTAATCGACAAAGAAAACGAGGATTTAGGGCACTTACCACCAAAATCCCCAAAAATGCCCTAACACCAAGAATAATCTAATTTTTACTCCTCAATCGAAAACTATCAGTGGAAATTGATCTTGGGAGTTAGGAATTTGTTTAGGAACAATGCCTAATGGTTTTCTTTGAAAGAAAATAAAAAAAGAAGAAGCAAAATGGGTTCTTTGGGTAGTGGGCGGGGGAAAGAAAATGGGAGAAGGTTGCTAGTGGGTTTCAACACTTAGAAGAGTTTCTAAGTGTTGGGTTGGGCTAGCTTTTTATATTCTAGGCCCAAAATCTTGGGAAAACCTGAACATAATGTTTTAAAGGCCTGATATTCCCCGGATGAGTTATGAAAATATTTTAAACGATAAAACATAAAAAATGGGCTTTAGATAACTTAATGGGCACAAGAAATAGTAAATGGACTCGAAAATAGTAATTGGGCTCAAAACGGGTTAATCTACCCAAAGACCCAAATTCACTCAAAACGGACCGGAAACCGACCCAATCAATTTTCACAGAGTAAAACCTCGAGCACTTGAGCTAGATCACTCGTTAAGACAACTAAACACACACCTAGGCTTCCTATGAGTGTGTCCACCTCACTGGTTAACTCTTAGGTCAAATAATCCACCTCAGATTTCTCGGGTCAAACTGACTTAGTCAATTGGTCTAAATCTCACAACAGACAAATCCGATTACTCTCTTTGAGACCCTAAATTTTGAGTCATAGAAGTCCAGAAGCTAGTGCAGGTGAAAAAGACCATTTTGCCCATGAAGAAAAGGATGTGTGATGGCCGAAATTGGTAAGGGATGTCTAGTAATTATTTCTGGTATTAATTCCCTTTAAATTGATTCTTTATTGGTTGATAATTACCTTTGGAAATAAAAACCTTAAGTTTAAAGGGGGATAATTATAGAATTTAATGTTGATAATTATCTTACTTTATTTAAACCTTGGAGATAGGGATTATAATCTCATAACCATCTTATATAAATAGGAAGTCAGCCACACAAAAATCTTATACAGAAAACACACAAAATTTGTAGGACCTAAAAACCCTACACCTCCCAATTTCTGCTAAAATCTTTTTAAACTTCAAACAAGCATAACTCTCTCATCGTTTGTCGGATTCCTGAAAATAATAGCTTGTTGGAAAGCTCTCTTCATCCTATTTTAAACCATCTTTTCTTTTCCATCTGAAGGTTAATATTTTTTTCTCTAAAGTTAAATCAAAATACGGCGAAATTAGGTTTTCAGATTTTTTATATTTCTGTCTTTAATTGATCTCTGATGTTGTTACCTTTATTCGTATGATTATTTAATATCCATTCATAGTGAACAATCATGAATTCATCCTTTAAATCTTTTCTATACATGATATCAGAATGCCCTACCTTTGCCCTACTGCCCTATTATTGCTTGTCTTGATCAATTGATTAACCTATTGGATTCTGACCTTGTTTCTTTTGATTATACATGTTATAAACCTTTAATCCTTCCTTGTTAACATGAGATCGCAACTCCTAAAACTTGTTAACATGAAATCACAACTTGCCCTAATCCCTATTCTTAATGCCAAAAATTGTATGATAATTAGGGATGGTAATTCAGGTTGTTTCTTGTTAAGTTCTTGGCTATCCCATCACACATCCAAGGGGGAGGTACCTACGGCATCTGATCATTGGTTTCTGATAGGTTTGGTGAGTGGAATTGGTAAGGAAATAAGGTATTTAATTGGATATTGGATATGCATACTTAGTTTGGTTTTGGCTTTGCCTTGTGATGCTATAGGTAGTGCAGAATTATTGAATAAAGACAAGGGAATAACTTCTTGTTCAGAGACAAGAGAGGTAGGATCTAAGCCTCATTAGTTTCTCCAGAGATCCTTGTTGTTTGCTTGCTAATTTTGGTGCCTTTACATGTAATATTGTATGCGCATATGTTGTAGTAGGAATGCTTGAATTGCGGACCAAGATGCGATCCTCTAGGCTATACTGAATCCCTTAAGATAGGATATGAGTGCCTAGTTTGCATGTGTTGTGTGTATGGAACATGTTGATTGTGTGCTGACATGATTAAGGATACCCTGTTGTGGTATTATGTTTTGTACTTGCTTGTGTGTGATGGTATGTGTTGTGTGTCAGGATCCTTTTCCGGTGAGCATTCGGGGTAAGCGCTGATGCTCCTTGTGAGAGGGGAGGTTCTTACTAGTATAGGAGTCGTATGAGTGACAATCCTCAGCATGAGCTTGCTGGATGCATGGTCTTTATGTGGCCAGAAGCCCTTTCCTTGTGTGGCTTGGGATGACTTGTCCTTGTGTGGAAAAATGAATACCTCTATCTCCACACATATGATTCGAACAACCTATGTTAATAAACTAGACATCATTCCTCTTTGCATCATATTTTTCATTGTGTGCCATTAACTGGAGCTCTTTCTTTGCTTCTAGTTGAATCTAATTGGCTCCATTATTCCAGTTTAGACACTCGTACTGAAAGTGTACTATATTATGACACTTTAAGCACTCCACCATTGCTTTGGTGAAGGTTTGGCGACCTCTTCGACATATTCTTTCTATTGATCGTGCTCTTCCATGGCCTCTACCTTCTTTACCTCCTACTTGATCTTCCACCTTTAGAGCTTGATCACTTTCACAACTAATTAGTCTTTTGAATTCTTACACGTAAATTACAAGAGAGCTTTGCAGTTCATCAACTGAGAGTGATTTAGTGTTCTTGGACTCCTCAATTGATACTACCACATAGGTAAAACCTCTTTGTCAACATTCGGAGAATTTTTTGAACCACTTTAGAATCACACATATCTTCCCCATTGCTTCTCATCTTGTTTGCTACGACCATGACCTTGGCAAAATACTATGTAATCGTCTCACCTTTTGTCCTCTACAATACCTCAAAATCTCTTATCAAGGAGTTTAGAATAGATCTTTCCACTCGATCATTCCCTCCAAACTTACTTTTTAATGAATTCCAAACAATTTTAGATGTGCACCTTATCATGCCCCGAATCGAGATCGGACACATGGCAATGTTACGTACCGAGGCACATTAGGAAACTATAGAACCAGCACAAAAGTCTTTATGAGCATGTTACAATAAATTCTCTAAAGAACCAAGCCATTTGGAGGAGCTCTATACCAACCTCAACAAAATTCAACACGTAAACTGTAAATCTGTTATCTCTGATCTAGTTTGATAGCAATGGCCATCTAACTCTGAAAGGAGGGAAACTACAATTAGTGAGTATAACTCAGTATGTAACTAGGCACAGCCTCAGCTGGACCAATTCTTACCCAAAAAAATTAAAAAATCATAATATGGAAATATTATCGAGTAATCGAAACAAAAAAACACTGAATTTAAATGTCAAAGAAATACTAAAAAAAATCAAATCAATAACAAAACTGTTATGAATATCAAAGGTTTTGAGATTGAAAAGACAAACTTTAATATATCTATTCAATTATGTAATGAATATTTTGTAACTACAAATATTCTTCATCTTCCAATGTCTCTTCTTGTACCCTACCATGTTACCTATAAATAGGAGGTAACATTATTTGTTTTGTACACATGCTTGAGTACTTGATAAAGATATTATACTCACTATATTGTTCTTAGTTTTCTCTCTTATTCTTCTCTTCTCAAATTCTTATATTTTTATTGTTATTCTCTCTTAAAAGATTATATTATTTATATTGAATTTTTTCTCAATTCTTCTTATTTTATATTCTATAACACATTATCAGCATGATACTCTTAAAAACAAAAAGAGAATCAAGACTCTTATAAGAGTTCTTCACAAAGAACAAACAAGAATCTTAGTTTCTACAAAGATATATTTGAGTGAGTATATTTTTATAATTATTTAGATATACTCATGTTGTAATATCATTGTTTCATATTGCACGTTCTTAATTTTTTTCTATATTTTTTTAGAAATTTAAGTTCATGATTATTTTATTTGTTTAAATACATGTTATATTAAAAAATAATTTATATCAATTTTATAATATAGCCACAACTTTAATACAATCTTAAAAGAAATAAATAATAAAATATAAATTTCTAATATTATATTATCATAATATTATAATCATTAAATATTATTCTTGTAGATTATTTCTTATGTTTAAATTAGAAATTTATTTCTTATCTCATTATGTGATTAATTTTATGTATTTTTGATATTTTATAGTTTTACAATGAAAAATACTGCAAAACTTGGGTTTGAAACTTTTAACATTACTGGAAAAAATTATTTATCATGGATATTGGATGTTGAAATTCATTTGGATGCCAAAGGACTTGAAACATCCGAATTAAGCATCGAATCACGATAAGGCAAAGGCAATGATTTTTCTTCGCCATCATCTCCATAAGGGATTAAAATCTGAATATCTCACAGTAAAAGATTCAGCAGATCTTTGGAAAAATTTAAACGAAAAGTAAGATCACCAGAAAACAGTGATACTCCCAAAAGCTCATTATATGCATCTTCGTTTACAAGATTTTAAATCTGTGAGTGAATATAATTCGTCATAATTTAAAATCAGCTCACAATTAAAATTATGTGAAGAAAATATCACTGATGTTGATATGCTTGAAAAAATATTCTCTACTTTTCATGCTTCAAATGTACTTTTACAACAGCATCGTGAAAAAGGTTTCACAAAATATTCTTAGTTGATTTCATGCCTTCTGGTGGCTGAACAAAACAATGAGTTGTTGATGAGAAATTATGAATCTCGTCCTACTAGTTCTGCTCTATTCCCTGAAGTGAATGTGATGTTATCTCATAACCATAATCGTGGTCGTAGTTGAGGCCGAGGACGAGGTTATAAGAAATTTCTTCATGGTGGTAGTCAATCAAATAAATTTATCTTCCAAAATCAGAAAGTCCTAAAGGATGAAGGACCTAGAAAAATAATGGGTGGCATAAAGAAAAAAGTTATAATTAGTAACTGCCATGGATGTGGAATGCAATGTCATTGGCAACGTACTTGTCATACATCAAAATATTTTGCCGACCTATATCAAGAATCTTTGAAGCCTAAAGGAAAAATTGTGGGGACAAACTTTGTCCAAGATGATTTCACTAAATTTGCTAATGGCCTTGAGAATATATGGCACTTGGATGTTTCTGATTTTCTTAATGATCCAAATGATGAAAGTGCAAGAAATTAAGAATGATTTTAATTTTATAACTATGTAAATTTTAATTATGTTCTCTTATTTTATTATAATAAAAGACTATTTATTTTATTTATTTATTCATATTTTATTTTTATATATTTTCTTATTAATTTTATTTATTCAACAAAGAGAATGGATATTGGCATGGATATATCTAAGATGAACGCCAAGGAATTATGTTTGGTTGATAGTGCCACAATGTATATAATATTGAGAGATAAAAGATATTTCTTTTATTTGGATAATAGAAAAATCAATGTATATATAATAAGTGGTAGTACAAGATTGATTAAGAACTCTGGAAGAGTAAATATTAGTCTATCTGGTGGAACCAAAATAATGATAGAAGATGCATTATACTCTTCTAAGTCTCAAAGAAACTTGTTAAGTTTCAAAGATATTCGTTTGAATGGATATCATATTGAGACAATAAACGAAGGAAACATTGAATATCTTTGCATAACTTTTATAATTTCGGGTAAAAAATATATATTAGAAAAATTATCCGATTTTTCTACCGGATTGTACTACACAAGTATTACATTGATAGAATCTCATTCTATAATAAATCACCAGTTTAATGATATGTTTAAAATTTGGCATGACCGGTTAGGCCATCTCGGTTCAACAATGATGCAAAATTAATAGAGAATTCTTGTGGTCATCCATTGAAAAAGAATAAGATTTTTCAATCTAATGAATTCTCGTGTGCTATTTGTTCTCAAGGAAAATTAATAATAAGGCTATCACTAGCAAAAATTGGAATTGAATCTCCAAAATTTTTAGAAAGAATTCAAAGAAATATTTGTGGGCCTATACATCCACCATGTGGACCATTTCGATATTTTATGGTTTTGATTGATGCATCAACCAGATGGTCACATGTATGTTTATTATCATCTCACAATATGGCATTTGCGAGATTGCTTGCATAAATAATTCGTTTGCGAGCTTAGTTTCCTGATTATCCGATAAAGTCTATTCGAATGGATAATGCTAATGAATTTACATCAAAAGCCTTTATAGATTATTACATGTCTAATGGAATAAAAATTGAACATCTCATTGCTTATGTTCATACACAAAATGGTATTGCAGAATCATTTATAAAACACTTACAATTAACTGCAAGACCTATGCTTATGAGATCCGAACTTCCGGTTTATGTTTAAGGACATGCCATTTTACTTGCAGCAACAATTATACGCATTAAACCAACAAGTTATCATGAACATTCTCCGATGCAATTATTTCATGGCCAGGTACCAAATATTTCTCATCTAAGAATTTTTGGTTGTGCGGTATATGTTTCAATTTCTCCACCACAACATACAAAGATGGGTCCTTAAAGAAGGATAGGAATATATGTTGGATATGAGTCTCCATCTATCATTAAATATCTTGAGCCATTAACTGAAAATTTATTTACGGCAAGATTCACTAATTGTCATTTTGACAAGACTATATTTCCAACACTTGGGGGAGAAAATAAACAGTTGGAAAAGAAGTTCTCTTGGAATGAATTATCATTATCTAGTTTTGATCATCGAACAAATCAATGTGAATATGAAGTTCAAAAGATAATTCATTTACAAACGATTGCAAATCAATTGCCAGATGTATTTACTGACCTTAAAAGAATAACTAGGTCTCATATTCCAACTGTAAATGCTCCGATAAGAATTGATGTCCCTGAAGGAAAATCCAAAGTTGTTAGTGAATCTAGACCATGTCAGAAGAGTGGAAGACCATTCGTTTTTAAAGATAAAAATCCTCAGTAAAAGAAAGGAGCAACTGCACAAGATGGTTATGAGGAGGATATAGTTTTGGAAAATCCAGTTGACATAATTAATAAAATTTATGAAGAAACTCAAGAGAATGAAGAGATCTCGATTAATTATGTCACTATAGGAACAAGATGGAACAGAATATCAATACTTGTCGAGAATATTTTTGCATATAATATAGCATTAAATATTATAGAAGAAAGTGAGGATTTTGAACCTACCTCTGTGGAGGAATGTAAAAATAGAAATGATTGACCAATGCGAAAAGACGCAATTCAATCAGAATTAAACTCATTTGAAAAAATGTGGAGTTTTTGGATCTGTAGTCCATACACCAAAAGGTGTAAAACCGGTGGGATATAAATGAGTATTTGTGCGAAAAAGAAATGAGAAAAATAAAGTTGTGAGATATAAAGCAAGACTCGTAGCACAAGGTTTTACCCAAAAATCGGGTATTGATTATGATGAGATGTATTCTCCAGTGTTGGATGCAATAACATTGCGATATTTACTTTGTTTGGCAGTACATAAATACGTCTAATGGATGTAGTTATAGTCTATCTTTATGGCTCGTTGGATACTGATATATATATGAAAATTCCTGAAGGATTTTCAGATGCAAATAAATCAAATTCTTGGGAAATTTATTCAATAAAGTTAAATAGAGCTCTATATGGATTGAAGCGTTTGGACGAATGTGGTATAATTGCCTTAGTGAATGCTTGATTAAAGTAGATTTCAAGAATGATCTAATTTGTCCATGTGTTTTTATAAAAAGATATGGATTTGGTTTATGTTGATGATTTAAATATCATTGGAACTCATGAAGAGATAGATAAAACTATCAACTATTTAAAAAATGAATTTAAAATTAAAGATCTTGAAAAAACAAGATATTGTTTGGGTCTTCAAATTGAGCATTTGAGTGAAGGAATATTTATTCATCAATCAAATTATGTGGATAAAATTCTTAAAAGATTTTATATGGATAAAGCTCATTCATTAAGTACACCAATGATTGTGAGGTCACTTGATGTGAAAAAAGATATTTTTCAACCTCGTGAAGAAAATGAAGAACTCTTAAGTCCTGAGGTTCCATACCTTAGTGCTATTGGTGTACTTACATATCTTGCTAATAACACTCGACCTAACATATCATTTGCAGTAAATTTACTAGCAAGATATAGTTCTTCCCCAACTCGAAGACATTGGAATAGAGTTAAACATATTTTTAGATATCCGCGAGGGACAATGGATGGATTTATATTATTCAAATTTATCCACTTTTGATTTAGTTGGTTATGCAGATGCAGGATATTTGTTAGATCCACATAAAGCCAGATCGTAGACAGGTTATTTATTCACTATAGGGAATATTGCCATTTCATGGCGGTCGGTGAAACAAACTTTGGTTACCACTGCTTCTAACCATGTAGAGATCTTAGCAATTCATGAAGCAAGTCGTGAATGTGTTTGACTACGATCAATATCACAATACATAAGAGAAACATGTGGATTATCAAGTGATAAAGAACTTGCAACTACACTGTATAAAGATAATACTGCTTGTATAGCTTAATTGAAGGAAGGCTAGATTAAAGGTGACAAGACAAAATATATTTCACTAAAATTCTTCTTTACTCATGATCTTCAAAGCAAAGGGGAAATCAGTGTCCAACAAATACGCTCAAGTGATAACCTGACTGATTTATTTACTAAAACTCTTCCCACATCAACATTTGAAAAGCTTGTTCAAAAGATCGGAATGCAAAGTTTGAAAGATTTAAAGGGCTGACTAAATCAGGATGAGTATACACTGCACTCTTTTTTCCTTCATAAAGTTTTTATTCCTATTAGGTTTTTCTTGGTAAAGTTTTTAATGAGATAATATTCTGATTTCATACTCACATTCTTAATATCTAAAATATTCAAGAGGGAGTGTTATGAATATCAAAGGTTTTGAGATTGAAAAGACAAACTTTAATATGTCTATTCAATAATGTAATGAATATTTTGTAACTTAAATATTTTTCATCTCCTAATGTCTTTTCATGTACCCTATCATGTTTACCTATAAATAGGAGTTAACATTATTTGTTTTGTATATTTGCTGCTTGATAAATATATTATACTCGCTATATTGTTCTTAGTTTTCTCTCTTGTTCTTCCCTTCTCAAATTCTTATATTTCTATTGTTATTCTCTCTTAAAAGGTTATATTATTTATATTGAATTTCTCCTCAATTCTTCTTATTTTATATTCAATAACAAAAACAAATAAATCAAATGGGGCTATGAACACTTTTATTTCAGTGGAAACATTTCAGATACTATCCCTATAAACGGGTCTAAAATACTGAATCTAAAGATATGATACGTTCCTATTATAACCCTAGAATTTAAAAGTCCTTAACATAGCCAAAATTTATCTTTTCGGAAACTGAAATGTTATACTTATTTCATAATAAAATATTTTTATCAAATACTTGAAAAAGACATATATAGAAATTCCGTCTTTAAACCGACCATTTCTTGTCACGTCACACAGCGTAATATCTGTTCAAAACGCCGCAGCATCGGACCTATCCTATATGATAAATCAGCGATTGATCGATTTGAGTCTGATACAGGAAAGCTTCCCTATTTCAACTTCAGGGCTTTAGCGTTCCGAATTCAAATCCTTTTTTGGTTCTCGGCTTACTCTAAACTAGGAAAACTGCTGTATTTAAGTAACCGAAACTATGGAAAGTTAGTTATCTCAAAATTCGTAAAATCTAAACTCTTTAATTTGTCACAAGTCTGCAATATAATAAATTCAAATCCATTTATATAATCACCAAAAATAAATTGATCTAAGTCCAATACTTAACGTAATCCTATTAGTTTAAAAGTCTAAGTCTTTCTTTAGTTAGAAAGTCCAAACTAATTTTCATAAATCAAGCCCAAGACTCATTATAATTCATCCATGCTAAGTCCATAACCAAAACTAGCCAACCCCTTTATTAACTTATTCTAAAACTAAAGCCTACTTAACTTTTAAACCCATAACATAAGACAAGTCCACCATAATTATAACTTTAGCCAAATTACATTAAACCACCCACCATCGATTTAATAATACCCTAGCCCATATCTCAATCAAAATTCCAGCCATCTCTTTAATAAAACAATCACGTGATAGCAGCAAATGGAGGAAGGATATACTCACTTTTAAATCTAGTATGATAACATTTAAAGCCCTAAAAAAAATAACAGGATAAAAATACTATGTTGGCCATCACTTACTAAAGCAAACGCATGAAGGAGGAAATAAGGATGGTGACGGCACCTGTGAGACCCAACGGGGTTAAGTGTTACCTAATCCCATATTAAAAAAAATACAAAAGGTCTTGGATTTATATGTGTTATGTGATAGGATCATTTATAACAAAATATATTTTTTGGGTCATGTGGTCAGAAGTCTAACCAATCATTGCAAATATGATCCTTCCACATACATGTCTGGACCAACTAGGCTAGGAGTCTGGGTCTTTACGCTCCCTCTTTCATATGGGATTGTCCAGTCTGCTGGATTATTTGTAACAAGATATATCTTTTAAATTATGTAATTAGAAACTCAACCAAACATTGCAGATATAATCCTTCGCACATATACTTTCAGGCCCATTGGGCCGGAGGCAAAGTTGTGACAGCACAAAAACAACGAGAATGAATGATGAGAGCAACACCCACTCAGACAAGAAAGCAATGATAGCTGTAATATTAACTCAAAAAGAATGAGTGGTGGTTCAATGAACTCGGTGGCGACTCGGTGAAGGAAAACGAAGAAGGAACATGAGTGGAATGGTTGATGAAACTCGCAAGGAGCAGTGACCTGGCGACTTGGCAAAGAGAGTTCCATAGAGGAAGATAGAAGTTGGGTGATCGATTGGGTGTATAGTTTAACTCGGGTGTATCTCAAATTTCATTCAGGATTGACTCGCTGAATAATAAGTACTCTAAATGTGAGGAGGCAGAGAAATAACAATGCTGCGATGTCTTATCTTAAGTGGTAATCTACCCTTCTATTTATAATACTCTAGAACTCATTTGATAGCCTCTAATAAGCACCTAACATCCCACATTCTTCACTCTCACACCCCAATCACCAACTCTACTCCCCACTCACAAATAACCCACAACGCCAACTTCATTTAACTGAAATCAACTAGGCCACGCATCATTTATCACATTAAAATTTTACGGTTATTAGACACCCATCAAAAACCACTTAGATCAATGGCTCTGAAGAGGTAGTATTTCACTTTGTGATCTTTCATCATTTCAGTCTCCAGTTGTTTATTGTTCCGTATTTGTGAGCATTGTTCTTAGCTGAGGTTCTTTAACTCCGTATTCAACCAATCTTCACAATACTTTGACTCTAAGTAAATTTTTCATTAACTCACTCTAATTTTCATATTGAACACTATTAAAGTGTGAGATATTTGAAGAACTATTCTCTTCACTCATCTCACTGTGTTTATATTTCTCTATTCTAATCCAAGTTCGGGTTCCGCTACCAATTTTTAGAGTAAATAAGTTGTTTAAACAACAAAACTCTCAAACAATACACACTCCATCAGTGCATTATATTTAGGCTTTAAATAGCCTATTGCAAGGTAACAAAATACAAGAAAGCTCACATCTAGTTAGCTACTGTTACAACTAAAATATAAAAATTCTAAACAGATATCTCTCCTAATGATTAGGACTTATTAAAACAGAAAACAAATATTTTTGATTTCAAGTAATTAAATAAATAAGACATCCTTTTATATTTTATATATAATTAAAACTAAATGAATTTTTAACATTCAACCATAATTAAAAAAATACAGTATTTTCGTTTACAAAACTTGCACATTCATAAGTTGAGATGTGAATTTTGTGTGAACCCAAATCCCACACAAAAAAAGGGATAATCTTGGGTATACAAGTGTGACTCTAGAATTATATACAACAAAATATATTTTGAAGCCTACATAATAAATTATAATATGTGAAGACCGGAAATCTAATATAATATTATATTTATCAATTGCCTACATAATTTGTGAAGATCAGAAATCTAATATAATATTATACTTATCGATTGCCTACATAATTTTTGAAGACCGAAAATTTTTGAATTACTTGGGTCAGGAAGCCTATTCGAGGACCAACAAGATTAGTGGGCCTCAGCCCATGAAGTGGGATTAATTTTTGATTTAGGAGGTGAAATGGGTTTTTTTATGAAGATATATATATTTAGAAATTATCATAATTATTCAATTATGATTGAAAAATATTAAAGAGAGTACTATTAATGATTTTGAGATTCTAAGAGCATAGAATGGTCTATTGATGATACTTGAGGGTATATAAAGTTTGAAGAATTTTTGAAAATATATTTGAAATTATTGAAATTTTTAAAGAAAAAATGATCATATTTGATTTTTAGTAAATTTTATATTTATGAGAAAAATATGATTATTAGTTAATAGATTTTAATTTTATGAAGAATTTATAAAAAATTTTGGTGTATTTTTCTGAGTTTTATATAATTTATTACGAATTTTATATTAATTTTTAGATTTAAAAGAAATATATTTATTATTAATTAAATAATATACTATAATATAAAAATTTATTTGTTCAAAAAAAAAGGAAGGGATGTCGTTTTGACCAGAGTTGGTCAAAACGATACCCACCCATGTCGTTTTGATGATTAGCGGACAATGGTGTAATTTCTCTTAAACTGACGTTGTTTCATTCGAAACCTGCTGTCGCTTTCGGAATACCCGGTTTCTTCCCATCACCGGTATTCTAACGAGATAAATCCTGTTTTGAAAAATCAGGATTCATTTTGTTCCAAGCTCCAAAAACGTACCCTATGCTCCGTCTTCCTTCCGTGAACTTTTCCCACCATTCATGTGTGGATTTCGGCTAGGTACAGCCGGAATAAGATGAGTTTTGACTAGAAAAATATCAGATTTAGTTTTGCTTCATAGGCTTGAATTATTTGTTGAGAGTACAAATCTATGGATGGGTTCGACTCGGAATTTAGTTATCTTCGTGTTAGTGTTAGTTATATGGGATGATACTGCATAATTAGAGGTATTAGGGTTTTGGACGAAACCTGAGACTTGGATTGCAAGAGGAAGAAGACGACCTCGGATGACATGTCGTCCTAGGTCATCTTGAACGACATGTCATTTGACCTATATGGTGAATGACAGGCGACGTGTCGTTCAATTGGGGTAGATAGGAGGCATCCGAACCTGAGGTTCAGATGCAATATGACAATTTGAGAAGGAGCCACTTGTTGGTTCGGTGGTGGATTCAGGTAAGCCGTGGTTTGTTTGGTATGCGACATATGTATGTTCTGGAGTAGACTCTGACATGCATATAACACCTTGTTTGCAACACGTGTAGGCCAAGAGTGAGCTTTGGATAGTTCTTGCAGCATTAGACACTGCCATGTGGCATTTTCTATTGGTTAAAAATTAATAAATTCTGGAAAAATGAAAACAAATAGCCAGAAAATATATAAAATTAGGGGAAAATAGTAAAAAATAGAAAAATTCCAGAAAAAATATAAAAAATACTACATTTAATTTTGAGTCTAGTGATATCAAATTTGCATGTATTATATTTTATTTGATAAGTTAATTAAATCTAACAAGATTCGGAAAGTTAAGGAAAAATTGAAAAATCACCTGGTTGAGTCCCAAGTTGATTGTCGGGTAGAAACACGTCGAGTTAAGGAGTTAGATGCGTTATTTTATATGTTATTATGATATGTGAATGGTTTATTGAGAATGTGGGATCGTTGTGCGTAGGTGGATTCCTACAATGGCAGGACTTTGAGGAATCAGTTCGGAATGCCAACGACAGCTATTGGGCTGTGAAACCCGTGAATGGACAAAATTTTCTTTCTTTTAATAAATTGTTGGCATGAGTGTTATTATGTGATTAATAAGAAATCATTAGTTTAAATCGTGCATGCGTATGTGTGATAAATAATGTGTCGAACATAATAACTAGTATAACGTGCATTGAGTAACATGAGATGATATAAAATGCATGAATGTGTCGTACTATGATTGATATGCATTAAATGCACAAGGCGGATTCGGGAATCGACATCGGTATGTGAAATTCACTGAGTCTGCATAGGTAACCTATGCAACCATTGAGAGCTCTTCGGGTCTGGTAACGTGGCGTGAAGACATCAATCACGAAGTAATAAGGAAGAAATGAGTTTTTATTTATTTTATTATTAATTAAATTATGAATCAGGATCTTGTAGTGTGGAGATTGATTAAGTGGAGCTACCATCACCTAATACCCCGACATCTTCAGTGGATTGGGCTAGGCATCAAATTAATATGGATTTGTCTACTACAAGTAATAATGACAAATAAAAACATAACTAAGATAGAGTACCACTGATGAACTTCAGTCCTGTCCCTGGCTCGGATAGGCTGGAAGATATTGTCAATCCCAAATCATGGTCATGTGTGCTCTAAAGAATTATGCGTGTTGCATCTATTATGGCTGTGATTGCATTTGTAATGAATGAATTGAACAATTGAATAAATGTCATTATGTTTTTTATGTATGTCGCGAATGCTTGTAAGTTACTTTATTTGTCTTTCTTGTCCGCTCACCTGGCAGGATTCTGGCAAAATATTGGCATATAATGTAGGAATGACGATTAAGAGCTCACTCCCAGGCAATACAAGAAAATGATGACAGAAACGAGTACGATTGAGGTAATTGTATGAGCATCGTATTCATAGTGTATCCAGAATGTCTAAACATGTTAGAAACAATGTATTAAATTGAACCCTAGGTATCAGATGAATGATAATTGTTCATATACCGATGCCACCCGGACAACATCGTATCCTATGTTGAATTCCACTGCTATTAATTCTCTTATTTCTTATCTTACTATCTATACTTTAATTTATACCATTAGCTTTGTAGGTCTATCGTATATATTGTTGTATGTCGTAGTAGTATATATGATGGGCCTACGGCAGGTTGTCTCTCATGATCTTCAGGGTCCGGAGCGTGACATAATCAGTAACTAAAACATGTTATCTCTAACTATATATACAAACTAATATCATATAATGACAAAAGATTTTACTGACCACACTAAAAGTTAATTATACTCATAGATTTTAATAAGGGTCAATATTAATGATAATCTTTGGTGAATGATACTTTATTTCAATTAATACTGACCATAATTCAACTATATAACTATAAATATAATTAATTCTATTATTTTTAAAAAATTAATTAAAACATAATATACTGATTTTTCGTCAGTAAAATAATATTGGCCATTGTTATTATTACCTAGTCTTTACGGTCATTTTTTTCTAACCCTCAATATATTCTTCATTGGCGGCTGATTGATGTGTCTCCATACTCTATTGCCTGCTTTTTTCTAACCCTCCTATTGTTGACGGCTGATTGAAGAAAAGTTAGCATTGCTTTTTTCTAATCCTCTATTTGTTATTGGCGTCTGATTGAGGAAAAGTTAGCCAAAATTTTTTCTAACCGTCTATTCTGTTAAATATTCCTTATTTTCTTTTCTTTTCTCATGTTTCTAATTCTGACGGCTGATCGAAGAAACAGGTAATTCTCTAAATTTTACTTAATAAAAGTCTAACTAAATTGAAAGAAACTGAATATTTTGGTTTAAGGTTTTCAGTATTTTTTTTATTTTCTGTTTTATCACTTTTATTTTTCTAGATATTTGATTACTGTACATAAAAACCAAATAGAATAGAATTTTCTTTCGACTTGCTACTGGATTATTCTAAGAAAAAACAAACAGGTTTGCATTGGTAGCTATTCTTAGCGGTGACATACTTTTATTTAAAAACCGGCTTGCTTGTCCCACCACTGGTTTTGAAACCAGACTTTCTGACTTGACTGCTAGCCAACTTGACATCATGATTTCACCTCTTCTTTTGTTTATGCTTTGCCAGTCATCTATCAAAGAGGCAATATCATCCATCAACGACATCGTAATTTTTGGTACGTGTGTATTATTTTTCTAGAAAAGTCTGTGAAAGCCAAATAAGGGATAAAACCATCAAAAGTTTTTTAAGAACAAAAAGATTTATATTAACATAATTTATTATTTATAAATTCATTTTTTCCTTTATGCAGGTATATTTATTTTTTTCTTTTTAATTATTTTTTAACAGTGATATATTTTCAAAATAATGGACAAAAGTTGGATTCATTTATCTACAAGATGTGTTCCGCATATCTAGATGGGTGATAAAATTCTTGGAATTCACATGTCAAAATACACCACAATGTCCTTGTAGATATTGTCTCAATGTTTTTGAGCAAACGAAGCAAAAAGTTCTTGATCATGTTATCTGCAATAGATTTCTTAGAAACTACATAATCTGGAACTATCATGGGGAAATCTTGGATTCAATCTGTGATAATAGTGAGGAAAATAGTTTAGAGAATGGCATTACAATGTATGTTAGGAAATGTGTTGATAGTGAGAGCAATGGAAGAAAATAATCATATGAATATCTTTGAAAATAATACAAATCAACAAGATGATCAAGATAACAATAGAGAAAATAATTAGAGCAAGTCAAAGCGGAAGACAAATCCATTTGAAGAGTTAACTGGTGATGCTAAGCAAAGGCTCTATCCAAACTTTGAGTCAAAATTAGCAGCCATTGTCAACTTAATATCACATGAAATGTCTGCATCGATGGAGTAACAAGTCATTTACAAAATTACTGGGGTATTTAACGTTTTTATTACCCGAAGAAAATTTGTTGCCTAAGTCTTATACTAAGGTTAAGTCCACTCTAAAAGTTTTGGGTTTTAGGCATGAATGGATATCAATTTGTCCAAATGAGTGTCAACTATTTTGGAATGGAAAAAAGGATGATGAGTTTTGCTCTGTTGTAAGCTCAAAATGGATACCAACAATGGATATTGATGAAGGTAGTAAAGAGGAAGATATTATTAAGTAAAAGAAACAAAGATCATCTAAAATTCTTTGACGGTTTCCTTTAATTTTGAGGTTACATAAGTAGTTTGCAAATTTAAAAGCTGTTTCTGTTATACGATGGCTCAATGAATATCACATTAAGGATAGATTTCTAAGACATCCAGCAGATTCTATGGAATGGAAGCATTTTGATTCTCTTTTTTTTAATCCATTCAAAAAATATGAATGTTACATATATTACATGGCCAATCTTTCTTATTCCATGTAATTTGCCTCCATGGCTTTGTACAAGACAAAATTTTTTTTATCCTCTTTACTTATACCTAGTTCAAAAGGACTAACTAACAAGATTGATCTGTATTTATAGTCTTTTATTGATTTTATTCCGCTATAATATTTTATTATTTTATTTTACTAGTCTTATAAGATTCTGAGGGTAGCATGGTAATTGCTATTCTTAGGGTTTCGTGACAGAGTTGTTTATCCCCGGAGTAAGATACAGGGGTGACAACACTCAATCAAGTCCAAGAAGACATTATGGATATTCCACTAGACTCAGATCTCGAAAACACACAGATTACACTAATGCATGCTAAGACTCCAAATGACGCACCATTCACACTATTGATCCTCTCAACGACACAACATCCTAGGCAATCTAGACTTGAAACCTAAGTTCTATAACTATGTCCAGGTCACTCGGTCCATGTGTCAACACTCCAGTCCACTGTCTAGCTAGCTAGTCAAATAGTCTGCTCGGACTACTCAACTACTCAAACCCACTGAAACAAACTAATCAGATGAATTTGACTTTACTCAATTGCTGAATGGACCATCCAAAGGACGAGGTCTCATATTTATTTTTTTTTAGATTTTTTATTAATTAACTAGCAAGAAATGCAAATGAGGAAATTAAAAAAACTAAAGTATATTGATAGGAGGAATCACAATGTAAGTGTGTAAGGTATTCAGCTTACAAATGATAGAAACTTAATGCAACATAACTAGCATTTGGTTACATTTGAAGGTCACAAACAAGGACATACTTCTCAAATTCAAACTAAACAACAAACATCTCAATTGTCAATTGAGCCACAAGGTAATAATACTCTAATATTATTCTTATTTCATATCTAAGGTATTTTCTAGCTGCATTTCAAAAATACTCTAATATTGAATTGACTTTGTTTGAGTGAGTCTAATATTGAATTATAATAGGTGAAGTACCATCACAACAAATTCATAAAAGACACATAGGCCCAATACTTGTGACTCACATTTAGGAACTAGAAGATGTTGTAAAGGTTGAAATTCGGGTAGATGAATATGGCATTTCATATGGTTGGGAGGCAAGGGAACTCACTCGTTTTATTGGCACTGCGGTTAGAAAAAAAACTTAACTCCAATAAATTATGAAAGCTGAGATGACAATATATAATTTGAAAAATTATTGAGGTATATTAATTTATTTTCTTAGTTTTTCTTTTTTTTATTTAATTATTATTTATAATAATTTTTTTTCAATGTAGTCAAAATTTGAGTTTATCCCTGAATGCTCTAAGGATACAAAATCTTGGATAATACATAAGACGAATGATAAATAGAAATCTTGGAGGCATGATTTGAAGAATAAATGGATGATCCCGTATTGACTCTTGATGATATGGTGACAAAAATGAATGATTTGCATGTGAATAAGAATTAATTGAAAGCTTTGGCTATCTATTGGTGTTCTGACAAAGCAAAGGAAATTATCTTGTATTATTTATAAAAAAAATTATTATTTAAAAATTATTATATTTTTATTATGTGTTTAATTTTTAGGATATTAGTGCAAAAAATAAAGTCAATCGAGCATAATTGAAAGAGCCACATTGACAAAGAGTTTGCAAGGCTTATTCATGAAAAGGTAACGTGATTATTTAAAATTGCGATTCATTTGAAATATTTATTTAAAATTAAATCATATGTTTAGAATATTAAAATTAGAAAGCAACCAACACATGCTGAAATTTGTATTGAAAGTCATACTGAAAAGGATGGTGGACCTGTTTCTCAAGAGGCTGCTATGGTGATTGTAAGTTTCCAATTTTTATTAATATAGTTTAACTGTGATAATGATTGTTTTACTATTAAAATATTACTAAATATTTGATTAAAAATCAGTGTCTTGTTTATATCTGGATTTCATTATCTAGAAAAAATTAAACAAATGTATAAATGATTGCGGAGGTTCTAGATCATCAAATATGAGATCATGGCAAGAAGATGTATAGTTTAAAGTAATAAGACCAGAGAAAAAAGATAGAATTTGATATTTAGGTAGAATCAAAACATATATGAAATCATCGCCTTCTTCATAAAAAATATTATGGAAGGTAGAGTGGAAGGTTTAGAAAGAAATTACACTATATTTAAAAGCAAAAATAGCTGGCATGTTGAAAAAAAATATAGAAAATATTGTGAATGTAACAAACCAACATTAAAGACACGTATGTGATTAAATTAGTTAGTGTTCAACTATTATTTATTATATATCTTTTTTGTAAGTAACTTATTTATTTTATTTCCTAACAGACACTCAAAATGAGGTGTTGTTTCTTATATTAATTTTTTTTCTAATATAACTTAAATTTTATACATATTATTTTTTAGAATTATTTATTTAAAAATAATGATATTCATCTTATTGTATTATAGACTTCAAAAAATTCTATGCCAGAACAACATTCTTCACAATAAAGTCATCAATGCTACAATAAACAAAGAAAAATCTAAAAATAATAAATTTGAAAATGAATACGTTCTTTTCAACAATATACTTTTTTGATTTGTTAGTTTTTGAGTTATAGTCAGAATATTTAGTTATGTACTAATATTTTTTATCATTATCCACAATTACTTTTGACAAATTTAATAATTGATAACTATAGTGGTTATTTTATTATGAGATATATGTATGGATTTGTATGATGCAATATATATTTGGGTGGCTATAAAATTTATGTTTTAATTATAGTGACCGTAGTACTCTACAAGTAAACATAATTGTCACTATGGGTATTAATTCGGTCAAAAACACTCAATCGTCACTATAAGTTTATCAAGAAAATCAGCCGTCACTATAAGTTTTCATCTATAACCACAATAAAAATTTAATGTCAGTATATATCTATTTTGATGGGCTATGACCGTCACTAAATGTCTATAATTATGGGTTCAATACTGAAGGATGCATACTGCCTTGGGTATAAGTATTTTTATTTATAATAATGGTAATTCTACTCATAAAAACGGAGTTTTTGCCGTCACTATGCGGTATTTTTTTTAGTACCATGATTCAGCGTGAGATGACCTTGTTAGCTAGGCTCTATCTCAAGACGTGCTTCTTGCAAATAAGCAGTAGTTATTATACGCACAAAAATAGAGAAATAGAGAAGATATCCTTGCCATAGATATGCTTCGAAATGCATAATAATAATGACGCCTATTTTTGTATAGCAGATACGCATTAATTTGACGGGGTTTAGATCTAAAGCGTATCAAGATGCTATAAAGGAACATGGTATCATCCTCGTTCCATCACATTGAGCTACAGAACAAAATGGAGACAGCCAGAATCATCACTGCTCCTCGTTTGCTTGTGGTTCTCCTCGCAATCACCTCAGGTTTGTTTAATGAAATTTTGCAGGAAGATCGTTCTTCCTTCTGCGCCGTAAATGACATTATAAATTGCATTTCTCTGAATAATATCAAACTAACTTTTGTTGCGGTTTAATTATCTAAATTGACAAATTTCATAATTGATTTAGTTCTTACTGATGCCGAATATAGATCTTTACATACTGTATTTATATGCATGCAGGTGCAACGATGGTCAATGCAGATTGCTTCTATGTATCAACTTACGTCGGTGGTTGTCCAATCGAGGATTTCTGCTTAAGAGCATGCATTCCATGTCTTCGAGGAGTGGGGAAAATAGTGCCAAAATGCGTCCCTCCAAGACGACCCATAGCGTACTGGGAGTGTCGGTGTTACTTCTACGACGGTGCTCCTTGCCCACCACCCCCTGGTCATGAACCCTGCCCCGGGAGAGGGTGGCTTACCTTGGCTAATGTTACCGTACTCAATAACGACACCAGTACTGTGAGACCCCTTCCTTTTGATTGTCTAGTCAGCGTTCGGTGTCAGTCAGTTGTCCCGGATTGGTCGGTTTGTGAGAGTTGATTAGTTGACCATCAACACTGACCCTTTGACCGAGTGACGTGGACTTAGTCATAGAGCCTAGTTGTCGGGTCTAGGTTGTCTAGAACATCATATCGGTGGTTGTGTGTCGATAGTTGCACGACGTGTCGTTTCGGAGTTTTTTTAGCGAGTATTAGTTTGATCTGTGGTTGTTCGAGGTTTGAGCCCAGTGGAAACATCCATTCTTCTTCCTTGACCCGATTATGAGTTTTCGAAGCCCGTTTTGAGTGGCCGGAGGCCTTTGGGCCGACTTATTGTTAATGGGCCGATTTTCGTTTTTCGAACCCAATCCCGTTTTAAAGCCCAATTTCTTGATTTTGAACCTTTTACTTTATTTTAAACCATTTAATTCGATTTTACACTTAATTTGAATTTTTAAAAAATTCTTCAAAAAAAAAAAAAAAAGAAAAAAAAAAAGAAAAAAAAAGTCAAAGTTTGCATATTTACCAAACTGCCATTAATGAGCCAGCCTTCCTTTTTTCTCACGGGAAGCGCAGGGAAAAGAAACATTTCTTTCCCTTCTCACGCGGCGCCGAAGGCTTTCTTAGCCAAAAATCCATTGTTTTTCTTCTCCTTCAAAATCAAGGTTTGGGCATTCTTATAAAACTTAAAGGTAACCCTTCTTCATCTCTCTTCGTTGTTGTTTCCTTAGATAATGGTATTTTTGGTCGGTTTTGAGCGTTTTTAAGTAAATTCGAATTTTTGAAGATTATGCTTGATTTCTTCGTTTTCTATTCCGTTTGTTGGTTGTTTTAGCTTGCTATGATGTTTCCTAAGGTAGTGTGATAGGTGGGTTTGATCAATTTTGGCTTAGGAGTGATTTTTGAGTTTTGACGGTTTAAGGATATTATGTGATTTTGGGGTTTTTGATCTTAATGCGTTATTTGTTGCCTTTGATGATTGTTGTTGGTGTATTTGAGTTTGTTGAGAGCGTTGGTGGGCTTTGATTGCGTTGAATTGCCGCGGTTTGGTTTTCGGTTTATGTCGGGTTTTTGATGGTTTTTCGATTAGGTTCGAATTGTGAGTTTGTTGGTTTTCTTGTCTCGTTTAGAGCGTGTGAGGCTTGGTTAGAGTGTTAGAAGGAGTCTTAGGTGTCAGTTTGGGGTCGTAGGTTTATTTTCGGTTTTTAGCTGTTTTAGTTATTTATTTGATTTTGTTTCGAGATTCGATTTGTGTGTTTGCCTTCGCCTGTAGGTGGTCCTTCGACGCGCGATAAGGGCAAGGGCGTGGTTAGTAGTGAATCGGCTCGACAAGAGGTGGGAGACTATGTTTCATTTACATGCACGGAAATGTTTTGGTTTTATTAATTAAAATCGGATATATGCTTGTTTTTTAATAGAGGCAATATGTGCATTGATGCATGACTTTGCATATTAGGTTCATTATGCGTGTGGCATGTTTATGATGCATAAAATATTTTTATGGACCTATATGCATGCTTGTGACGTGATTGAGATACTTTGCGAGAATTAATTGATTTATATTGATTTCTTAAAATGTGGGACTTTTATGCGAGCTTTTGAATTGTTTTTGGATTGCATCATAATCGATTTGAATTATGATATGATTTGAGATCTTTTTCACAATTGCGAAGTACGTATATTCATATACGATTTCTAGGATTCGATCTTGAAATTGACGATAACAACGCTTGGCCAATGCGGAGGTAAGTGGATGAGCACCCTTAGATAGAAGGGTATTCCCTTGCCTAGGAGTATAAGGTGGTGAGTATAGGCCTTGGGACGGTGTGAGTATCAGACTATACATGATATGCCTTCGGGCTTTGCGAGTTGTGCGTGAGTTGGGATTTGTGTGATAGTGCGTTTTCTCCACATTTCCCTAGGACAACACTGGTGGCAGGGGATTTATATTTATTTGAAAATGTGTATTTAAATTAGCCACCAGTGGGCTTCCGATTTCCCTTTGGCTCGGGTTATCAGGCGAAGCGGTTTTAGTGGTCCTCCCCGAGAGATTTTGGCATAGTAGCCACGTGTTTGAGACTTTGAGATTTTGTAATATTTGGACTTGTGCTCGACATATTGGTTTATGATTTCAAACTCAGTCATACGTAATTGATTTTATTTATATGAGTTCGTTGCACGATTAGCATCATGGATTAAATGTGATTTTATTATTAAGCATTATATTGTTTATACTCGTTTTCGTATGTGCCTCTATTCCACCGTAATTGTTTATGACGCTGTGACTCTCACTGAGGTCCTCGAGATCTCACCCCCTCTTGTTTTTGTCTTTTCAGGACTAGGTTGAGGCTTGGCTAGCTGACTTCCTTTTGAGGTCGAGGTTTCTGGTTTGTCATAGGGCTGGACTACTGCATATGACACGTTTGAAAACTCGACACTTTCTTTGTATTTTGGATTGTACTATGCATGCTTGTCTATTGCGATTGTGACCCTTTAGTGGGCTTGACTTGGTAATTATTTTGGACATGCATGTACTCTTTGGGTTTATTATATATGAGATGAGTTTGGTGCCTTGGGCACGTTTTTGCTGTTCTTGGGCTTGCATTGATTGGACTGTGTTGATGATGCATGTTTGGGGCCATGTGGCCTGTTGTGTGTGAGATTTAAGTCTTTCGCTGTTTGTGTGTGCTTCTCCGTGATTTGTTCTATTGTGTCGAGATTTAATTGTTTGAATACATGCTCCTTTTATGGAAAAGATAAAGCTTTAAATTTATACTTATTTTTACGTGTTTTGGGTTTTGAGTTTGAGGATAAGCCTTGTGTGGTTCCGATTGGATCATGAGTTGGGTCAATTGGGACTGCACGACGGTGAGGAGCCCAAGGATTGGGTTCGGGTCCTCACAAATACTTTAGTGTAAACTAGCATGTTATGAGGTAAGCAGAATTTCCATAATAAATGACAGGATGGCTCCTCTTTGCTTAACCAAAGACAAGTTTAACGTACATGTATATCATAGTTCCACGTTGTTATATTCGACCCTTAAACATCCTTTAGCTTCAGCGTATTGGGCCCTTGCTTAGCTATCTAAAGCCCAAATATAGAAATTAATCACCAAGGCACCTTCCATGTAAACAAGTAGTTATTTATAGGCAAAGAAATAAAGAAGATATTCTTACCATATCCTTCAACTTCCACATTAATGACACCGTTTTTGTTACCTGCATGTCAGATATGCACTAAATGATAGGATATAAATCTAAAACCTATTAATGTGCATATATATATTGATAGGATTTAAATCTAAAACCTATTAATGGATATATATATATATATATATATATATATATGAGCATGGTATCATTGATCCTCCCTCCCCATATTAAACTACAGAACAAAATGGAGACAACCAGACTGATCACTGCCCCTCATTTGCTTGCGGTTCTCGTCGCAATCACCTTAGGCGCAACGATGGTCAATGCAAAATGCTCCTATGTATCTACTTCGCCCGGTGGTTGTCCAGACAAGCATGCCTGTTTCAGAGCATGAATTCATCGTGGGGTGGGAAAAATGAAAGCAGAATGCGTTGCTCTAGGACCGCTATTACCGTGCTGGGAATGCCGGTGTAAATGATGGGAAAGAATTACACAAAAATTTACAGATAAAACTAGAAGAATGAGAAAATAAATAACACTCACAAATTTGACTAGCATCTAACCAGTCATAAAAATTTGATATTTGTGAATTTAGTGTTTCATCCATGGTATAACCAAGACCATCTTCTTTCACAATTTCCATATCAAATATCAATAATCAAATTAATTCATTTGCTTTTCTATTTTTTTTCTGTTTCCCTACAACCATCTGGTGCAACTAAACATGAAAATCCTAACTTAATATTGAATATTGCATAAATATACTTTACTAATAAGAGATATATGTTTATAACAATATGAATGAAAAAATATTGAATGTGTAACTACAAATTTTTATAGAAAAAACTCTAAAATTAGCAATTATAATTGATAAAAAAAATTGAATTCATACTTTCGATGAAAAATAACATACAAAATAATTATGTCACACCCCGAACTCGAAAATTTCGCGCTACAACTGCTGTAGGCCCATTATATAGACTACTCCACAATAAACAATGCATATAATGAGTCTACAAGGCTAGAAACAATAATAGATGGCGGAAAAAGAACAATAGAACTTAGAGCGGAAATATAATGTACAATAATGTTGTTTGGGTGACATTTTCCTTAAGATTACATAACCTCTATATTTTATATTTTTTTATATTATTATCATTTCTACCCACGCCCAAACTCACAATATGCGCATTGGCAGAGGAAGCAAGAAAACAAATAAAATATGTGTGATACACACCAACAACTATAAGTACGATATTTTATATAACTTATCATGAATCAGTTAGGGACCAGACTGATGATCAAGACTTCTTACACAATTCCTGCAACAACCAAATCTGCCAATTTGGTAGAAATTTACCAGGTGAATGGTCGAGAAATACAAATACTTTCAATATGCACAAGCACAACTTGCACCCATATATATGATCATAATAGAACCGAGGAATTCAAAATACACATAATTTGATAAATAGACAAACATAAGCAATAATCATTATCCAATTATAGAATTCCTTCTTATTGATCACACAAAACATGTCTGGGCTAGTATAATGTCATAGTCTTTCTGGGTCCTTTGATCCCTCTTTATATTTAAACAGTTATATAATCTATAGACACATTCTACAACCCAATTCCACTAACAATTCTGGGACGTTAGGTGATGGTAGGTCTACCTAAACAATTTTCCAAACCTGCAAGAATGGTTATTAAGTGTACATTAAAATGATAAACCCCGTCCAATATTATTCCTCGTGATCTGGCATCTCCACACCATGCAACCAAACCCGAAGAACTCTTAAGGGTTGCATATGTCATGTACCGAACCCGAAAATTCTGCGGAACAACCACCATAGGTCCATGATATATACTGCTTCACAATAAAAAAATGCATATAATGAGTCTACAAGGATAAAAAACAATAATGGATAGCGGAAAGAAGAACAATCAAAAGTGCAACGGAATGTAATGTACAATATTGTCATTCGGGTGGAACTTGCCCTAAGATTACATAGTATTTATCTTTTACATTGTTTTTACATTATTGTAATCTCTACCCACACCCACATTCACGATATATATCAACTTATGTCGATGGTTGGCCAATCGAAGTTGCCTACTTAAGAGCATGCATTCCATGTCTTCGAGGAGTGGGAAAATAGTGCCAAAATACGTCCCTCCAAGATGACCCATAGCGTACTGGGAGTGTCAGTGTTACTTCTACGATGGTGCTCCTTACCCACCACTCCGTGGTTATGAACCTTACCCTAGGAGAGGGTGGCTTACTGTCACACCCTGGAACCAAAAAATTTTCATGCAACTGTCATTGTAGGCACATTATATACACTGCCAGCATATCCAACAATGCATATACTAAACCTACAAGGCCAGAATGAAGCGATTAATAATGGAGTCAACAATAAAATATATGTCTGATAGAAAGCACAATGAATATATAAGAAATACCGATGTCTCCATGTGACATCACAAACCCCAGGAATCTCAAAAATGGTTTACGTATTTGATTTACTCTTATTTTGGTTTTCTGATTACAAATGTCATGCATGTAGACTAGGGGAATACATAGCATATACCGCATACACTAGAATCCATAAAAAGAAATCCTAACCTCGAATCGTATTGATCTTTGACTGCCTGTCTTCCAGGAGGGATGCCATGATCCTATCCATTCTTGTTCGAATTCAGATCAAGAGATCTGGAAAAACCTGCCAAGTGAGCAGACGAAAAAAATATGTATAGTACAACACATGCTAACACATAAATAGTACTGGGCACACAAGCATACGGATGCATCAACAAATCACAGTCAGCATGTATAGTAAATTCATGCACAATGAGACCGTGACTGGGCTTGGCATTAACTCATAGTCCGTCCAGCTTTAAGTGTAGGACTAAGATTTGTTGCTGGTACTTCTTACTTACCTTCGCTATTACTTACTATTTCCAAAAATCACTGATGATGCCAGGGTGTTAGGAGAAGGTAGCTCCACCTAAGTGGTCCCCACTCTGTAGGATCCTGTCTCATATCTGTCGGCTTGCTCTGAAGTCCCTGTCCCCTCCTTATAGCTTCTTTCTTGGTGTCTTCATGCCTCGCAACCAGACCTAGAGAGCTCTCAAGGGTTGCATAGGTCATTCTATATGATTTTTATGCTTTGCATATTCATATCCAACTGTATCCAATGTATAGCATGCATTTCAACATAACACATATAGCAGAGAACACTTACGCCATTCACACATCACACTTAGCATGGCATATTGTGTTTATGCGATTCATAACAGTGCATACATTTTAACGCACAACACAAAAAACAACACAACAAATCTTATGCCTTTTTAGCACACATATGTTTTCGATTCATCTACTTATTATCTTATTAACTTTTATGAAATATTTCATTCTAGTAGTCAGAATATTAAAATTTTCATCCATTTATGGTTTTCAAAGCCCATATACGCATCGATGGCTTGTCGGACCAATTCCTCGAAGTCCTTCCATTATAGGTATCCACCTATGCACGATTATAACCAATATCTTCAGAAATCATATTCAATACAAAATAATACATAAAATCACATGTCTAACCCTTTTAATTGATGCGTTTCTACCCCCATACCAATTTGAAACCAAATCGAGAAATTTCTCTATTTTTTTCTATTTTTCTGAAATTTATACGATTTATTTGACAATTCAAATCAACTCTAAATTCAATAATTTTGGTACCACTAGATTTCTAATTCAATCTAGTATTTTCTGTATTTGTTTCGATTTTTTATCAATATTTTACAATTTTTGCTTAATTTTCTACCATTTTTCCATTTTTTATGATTTTATTTAATTCAATCCAACCAGATCACACCACTTGTCATCTCTAGGTGCCCAGACCTACCTCCAGCCTTCCAGAGTTGTGACTCGTGTTCCACTCCCTGCGTGCCATGTCCCTCGAGCCTCATGCTCTGGTGATACCCTGCCACTCCTTGCTAACGACACATCGCTTGCTTGTGTAGACGACCAAGACCTCATACCCCAACTGGAGCAGACGACCCATCGTTCAACTGGGTCATCTTGAACCACCAACCGGCTCTAAAAACTACCCCCTTCAAAAACCCTAAATCCCAAAAATCATAAACCTTCATACATTCAATAAATCACCTTAAAACTAATCCTACCACAACCACAATCACAAACCGAAGCTAACCCACAAGTTTCTATCAATTTTCATCAGTTAAAACTAGCAATTCAAGAGGACGAAGATTCCCAGATTTTGGGCACAAATCTTACCTAAAACTAGCCGGGTAATTCACAATTCTGATCGGGATGCACTCACAAGTGAATTGGGAAAGTTTTGGGGACAAAATGGAAGCTCAAAACCGAATGAGGGGCCAGCTGTTGAAATGGGATTGTATCCTATTATATGACCGGCAAAGGGAGGGAACCGGGAGGCTGAAGGCGGTAACCAGTTCCTCCCTTGAAATGACATTTTTTCAGGCCTTCCTCGAAATGATAGCGTTTTAGTTCGTACACACATCCTTGTGTGTACTCGCCAAAACGACATTGGCTTGTGTCTTTTTGACCATCTCGGTCAAATCAACATCACAGCCTGTCGTTTTTGGTTTTGATTATAATATAGTATAACAATAATAATAATAAATTAATAATTCTAATAAATCTTCAAAAATTCATAATATCCCGCAAATTTCTCAACACTCCTTATGAATAGCACTATCAAATGGATTATTAATTCAAAATTTATTAAAAATCAATCACCCCTTAATTTACCTTAAAAAATCATAATAATTAGAATTATACATCAGAAAATTTTTAGAAAATTTCTCAATCCTTATAATTGACCAATAGACCTTTCCAAGGTCTTATAACATCAAAACTATCAATATACTTCTTTATATGAGTTTTTTCATAAATTAATTAAATGAGAATATTATCTTATTAATCATAATCAGTTTTTCAAAAATCTAATAGTTCCTTATAAAATTTTCATCATATCACTCCTAATTTTACGAAGCATATAAAACATATTTCGAGGAGCACACGTGTTCAAATGTTCACATTTTAAGGCATGACCGAGATCGGGTGGTGAAATGACCAAAATATCCTCGGACCCTATTTTCCAAGAAAATGCACTCTGATATTCCTTTTTCAGAGTCAAAACCTCAAATCGACACCTATGAGTCCCAATGACTCATCCAAAATGGATAAGAGTCGTGAAAATCCAACCACATTTCATATGGACCCTAAGAGTGCAAAGTGGTCCGAATCGATAAAATATTCAATTAAATTCCAATCATCCTTCACAAACACTTAGAAAATCCATCCAATTCACATTAAACTCGAGCTATAGTTCAAAGCCCACTAATTTCGTTGTCTAAATTTGATTGGGACTTTGGCCCAAATAGCCTAGAGGGTCAAGATCGCACACTTGCCTTGGCTAATGTTACCGTACTCAATAATGACATCAATACTCTAGTGTAAACTAGCATGCTATGTGGTAAGCAGAATTTCCATAATAAATGATAGGATGGCTCCTCTTTGCTTAACCAAAGACAAGTTTAACGTACATAAATAACATAGTTCCAAGTTGTTATATTCGACCTTTAAACATACTTTAGCTTCAATATATTGGGCCCTTACTTAGCTATCTAAAGCCCAAAGCTAGAAATTAATCACCAAGGCATCTTTCCTATAAACAAGCTGTCAAGCCCCGGATCCCAACAATTTAGCATGACAATCGCCACAGATCCTCTGTAGACATTGTGACAATATACAACAATGCATACAAAAAATCCACAAGGCTAATGGCATAATAACAAAACAGAGGAGAATATTAAAATTTGTATTAAAACAAAGCACAACGAATATAAGAGAAGTATTGATGTCCCCGGGTGACATTGGACAACCCCAACAAAATATATATCAAGGATGAGCATATTACAACAATTACATGCTTGAATTCGATATTGATAACATATCAATAAATCATTACAAACAAATGACTCAGGGAAAATCAACTAGGAATTTAGTCCTCATACGATACCTCAGATCCTCGCAATCCACCTAAGTCTTCATGTCCTTCCTAAGAGTGAGCTTTGTTCATCAACCTTGCAATCATGCCAAGAACCTAACAGAAATCTGTCAGGTGAGCGGACGGGAAAAATATATTCAAAGAACACAAGCAATCATACACTTATTAAGCACACATAGTGGCATATGATGAGACTTGATGAATCATGAAGTAATGCAGCACAGTCACAGTTAGATGGCACGTACGCATAGCATCCAAACAAGAGGACCATGACTGGGCTGGTAAAAACTCTCAGTCTGTTGAGGGCCTAGTGTTGAGACTGAGATACGTCAGTGGTAATTCCTTGACTTCCCTTTTCTTAATTACCCATTCCACTAATGCTATCGGGGCGTTAGGTGATGGCAACTCCACCTTCAAGTACCTGTCTTGAGTTTATCAGCTTGTTTGTATCGTCCTTGTCCCCCTTGTAGCCTCGAATTGATTGGTGTCTCCACGCCTCGCTACTATACTCGGAGAGCTCTCAAAAGTCGCATAGGTTACCCATGCTATGCTTGTGCATTCACATCTAGTATATCCAATTCATTTGATGCATTGCATGCCGAACAATTTTCATGGTATCGTAATGCATCATTCAAATCATTCAAATCATTTCCGCAATAGAAACGATAAACAAAATCCGTCCACTCATGGTTTTCCCGATATTCGAAAAGCCCACACTTGATCCTCAATTGTCAAACTGATTTGCGTCAATAGGTATCCACCTATAAATAAAATCATAGTTGATTCTTCAATATTGTAAACTAGATTACATAATCACACATAAAATTACGCTTCAATAACCTTAATTTGAAACGTTTCTACCCGATACCTAATTCGGAAATGATTCGGATATTTTTCCTATTTTTCCTCATTTTTCTGAATATTTTTCTGATTAGTTAACCTATCAAATCAATTCCAATTTAATAAATTCTGGCACCATTAGTCTCTTTATAATGTCTAGTATTTCCTCTAATTTTTGGGGACCTTTTTTTTTATTTTTCTGTTATTTTTTTCTATTTTTTTTCATTTCTTCCAATTTTTTTAATTTTTTCAAAATTTATTTATTTTTATCCAATCAAAACATGACACTTGATAGCTCCAAGCACAGCTCGGATGACTCTTGAACCACCAGATTTTTTTCACGCAGTATGGTCCCCGAATGGCACGCATCCCTCGAGCCTAAAGCTTGGGACCCTGTCTGGCCTCATATCTAGGCAACATGTCGCCTGAATAATAGGTCGTCTTCTTCCCCAACATGCCAAGGTTGAAGATTTTTCCTCAAAATCCTAATTCTTCAATCGCACAACAATACTCAAAATAATCCCCACTACACTCAAGCACACATCAATTCGAGTATAACCCTATAAAAATCATCTAATTTCATACTTTAAATCTTGCACACGAAGAGGATGAAGATCCATAAATTTTCTGGTTGATTTCTCACCTAAAACCAGTGATTCGAGACCAAGAATAACACAAAAGAGGTCGGACTGGGTTCACGGGAGAAGGCCGAAGCTCAAGGAGACATTTTCGGTTGCAAAAGGGAATAAGGGAGAAAAATAGCCAAAACGGGATTCTTATCCTATTGGCTGACCGGAAACGAGGGAAACCGGGAGGGACTTCAAGAGGCAATAGGTAAACGGGTGAAACGACGTCGTGTTGAAGTACGAAACGACGTCGTGTTGAAGTACGAAACGACGTTGTACAAGCAGCCCAATCCAAACAACAACCTTAGATTAAAAAGACACCTTTTGGTGAGTTTTGATACCTGTGGTCAAAACGACATTGACCTATGTCGTTTTGACCCAGAAGAAAATATTAATAAATTAAATATTAATATAGTTAACCATATTTATATTTATTTATTTATACATAAAATATTCTAAAATTCATAAAAAGTACCCTAGTACTCTGAAAAATACATAAAAAAATTTCTATAAATTCCTATCCATCTATACCATAAAATTATTTTTCTCAAATATATATTATTTATTAAAAGTCAAATACCATTATTTTCTTCTTAGAAGAGTCACTAAAATTTTAAATTTACCTCCGAAAATTTTTGTAAAATTTGTACACCTTCTAATACCCTCAATAGACCAATTTATGGTCTGAAGACTCCAAAATCATTAATATCCCTTTGATAATGATTTTTGAATCATTTGTCATTAATTAAAATGAAATTTTCAATACTAATTTAAAACTTCCAGATTTATACGGACCATGCCTTAAGTTCGTAAACACTTCCATATGATGAGCTAAGGTCCGTTAATATCGATAATCCTTCCTCGGGTTTCTCGGCCTAAACAGGTTAAAAATTTCTGATTTTTACACAAGCAGCAGTTATTTATAGGCATAAAAATAAAGAAGGTGTTCTTACCATAATAAAAATGCAAGGTGGTATTGTATATAAAATTTTCATAATAAATGATAGGGAGACTCCTTAGGTTTGCTTAACTAAAAACTTCAACTGCTTGCATATTTTAGCTTCAAATTAAGTATTGACCCCATGCTTAGGCCACAATCTATCTAAAGCTCAAAGCTATAAATTAACCACCAAGATATAATATTGCTAACAGGTAGAGTACACTCTATCTAAAGGCCAAAACTAAAAATTAACCACCAGATAAATATGTGCAAAAAATAATGACAACCTCAAGATAGTAAACATATCTGTATAACTGACCAGAAGATGAAGTAGGGACAATCTGCTAACTAAAGCCTTCTTAACTCGTCCCTCAATGACCAGATTTGCGATCTGGCAAAAATCTACCAGGTGAGTGGTGGGGAAAAATACAAGCATATTATAAGAATTATGAACATACCATTCCCATAATAATTGATAATTTAGAAAGCACAACAAAAAAAGATAAGCGATATCAACTACATGCATAAACTAATATCTTATTATAGAATTCCATTTTAGTCGAGCATTCAAAGTATGATTGGGCTGGCGTTTGTTCGCAGTCTTTTCAAGTCCTGAATAAGACTCGGATCTTTCAGTGGTATCCTAAGTGATTTCTTTTATTTTTTTCTTATATTCATCATTTCCATACCCGCTATCTAACACACCTCTACAACTCAATTTCAATGACAATGCAGGGACGTTCCGTGATGGAAACTTCACCTAAAAAGTTTCCCAAACCTACAAGAATGGTTATTAAGTGCATAATAAAATAATAAACCCCGTCCAACCTTATTCCTCATGGTTTGGCATCTTCACGTCACGTTACCAAAACCAAAGAGCTCGTAAGAGTTGCATAGATTATCCAATGCAGACACATTTCTGATCTATTTTTATTTTTTCTATATTTTCCATCATTTCTTTGATTTTTTTTGACCCATAAAAAAAATCAGATTTTTACAAACTTTATACCATTGAAATCTTCACAATTTCTAATATTTGTTTTTATTTTTTCATTTTTTCCTCTATTTATTTCTATTTTTCCTGTAATTTCCATTAACTTTTGACTTTTCTGTCTAATTTCTATAATGTTTGTCTATTTTTCTTGCAGTCCGACACGTAGCAACACGAGCACACATCAACATTATACCCAAACCTCTGGGATTCTGATGCATGTCTCACTTTGAGCTTCCCACATGTCATGCCCCAAACCCCAAAATTTTTGCTCGATAGTTTGCCGTAAACCCATTATATATACTACTTAATATCGAGCAACACATATAAAGGAACTACAAGGCTAGATTGCAATCAATAGTGGAAGAAAGGATAAAATAAGGAGGTAGCGGCAATATAATATACAATAGTGTTGTTCAAGTGGCACTTACCTTTTTTACTAGTCGATTTTTATTTTATACATCACTGACCTTTGTATATTAGTTCAAACCCAACACAACCATGCAAACCATATGCACAGGCATATGATACTAGGAACTCAAAGGAAGAACATGCGCAATACACACTAGTAACCACAAACTTGATATTTTATGTAACTAATCGTAGATCGGTTGGGAACTTGTCTGACGATCAAGCCTTCTTAGATAGTCCCGCAGAGACCAAATCTAGCGATCTGGCAAAAACTTGCCAAGTGAGTGGTCGGGAAATACAATCAAAATTAATAAACACCATTCATAAAAATAACAGTACTAGAACAAAACATTCATAGAATATCCAAAGCTCAATAAACCAACAAACACAAGCAAATCAATCAACCAATTATGAAATTCTTTCTTAGGTGAGCACAGAGAGCTTTTTTGGGCTGACATACTCTCATAATCTTTCCAGACCTTGGATAAGACTATGATTTTTCAGTGGTAACCTAATGTACTTTTTCCTCAATCTTGTGTTCTCTTGTTAAGCAATCATACAGTCTATTAAACACTTTCCAAAACCCAATTCCACTGACAATGTCGGGTCGCTAGGTGATGGTAGCTCCACCTAATCGATTCCCCAAACCTACAAGCAACAATTATTATATGCGCATTTATCAATAAACCAACCTTATTCCTCATAGTCTGGCATCTTCACACCTCACTACCAGACCCAGAGAGCTCTCAAGGGTTGCATAGGTTGTCCTATGCAAACTCATGCTGTTATTGCATCATTATTCAATGAAATTGTAATACAAAATAGCAATCATATTATCATAAAATCACTTTAATATATAGGCATATAATGAAATCATTGATTATTTATGACTTGTCTAGATATGCAAGCTTGTGCAATTGAGTTATTCAGAAATGAGTTATGAAAATGTAAGAATTTCCCAGAAATTTTCAAGGATGTATAATGATATTTAAGGATTTTCTTTTATTTTAGGGTATAAAATTAATTATAAATTCTGTATTTCTGAAACAATTAATTTTAATTTATAAGAATGATATTATGATTTTTAAAAATTTATAAGATTTTTTTGAGAATTTTCAGAGTTAATATGGTATTTATAATGAATTTTATAAATTTTGATAAATTTAAGTATATATTAATATTATTTAAATTTTTATTATATTTTAGAAAAAGAAAAAGAAATTAAAAAATCGATGGTTAAAAAGTGGAAGGCTCCGTCGTTTTGATGTGTGGGCGGATTATGGTAGGATATTTTAATCTTGTGTACTGAACGACATCGTTTTACGTCGAATCCAAAAGACGTCGTATTTGTTCCTGAGCTTAGTCACCAGTCGAGACCATCTCCAGCCCTACACGTGTGTGGCACACACACCCGTACCCTCCCTCTCCCCACACATAGGTGGAAGGAATCCAGCAATGGGGTTACGTGTGATTGAGCCCTGAACCCAGCCCTAGAACCTCATTTTCGAGCGAGTAAAACTTTGCGGAGGTGAGGACGAGTGTGTTGCGAAAGATGTGAAAGAAAAACCGGAATTTTACCAGCGTCTGGGGTAAGTTTTTTCCAGGAGAACTCAGGTGCCTTATAGTCGTGAATTGCTAGTGTTAGAGTTGATTAAATTTTTCAATAATGGTAAAATTCGAGTTATATAGACTAGAACTAAGTATAGATGCATGTATTGAAGTGTTTGACTAGATGGATTGATGAAGTAAAAAAAATGTGACGGCTAGGTTTTTCTGGAAAGGGAGGTGACCTGAGGAAGAAGACGACCTCGGATGACAGGGCGTCCCTAACGACAGGCTGTCTAGGGACTTGATGAAATGTATGTCGTTTGATTTATAGCTGAACTATGTGTAGTTTATGATAGGCATCAGGTGATGGTTCGTCTGATTTGAATTGAAATGACAAGTAGTTCGAATCAAGATTAAATGACCTGTAGTTTAAATGGCATACGAGAGATGGGTCATCTGGTACCTAAGGTATACAGGCTCGAACAAATTGTGGCAGGCTCTAGGTGAGCCACGTGTCGACATCTTGGAGGTTTGAGAATGTGCTGGCATGTGCCTATCCTGCCATGCCAAGGCTTGGAAGGAATTTTCAGAAAAAAAATTGATAAAAAATTTGGAAAATAAGGTAAAATCGAGGAAAAGTAGGAAAAATAAAGGAAAAAATTAAGAAAAATATTAGAAAATTAGAGGAATCCAATGATATCTAGTTTGATTAAATCTGAGGTCATTTGATGGGTTAGTTAAATCGAGGAAGTTGAATGGAAAATAGGAAAAATAAGACAAAAAATCGAAAATGTCATTAGATCAATGATTTACTTATGAGACTCCTATTATGACTTAAAAAAGTGTGAATTTAGGGTAAGTACAGTGTTTGAATGATTTTTAAATAAATTCTTAATTAACAAATGTAGAAGTGAATCGGCAGGTTCAGAACCCTCTGGAATCAAATCCTAAAGAAGAACTTCCATAAACTAGTGAGTGATTGGTGTTTGTGGGCGTGCATAGTTTTATTTACAATTTCATAAATTAAGCTTTTAAATCCTTTAAAAGTTTGTATCGTTATTGTGTTGCTATACTGTTCATCATTGTGTTGAGTCGTATGTATTCAAGTAACATTGTGCATGTGGTGTTGGTCAATATAGGTTAACCTATATCACCCTTGAGAGCTCTTAGGGTTTGGTAGCAAGGCGTGAAGATGCTAGATTCTTTTTCCAAGGAATAAGGTTGGACGAGGTTTAATTAAAATGAATACACATCGATTAACCATTCTTTGCAAGTTAGGGGTATTGCTTAGGTGAATCTACTATCACCTAACGATCCGGCATTGTTAGTGGAATAGGCCTTAGACTATTGTTCATAATAATAAGTCTGTCAATTTAGAAGTCAAAAGACTAAATATTAACGAGTAGGGTTACCATTGACAGATCCTAGTCTTGTTTAGGACTCAGAAAAACTATGAGTCTCATGCCAACCTAATGTGTGTTTGTGTGGTCACTAAGGATTAAATTTCATAATTGGTGTAATTGTATTCTTGTTTTTTAAGAAAATTGTTGGTGTGAAGCATATTTTGCATCGATTTGATTTTCTTATGGTATTCGTTTTCCTTAACATATTTGATATACTTGCCCAATTGTTTGGAGATATTTAAATCCGATCATTCACCTGGCAAGTTTTCTTGCCAGATCCTTAGATCTGTTTGTGTACAGGACCCTTATAGGCGGCTACTTTCGACAACTAAAATCCCATCTGGTAATGCGATTAGTTGTTTAAGATATCTAATGATAATGATATGTGTAGTTAGTACTTGTTCTCTTTGTGAGTCATGTATAATATCTGCCTATGCATAAGGTTTGGATGTTAGGTTTCGAGTTTCTGTAAAAATATATGTGTTTCCGTGAATGTAATATATCAATAAATGGGCAAATGCTATCCGAATAGCACTATTGCACCTTAAAATACCACTGCAATTTATTTTGTTCTTTTCCGCTATCAAATTTCTTTTTAGCATTGTAGGCTCAGTATATATATTTTCGGTGACTAGAAGTGTATATACTAGGTCTAAGGCAGGGGGACGGTCGTATGTGCAATAAAATAAATTTGGAACATGGTGGTCTAGTGTAGTGCGACGGTCCCTCACATAATTCATCTCCAAATCTCTATGCCAAATATAGCACAACACATCATAACCATATAGGCACAAAAGCACAACATAAATATCAATATGTAATGTATTTAAATAATCAGAAGGCTTAAAATGGCTAGATAAGGGAACACAACTCTTCCAGTCTATAAGATTTTTTCTAAACCAATGACGTTATAACCAAAGTTATCAAGGTAATAGGGCCTAACTGGAGGAGAAGATGATGAAGAGCTGATACCAGATGTTAAATCTATAGAAGTTATCTCTAGAGTAGGATCCAGTGTCCAACGAATATTAGGGTTAGAAACATACATAGGCTCAAGTGGTGGAGAAGGTGGTGGCATTGGTTCACGTTCATCCACTGCTCCTAATATCACTTGACAATTTCTAGAAATATGAACAAATCCTCGACATTGAAAACAACATCTATCCCTCATTGACCATCCCCTATGACCACGAGCATATTCCCATTCTCTTCGAGGCAGATATCTCTCCTCTATGTTCTGCCTTCCTCCATTTTCAGGTTCAAGTTGATCTTGGGGTAATGGTGGGGGTAATGGGCCTTCAAATAATCCCAACATACTCACCACATCATAAAACATTGCCTATTCACCATACACCAAGGCATCTTCTGCATACACATCCGTAACAACCCGAAATAATGGTGCCCTTCTCCCCGGATTAGGCTGAGGAGGTTCTTCAGGTGGTGGAAACATAGATAGTGGGTACTGCGGTGGCCAATGGGGCGATTCACCATCTCCAAATGGAAAATCTCTAGATCCGTAGTAGGCCATATTTCCTGCTCATCTTAAATCAATATTCACAATCACGTTAGCATGTCAAATACATGTTTCTTTTCTGCCAAAATGTCAACAAATAATGCATGCCTTTAACATTTTCCTTCACCTGCTCACGCTCTCTAATTACCCTAGCTTGCTAATGGTTGGAATACTTCATCTGACTTATTTACTCATTTATTATACTATAATTCAAAGGTTGCCTACCTCACCCACACTGAACTAACCTAACTCCATTTATCAATGAATTCAAGAAAGAGTGTTGGGGCGTCACATGAAAAGAAGCAAAATTTAACAATAACAAACTATGCAGCAATATGTTCACAAAACCAAAAGTTTCTAGACAGTTCCTGGCATCAATTAGAAGAAGGTAATACCCAACCTAGAGAAATTTTTTCCTAGGAACTGATCTATATAAACAAAAGAATATACCCTGCTACTACTAAGATTATCATCCACACGGTTAATAATCAAGGTAGTGGAACAATATTAAAGGATGATCAAGAAATTGGTCATAGCAAATAATGTTCTACTACCACGAGAAGTTTCCACATCCTAAACTCGAAAATTTCGAACGACAATCGCCATAGGCCCACTATATACACTGTTTCACAGTAAGCAATTCATATAATGAGTCTACAAAGCTAGAAACAATAATGGATAATGGAAAGAAGAACAATCAAAGTACAACGGAATGTAATGTACAATGGTGTCGTTCGGGTGGCACTTGCCCTAAGATTAGACAGTAATCATGTTTTACATTGTTTTTACATTATTGTAATCTCTACCCATGCCCACATTCATGATATGTACAGTGGAAAAAGTAAAAGAAATTAGATAAACATGTGCACAACACACTAATAACTTCAAGATGTATACATACATACATATATATATATATATATAACTGACCAGAAGATGAAGTCTGGACAATCTGCTCACCAAAGCCTTCTTAACTCGTCCCAACGCGACCAGATTTGCGATTATGAACATACCATTCCTATAGTACTTGGAAATTTACACAATGCAATAAAATGGATAACTGATGTCAAACACATGCACAAGCTAATATCTTATTATAGAATTCCATTTTAGTCGAGCATTCTAAACATGGCTGGGCTGACATTTGTTCACTGTCTTTTCAAGTCCTGGATAAGACTAGGATCTATCAGTGGTAGCCTAAGTGATTTCTTTTAGCTTTTCCTTATATTCATCATGTCCATACCCACTAACACACCTCTACAACCCAATTCCACTGACAATGCCAGGATGTTAGGTAATGGTAGCTTCACCTAAACAGTTTCCCAAACCTGCAAGAATGGTCATTAAGTGCATTTTAAAATGATAAACCCTGTTCAACCTTATTCCTTATGATCTGGCATCTTCACGCCACGCTATCAAACCCAAAAAGCTCTAAAAGGTTTCATAGGTGACCCTATGCAGACATATGCTGCTATCATTTCCTTCCTATTTCATTTCTTTCATATTTGGTTTCTTTCCTATTATAAAAGTTTCCAGAAGATGTTTTCCAGATTTTATTCAGAATTATCTCCTTAGCATTATCCTCAATTATGTAGGCTTAAAAGTAGGAAAATTAATCCAATAAGATCCTATAAATACAGATACTGGCCTACCCTATTTCTTACATCTAAATCTCTTTTATTTTTTTCAAGAAATACATTCTTTCTCTTCCCCTTGCTGCCAAAATTTACCTTCTTCCTTACCCTAGCTAAAATTGATCACTCTTCATCGGATTTCTGTGTGTGATAGCTTGTTGGAATCCTCTCTTCATACTGCCTTCTATTATCTTAAATTCACAAAAAAGAGGTTGGTTCTTCTCTTTTATTATTCATGCCGAGCTTTCCTAGCCCTATAGGTGTGCCGATTTTTCAATTCCCTTTGTTGATGGTTTTGAATCTTGGTCCTCTTTTCCGTATGAGTGTTTGGCACCTATCTTTGTTATAATATAATGAAATCAGCCATTGTATCCTTCTGTATGAAAAAATTGGCAACCTTAATTTTGTTCCCTATGTATGCTGAAAATTATACCTTGAATTGGGGTGAATAATCAGGTTGTCTTTTGTTGAGTTCTTGGCCATCACATCACGCATTCAAGGGGAGGTTGCACCTACATCTGATTGTTGGTATTTGATAGGTTTGGTGAGTAAAATCGGTAAGGCATTAGGATATTTTTTGGTTTCTGAATTCGTATGTTTAGTATTGTGTTGTCTTTGCCTTATGATTTCTTAGGTGGTTATGATCCTATTGATAAAGGAAAAGGACTAGCTACTTATTCAAATACAAGAGAGGTAGGATCAATACCTCATCAGTTTCTTTAGATATCATATTGCTTGTTTTCTAGTTTTGGCTTGTGTACTATGAATGTACATGCTTGCGGTTTAGTATGCAAGCTTGTGGTTTAGTATGCAAACTTGTGGTTTGATTTCAAGATTCCTTAGGTAGTTTTGAATCCATGTATTAAGGATAAAATGCATGTTTCGGCTACACCATGCTATATTGACTTGTTGATTGTGTTATGATTGATTGAGGATACCTTGCTATATCTCTATATGCTTGTACTTGCTCGTGTGCTTGTATTATGCTTGTATGTGAGGATCCTTTTTCGGTGGCCATTCGGGGTAAGTAACTGATGCTCCTAGGGAGAGGAGAGGTACTTACCGGTATGGGAGTCGCATGGGTGGCAATCCCCAGCAACTGCACGCTGGATGCCTAGTCCTTGTGTGGCTAGATGCCTTGTCCTTTGCGATGGCATGATGCCTTATCCTTGTGTGGCTGGATGCCTTGTCTTTTGCGATGGCATGATGCCTTATCCTTGTGTGGTTTGGATGCCCTTATCCTTGCATAGTTTGGATGCCCTTATCCTTGCGTAGTTTCGATACCCTTATCCTTGCGTAGTTTGGATGCCCTTATCCTTGTGTGGCAAGATGGAAAGACTTTCTGATTAGTTTGTTTTCCAACCATTTACCATTTGCGCAGCTAAGCCTTAGACAACACAAGTGGAATGGGATAGTCATTCAATTATATAAATCAGATGATGAATTACCAACCTGTGTACTTTTAGTTTCAGAAGTTTTCTTAGTCCTCCCAACACCTATCGATTTCAGCCTAGCCCTTTATTATGCATGCTTGCTATTTGTTTGACCTTATGCTAGTATATGGGATCTGATATGTTGATTGGGAGATAATTGTTTAGATTTATGCAGATCTTATGATGATGTGATCCTACTGAGATTCTTGTAATCTCATCCCATTGTTTTTCTCCATTTTAGGCTTAGGTACTTGTTCTGCCAATGGTACTGGGGTGTGAGATCAAGGCTTCATGATGGGATAATATTGCATCACATTCGTATACACTTATCTAGCTGGATTTGATTGTGCATATTCCCTATTCATGCTTGCTTGATTGGACTACTTTCTGGTTTCTGATTTTCTGTTCTTTCCCTCTAGATTCTGAAATATGCATGAGGACAGATGTTGGATTTTAAGACTCCTTTGGGACTTGTGTGTTATAGTTCCTCTGATTATGTGAATTTATAAAGAGTTTCATTGATGAATTTATTCACTCCGTAGTATGCCAGATTGTCAAAAACTTATTCGGGTTTCGCGGCGATAAGGGTCCTTATAGGTTAGGTTTGAACTCAAATATAATTGTTAAATTTTTAATCTAATTTTAGACCATAAATGTGAGGACCTTCCTCCTTGGAGGAACAACAAACAATGTGGAGCAACGAATCTCTATGGCCCAAGGAGGAACAAACACACACACTCACATATCAGGTATTGTCTGGCAGTGGGACACTTTTAATCCCTCAGCACGCTGGCACTGGGATTTGAACCACCATCCACTACCTTTCGCCACTTTAAGGAGGACACCTCTAACCAATTCAGCTGCAACTGAATTAGTGAGAGGCATCCTCCTTGAAGGAACAAAAGGCAATGGGTGGTGGTTGGAATCCCAGTGGCAGTCATGCCGAGGGATTAAAAGTGTCCCATTGCTAGACAATATCTGATATGTGAGTGTGTATGTTTGTTCTTCTAGGGAGGGGGTCCTCACAATAAAGTTTGAAAATCGGTCTAAAATTTAAATTAAGAGATTTCTCCCATTTTAGAATTAATTTTAAGTCTTATGGATCATTTTAAACTTAAAATTAACCGTAGGTTGATTTAAAGACTTGAAATTAAAGCTATACAGGAAATTTTGGCTCTTAAAATTGATCTCAAGTCATAAGATAAATCAATTACGAGTTATTTTAGTCACTTTGCTCATAAGAATAAGATTTCTGCCCAAATTGATTTTTGAATGATGCAAAAATAGGGGCTCAAATAAATCAGGATATAAGAAAATTTCGAGTCTTGAGTTTGGTTATAATAAGCTCAAACCCATAAGGTAATCGAACTAAAATTTGGAAAAATTAATCTAAACTTCATTTTCATATTCTTTTGAAACATACATGATTTTCATTGGAAAAATCTTATAAGAAAATGAAATCTCTAGTTTTTACTTATATGTTTTTCCTCGGATAACATATGTTTTTCTTTTGATAACATATGTTTTTCCGTTACAAAATCCAGATTATTATTCAAGTCCAAATCTTTTAAGTTTTACAACATGAAATATCAATTAATTTATAGGTTGAAGCAGCATCTCACCAAAACGGACTCTCCTATGTAAACCATAAAGATAAATTATTTGATTAATTAAAGGATTATGATATTCAAGCAAATGATTATCGACCCAAAGGAAGGTAACTATCATCGGGCAAGAATTTCATAATCATATAAGAAATAAATAATTTATAGGTTGACACAACATCCCTCCAAAATGGGCTCTCCTCTGAAGACCTTTACAGTTAATTATTTATTTTTGAGTATGATATTTTATGTGAGTAGTTATCGGCCCAAAGGAAAGTGCTATTGTCGGGAAAAAATATCATAATCATAAAGGATGATAGGCTGTATTGGCAATTTATTTATCCAAAGGATTATAAAAATTTTGGGTAATGTCATTATTGTTGCCGAATCATTGGCATAGGAAAGTTATTGTGAGCTAACTCTCTATTCAAAGACTAGACTTGGTGTCACGCCAATTTTCTTATGATTTTGTTATGGATTATAATTTCAAAATTTTCAAATATTTTAGTGATTTCTTTCACTAATTACTCTTTGTTCTCTGTTTTTTAGTAAATTTGACTATCTTCACTGGTGGCATCCCTGAACTAGATGGGGCAAACATTAAAGACTAGAAACAGAGTATTCTGTGTTTTCTAGCATTTAAGTATATTGATTTGGCACTGAGGGAATCACATCCAAAAGAGCTCACAGATAATAGTACTTCTGAGGAAACAAGGAAATGATTCAATGGGAAACATCAAATTGATTAAGTCTGTTAATGATTAAGGGCATAATTCCAGAAAATTTTCTCAGATTTATATCAAATGATGTTAATGCATCTGAGTTCCTTGAACGGTTAGAACAAAGCTTTCTTAAAAGCGAAAAGAAGGAGACAGTTGCACTTTTGCTGAAATTATTTTCCATGAAGTATAATAGTTCACAAAGTATAAAGAATTATGTTTCCGAGATAATTCATATAGTCTCATAATTAAGGACACTGAAGTTAGATCTATCTAATGATCTTTTGGTATATTTCATCCTAATGCCCTTAATTCTCAATTCAGAAATTTTGAGAAGAGTTATAACTATCAAAAGGATAAATGGACAGTTGATCAGCTCATTTCAAATTTGGTCTAGGAGGAGGAAAAATTGACACCTGAAAGAAAGAGAAAAGGAAGTGAGAGACAAATAGGCTCATTGCAAACAAACCAAGGCTCTATATTAGAGCAAAAGATGGGAAAGTGTCTGTGAGCTCTCATTTCAAAAGTAAATGTGCTCAATATACCAGGTATCTTGCTTGGCATATAAAGAAGGGTATGCCTCTTACTCCTGTTTGTTAAGGGGTTAATATTTTGTTTCACTACTAAATATACTTTGTGTATATTTTGTAGGCTTACCAATGCCAGTCAAATGTTGATTACTGATCAGTTTGGGATGTTAGTGCTACTGAATCTCAATCTATAGAAATTCTAGAAATTTTAGAATTTAAGCTATTATTTACTATTTTCAAGACGGATTATAGCCATTATGTCTATATTGAATGATATAAGAAAATTTTTGTTCATTTGGATTCATATATTTTGTCTCTCTATTATTTGAAATGATTAATTCACATAAAACATGGAGAAGTCCCTTAAGGAGTCTGAAATGATATTACTTCTATTATTTGAAATGATTACTTCACATAAAACCTTGTATTTTGGTCACGACAAAACAAAATATTAACCACTTAGATTTCTGATGATTATCATAAATATTTGAGTCACTTCTGAAAAATAAGAATTGACATGTTAGAAATGCACTTGATATGCTAACATTAGCTATTTTAGATAAGTTTATAACAAACAAGATGAGAAAATAAAAGTAATTAAAAGATTACTTTTATTATACAGAAGTTCTCTCAATGAAAAAATACCTTTAAGATGAAAAATTTCTATCTCCTTAAAAGAATGTTGAGGTTGAGGGGGAGAAAACATTCACAACTATAGAAGAGAGAAGTTTTTATTCATAAATATTCTAAATGGTTAAGTTAACAACAATTTTTCTCATCAAAATATCTCATAAGAACAACCTCAGCATATATAGACTCTTTAAGGATATTAGTGCCTTCAGAGAAATCTATCAGAACATAGAGAAGTGTAGCTTCAGAATTATTGCATTTCATGATGTAATTTTCATTAGGTAATCGAAAATTCAAAAGTTCTTATAGATTGTATTTTTTGGAAAATTGGTCAAAATCAAATTGAATGATGACATTTGGAATCTTATTCTATTTTCTGAAAGATTAAAACCCACAAGTTGTAAAATCAAGGATTCATTGAATAATAAATAAGATTAAAGATTAGTCTCATTTTAAAATAATTTTTAACCATTAAAAGGATATTAAAGAGTTTTTCTCTTAAATATCTTCTGACACTATTAATCCAAAGTTTATAAAACTATTTATGTGTTATAACCAAAGGATATTAAATTTAAATCTAAAGTAAATGGTTTGCACAATAAAGAATTGCATATGAGAGACTAACTGAATATCTCATCAAATCATTTATTTTATCAAAGATAAATTCAAACAATGATCATGAGTTCTGTGAGAGTTTAAATGGATGATATTTTGCTTGCTAATAAGCAATTTAGGTATCTTACAGGAAATCAAGAAATTTAGGAAATAAATTCTTGATGTGACATCTTTTGTATTCGGAATCCAAATCATTATGTGAATTTTTGGGATATTGGCAAAAGGGCTTACATTAAAAGATAGTTATACAAGAAAAATATCAATCCATCTTATAAGAAGAAGCAATTAGATACATTGCCTAAAGTAAAGTTTTGGGTTTGAAAATTTTACGAAAAAATTTTCCTCTTTACTTCGGTTAAAAGATTTAAATAAGCTTTCATTTTTGGAATTTACCCAAATTATAGGGATGACAATCAAAGCAATTCGTTTAGGGGCTTTGCTTAGCAGCTAGAGGAAATTATAAGACATCTATAGAGAATAGAATTTTGTCTTATCCATATGGAAAAGTTGTACAAACATATGTTTGTTTCGATATATAGTTTCCGATTATAGGGTATTAAATCGGATATTTTTGGCTACACTACATTCAACACAGGATTTTAAGTGGTTCATGAAAAATAAAGTGATTATTTTCCTTAAAGCAACTGTCCTGTATTTGAGTTACAATAGGAACTTATTAAAGTCAAAGTAAATTGACATACAGTTCCTGATTGTGAAAAAAAGAGTGAATGAGTCAATATAGAACATTTCACAAACTCCTTCATTGCAGATCTACTTAAGGCCTTAACACTGACAATGCTTATTGAGCATATAGCTCATAAGAGTGTTATTGTGTTAAGTAATACTAAATTATGTGAGAGTTTTAAAATTGTATATAGAATTGATATTTGACTGTTTTGGTAAGTTATGCACATACAATTAAAGTTTAGTATTTGAATTTAGTCATTTTGTGAGTTTAGGTACTCTTTTTTATTCAGCTGTATAGTCTTAATTTAGGAGAATCAATTAAAAGTAGGCATTAATGATCACATGGTCATGCAACTTTCATGTTATACGTCCACACTCAATTTATGTCATTTAGTTGAGTTGACATATGTGATCATTATAGATCTAGCCAAGGATTAAATTTGGTGAATATCGTTTTGATCCCTATATTGACAAACTAATGGACAAGATTGGTTAAGATGATATTTGTCAAGCTAACTTATACGGAAATTGTATTTTCATATAGTTGCATATTAGGTATAAAGATACATTAATATATAATTTATATGGAAGATTGTTAGAATAATTTAGACTAAATATTAATGTAGTCTACTGATAATGTTCATATAGGCTTGTGGATGAAAGCAAAACATACCAATTACATGAAAATACGTAACCCGATTAAGTGATCAAATAAAATATCAGGCTTAGTCATCTTAAGTGACGATGTGGGTCGCCTTTCGGATATGTGTAAAAACCCACGAACCTATTGCTAATAAATATGGGTTTGATTAGTAATTGGCCCACCTAATACTCAACTTAAGGGTTGTAATTCCTAGGCATACCTACATCAGAAAATAGTCGCACTAAATACTGACTGCTATTCTTCTATAGGCTCTACCATCTCTCTAGAGAGAAATGTGTACGGAGTGCCTAGAAGATTTACTCCCTCTATCGGTACGTTTCCATGTTTATTTCATTAGATTGAATCGGTTATTAGTTCCTATTAGACGCATAAATCCATCAAGGGTGGCTTACCTTGGTTAATGTTACCGTAGTCAATAATGATACTAGTATTCTTGTCTAAACGCAGGTGTTACGTCCTAGCATATGATGTGTGGTATTCTGAATTCCCATAATAAATGACCGGAAGACTTGTATCTTTGCTTAACTAAAGACAAGTTTAACGTATAGCATAGATCAAAGTTTAACGTAAAGCATAGTTCCATTGAAGAGCACACGAAGTTTGACATATGTGGATTCGTACGTTTCATATCATCTTAATAATCAGAAAACATGTTTTTATTACAAATGAAATGGAAGGAATCAGTAGAAAATAACTTTTTCTTTCTTTTTTTTGAACAGATCTCGAGGGTATCGTTGAATCACCAAGTGTGCTTGATCGAGGAGAGCACTTGGCCAGTTTTGCTGCACAAATACAAATCAGTGACATAATTATAATCCATCCGGGATTTATGGTACTTTTACTTTCCGCAGAATGAATTGGTAATTAACACTAAACAACCCCACTTAAGAAATCAAGCAAAGAGGAATCTATTTTTTGGAAAACTCCTTGTCGAAGCAGACAGCAGTGTCGCATATCGTTACGCATGCGTCCGGGGTATTGCCGCCAAGCACGCATTTCTCCTGACAAAGAGGCATGCATGGATCATATTTGGGAGCTGCAATGACCTTTGGGATCTGAACTGCTGCAATAAAAACAAGGCACACAACCAACAATGCGACAACTTTGCTTGCCATTTTTTGTTTTTCTTATTTTTTCCCAAGTTCTCCTTTGGTTTTGCACCTGTGGCGTTTTAGTTAATCTTTCTTTAGGTATTTTTTTTCACCCTTGCTTATAAAAGGAAGCCTGTGATCTGTTTTTATAGGGCCTTGAAGTAGATGTATTAGTGATTGGCCGTTCAAAACGTTAGGATTTGTGGATGTGCGCGCGACATTCTAATCTTGGAATTGAGCTAGTGGTGTTTGACGAAATTTTGCTGAAGAGTAGGCTTGTTTAATGAGGAATTTTGTTTAATATAATATATATATATATATATATATCTTTTATTTTTATTAGCCTCTCTAAAAGGACAGGATTCTGCTAAAAGATTCTTTGATTTGAGAGCCTCTACAATGTCCCAAGAGTCCGACTCAAGATTCAGTCAACCAATAATAACAATTTCCTAGCTCCATCACAGTTTAACTTTATCCAGCTTGATATTGGCAGAATCTGTAAGGACCCGAACCCGAAAACCGAGCCCTTACCGCCGTGAAACCCGGATAGACCCAACACGTGGACCAATCTGAATCCCACAAGGCTTATACGACTTTTCAAACACGATTCCCAAAAACAATTGCATTTAATAATTACGAATTGGAGCATGACAAATTAAAAACTGACATCTGGCATAAAACGGAGTAAATGAAATATACAGCGGAAGACTTTCATTACTGGAAATGAAATACCATAAACGAAAACGGACTCAAACAGTCAAAGCTCAAAATCACGAAATGGGCTTAAAGCCCGATATGTAAAAACAATGTATCCAATAGCGAAAAGATATATAAAACGTAAAGTAAGTCAACTATTCAAAACGATTCAAACTGGAAAATGCCAGAAATGGAAATCTGTATAAAACGTGTAGGTGCGATAGTCCAGCCGAGTCGTAGGAAGCAATCACACCTCAATTGCCGTCTACGGCTCTCGTACTACTCCTGAAAGGGGGAAATACAACAACGGGTGAGATTATAAAATCTCAGTAGGAGTCACAGTATCATATGTCCTACGGACAAACTGAATAGAACAAAGGAGGACAAGGAACGGATCATGATGCAAATAGGGGTGTAACTGAACAAACACGAGGGATATGGAATTAGCATATTCAATTTCTTAATTCACAATTCCAACCCAATAGATTATCACACAACGGTTCATATCATCACACGATTAACATTATTAATCAGAAACCATCGGGGTGGACATCGTAAAACACTCCTCTAGTAACCCCCGCTAAAGGGAAACCGGGAGCCCACTGGCAGGTTAATTTATTTTAAAAACAATACAAAATACATAACCCGTACTGCCAGTGTTGTCCGAGACTAGGCAGAGAAAATATCACACACATCATACCTGTCTCAATACACAATATGAACCGACCTGCGAAGACGTGGCAGGTATACGTAAACATCACCCATACGACTCCCAACAGGTAAGCAACTCTCCCCTGTAACTGGGATTCCGTTGACTTACCTCGCATTGGCCAAGCGAACGTTTAATTACATAAATTACACAAAATGAGGTATTCAGAGAGTACATGAAACCAAGGTCACACTTCCAAAAATATTACGTTTTGAAAATCGATATACTTAATAAGAATCACCATAACTTAGGCTTATAATTTGGATTATTTAACCAAATCACCCGATTCATTATATATTCACCCTGTAATTAAATTAGACTAAATTAACCAAGCAATAAAACATTAGGCTTATGTATCCCCATATTTATTATTAGTTAAGTGATTGATTAACCAGTTAATTATTTGTGATGCTTGATTTGCACAGGAATGGACTGAAATCAAGATCGCTGCAGCAAGAGGAGAAATGATGCGCATCGAGAGGACCAAAAATCGCTGGGAATGAACCCGTGCGCACCTGGTACGAAACAAAGGAAGCTCGACTGATACCCAGTTTCGGAACAAGGCACCGGAAGCAAATAACCACCAGTGCAGGAGAAAGGATGACTGCGATAAAGAAAGGGATGTAGGATGAACAGAGAAACCAAACCAATAATTCACAAGACAAGACCCAGCAATTCCCAAGACAAGACCCAGCAATCAGTGGCAATCACAAAGATACAGTCAAGAAGTTGAGGAGGGAGCTGATGAACGCCTGGGAAGAGGCGCATGAGAAACAGGACTCGAGGGAGGAAACCTGTTCAACTAGATGGGAAGAGGAAGAAGAGAACAAACCCAGTTGCACAGAACCAGCGAAGGCAGAATTCACCCACCCGAAATGACAAAGGCAAGTAAGGAAAGGACACACATGATTCCAGAATCATTCACACGAATTTGAAAATAGTTAACAAGAAATAAACAAAAGATGAGAACTTAGGTCTGGTGGCTCTCGCAGGCAACTCACGAATCAAGGAACACGAATTGAAAATGGAGGATATGAAATCGCTGAGGAAGAAAAGCCTCGGGATGCTGAACCGGTGGGGAAGAAACTTCGGCACAGAAGATAAACGAGAGAAAGGAACCATCTGTAGCTCGCCCTGACCAGAAGAAACAAAGCTCACGAAAATGGTGTGGAGCAGCCCACGGCACCGTGAGATGAAAGAAAACAAGAGGCCCCAGGTGAGGAAGATAGTGGCATATCAGGGAGTACGTGAACTCGGCTCACGCGAACTGGAAGGAGAGAAACCCACAGAACTGATGGAGAGCAATTCACGACTCTGGATCTAGGTGACGAGCGTGAGCGTGGGTCTGGTGAGAAAAGACCCACTGTTCTGGAACTGAGTGAAGGGGAAGAAGACCCTTTACACTCACGTTAGGCATGGGTGGAAAACAGGGGAAAGTCGGGGAGGCTACAGGCAAATGCGCAAGGCTGAACCAGCTAGGAACGTCAGTTAAATGAAAGCCAGGAATGTGTGCTTCGCACGATTCTACTGAAGATGAAGCTACGAGTTGGGTATGTGGCATAACCGAAACAATAATTTAGGGGAAGGAGATGTGAGCTGGGTAGAGCAGGAAGAAATACTCACCACTGGAAAGGACCCAGCTTTGTAGGAGAATTAAGGGATAGTCGCTGGGTAGTCATGCGAACAAAAACTGTGATGGAGGAGTGCCTGGGGTCGGTGCACCACTATTTACCACAAAAACAATAGGAAAGATGGTAATACATAATCTGATGAGGCGAGCTTGGTTACCAAGAAAAGTAACAAGAAACCGCACTAGTTAGTAACGGAAGGGACGAATAGATTTTTAGGGTGCTGACAAAGAAGAACAAGATCCGAGCGAAAACAAAACAAAAGAAACAAATCAAGCCTTGACCCTAGATTGACGAGAAACCGAGGAACAAGCCATCAATTAATCAAGGACCTCGTAAATCGAAAGGTGCAATTATACTAGGCGTACGAAAAGAAATTAACCAACACAGAAACCAGAGGAACGAATTTAATCAACCAACAGCACAATCGACAAGAACAAAGCGACAACCGATCAAACAGATGATACGTAGATTCCTACCTGATGTGCAGATGAACAACCGACAATCCCTTTGCCCTTATCATAATACGTAGACCCACATGATGCACCTGAATTAAACCCCAATCAGGAAACTACAAACCTAATATAAGATACGAAAAAGAAATTTCTTACCGTACCCTCCCCAATCTACAGAACGACTAAAGCAACATGTAGAAAAAGAACAGTGAAAGAATGAACGGTTATCAAGATTTGTCTGAAACGTGAACAGATACAGCGACTGGGGTAAACTACAGGCTTAAAGAAAAGAAGAGGTACTTATTGGGCTCAGGGTATTTGATCAGGCCCAAAACTACAAACAGGCTGTGAAAGAGGTCCAAGGAACATAGACAGACCCGGAATGAGCCCGGGTCCAGTAAGGGCAACATGGTATTTTTTCCTACAGTCTCGGTTTTCGTCCCGATCAACACATCAAACGTACACGTGGACCTCTAATACTGTGCTGATTGGACACCCGATTGGGACGGGGTTTCACAGAATCCATCGAACCTCTGTTGAGCTAGTGGTGTTTGATGAAATTTCGCTGAAGAGTGGCTTGTTTAATGAGGAATTTTGTATATATATATATATATATATTATTAAAAGAAGCAGGCTTTCCTTATTAACATGGACGTGTAACAAACTCGACATAACTTAGCCATAGTATCAACATCAGTATTAGCCTCTCTAAAAATCTAGTTGATCATTACACCCCTGAAATAACTCATAAGGAATCAACACAGATATAACAAGACTTGGAAAAAAAATAGATGGTATCCAACTGACCCATCGTTGCTCCCTCCATCCTGGCATGAGATTAGAAGGAGAGACCTGTACCGAAGTAGAGACAAACTCCTCCGCTCTTCATAAAATTGATCCTGATAGTTAAGAGTCATCAACTCGATTTCCCTCGAAAATCCATACGTTTTGCCATTTCCATACCAACCATAAGGTAGTACCAAAAAAAGTCAGCCATGGCTCCAATCCTCTCATATTCATACTAGATAGGTTTGTGCACCAACAGGGCTTGAAGGAACGCTTGGAAAAATTCATGATAATCATTGGAGGAGACCTATTAGTTCCATATGGGCCGTACCTTTGGGTAATCTCTAACAAAAAAATTTGATGACCCGTGCTTGGAGTGTTTATTTGATTCATTATTTATCAATGTTGGGTTTAACAAGCTGTCAGACCCCGGATCCCAACAATTTAGCGTGACAATCGCCATAGATCCTCTGTAGACATTGTGATAATGCATACAATGAATCCACAAGGCTAATGGCATAATAACAAAATAGGGGAGGATATTAAAATTTGTATTTAAAACAAAGCACAACGAATATAAGAGAAGTATTGATGTCCCCGGGTGACATTGGACAACCCCAGGAAAATATATATCAAGGATGAGCATATTACAACAATAACATGCTTGAATTCGATATTGATAACATATCAATAAATCATTACAAACAAATAACTCAGGGAAAATCAACTAGGAATTTAGTCCTCATACAATACCTTAGATCCTCTCAATCCACCTAAGTCTCCATGTCTTGCCTAGGAGTGAGCTTTGTTCATTAACCCTACAATCATGCCAAAAGCCTGGCAGAAAACTACTAGGTGAGCAGACAGGAAAAACATATTCAAAGAATGCATGCAATCATACACTTATTAAGCACACACGTTGGCATATGATGAGACTCGATGAATCATAAAATAATGCAGCACAAACACAGTTAGATGGCACGTACGCATAGCATCCAAAACAATAGTACCATGACTGGGCTGGTAAAAACTCTTAGTCTGTTGAGGGCCTAGTGTTGGGACTGAGATACGTCAGTGGTAATTCCTTGACTTACCTTTTTCTTAATTACCCATTCCACTAATGCTATCGGGGCGTTAGGTGATGGCAACTCCACCTTCAAGTACCTGTCTTGAGTTTATCAGCTTGTTTGTATCGTCCCTGTCCCCCTTGTAGCCTTGAATTGATTGGTGTCTCCACGCCTCGCTACTATACTCGGAGAGCTCTCAAAAATCGCATGGGTTACCCATGCTATGCTTATGCATTCACATCTAGTATATCCAATTTATTCGATGCATTGCATGCCGAACAATTTTCATGCTATCGTAGTGCATCATTCAAATCATTCAAATAATTTTCGTAATAGAAACGATAAACAAAATCCATCCACTCATGGTTTTCCCGATATTCGAAAAGCCCACACTTGATCCTCAATTGTCAGACTGATATGCGTCGATAGGTATCCACCTATAAATAAAATCATAGTTAATTCTTCAATATTGTAAACTAGATTACATAATCACATATAAAATTACGTTTCAATAACCTTAATTTGACACGTTTCTACCCGATACCTAATTCGGAATTGATTCGGATATTTTTCCTATTCTTTCTTATTTTTCTGAATATTTTTCTAATTAGTTAACCTATCAAATCAATTCCAATTTAATAAATTCTGGCACCATTAGACTCCTTATAATGTCTAGTATTTCCTGTAATTTTGGGGGACCTTTTTTCTTATTTTTCTGATATTTTTTTCTATTTTTTTTCATTTTTTCCAATTTTTTAAAAAAATTTAAGAATTTATTTATTTTTATCCAATCAAAACGTGACACTTGGCAGCTCCAAGCACTGCTAGGATGACTCTTGAACCACCAGATTTTTTTCACGCAATATGGTCCCCGCATGGCACGCATCCCTCGAGCCTAAAGCTTGGGACCCTGTATGGCCTCATATCCAGGCAACATGTCGCCTGAAGGATAGATCGTCTTCTTCCCCAACATGCCAAGGTTGAAGGTTTTTCCTCAAAATCCTAATTCTTCAATCGCACAACAATACTCAAAATAATCCCCACTACACTCAAGCACACATCAATTTGAGTATAACCCTATAAAAATATCTAATTTCATACTTTAAATCTTGCACACGGAGAGGATGAAGATCCAGAAATTTTTTGGTTGATTTCTCACCTAAAACGAGTGATTCGAGACCAAGAATAACACAAAAGAGGTCGGGCTGGGTTCACGGGAGAAGGCCGAAGCTCAAGGAGACATTTTCGGCTTCAAAAGGGAATAAGGGAGAGAAATAGCCAAAACGAGATTCTTATCCTATTGGCTGACCGGAAACGAGGGAAACCGGGAGGGACTTCAAGCGGCAATAGGTAAACGGGTGAAACGACGTCGTGTTGAAGTACGAAACGACGTTGTACAAGCAGCCCAATCCAAACAACAACCTTAGATTAAAAATACACCTTTTGGTGAGTTTTGATAGCCGTGGTCAAAATGACATTGACCTATGTCGTTTTGACCCAGAATAAAATATTAATATAGTTAATAATATTTATATTTATTTATTTATACATAAAATATTCTAAAATTCATAAAAATTACCCTACTACTTTGAAAAATACACAAAAAATTTATATAATTTTTTATGAGCAACACTATCTATCCATACCATAAAATTATTTTTCTCAAATATATATTATTTACTAAAAGTCAAATACCAATATTTTCTTCTTAGAAAAATCACTAAAATTTTAAATTTACCTCCGAAAATTTTTGTAAAATTTGTACACCTTCTAATACCCTCAATAAACCAATTTATGGTCTGAAGACTCCAAAATCATCAATATCCCTTTGATAATGATTTTTGAATCATTTGTCATTAATTAAAATGAAATTTTCAATACTAATTTAAAACTCCCAGATTTATACGGACCATGCCATAAGTTCGTAAACACTTCCATATGATGAGCTAAGGTTCGTTAATATCGATAATCCTTCCTTGGGCTTCTCGGCCTAAACAGGTTAAAAATTTCTGATTTTTACACAAGCAGCAGTTATTTATAGGCATAAAAATAGAGAAGGTATTCTTACCATATCCTTCAACTTCCACATTAATAAAACCATTGATTCTGCCCTGGGTTAACGTCATTGATCCTCCCTCCCCATATAATTACAGAACAAAATGGAGACAACCAGATTCATCACTGCCACTCATTTGTTTGCGGTTCTTGTTGCAAATTCTCAATCACCTTAGGCGCAACGATGGTTAATGTTACCAGATATTCTTACCCCCTGGCTCTTCACCTTGCCTTGGGAGAGGGGGGCTTACCCTGATTAATGTTACCATATTTCATAATGACACTAGTAGTCTTGTATAAACTAGCATGCAAGGTGGTATTGTATATAGAATTTTCATAATAAATGATAGGGAGACTCCTTATGTTTACTTAACTAAAAACTTCAACTGCTTGCATATTTTAGCTTTAAATTAAGTATTGACCCCATGCTTAGGCCACACTCTATCTAAAGCTCAAAGCTATAAATTAACCACCAAGATATAATCTTGCTAACAGGTAGAGTACACTCTATCTAAAGGCCAAAACTAAAAATTAACCACCAGATAAATATGTGCAAAAATCTACCAGGTGAGTGGTGGGGAAAAATACAAGCATAATATAAGAATTATGAACATACAAATCCCATAATAATTGGTAATTTAGAAAGCACAATAAAACAGATAAGCGATATCAACTACATGCATAAGCTAATATCTTATTATAGAATTCCATTTTAGTCGAGCATTCAAAGTATGATTGGGTTGGCATTTGTTTGCAGTCTTTCCAGGTCTTGAATAAGACTCGGATCTTTCAGTGGTATCCTAAGTGATTTCTTTTATTTTTTACTTATATTCATCATTTCCATACCCGATATTTAACACACCTCTACAACTCAATTTCAACGACAATGCCGGGACGTTCCGTGATGGAAACTTCACCTGAACAATTTCCCAAACCTACAAGAATGGTTATTAAGTGCATAATAAAATGATAAACCCCGTCCAACCTTATTCTTCATGGTTTGGCATCTTCACGCCACGTTACCAAAGCCGAAGAGCTCATAAGAGTTGAATAGATTATCCAATGCAGACACATTTCTGATCTATTTTTATTTTTTCTATATTTTCCATCGTTTCTTTGATTTTTTTTGACCCATAAAAAAACTCAGATTTGTACAAACTTAATACCATTGAAATCTTCACAATTTCTAATATTTGTTTTTATTTTTTTATTTTTTCCCCCATTTATTTCTATTTTTCCTGTAATTTCCATTAAATTTTGACTTTTCTGTCTAATTTTCTTGCAGTCCGATAGGTAGCAACACGAGCGCACATCAACATTATACCCAAACCTCAAGGATTCTGATGGATGTCTCACTTTGAGCTTCCCACGTGTCATGCCCCAAACCCCAAAATTTTTGCTCGATAGTTTGCCATAAACCCATTATATATACTACTTAATATCGAGCAACACATATAAAGGGACTACAAGGCTAGATTGCAATCAATAGTGGAAGAAAGGATTAAATAAGAAGGTAGCGGCAATATAATATACAATAGTGTTGTTCGAGTGGCATTTACCTTTTTTACTAGTTGATTTTTATTTTATACATCACTGATCTTTGTATATTAGTTCAAACCCAACACAACCATGCAAACCATATGCACATGCATATGATACTAGGAACTCAAAGGAATAACATGCGCAATACACACTAGCAACCACAAACTTTATATTTTATATAACTAACCGTAGATCAGTTGGGAACTTGTCTGACGATCAAGTTTTCTTAGATAATCTCGCAGAGACCAAATCTAGCAATCTGGCAAAAACTTGCCAAGTGAGTGGTCGGGAAATACAATCAGAATGAATAAACACCAATCATAAAAATAGCAGTACTAAAACAAAACATTCATAGAATATACAAAGCTCAATAAACCAACAAACACAAGCAATTCAATCAACCAATTATGAAATTCTTTATTAGGTGAGCACATAGAGCTTTTTTGGGCTGACATACTCTCATAGTCTTTCCAGATCTTGGATAAGACTAAGATTTTTCAGTGGTAACCTAATGTACTTTTTCCTCAATCTTGTGTTCTCTTGTTAAGCAATCATACAATCTATTAAACACTTTCCTAAATCCCAATTCCATTGACAATGTTAGGTCGCTAGGTGATGGTAGCTCCACCTAATCGATTCCCCAAACCTGCAAGCAACAATTATTATATGCGCATTTATCAATAAACCTCATCCAACCTTATTCCTCATAGTCTGGCATCTTCACACCTCACTACCAGACCCAGAGAGCTCTCAAGGGTTGCATAGGTTGTCCTATGCAAACTCATGCTGTTATTGCATCATTATTCGATGAAATTGTAATACAAAATAAGCAATCATATTATCATGAAAATCACTTTAATATATAGGCATATAATGAAATCATCGATTATTTATGACTTGTCTAGATATGCATGCTTATGCAATTCTGATTATTTCTTTAATTTAAATCCACCATAAGAATGTCATGCGTATGCACACAACCAACTACTCATAGTTTATGGCCTTGACTCTTCTTCGAGATCCGATCCTGGAAAAGATTGGCTTCATCGATTTAACTCAATACCTATCAATCGAAAGAATTATCTTTTATTACTCTCCTGTCAAATCATAATTTCTTAAATATACATTTCTAATCCCTTAATTATGTCAATGTTATTCAATTATCGATTCGACACAATTTCTGGTCCTCTTGTTATTTTTTCTATATTTCTACCAACTTCCTCAATTTATTTGACCTATCTAACCATCTCAGATTTCAATAAACTTGGTTCTATTAGAATCCACACAATTTCTAGTATTTTTTTAAAAAAATTCCATATTTTCTTTAATTTATTTCTAATTTTCCTTATTTTCCGGCCTTTCTGCCTAATTTCTATAAATTTCCAGTCAATTTTCCACGGGCTGACATGTGGTAGTACGAGCTCACACCAACACAAGTGTTGCCATGGCTCCTCCGACCCTATTATCCGATGATCTGAACGACCTGTCATTTATTCATTTATCAAACTACTTATTATACACTAAGCTCTTAAATGACCTGTCATATAATTTATATTCGAATAACATGTCATTCGTTATTATTCTTTGTACTATATGTATTTCACATTCAAATTAAATGATGTGTCACCCATTTTAAGTCCAAACGCCTATCTCTTATATAACATAGACGACGAGTCTCCCCTCCTCGAGCCTAGATGACCGGTAGGTTGGGATGCCCACAGACAACCCGTCATCCGCGATCATCCCTATCCTCCAGCTGTGGGGTTTTTTGCAAACCCCTAGCTAGAAAAATTTTGTCCAACCTACTCGATTAAACTTCCAACGTTAGCAATAGACACTTCAAAACATAGTCCTAGTCTAACTGAATAAAACCCAGCCATCATAATCTATTTTTATCAGATCTAAAACCATCAAATTGAAGGTTTAGGGTGCCCGAGTTTCCGGGCCATAAGCTTATCCAATTTGCTGGCAAACTCACTCGATTTTCCTCACAATTGCTCGCAGACACTTTCCTTCCTCTCTCGCTGGTAGCAAATGACAATCTTCAACCCTATAGCAGGCTATACCCAGACGTGTCCCTTCAGTGTACTTGTTTTGACCATGCATGGGTTGAAGGGGAAGACAAGTGTGGGGGTAAGGCATGTGTAGTGTGGAGAGTGTTTCATCTGATAACTATTCTCCTATAGTTAATATGACAATGTTTCAAGTCTGGAGAAAATGGTGCCATAAGGGGAAAAGAAACTAAGGTTTCTATCCCTAGGGTAGTTGGATCAAAACGTCAGAGGAGTTTGTCATTTTGACTAGGCTTGGTCAAAATGACGGAGTCTTCCGCATTTTGACGACACTTCTTTATCCTTCCTCTTTTTTTTATATAATATAATAATATAATAATATAATATAAATTTAAAATTTCAGAAATCAATTAAAATTATTAATAAATAACATACAACCTAAAAAAATTATCCAGAAAATTCTAATAAATTCCTCAAAAATAATAGAATATTTTACAATAATTTATTTTTTTTATAATTATAAATTAATAATAAATACAGTACTTTGAAAATTATAATTAAAAAATCCTTAAATATCCGTATATTCTTTTGAAAAATCCGAGGAAATTTTAAAATCTTCATATCTCATCTTGAATCTTAATTTGAGTCTAATAGCCAAAATTCACTTAGATTCTCCACATAATAATTGTTTTTCATAATTTTTCAATTTATAACAACAATAACATTAATATGCAACTTCAAAAATAGAAAGATTCGTGTTCTATTTCAAATTTCTGGGTTTCAAAACAATTTTCAAAGAACATTGTTGATGATTATTTATTTAAACGATATAATAAAGGTTTTATAAAAGTGAAGGTGAAATTACAAAAATACCCTCAGTTTGCGCATCGGAAAAAGAACGTGCCCCAATTTCCTACTTTATTTGACAATAGACTTATAGTGTAAGCTCATAGGGCTTAACAAAAGGGTATTCACTTTGAATCTTTCTCTTTCTAACTACTGAGCCGTTTTTCAGGCCTTGGTCCAAACACCAAAATCCAACCCATCGATTTTAAATATCAGGGTCTCCCACCACGACTCATCTGATCCTACTTACCCACCTTCAAATGACCTGTCACTTAGGTATATTTCAAACTACATGTCATTCATTTCCTACTTAAATGACCTGCCATTCAATTCAATCTTAGATAACATGTCATTCATTATTATTCTTAAACTAAATATATATTTAGGCGATATGCCACATGGTGCTTATGTTAAACAACTTGTCTCCTAAATCTTAATAAAAAATTCATAGCTTATCTCCATTCTTAAACGACCTGTCATCAGGACACCCTCGATGACCTTCCTCAGCTTAACGCCCCTGATCAGAGACCTACTCGATTTTTTCTCTTTTTCACACAGATCTACTTGATTATGCATCCAACAACTCCAATAAACATATCAAAACACAAGTCTAAGCTACCTGGTTGCAACTTATACAACAAAATCAAGTTTTACTCAGTTAAAATGTCATGCCCTGGACTCCAAATTTATTTATTTATTTATTTTTGTGTGAGACCTGACTAGGCCCACTATATACACTATCTAGTTACACCCCAATGTATACAATGAACCTACAAGGCTAGAATAAAAATCGACAGTGGAGGTATACTAAGGATTATATTCTATAAACAAACAGCGGAAGACAAGGAAAAGACGATGTCATTTGGGTAGACATCGTGGAATAACTATTACTACTTGGTCCTAGTAACATTCGTATGATTTACGATCAGTTATGTTTACCCAAAGTTCACTAGTTACCCAAAATTGAAACTTATGAGACGATTTAGGGATATACTCCCGTATGACTTTCTCTTGCCAGACTTGTTCCGGCCACCTGTGGAAAAATTTGGAGAACAAGTGTGGCTCAGGGTACGTGGAAGGCGGAGGCAGCTCCTGCAGGTGACTCATATCGTAGGTAAAATCACGCCGATTAACTCAACAAAGACATGACATCGTTTTAAAGCAAAACAACGTAGAGCTCCTCTTCTTCGAAAGCTCGACCAAAATGACAGAACCTCCTGCATTTTGACTAGGCCTAATTTTTTTATTTTCTATTTAATTTAATATTATTATAAAAATAATATTTAATATATATTTAAAATTGAATAAAATTCCAAATAATTAGTCTAATATCTCAAAAAAATCCAGAAAATTATGATAAATTCTAAAATGATTACATTATTTTTCTTAAAATTATAAAATTAATAATAAATATAATACCTCAAAAATCATTTATAGAAAAATCCTTAGGTACCAAAATATCCTTTGAAAAATTTCAAGAAAATTCTCATATCTCTGTATCTTATCTTTAAACTTAATTTAAGTCTTCAATCACCAAAAATTTTCTCAAAATCTCCATATAGTAATTATTTTTATGATTCTTTAAATTCATGCCTATAATAACATTAATACTATGTATTCGAAAATAGGAAGGTTCAGGTTTCAATTCGGATTCCTAAGCTTCGAAAAAAAAATTCGAAAGATACTTTTCAAGGTTATCAGTATCAAGAGGAATTCAATAAATTTTAATATAACTAAAAGTGAAATTACAAACATACCCCCGATTCGGGTTTCAGAGGGAATGTATCTTTCCGGGGTCGTTAATTAGTAGCTATATCATGTAAGTCCAAATGACTAAACATGAGGGTTTTATTCCCATTGAATCCTTCTTTTAACATCTAATAGGCCGATATATACATTCTAGGCCCAATACTAGAATCTGATCCATCAAATCAAATATCAAGGTCTAACATTCTACCAACCTTCTAGGAAGTTTCGTTCTCGAAACTTATCTACAATAGTTCATACATCTATTCTCATTCCATATCATATACATCCATACCATCACACTAACTTAAGTTCTTTTTCTAATACTAACACATGGACAAACATATTGCTAGTTTTTTGTTCCTCAGATAAGATTCTCATTCTTATTTTTCTCTAGAATCCTTTTCTTCCAATACTACTGGTTTATCTCATACTCTCCTATATTTTCAGTAATATATCAAACTTTAAAATGTATGCTTCTAAATATCCCACTCAGTTAATTTGTGAGAACCAAGTATTTTGAATCAGTGAAATGAATGAGGATAGTCATTTTAGAATTGAGATATGGTTCGTATTTAGGAAAAAGGGTGTTGAAAGAGATGAGGAACCCTCCCGTCTAGCTATTTGGGCTTACAAGAACGAACTTGTTATATGTTTCTGAAAAAAAAACAGATTGAGGGTATTTTTGTAATTTCACCGTTGTCCTATAAAATTTTTAATCTTATTTCTTCTAACAATCAAATACTGGTACTGTTTAGAGATAGATTGAAATTTGAAATCCGTCATAGGATTCGAATCTTTCTTAATTTCAAAGTTTGCTATACAAGCAATTATTTAGGTATTAAGTGTGAAAACTTTCGATGAATAAATTTTGTGAAGGTTTTGTGTGGGATTTGATTTAATAAGGACCTAGATACATTCAGAAATAAGTTATGAAAATGTAAGAATTTCCCGGAAATTTTCAAGGATGTATAATGATATTTAAGGATTTTCTTTTATTTTAGGGTATAAAATTAATTATAAATTCTATATTTCTGTAAAAATTATTTTTAATTTATAAGATTGATATTATGATTTTTAAGAATTTATAAGAATTTTCTGGGAATTTTTAAAGTTAATATGGTATTTATAATGAATTTTATAAATTTTGATTAATTTAAGTATATATTAATATTATTTAAATTTTTATTATATTTTTTTAAAATAAAAGAAATAAAAAATCGATGGTCAAAAAGTGGAAGGCTCCGTTTTTTTGATGTGTAGGCGGATTATGGTCGGATACCTCAATCTTGTTTACTGAACGACATCGTTTTACGTCGAATCCAAAAGACGTCGTATTTGTTCCTGAGCTTAGTCACCAGCCGAGGCCATCTCCAGCCCTACATATGTGTGGCACACACACCCGTACCCTCCCTCTCCCCACACATAGCTGGAAGGAATCCAGCAATGGGGTTACGTGTGAGTGAGCCCTGAACCCAGCCCTAGAACCTCATTTTCAAGCGAGGAAAACTTTGCGGAGGTGAGGACGAGTGTGTTGCGAATGATGTGAAAGAAAAACCGAAAGTTTACCAGCGGCTGGGGTAAGTTTTTTCCAGGAGAACTCAGGCGCCTTATAGTCATGAATTGCTCGTGTTAGAGTTGATTAAATTTTTCAATAATGGTAGAATTCGGGTTATATAGACTAGAACTAAGTATAGATGCATATATTGAAGTGTTTGACTTGATGAAGTAAAAAAAAATATGACGGCTAGGTTTTGCTGGAAAAGGAGGTGACCTAAGGAAGAAGACGACCTCGGATGACAGGGCGTCCCCAACGACATGTTGTCTAGGGACTTGATGAAATGTATGTCGTTTGATTTATAGCTGAACTATGTGTAGTTTATGACAGGCATCAGATGATGGTTCGTCTGATTTGGAATGAAATGACAAGTAGTTCGAACAAAATTAAATGACCTATAGTTTAAAAGGCATACGAGAGATGGGTCATATGGTACCTAAGGTATACAGGTTCGGACAAGTTGTGGCAGGCTCTAGATGAGCCACGTGCCGACATCCTGGAGGTTTGAGAATGTGCTGGCATGTGCCTATCCTGCCATGCCAAGGCTTGGAAGGAATTTTCAGAAAAAAAATTGATAGAAAAATTGGAAAATAAGGTAAAATCGAGGAAAAGTAGGAAAAATAAAGAAAAAAATTAAGAAAATATTAAAAATCTAGAAGGAATCCAATGGTACCTAGTTTGATTAAATCTGAGGTCATTTGATGAGTTAGTTAAGTCGTGGAAGTTGAATGAAAAATAGGAAAAATAAGAAATAAATCAGAAATGTCGTTAGATCAATAATTTACGTATGAGACTGCTATTATGACTTAAAAAAGTGTGAATTTAGGGTAAGTACAGTGTTTGAATGATTTTTAAATAAATTCTTAATTAACAAATGTAGAAGTGAATCGGCAGGTTCAGAACCCTCTGGAATCAAATCATAAAGAAGAACTTCCATAAACTAGTGAGTGATTGGTGTTTGTGGGCATGCATAGTTTTATTTACAATTTCGTAAATTAAGCTTTTAAATCCTTTAAAAGTTTGTATCGTTATTGTGTTGCTATACACTTCGTCATTGTGTTGAGTCGTATGTATTCAAGTAACAGTATGCATCTGGTGTTGGTCACTATAGGTTAACCTATATCACCCTTGAGAGCTCTTAGGGTTTGGTATTAAGGATAAAAGGTGTTGAAAAAGATGAGGAACCCTCCCGTCTAGCTATTTGAGCTTACAAGAACGAACTTGTTATATGTTTCTGAACAAAAACAGATTGAGGGTATTTTTATAATTTCACCGTTGTCATATAAAATTTTAAATCTTATTTCTTCTAACAATCAAATACTGGTACTGTTTAGAGACAAATTGAAATTTGAAATCCGACATAGGATTCGAATCTTTCTTAATTTCAAAGTTTGCTATACAAGCAATTATTTAGGTATTAAGTGTGAAAACTTTCGATGAATAAATTTTGTGAAGGTTTTGTGTGGGATTTGATTTAATAAGGACCTAGATACATTCAGAAATAAGTTATGAAAATGTAAGAATTTCTCGGAAATTTTCAAGGATGTATAATGATATTTAAGGATTTTATTTTATTTTAGGGTATAAAATTAATTATAAATTCTATATTTTTGTAAAAATTATTTTTAATTTATAAGATTGATATTATGATTTTTAAGAATTTATAAGAATTTTCTGGGAATTTTCAAAATTAATATGGTATTTATAATGAATTTTATAAATTTTGATTAATTTAAGTATATATTAATATTATTTAAATTTTTATTATATTTTTTTAAAATAAAAGAAATAAAAAATCGATAGTCAAAAAGTGGAAGGCTCCGTCGTTTTGATGTGTGGGCGGATTATGGTAGGATACCCCAATCTTGTGTACTGAACGACATTGTTTTACGTCGAATCCAAAAGACATCGTGTTTGTTCCTAAGCTTATTCATCAGCCGAGGCCATCTCCAGCCCTACATGTGTGTGGCAAACACAACCCGTACCCTCCCTCTCTCCACACGTAGCTGGAAGGAATCCAGCAATGGGGTTACGTGTGAGTGAGCCCTGAACCCAGCCCTAGAACCTCATTTTCAAGCGAGGAAAACTTTGCGGAGGTGAGGACGAGTGTGTTGCGAATGATGTGAAAGAAAAACCGAAAGTTTACCAGCGGCTGGGGTAAGTTTTTTCCAGGAGAACTCAGGCGCCTTATAGTCATGAATTGCTCGTGTTAGAGTTGATTAAATTTTTCAATAATGGTAGAATTCGGGTTATATAGACTAGAACTAAGTATAGATGCATATATTGAAGTGTTTGACTTGATGGATTGATGAAGTAAAAAAAAATATGACGGCTAGGTTTTGCTGGAAAGGGAGGTGACCTAAGGAAGAAGACGACCTCGGATGACAGGGCGTCCCCAACGACATGTTGTCTAGGGACTTGATGAAATGTATGTCGTTTGATTTATAGCTGAACTATGTGTAGTTTATGACAGGCATCAGGTGATGGTTCGTCTGATTTGGAATGAAATGACAAGTAGTTCGAACAAAATTAAATGACCTATAGTTTAAAAGGCATACGAGAGATGGGTCATATGGTACCTAAGGTATACAGGTTCGGACAAGTTGTGGCAGGCTCTAGATGAGCCACGTGCCGACATCCTGGAGGTTTGAGAATGTGCTGGCATGTGCCTATCCTGCCATGCCAAGGCTTGGAAGGAATTTTCAGAAAAAAAATTGATAGAAAAATTGGAAAATAAGGTAAAATCGAGGAAAAGTAGGAAAAATAAAGAAAAAAATTAAGAAAATATTAAAAATCTAGAGGAATCCAATGGTACCTAGTTTGATTAAATCTGAGGTCATTTGATGAGTTAGTTAAGTCGTGGAAGTTGAATGAAAAATAGGAAAAATAAGAAATAAATCAGAAATGTCGTTAGATCAATAATTTACGTATGAGACTGCTATTATGACTTAAAAAAGTGTGAATTTAGGGTAAGTACAGTGTTTGAATGATTTTTAAATAAATTCTTAATTAACAAATGTAGAAGTGAATCGGCAGGTTCAGAACCCTCTGGAATCAAATCATAAAGAAGAACTTCCATAAACTAGTGAGTGATTGGTGTTTGTGGGCATGCATAGTTTTATTTACAATTTCGTAAATTAAGCTTTTAAATCCTTTAAAAGTTTGTATCGTTATTGTGTTGCTATACACTTCGTCATTGTGTTGAGTCGTATGTATTCAAGTAACAGTATGCATCTGGTGTTGGTCACTATAGGTTAACCTATATCACCCTTGAGAGCTCTTAGGGTTTGGTATTAAGGATAAAAGGTGTTGAAAAAGATGAGGAACCCTCCCGTCTAGCTATTTGAGCTTACAAGAACGAACTTGTTATATGTTTCTGAACAAAAACAGATTGAGGGTATTTTTATAATTTCACCGTTGTCATATAAAATTTTAAATCTTATTTCTTCTAACAATCAAATACTGGTACTGTTTAGAGACAAATTGAAATTTGAAATCCGACATAGGATTCGAATCTTTCTTAATTTCAAAGTTTGCTATACAAGCAATTATTTAGGTATTAAGTGTGAAAACTTTCGATGAATAAATTTTGTGAAGGTTTTGTGTGGGATTTGATTTAATAAGGACCTAGATACATTCAGAAATAAGTTATGAAAATGTAAGAATTTCTCGGAAATTTTCAAGGATGTATAATGATATTTAAGGATTTTATTTTATTTTAGGGTATAAAATTAATTATAAATTCTATATTTTTGTAAAAATTATTTTTAATTTATAAGATTGATATTATGATTTTTAAGAATTTATAAGAATTTTCTGGGAATTTTCAAAATTAATATGGTATTTATAATGAATTTTATAAATTTTGATTAATTTAAGTATATATTAATATTATTTAAATTTTTATTATATTTTTTTAAAATAAAAGAAATAAAAAATCGATAGTCAAAAAGTGGAAGGCTCCGTCGTTTTGATGTGTGGGCGGATTATGGTAGGATACCCCAATCTTGTGTACTGAACGACATTGTTTTACGTCGAATCCAAAAGACATCGTGTTTGTTCCTAAGCTTATTCATCAGCCGAGGCCATCTCCAGCCCTACATGTGTGTGGCAAACACAACCCGTACCCTCCCTCTCTCCACACGTAGCTGGAAGGAATCCAGCAATGGGGTTACGTGTGAGTGAGCCCTGAACCCAGCCCTAGAACCTCATTTTCAAGCGAGGAAAACTTTGCGGAGGTGAGGACGAGTGTGTTGCGAATGATGTGAAAGAAAAACCGAAAGTTTACCAGCGGCTGGGGTAAGTTTTTTCCAGGAGAACTCAGGCGCCTTATAGTCATGAATTGCTCGTGTTAGAGTTGATTAAATTTTTCAATAATGGTAGAATTCGGGTTATATAGACTAGAACTAAGTATAGATGCATATATTGAAGTGTTTGACTTGATGGATTGATGAAGTAAAAAAAAATATGACGGCTAGGTTTTGCTGGAAAGGGAGGTGACCTAAGGAAGAAGACGACCTCGGATGACAGGGCGTCCCCAACGACATGTTGTCTAGGGACTTGATGAAATGTATGTCGTTTGATTTATAGCTGAACTATGTGTAGTTTATGACAGGCATCAGGTGATGGTTCGTCTGATTTGGAATGAAATGACAAGTAGTTCGAACAAAATTAAATGACCTATAGTTTAAAAGGCATACGAGAGATGGGTCATATGGTACCTAAGGTATACAGGTTCGGACAAGTTGTGGCAGGCTCTAGATGAGCCACGTGCCGACATCCTGGAGGTTTGAGAATGTGCTGGCATGTGCCTATCCTGCCATGCCAAGGCTTGGAAGGAATTTTCAGAAAAAAAATTGATAGAAAAATTGGAAAATAAGGTAAAATCGAGGAAAAGTAGGAAAAATAAAGAAAAAAATTAAGAAAATATTAAAAATCTAGAGGAATCCAATGGTACCTAGTTTGATTAAATCTGAGGTCATTTGATGAGTTAGTTAAGTCGTGGAAGTTGAATGAAAAATAGGAAAAATAAGAAATAAATCAGAAATGTCGTTAGATCAATAATTTACGTATGAGACTGCTATTATGACTTAAAAAAGTGTGAATTTAGGGTAAGTACAGTGTTTGAATGATTTTTAAATAAATTCTTAATTAACAAATGTAGAAGTGAATCGGCAGGTTCAGAACCCTCTGGAATCAAATCATAAAGAAGAACTTCCATAAACTAGTGAGTGATTGGTGTTTGTGGGCATGCATAGTTTTATTTACAATTTCGTAAATTAAGCTTTTAAATCCTTTAAAAGTTTGTATCGTTATTGTGTTGCTATACACTTCGTCATTGTGTTGAGTCGTATGTATTCAAGTAACAGTATGCATCTGGTGTTGGTCACTATAGGTTAACCTATATCACCCTTGAGAGCTCTTAGGGTTTGGTATTAAGGATAAAAGGTGTTGAAAAAGATGAGGAACCCTCCCGTCTAGCTATTTGAGCTTACAAGAACGAACTTGTTATATGTTTCTGAACAAAAACAGATTGAGGGTATTTTTATAATTTCACCGTTGTCATATAAAATTTTAAATCTTATTTCTTCTAACAATCAAATACTGGTACTGTTTAGAGACAAATTGAAATTTGAAATCCGACATAGGATTCGAATCTTTCTTAATTTCAAAGTTTGCTATACAAGCAATTATTTAGGTATTAAGTGTGAAAACTTTCGATGAATAAATTTTGTGAAGGTTTTGTGTGGGATTTGATTTAATAAGGACCTAGATACATTCAGAAATAAGTTATGAAAATGTAAGAATTTCTCGGAAATTTTCAAGGATGTATAATGATATTTAAGGATTTTATTTTATTTTAGGGTATAAAATTAATTATAAATTCTATATTTTTGTAAAAATTATTTTTAATTTATAAGATTGATATTATGATTTTTAAGAATTTATAAGAATTTTCTGGGAATTTTCAAAATTAATATGGTATTTATAATGAATTTTATAAATTTTGATTAATTTAAGTATATATTAATATTATTTAAATTTTTATTATATTTTTTTAAAATAAAAGAAATAAAAAATCGATAGTCAAAAAGTGGAAGGCTCCGTCGTTTTGATGTGTGGGCGGATTATGGTAGGATACCCCAATCTTGTGTACTGAACGACATTGTTTTACGTCGAATCCAAAAGACATCGTGTTTGTTCCTAAGCTTATTCATCAGCCGAGGCCATCTCCAGCCCTACATGTGTGTGGCAAACACAACCCGTACCCTCCCTCTCTCCACACGTAGCTGGAAGGAATCCAGCAATGGGGTTACGTGTGAGTGAGCCCTGAACCCAGCCCTAGAACCTCATTTTCAAGCGAGGAAAACTTTGCGGAGGTGAGGACGAGTGTGTTGCGAATGATGTGAAAGAAAAACCGAAAGTTTACCAGCGGCTGGGGTAAGTTTTTTCCAGGAGAACTCAGGCGCCTTATAGTCATGAATTGCTCGTGTTAGAGTTGATTAAATTTTTCAATAATGGTAGAATTCGGGTTATATAGACTAGAACTAAGTATAGATGCATATATTGAAGTGTTTGACTTGATGGATTGATGAAGTAAAAAAAAATATGACGGCTAGGTTTTGCTGGAAAGGGAGGTGACCTAAGGAAGAAGACGACCTCGGATGACAGGGCGTCCCCAACGACATGTTGTCTAGGGACTTGATGAAATGTATGTCGTTTGATTTATAGCTGAACTATGTGTAGTTTATGACAGGCATCAGGTGATGGTTCGTCTGATTTGGAATGAAATGACAAGTAGTTCGAACAAAATTAAATGACCTATAGTTTAAAAGGCATACGAGAGATGGGTCATATGGTACCTAAGGTATACAGGTTCGGACAAGTTGTGGCAGGCTCTAGATGAGCCACGTGCCGACATCCTGGAGGTTTGAGAATGTGCTGGCATGTGCCTATCCTGCCATGCCAAGGCTTGGAAGGAATTTTCAGAAAAAAAATTGATAGAAAAATTGGAAAATAAGGTAAAATCGAGGAAAAGTAGGAAAAATAAAGAAAAAAATTAAGAAAATATTAAAAATCTAGAGGAATCCAATGGTACCTAGTTTGATTAAATCTGAGGTCATTTGATGAGTTAGTTAAGTCGTGGAAGTTGAATGAAAAATAGGAAAAATAAGAAATAAATCAGAAATGTCGTTAGATCAATAATTTACGTATGAGACTGCTATTATGACTTAAAAAAGTGTGAATTTAGGGTAAGTACAGTGTTTGAATGATTTTTAAATAAATTCTTAATTAACAAATGTAGAAGTGAATCGGCAGGTTCAGAACCCTCTGGAATCAAATCATAAAGAAGAACTTCCATAAACTAGTGAGTGATTGGTGTTTGTGGGCATGCATAGTTTTATTTACAATTTCGTAAATTAAGCTTTTAAATCCTTTAAAAGTTTGTATCGTTATTGTGTTGCTATACACTTCGTCATTGTGTTGAGTCGTATGTATTCAAGTAACAGTATGCATCTGGTGTTGGTCACTATAGGTTAACCTATATCACCCTTGAGAGCTCTTAGGGTTTGGTATTAAGGATAAAAGGTGTTGAAAAAGATGAGGAACCCTCCCGTCTAGCTATTTGAGCTTACAAGAACGAACTTGTTATATGTTTCTGAACAAAAACAGATTGAGGGTATTTTTATAATTTCACCGTTGTCATATAAAATTTTAAATCTTATTTCTTCTAACAATCAAATACTGGTACTGTTTAGAGACAAATTGAAATTTGAAATCCGACATAGGATTCGAATCTTTCTTAATTTCAAAGTTTGCTATACAAGCAATTATTTAGGTATTAAGTGTGAAAACTTTCGATGAATAAATTTTGTGAAGGTTTTGTGTGGGATTTGATTTAATAAGGACCTAGATACATTCAGAAATAAGTTATGAAAATGTAAGAATTTCTCGGAAATTTTCAAGGATGTATAATGATATTTAAGGATTTTATTTTATTTTAGGGTATAAAATTAATTATAAATTCTATATTTTTGTAAAAATTATTTTTAATTTATAAGATTGATATTATGATTTTTAAGAATTTATAAGAATTTTCTGGGAATTTTCAAAATTAATATGGTATTTATAATGAATTTTATAAATTTTGATTAATTTAAGTATATATTAATATTATTTAAATTTTTATTATATTTTTTTAAAATAAAAGAAATAAAAAATCGATAGTCAAAAAGTGGAAGGCTCCGTCGTTTTGATGTGTGGGCGGATTATGGTAGGATACCCCAATCTTGTGTACTGAACGACATTGTTTTACGTCGAATCCAAAAGACATCGTGTTTGTTCCTAAGCTTATTCATCAGCCGAGGCCATCTCCAGCCCTACATGTGTGTGGCAAACACAACCCGTACCCTCCCTCTCTCCACACGTAGCTGGAAGGAATCCAGCAATGGGGTTACGTGTGAGTGAGCCCTGAACCCAGCCCTAGAACCTCATTTTCAAGCGAGGAAAACTTTGCGGAGGTGAGGACGAGTGTGTTGCGAATGATGTGAAAGAAAAACCGAAAGTTTACCAGCGTCTGGGGTAAGTTTTTTCCAGGAGAACTCAGGCGCCTTATAGTCATGAATTGCTCGTGTTAAAGTTGATTAAATTTTTCAATAATGGTAGAATTCGGGTTATATAGACTAGAACTAAGTATAGATGCATATATTGAAGTGTTTGACTTGATGGATTGATGAAGTAAAAAAAAATATGACGGCTAGGTTTTGCTGGAAAGGGAGGTGACCTAAGGAAGAAGACGACCTCGGATGACAGGGCGTCCCCAACGACATGTTGTCTAGGGACTTGATGAAATGTATGTCGTTTGATTTATAGCTGAACTATGTGTAGTTTATGACAGGCATCAGGTGATGGTTCGTCTGATTTGGAATGAAATGATAAGTAGTTCGAATCAAGATTAAATGACCTTTAGTATAAAAGGCATACGAGAGATGGGTCATATGGTACCTAAGGTATACAGGCTCGGACAAGTTGTGGCAGGCTCTAGGTAAACCACCTGTCGACATCCTGGAGGTTTGAGAATGTGTTGGCATGTGCCTATCCTGCCACACCTAGGCTTGGAAGGAATTTTCAGAAAAAAAATTGATAGAGAAATTGGAAAATAAGGAAAAATCGAGGAAAAGTAGGAAAAATAAAGAAAAAATTAAGAAAAATATTAAAAATCTAGAGGAATCCAATGGTACCTAGTTTGATTAAATCTGAGGTCATTTGATGGGTTAGTTAAGTCGTGGAAGTTGAATGAAAAATAGGAAAAATAAGAAAAAAAATCAGAAATGTCGTTAGATCAATAATTTACGTATGAGACTGCTATTATGACTTTAAAAAGTATGAATTTAGGGTAAGTACAGTGTTTGAATAATTTTTAAATAAATTCTTAATTAACAAATGTAGAAGTAAATCGGCAGGTTCAGAACCCTCTGGAATCAAATCCTAAAGAAGAACTTCCATAAACTAGTGAGTGATTGGTGTTTGTGGGCGTGCATAGTTTTATTTACAATTTCGTAAATTAAGCTTTTAAATCCTTTAAAAGTTTGCATCGTTATTGTGTTGCTATACTCTTCGTCATTGTGTTGAGTCGTATGTATTCAAGTAACAGTGTGCATGTGGTGTTGGTCACTATAGGTTAACCTATATCACCCTTCAGAGCTCTTAGGGTTTGGTAGCAAGGCGTGAAGATGCTAGATTCATTTTTCAAGGAATAAGGTTGGACGGGGTTTAATTAAAATGAATACACATCGATTAACCATTCTTTGCAAGTTAGGGGTATTGCTTAGGTGAATCTACTATCACCTAACGATCCGACATTGTCAGTGGAATAGACCTTAGACTATTGTTCATAATAATAAGTCTGTCGATTTAGAAGTCAAAAGACTAAATATTAACGAGTAGGGTTACCATTGACAGATCCTAGTCTTGTTCAGGACTCAGAAAAACTATGAGTCTCATGCCAACCTAATGTGTGTTTGTGTGGTCACTAAGGATTAAATTTCATAATTGGTGTAATTGTATGCTTGTTTTTTAAGAAAATTGTTGGTGTGAAACATTTTTTGCATCGATTTGATTTTCTTATGGTATTCGTTTTCCTTAGCATATTTGATATGCTTGCCCAATTGTTTTGAGATATTTAAATCCGATCACTCATCTGGCAAGTTTTCCTGCCAGATCCTTAGATCTGTTGTGTACAGGACCCTTATAGGCGGCTACTTTTGACAACTAAAATCTCATCTGGTAATGCGATTAGTTGTTTAAGATATCTAATGATAATGATATGTGTAGTTAGTACTTTTTCTCTTTTTGAGTCATGTATAATATCTGTCTATGCATAAGGTTTGGATTTAGGTTTAGAGTTTCTGTAAAAATGTATGTGTTTCCGTGAATGTAATATATCAATAAATGGGCAAATGCTATCCGAATAGCACTATTGCTCCTCAAAATACCACTGCGATTTATTTTGTTCTTTTCCGCTATCAAATTTCTTTTTGGCATTATAGGCTCAGTATATATATTTTTGGTGACTATAAGTGTATATGCTAGGTCTACGGCAGGGGAACGGTCGCATGTGCAATAAATAAAATTTGGGACATGGTGGTCTAGTGTAGTGCGACGGTCCCTCACATAATTCATCTCCAAATCTCTATGCCAAATATAGCACAACACATCATAACCATATAGGCACAAAAGCACAACATAAATATCAATATGTAATGTATTTAAATAATCAGAAGGCTTAAAATGGCTAGATAAGGGAACACAACTTTTACAGTGTACAAGATTTTTTCTAAACCAATGACGTTATAACTGGAGTTATCAAGGTAATAGAGCCTAACTGGAGGAGAAGATGATGAAGAGCTGGTACCAGATGTTATATCTATAGAAGTTATCTCTGGAGTAGGATCCAGTGTCCAACGAATATTAGGGTTAGAAACATACATAGGCTCAAGTGGTGGAGAAGGTGGTGGCATTGGTTCACGTTCATCCGCTGCTCCTAATATCACTTGACAATTTCTAGAAATATGACCAGATCCTCGACATCGAAAACAATATCTATCCCTCATTGATCATCCCCTACGATCACGAGCATATTCCCATTCTCTTCGAGGCGGATATCTCTCCTCTATGTTCTGCCTTCCTCCATTTTCAGGTTCAAGTTGATCTTGGGGTAATGGGCCTTCAAATAATCCCAACGTACTCACCACATCATAAAACATTGCCTATTCACCATCCAGCAAGGCATCTTCTGCATACACATCTGTAACAACCCGAAATAGTGGTGCCATTCTCCCCGGATTAGGCTGAGGAGGTTCTTCAGGTTGTGGAAACATAGATAGTGGGTACTGCGGTGGCCAGTAGGGCGATTCACCATCTCCAAATGGAAAATCTCTAGATCCGTAGTAGGCCATATTTCCTGGACATCTTAAATCAATATTCACAATCACGTTAGCATGTCAAATACATGTTTCTTTTCTGCCAAAATGTCAACAAACAATGTGGAGCAACGAATCTCTATGGCCCAAGGAGGAACCAACACACATAGTCACATATCAGGTATTGTCTGGCAGTGGGACACTTTTAATCCCTGGACACCCTGGCACTGGGATTCGAACCACCATCCACTACCTTTTGCTCCTTCAAGGAGAACACCTCTAACCAATTCAGCTGCAACTAAATTGGTGAGAGGCATTCTCCTTGAAGAAACAAATGGCAATGGGTGGTAGTTTGAATCCTAGTGGCAACATGCCAGGGATTTTGTATGTCCCATTAGGCCTTGAGCCGGAGAGATTCGTTGCTCTCCCCAGACAGTACCTGATATGTGAGTTGGAGATTCATTGCTCCACATTGTTCGTTGTTCCTCCAGGGAGGAAGGTCATCACATAAAATGTGCCTTTTAAATGAGAACCTCCTTCCTTAGAGAAACAACGAACAACGTGGAGCAACGAATCTCCAACTCACATATTAAGTATTTTCTGGGGTGAGCAACGAATCTCTCTAGCCCAAAGCCCAATAGGATATATTAAATCCCTGGCACACTGCCACTAGGATTTGAACAACCACCCACTGCCTTTTGTTTCTTCAAGGAGGACGCCTCTCACCAATTCAGCTGCTTGATTGGTAAGAGGCGTCCTCCTTGAAGGAACAAAAGGCAATGGATGGTGGTTCGAATCCTAGTGGCAGCATGCCGAGGGATTAAAAGTGTCTCACTCCTAGACAATATCTGATATGTGAGTGTGTATGTTTGTTCTTCTAGGGAGGGGGTCCTCACAATAAAGTTTGAAAATTGGTCTAAATTTAAATTAAAAGATTTCTCCCATTTTAGAATTAATTTTAAGTCTTATGGATCATTTTAAACTTAAAATTAACCGTAGGTTGATTTAAAGACTTGAAATTAAAGCTATACAGGAAATCTTGGCTCTTAAAATTGATCTCAAGTCATAAAATAAATCAATTACGAGTTATTTTAGTCACTTTGCTCATAAAAATAAGATTTCTGCCCAAATTGATTTTTGAATGATGTAGAAATAGAGGCTCAAATAAATCAGGATATAAGAAAATTTTGAGTCTTGAGTTTGATTATAATAAGCTCAAAACCCATAAGGTAATCGAACTAAAATTTGGAAAAATTAATCTAAACTTCATTTTCATATTCTTTTGAAACACACATGATGTTTAATGGAAAAATCTTATAAGAAAATGAAATCTCTAGTTTTTACTTATATGTTTTTCCTTGGATAACATATGTTTTTCCTTTGATAACATATGTTTTTTCGTTACAAAATCCAGATTATTATTCAAGTCCAAATCTTTTAAGTTTTACAACATGAAATATCAATTAATTTATAGGTTGAAGCAGCATCTCACCCAAACGGACTCTCCTATGTAAACCATAAAGATAAATTATTTGATTTATTAAAGGATTATGATATTCATGCGAATGATTATCAACCCAAAGGAAGGTAACTATCGTCAGGCAAGAATTTCATAATCACATAAGAAATAAATAATTTATAGGTTGACACAACATCCCTCCAAAATGGGCTCTCCTCTGAAGACCTTTACAGTTAATTATTTACTTTTGAGTATGATATTTTAAGTTAGTAGTTATCGGCTCAAAGGAAAGTGCTATTGTCGGGAAAAAATATCATAATCATAGGGGATGATAGGCTGTATTGGCAATTTATTTATCCAAAGGATTAGAAAAATTTTGGGTAATGTCATTATTGTTGCCTAATCATTGGCATAGGAAAGTTATTGTGAGCCAACTCTATGTTCAAAGACTAGACTTGGTGTCACGCCAATTTTCATATGATTTTGTTATGGATTATAATTTCAAACTTTTCAAATATTTTAGTGATTTCTTTCACTAATTACTCTCTGTTCTCTGTTTTTTAGTGAATTTGACTATCTTCACTGGTGGCATCCCTGAACTAGATGGGGCAAGCATTAAAGCCTAGAAAGAGTATTCTATGTTTTCTAGCATTTATGGATATTGATTTGGCACTAAGGGAGTCACATCCAAAAGAGCTCACAGATGATAGTACTTTTGAGGAAAACAAGGAAATGAATTAATGGGAAACATCAAATCGACTAAGTTTGTTAATGATAAAGGGAATAATTCGAGAAAATTTTCTCAGATTTATATCAAATGATGTTAATGCATCTGAGTTCTTTGAACGGTTAGAACAAAGCTTTCTTAAAAGCGAAAAGAAGGAGACAGTTGCACTTTTGCTGAAATTATTTTCCATGAAGTATAATAGTTCACAAAGTATAAAGAATTATGTTTCCGAAATAATTCATATAGTCTTATAATTAGGGACACTGAAGTTAGATCTATCTGATGATCTTTTGGTATACATCATCCTAATGTCCTTAATTCTCAATTCAGAAATTTTGAGAAGAGTTATAACTATTCCCGATCTGTCATTATACCCTGCGAAGTAGAAAGAATTACAATTCCCATCCCGCCTAAAATTCTAGGAATTTGTTGATAGTTAGAATAGATTCGTTGACCAGGTCGGCTAATTTGTTTTAATTTTAGACTAGCTTATATTGTTTTTTTTTCGTTTTTCTATGTCGCCTATGTCGTAAGGTTAAAACCAAGAATTTTTTGTTACCTCTTTTAAGATATTTTATCATTTTGGAGATGGGGATTCCTATTTTCCCCATCGACCCACTTGTTAGAATCATAAAAAATCGTAACAATAATTAATAAAGAGACAAAATAAAAAGATTAAAAAGTTTTTTTTTTCAAATTTGAATGAAAAATTCAATTGAAAAGGACAAATCTAAGCTCTTTAGTAAAAAAAATCCGTTCTTAAAAAGAATTGAAAAAGTTTTAAACTTTTTTGAAAACTTTCTTAACAATTATTTTTAGAAATAATTATATAAAATAGTTGATCAGCTCATTTCAAATTTGGTCTAGGAGGAGGAAAAATTGACACCTGAAAGAAAGAGAAAAGGAAGTGAGAGATAAATAGGCTCATTGCAAACAAACCAAGGCTCTACATTAGAGCAAAAGATGGGAAAGTGTCTGTGAGCTCTCATTTCAAAAGTAAATGTGCTCAATATACCAGGTATCTTCCTTGGCATGTAAAGAAAGGTATGTCTCTTACTCCTGTTTGTTAAGGGGTTAATATTTTGTTTCACTACTAAATATACTTTGTGTATATTTTGTAGGCTTACCAATGCCAGTCAAATGTTGATTACTCATCAATATGGGATGTTAGTGCTATTGAATCTCAAGCTATAGAAATTCTAGAAATTCTAGAAATTTTAGAATTTAAGCTATTATTTATTATTTTCAAGACGGATTATAGCTATTATGTCTATATTGAATGATATAAGAAAATTTTTGTTCATTTGGATTCAGATATTTTGTCTCTCTATTATTTGAAATGATTAATTCACATAAAACATGGAGAAGTCCCTTAAGGAGTCTGAAATGATATTACTTCTATTATTTGAAATGATTACTTCACATAAAACCTTGCATTTTGGTCACGACAAAACAAAATATTAAACATTTAGATTTCTGATGATTATCATAAATATTTGAGTCACTTCTGAAAAATAAGAATTGACATGTTTGTATAATTCATGGAATTAGAAATGCACTTGATATGTTAACATTAGCTATTTTAGATAAGTTTATAACAAACAAGATGAGAAAATAAAAGTAATTAAAAGATTACTTTTATTATACAGAAGTTCTCTCAATGAAAAAATACCTTTAAGATGAAAAATTTCTATCTCCTTAAAAGAATGTTGAGGTTGAGGGGGAGAAAACATTCACAACTATAGAAGAGAGAAGTTTTTATTCATAAATATTCTAAATGGTTAAGTTAACAACAATTTTTCTCATCAAAATATCCCATAAGAACAACCTCAGCATATATAGACTCTTTAAGGATATTAGTGCCTTCAGAGAAATCTATCAGAACATAGAGAAGTGTAGCTTCAGACTTATTGCATTTCATGATGTAATTTTCATTAGGTAATCGAAAATTCAAAAGTTCTTATAGATTGTATTTTTTGGAAAATTGGTCAAAATCAAATTGAATGATGACATTTGGAATCTTATTCTATTTTCTGAAAGATTAAAACCCACAAGTTGTAAAATCAAGAATTCATTGAATAATAAATAAAATTAAAGATTAGTCTTATTTTAAAATAATTTTTAACAATTAAAAGGATATTAAAGAGTTTTTCTCTCAAATATCATTTGACACTATTAATCCAAAGTTTGTAAAACTATTTATGTGTTATAACCAAAGGATATTAAATTTAATTCTAAAGTAAATGATTTGCACAATAAAGAATTCCATATGAGAGACTAACTGAATATCTCATCAAATCATTTATTTTATCAAAGATAAATTCAAACAATGATCATGAGTTCTGTGGGAGTTTAAACGGATGATATTTTGCTTGCTAATAAGCAATTTAGGTATTTTATAGGAAATCAAGAAATTTAGGAAATAAATTCTTGCTGTGACATCTTTTGTATTCGAAATCCAAATCATTATGTGAATTTTTGGGATATTGACAAAAGGGTTTACATTAAAAGATAGTTATACAAGAGAAATATCAATCCATCTTATAAGAAGAAGCAATTAGATCCATTGCCTAAAGAAAAGTTTTGGGTTTGAAAATTTTACGGAAAAATTTTCCTCTTTACTTCGGTAAAAGGATTTAAATAAGCTTTCATTTTTGGAATATACCCAAATTATAGGGGTGACAATCAAAGCAATTCGTTTTGGGGTTTTGCTTAGCAACTAGAGGAAATTATAAGACATCTATAGAGAATAGAATTTTGTTTTATCCATATGGAAAAGTTGTACAAACATATGTTTGTTTCGATATATGGTTTCCGATTATAGGGTATTAAATCAGATATTTTTTGCTACATTACATTCAACACAGGATTTTAAGTGGTTCATGAAAAATAAAGTGATTATTTTCCTTAAAGCAATTGTCCTGTATTTGAATTATAATAAGAACTTATTAAAGTCAAAGTAAATTGACATACAGTTCCTGATTGTGAAAGAAAGAATGAACGAGTCAATATAGAACATTTCACAAACTCCTTCATTGCAGATCTACTTAAGGCCTTAACACTGACAATGCTTATTTAGCATATGGCTCATAAGAGCGTTATTGCATTAAGTAATATATAATTATGTGGGAGATTTCAAATTGTATCTAAACTCGATATTTGACTGTTTTGGTAAGTTGTGCACATACAACTAAAGTTCAGTATTTGGGTTCAGTCATTCTCTGAGTTTTGGTACTCTCTCTTTATTCAGTTGAAAGTAGACATGAATGATCACATGGTCATGCAACTTTCATGCTACACATCCACACTCAATCTAGGTCATTTAGTTTAGTTGATACATGTGATCATTATAGATCTAGCCAAGTATTAGATTTGGCGAACATTGTTTTGTTCCCTATATTAACAAGACTAATGGATAGGACTGGTTAAGATGACATTTATCAAGCTAGTTTATACAAAAATTGTATTTTCACATAACTGTGTAGTGGGATTAAAGATACACTAATATATAGTATATGTGGGAGATTGATAGAATAATTTGGAATAAATATGATTGCAGTCCACTCATAATGTTCATATAGGCTTGTGGATGAAAGCAAAACATACCAATTACATGAAAATATGTAACCCGATTAAGTGATCAAATAAAATACCAGGCTTAGTCATCTTAAGTGACGATGTGGGTCGCCTTTCGGGTATGTGTAAAAACCGACGAACCTATTGCTAATAAAGATGGGTTTGATTAGTAATTGACCCACCTAATACTCAACTTAAGGGTTGTAATTCCTAGGCATACCTACATCAGAGAATAGTCACACTAAATACTGACTGCTATTCTTCTATAGGCTCTACCATCTCTCTAGAGAGAAATGTGTACAGAGTGCCTAGAAGATTTACTCCCTCTATCGGTACGTTTCCATGTTTATTTCATTAGATTGAATCGGTTATTAGTTCCTATTAGACACATAAATCCATCAAGGGTGGCTTACCTTGGTTAATGTTACCGTACTCAATAATGATACTAGTATTCTTGTCTAAAGCCAGGTGTTACGTCCTAGCATATGATGTGTGGTATTCTGAATTCCCATAATAAATGACCGGAAGACTTGTATCTTTGCTTAACTAAAGACAAGTTTAACGTATAACATAGATCAAAGTTTAACGTAAAGCATAGTTCCATTGAAGAGCACACGAAGTTTGACATATGTGGATTCGTACGTTTCATATCATCTTAATAATCAGAAAACATGTTTTTATTACAAATGAAATGGAAGGAATCAGTAGAAAATAACTTTTTCTTTCCTTTTTTTGAACTACTTTCTGGTTTCTGATTTTCTGTTCTTTCCCTCTAGATTCTGAAATATACATGAGGAAAGATGTTGGATTTTAAGACTCCTTTGGGACTTGTGTGTTATAGTTCCTCTGATTATGTGAATTTATAAAGACTTTCATTGATGAATTTATTCACTCCGTAGTATGCCAGATTGTCAAAAACTTATTCGGGTTTCGCGGCGATAAGGGTCCTTATAGGTTAGGTTTGAACTCAAATATAATTGTTAAATTTTTAATCTAATTTTAGACCATAAATGTGAGGACCTTCCTCCTTGGAGGAACAACAAACAATGTGGAGCAACGAATCTCTATGGCCCAAGGAGGAACAAACATACACAAACATACACACTCACATATCAGGTATTGTCTGGCAGTGGGACACTTTTAATCCCTCAGCACGCTGGCACTGGGATTTGAACCACCATCCACTACCTTTCGCCACTTTAAGGAGGACACCTCTAACCAATTCAGCTGCAACTGAATTAGTGAGAGGCATCCTCCATGAAGGAACAAAAGGCAATGGGTGGTGGTTGGAATCCCAGTGGCAGCATGCCGAGGGATTAAAAGTGTCCCATTGCTAGAAAATATCTGATATGTGAGTGTGTATGTTTGTTCTTCTAGGGAGGGGGTCCTCACAATAAAGTTTGAAAATCGGTCTAAAATTTAAATTAAGAGATTTCTCCCATTTTAGAATTAATTTTAAGTCTTATGGATCATTTTAAACTTAAAATTAACCGTAGGTTGATTTAAAGACTTGAAATTAAAGCTATACAGGAAATTTTGGCTCTTAAAATTGATCTCAAGTCATAAGATAAGTCAATTACGAGTTATTTTAGTCACTTTGCTTGTAAGAATAAAATTTCTGCCCAAATTGATTTTTGAATGATGCAAAAATAGGGGCTCAAATAAAGCAGGATATAAGAAAATTTCGAGTCTTGAGTTTGGTTATAATAAGCTCAAAACCCATAAGGTAATCGAACTAAAATTTGGAAAAATTAATCTAAACTTCATTTTCATATTCTTTTGAAACATACATGATTTTCATTGGAAAAATCTTATAAGAAAATGAAATCTCTAGTTTTTACTTATATGTTTTTCCTCGGATAACATATGTTTTTCTTTTGATAACATATGTTTTTCTTTTGATAACATATGTTTTTCCGTTACAAAATCCAGATTATTATTAAAGTCCAAATCTTTTAAGTTTTACAACATGAAATATCAATTAATTTATAGGTTGAAGCAACATCTCACCAAAACGGACTCTCCTATGTAAACCATAAAGATAAATTATTTGATTAATTAAAGGATTATGATATTCAAGCAAATGATTATCTACCCAAAGGAAGGTAACTATCATCGGGCAAGAATTTCATAATCATATAAGAAATAAATAATTTATAGGTTGACACAACATCCCTCCAAAATGGGCTCTCCTCTGAAGACCTTTACAGTTAATTATTTATTTTTGAGTATGATATTTTATGTGAGTAGTTATCGGCCCAAAGGAAAGTGCTATTGTCGGGAAAAAATATCATAATCATAAAGGATGATAAGCTGTATTGGCAATTTATTTATCCAAAGGATTATAAAAATTTTGGGTAATGTCATTATTGTTGCCGAATCATTGGCATAGGAAAGTTATTGTGAGCAAACTCTCTTTTCAAAGACTAGACTTGGTGTCACGCCAATTTTCTTATGATTTTGTTATGGATTATAATTTAAAAATTTTCAAATATTTTAGTGATTTCTTTCACTAATTACTCTCTGTTCTCTGTTTTTTAGTAAATTTGACTATCTTCACTGGTGGCATCCCTGAACTAGATGGGGCAAACATTAAAGACTAGAAACAGAGTATTCTGTGTTTTCTAGCATTTAAGTATATTGATTTGGCACTGAGGGAATCACATCCAAAAGAGCTCACAGATGATAGTACTTCTGAGGAAAACAAGGAAATGATTCAATGGGAAACATCAAATTGATTAAGTCTGTTAATGATTAAGGGTATAATTCCAGAAAATTTTCTCAGATTTATATCAAATGATGTTAATGCATCTGAGTTCCTTGAACGGTTAGAACAAAGTTTTCTTAAAAGCGAAAAGAAGGAGACAGTTGCATTTTTGCTGAAATTATTTTCCATGAAGTATAATAGTTCACAAAGTATAAAGAATTATGTTTCCGAGATAATTCATATAGTCTCATAATTAAGGACACTAAAGTTAGATCTATCTAATGATCTTTTGGTATACTTCATCCTAATGTCCTTAATTCTCAATTCAGAAATTTTGAGAAGAGTTATAACTATCAAAAGGATAAATGGACAGTTGATCAGCTCATTTCAAATTTGGTCTAGGAGGAGGAAAAATTGACACCTGAAAGAAAAAGAAAAGGAAGTGAGAGACAAATAGGCTCACTGCAAACAAACCAAGGCTCTATATTAGAGCAAAAGATGGGAAAGTGTCTATGAGCTCTCATTTGAAAAGTAAATGTGCTCAATATACCAGGTATCTTGCTTGGCATATAAAGAAGGGTATGCCTCTTACTCCTGTTTGTTAAGGGGTTAATATTTTGTTTCACTACTAAATATACTTTGTGTATATTTTGTAGGCTTACCAATGCCAGTCAAATGTTGATTACTCATCAGTATGAGATGTTAGTGCTACTGAATCTCAAGCTATAGAAATTCTAGAAATTTTAGAATTTAAGCTATTATTTACTATTTTCAAGACGGATTATAGCCATTATGTCTATATTGAATGATATAAGAAAATTTTTGTTCATTTGGATTCATATATTTTGTCTCTCTATTATTTGAAATGATTAATTCACATAAAACATGGAGAAGTCCCTTAAGGAGTCTGAAATGATATTACTTCTATTATTTGAAATGATTACTTCACATAAAACCTTGTATTTTGGTCACGACAAAACAAAATATTAACCATTTAGATTTCTGATGATTATCATAAATATTTGAGTCACTTCTGAAAAATAAGAATTGACATGTTTGTATAATTCATGGAATTAGAAATGCACTTGATATGCTAACATTAGCTATTTTAGATAAGTTTATAACAAACAAGATGAGAAAATAAAAGTAATTAAAAGATTACTTTTATTATACAGAAGTTCTCTCAACGAAAAAAATACCTTTAAGATGAAAAATTTCTATCTCCTTAAAAGAATGTTGAGGTTGAGGGGGAGAAAACATTCACAACTATAGAAGAGAGAAGTTTTTATTCATAAATATTCTAAATGGTTAAGTTAACAACAATTTTTCTCATCAAAATATCTCATAAGAACAACCTTAGCATATATAGACTCTTTAAGGATATTAGTGCCTTCGTAGTTCATAGTTCCTTTTGCTTGATTGGACTACTTTCTGGTTTCTGATTTTCTGTTCTTTCCCTCTAGATTCTGAAATATGCATGAGGACAGATGTTGGATTTTAAGACTCTGGACTTGTGTGTTATAGTTCCTCTGATTATGTGAATTTATAAAGACTTTCATTGATGAATTTATTCATTCCGTAGTATGCCAGATTGTCAAAAACTTATTCGGGTTTCGCGGCGATAAGGGTCCTTATAGGTTAGGTTTGAACTCAAATATAATTGTTAAATTTTTAATCTAATTTTAGACCATAAATGTGAGGACCTTCCTCCTTGGCGGAACACTAAACAATGTGGAGCAACGAATCTCTATGGCCCAAGGAGGAACAAACACACACACTCACATATCAGGTATTGTCTGGCAGTGGGACACTTTTAATCCCTCAGCACGCTGGCACTGGGATTTGAACCACCATCCACTACCTTTCGCCACTTTAAGGAGGACACCTCTAACCAATTCAGCTGCAACTGAATTAGTGAGAGGCATCCTCCTTGAAGGAACAAAAGGCAATGGGTGGTGGTTGGAATCCCAGTGGCAGCATGCCGAGGGATTAAAAGTGTCCTATTGCTAGACAATATCTGATATGTGAGTGTGTATGTTTGTTCTTCTAGGGAGGGGGGTCCTCACAATAAAGTTTGAAAATCGGTCTAAAATTTAAATTAAGAGATTTCTCCCATTTTAGAATTAATTTTAAGTCTTATGGATCATTTTAAACTTAAAATTAACCGTAGGTTGATTTAAAGACTTGAAATTAAAGCTATACAGGAAATTTTGGCTCTTAAAATTGATCTCAAGTCATAAGATAAATCAATTACGAGTTATTTTAGTCACTTTGCTCATAAGAATAAGATTTCTGCCCAAATTGATTTTTGAATGATGCAAAAATAGGGGCTCAAATAAATCAGGATATAAGAAAATTTCGAGTCTTGAGTTTGGTTATAATAAGCTCAAAACCCATAAGGTAATCGAACTAAAATTTGGAAAAATTAATCTAAACTTCATTTTCATATTCTTTTGAAACATACATGATTTTCATTGGAAAAATCTTATAAGAAAATGAAATCTCTAGTTTTACTTATATGTTTTTCCTCGGATAACATATGTTTTTCCTTTGATAACATATGTTTTTTCGTTACAAAATCCAGATTATTATTCAAGTCCAAATCTTTTAAGTTTTACAACATTAAATATCAATTAATTTATAGGTTGAAGCAGCATCTCACCAAAATGGACTCTCCTATGTAAACCATAAAGATAAATTATTTGATTAACTAAAGGATTATGATATTCAAGCAAATGATTATCGACCCAAAGGAAGGTAACTATCATCGGGCAAGAATTTCATAATCATATAAGAAATAAATAATTTATAGGTTGACACAACATCCCTCCAAAATGGGCTCTCCTCTGAAGACCTTTACAGTTAATTATTTATTTTTGAGTATGATATTTTATGTGAGTAGTTATCGGCCCAAAGGAAAGTGCTATTGTCGGGAAAAAATATCATAATCATAAAGGATGATAGGCTGTATTGGCAATTTATTTATCCAAAGGATTATAAAAATTTTGGGTAATGTCATTATTGTTGCCGAATCATTGGCATAGGAAAGTTATTGTGAGCAAACTCTCTATTCAAAGACTAGACTTGGTGTCACGCCAATTTTCTTATGATTTTGTTATGGATTATAATTTAAAAATTTTCAAATATTTTAGTGATTTCTTTCACTAATTACTCTCTGTTCTCTGTTTTTTAGTAAATTTGACTATCTTCACTGGTGGCATCCCTGAACTAGATGGGGCAAACATTAAAGACTAGAAACAGAGTATTCTGTGTTTTCTAGCATTTAAGTATATTGATTTGGCACTGAGGGAATCACATCCAAAAGAGCTCACAGATGATAGTACTTCTTAGGAAAACAAGGAAATGATTCAATGGGAAACATCAAATTGATTAAGTCTGTTAATGATTAAGGGTATAATTCCAGAAAATTTTCTCAGATTTATATCAAATGATGTTAATGCATCTGAGTTCCTTGAACGGTTAGAACAAAGTTTTCTTAAAAGCGAAAAGAAGGAGACAGTTGCATTTTTGCTGAAATTATTTTCCATGAAGTATAATAGTTCACAAAGTATAAAGAATTATGTTTCCGAGATAATTCATATAGTCTCATAATTAAGGACACTAAAGTTAGATCTATCTAATGATCTTTTGGTATACTTCATCCTAATGTCCTTAATTCTCAATTCAGAAATTTTGAGAAGAGTTATAACTATCAAAAGGATAAATGGACAGTTGATCAGCTCATTTCAAATTTGGTCTAGGAGGAGGAAAAATTGACACCTGAAAGAAAAAGAAAAGGAAGTGAGAGACAAATAGGCTCACTGCAAACAAACCAAGGCTCTATATTAGAGCAAAAGATGGGAAAGTGTCTATGAGCTCTCATTTGAAAAGTAAATGTGCTCAATATACCAGGTATCTTGCTTGGCATATAAAGAAGGGTATGCCTCTTACTCCTGTTTGTTAAGGGGTTAATATTTTGTTTCACTACTAAATATACTTTGTGTATATTTTGTAGGCTTACCAATGCCAGTCAAATGTTGATTACTCATCAGTATGAGATGTTAGTGCTACTGAATCTCAAGCTATAGAAATTCTAGAAATTTTAGAATTTAAGCTATTATTTACTATTTTCAAGACGGATTATAGCCATTATGTCTATATTGAATGATATAAGAAAATTTTTGTTCATTTGGATTCATATATTTTGTCTCTCTATTATTTGAAATGATTAATTCACATAAAACATGGAGAAGTCCCTTAAGGAGTCTGAAATGATATTACTTCTATTATTTGAAATGATTACTTCACATAAAACCTTGTATTTTGGTCACGACAAAACAAAATATTAACCATTTAGATTTCTGATGATTATCATAAATATTTGAGTCACTTCTGAAAAATAAGAATTGACATGTTTGTATAATTCATGGAATTAGAAATGCACTTGATATGCTAACATTAGCTATTTTAGATAAGTTTATAACAAACAAGATGAGAAAATAAAAGTAATTAAAAGATTACTTTTATTATACAGAAGTTCTCTCAACGAAAAAAATACCTTTAAGATGAAAAATTTCTATCTCCTTAAAAGAATGTTGAGGTTGAGGGGGAGAAAACATTCACAACTATAGAAGAGAGAAGTTTTTATTCATAAATATTCTAAATGGTTAAGTTAACAACAATTTTTCTCATCAAAATATCTCATAAGAACAACCTTAGCATATATAGACTCTTTAAGGATATTAGTGCCTTCGTAGTTCATAGTTCCTTTTGCTTGATTGGACTACTTTCTGGTTTCTGATTTTCTGTTCTTTCCCTCTAGATTCTGAAATATGCATGAGGACAGATGTTGGATTTTAAGACTCTGGACTTGTGTGTTATAGTTCCTCTGATTATGTGAATTTATAAAGACTTTCATTGATGAATTTATTCATTCCGTAGTATGCCAGATTGTCAAAAACTTATTCGGGTTTCGCGGCGATAAGGGTCCTTATAGGTTAGGTTTGAACTCAAATATAATTGTTAAATTTTTAATCTAATTTTAGACCATAAATGTGAGGACCTTCCTCCTTGGCGGAACACTAAACAATGTGGAGCAACGAATCTCTATGGCCCAAGGAGGAACAAACACACACACTCACATATCAGGTATTGTCTGGCAGTGGGACACTTTTAATCCCTCAGCACGCTGGCACTGGGATTTGAACCACCATCCACTACCTTTCGCCACTTTAAGGAGGACACCTCTAACCAATTCAGCTGCAACTGAATTAGTGAGAGGCATCCTCCTTGAAGGAACAAAAGGCAATGGGTGGTGGTTGGAATCCCAGTGGCAGCATGCCGAGGGATTAAAAGTGTCCCATTGCTAGACAATATCTGATATGTGAGTGTGTATGTTTGTTCTTCTAGGGAGGGGGTCCTCACAATAAAGTTTGAAAATCGGTCTAAAATTTAAATTAAGAGATTTCTCCCATTTTAGAATTAATTTTAAGTCTTATGGATCATTTTAAACTTAAAATTAACCGTAGGTTGATTTAAAGACTTGAAATTAAAGCTATACAGGAAATTTTGGCTCTTAAAATTGATCTCAAGTCATAAGATAAATCAATTACGAGTTATTTTAGTCACTTTGCTCATAAGAATAAGATTTCTGCCCAAATTGATTTTTGAATGATGCAAAAATAGGGGCTCAAATAAATCAGGATATAAGAAAATTTCGAGTCTTGAGTTTGGTTATAATAAGCTCAAAACCCATAAGGTAATCGAACTAAAATTTGGAAAAATTAATCTAAACTTCATTTTCATATTCTTTTGAAACATACATGATTTTCATTGGAAAAATCTTATAAGAAAATGAAATCTCTAGTTTTACTTATATGTTTTTCCTCGGATAACATATGTTTTTCCTTTGATAACATATGTTTTTTCGTTACAAAATCCAGATTATTATTCAAGTCCAAATCTTTTAAGTTTTACAACATTAAATATCAATTAATTTATAGGTTGAAGCAGCATCTCACCAAAATGGACTCTCCTATGTAAACCATAAAGATAAATTATTTGATTAACTAAAGGATTATGATATTCAAGCAAATGATTATCGACCCAAAGGAAGGTAACTATCATCGGGCAAGAATTTCATAATCATATAAGAAATAAATAATTTATAGGTTGACACAACATCCCTCCAAAATGGGCTCTCCTCTGAAGACCTTTACAGTTAATTATTTATTTTTGAGTATGATATTTTATATGAGTAGTTATCGGCCCAAAGGAAAGTGCTATTGTCGGGAAAAAATATCATAATCATAAAGGATGATAGGCTGTATTGGCAATTTATTTATCCAAAGGATTATAAAAATTTTGGGTAATGTCATTATTGTTGCCGAATCATTGGCATAGGAAAGTTATTGTGAGCAAACTCTCTATTCAAAGACTAGACTTGGTGTCACGCCAATTTTCTTATGATTTTGTTATGGATTATAATTTAAAAATTTTCAAATATTTTAGTGATTTCTTTCACTAATTACTCTCTGTTCTCTGTTTTTTAGTAAATTTGACTATCTTCACTGGTGGCATCCCTGAACTAGATGGGGCAAACATTAAAGACTAGAAACAGAGTATTCTGTGTTTTCTAGCATTTAAGTATATTGATTTGGCACTGAGGGAATCACATCCAAAAGAGCTCACAGATGATAGTACTTCTGAGGAAAACAAGGAAATGATTCAATGGGAAACATCAAATTGATTAAGTCTGTTAATGATTAAGGGTATAATTCCAGAAAATTTTCTCAGATTTATATCAAATGATGTTAATGCATCTGAGTTCCTTGAACGGTTAGAACAAAGTTTTCTTAAAAGCGAAAAGAAGGAGACAGTTGCATTTTTGCTGAAATTATTTTCCATGAAGTATAATAGTTCACAAAGTATAAAGAATTATGTTTCCGAGATAATTCATATAGTCTCATAATTAAGGACACTAAAGTTAGATCTATCTAATGATCTTTTGGTATACTTCATCCTAATGTCCTTAATTCTCAATTCAGAAATTTTGAGAAGAGTTATAACTATCAAAAGGATAAATGGACAGTTGATCAGCTCATTTCAAATTTGGTCTAGGAGGAGGAAAAATTGACACCTGAAAGAAAAGAAAAGGAAGTGAGAGACAAATAGGCTCACTGCAAACAAACCAAGGCTCTATATTAGAGCAAAAGATGGGAAAGTGTCTATGAGCTCTCATTTGAAAAGTAAATGTGCTCAATATACCAGGTATCTTGCTTGGCATATAAAGAAGGGTATGCCTCTTACTCCTGTTTGTTAAGGGGTTAATATTTTGTTTCACTACTAAATATACTTTGTGTATATTTTGTAGGCTTACCAATGCCAGTCAAATGTTGATTACTCATCAGTATGAGATGTTAGTGCTACTGAATCTCAAGCTATAGAAATTCTAGAAATTTTAGAATTTAAGCTATTATTTACTATTTTCAAGACGGATTATAGCCATTATGTCTATATTGAATGATATAAGAAAATTTTTGTTCATTTGGATTCATATATTTTGTCTCTCTATTATTTGAAATGATTAATTCACATAAAACATGGAGAAGTCCCTTAAGGAGTCTGAAATGATATTACTTCTATTATTTGAAATGATTACTTCACATAAAACCTTGTATTTTGGTCACGACAAAACAAAATATTAACCATTTAGATTTCTGATGATTATCATAAATATTTGAGTCACTTCTGAAAAATAAGAATTGACATGTTTGTATAATTCATGGAATTAGAAATGCACTTGATATGCTAACATTAGCTATTTTAGATAAGTTTATAACAAACAAGATGAGAAAATAAAAGTAATTAAAAGATTACTTTTATTATACAGAAGTTCTCTCAACGAAAAAAATACCTTTAAGATGAAAAATTTCTATCTCCTTAAAAGAATGTTGAGGTTGAGGGGGAGAAAACATTCACAACTATAGAAGAGAGAAGTTTTTATTCATAAATATTCTAAATGGTTAAGTTAACAACAATTTTTCTCATCAAAATATCTCATAAGAACAACCTTAGCATATATAGACTCTTTAAGGATATTAGTGCCTTCGTAGTTCATAGTTCCTTTTGCTTGATTGGACTACTTTCTGGTTTCTGATTTTCTGTTCTTTCCCTCTAGATTCTGAAATATGCATGAGGACAGATGTTGGATTTTAAGACTCTGGACTTGTGTGTTATAGTTCCTCTGATTATGTGAATTTATAAAGACTTTCATTGATGAATTTATTCATTCCGTAGTATGCCAGATTGTCAAAAACTTATTCGGGTTTCGCGGCGATAAGGGTCCTTATAGGTTAGGTTTGAACTCAAATATAATTGTTAAATTTTTAATCTAATTTTAGACCATAAATGTGAGGACCTTCCTCCTTGGCGGAACACTAAACAATGTGGAGCAACGAATCTCTATGGCCCAAGGAGGAACAAACACACACACTCACATATCAGGTATTGTCTGGCAGTGGGACACTTTTAATCCCTCAGCACGCTGGCACTGGGATTTGAACCACCATCCACTACCTTTCGCCACTTTAAGGAGGACACCTCTAACCAATTCAGCTGCAACTGAATTAGTGAGAGGCATCCTCCTTGAAGGAACAAAAGGCAATGGGTGGTGGTTGGAATCCCAGTGGCAGCATGCCGAGGGATTAAAAGTGTCCTATTGCTAGACAATATCTGATATGTGAGTGTGTATGTTTGTTCTTCTAGGGAGGGGGTCCTCACAATAAAGTTTGAAAATCGGTCTAAAATAAAGCAATTCGTTTAGGGGCTTTGCTTAGCAGCTAGAGGAAATTATAAGACATCTATAGAGAATAGAATTTTGTCTTATCCATATGGAAAAGTTGTACAAACATATGTTTGTTTCGATATATAGTTTCCGATTATAGGGTATTAAATCGGATATTTTTGGCTACACTACATTCAACACAGGATTTTAAGTGGTTCATGAAAAATAAAGTGATTATTTTCCTTAAAGCAACTGTCCTGTATTTGAATTACAATAGGAACTTATTAAAGTCAAAGTAAATAGACATACAGTTCCTGATTGTGAAAGAAAGAGTGAATGAGTCAATATAGAACATTTCACAAACTCCTTCATTGCAGATCTACTTAAGGCCTTAACACTGACAATGCTTATTGAGCATATGGCTCATAAGAGCGTTATTGCATTAAGTAATATATAATTATGTAGGAGTTTTCAAATTGTATCTAAACTCGATATTTGACTGTTTTGGTAAGTTGTGCACATACAACTAAAGTTCAGTATTTGGGTTCAGTCATTCTCTGAGTTTTGGTACTCTCTCTTTATTCAGTTGTACAATTTTAATTCAGGAACATCAGTTGAAAGTAGACATGAATGATCACATGGTCATGCAACTTTCATGCTACACATCCACACTCAATCTAGGTCATTTAGTTTAGTTGATACATGTGATCATTATAGATCTAGCCAAATATTAGATTTGGCGAACATTGTTTTGTTCCATATATTAACAAGACTAATGGATAGGACTGGTTAAGATGACATTTATCAAGCTAGTTTATACAAAAATTGTATTTTCACATAACTGTGTAGTGGGATTAAAGATACACTAATATATAGTATATGTGGGAGATTGTTAGAATAATTTGGAATAAATATCAATGCAGTCCACTCATAATGTTCATATAGGCTTGTGGATGAAAGCAAAACATACCAATTACATGAAAATATGTAACCCGATTAAGTGATCAAATAAAATACCAGGCTTAGTCATCTTAAGTGACGATGTAGGTCGCCTTTCGGGTATGTGTAAAAACCGACGAACCTATTGCTAATAAAGATGGGTTTGATTAGTAATTGGCCCACCTAATACTCAACTTAAGGGTTGTAATTCCTAGGCATACCTACATCAGAAAATAGTCACACTAAATACTGACTGCTATTCTTCTATAGGCTCTACCATCTCTCTAGAGAGAAATGTGTACAGAGTGCCTAGAAGATTTACTCCCTCTATCGGTACTGCTTCCATGTTTATTTCATTAGATTGAATCGGTTATTAGTTCCTATTAGACGCATAAATCCATCAAGGGTGGCTTACCTTGGTTAATGTTACCGTACTCAATAATGATACTAGTATTCTTGTCTAAACGCAGGTGTTACGTCCTAGCATATGATGTGTGGTATTCTGAATTCCCATAATAAATGACCGGAAGACTTGTATCTTTGCTTAACTAAAGACAAGTTTAACGTATAGCATAGATCAAAGTTTAACGTAAAGCATAGTTCCATTGAAGAGCACACGAAGTTTGACATATGTGGATTCGTACGTTTCATATCATCTTAATAATCAGAAAACATGTTTTTATTACAAATGAAATGGAAGGAATCAGTAGAAAATAACTTTTTCTTTCCTTTTTTTGAACAGTTCTCGAGGGGTATCGTTGAATCACCAAGTGTGCTTGATCGAGGAGAGCACTTGGCCAGTTTTGCTGCACAAATACAAATCAGTGACATAATTATAATCCATCCGGGATTTATGGTACTTTTACTTTCCGCAGAATGAATTGGTAATTAACACTAAACAACCCCACTTAAGAAATCAAGCAAAGAGGAATCTATTTTTTGGAAAACTCCTTGTCGAAGCAGACAGCAGTGTCGCATATCGTTACGCATGCGTCCGGGGTATTGCCGCCAAGCACGCATTTATCCTGACAAAGAGGCATGCATGGATCATATTTGGGAGCTGCAATGACCTTTGGGATCTGAACTGCTGCAATAAAAACAAGGCACACAACCAACAATGCGACAACTTTGCTTGCCATTTTTAGTTTTTCTTATTTTTTCCCAAGTTCTCCTTTGGTTTTGCACCTGTGGCGTTTTAGTTAATCTTTCTTTAGGTATTTTTTTTCACCCTTGCTTATAAAAGGAAGCCTGTGATCTGTTTTTATAGGGCCTTGAAGTAGATGTATTAGTGATTGGCCGTTCAAAACGTTAGGATTTGTGGATGTGCGCGCGACATTCTAATCTTGGAATTGAGCTAGTGGTGTTTGACGAAATTTTGCTGAAGAGTAGGCTTGTTTAATGAGGAATTTTGTTTAATATAATATATATATATATATATATATATATCTTTTATTTTTATTAGCCTCTCTAAAAGGACAGGATTCTGCTAAAAGATTCTTTGATTTGAGAGCCTCTACAATGTCCCAAGAGTCCGACTCAAGATTCAGTCAACCAATAATAACAATTTCCTAGCTCCATCACAGTTTAACTTTGTCCAGCTTGATATTGGCAGAATCCATCGAACCTCTGTTGAGCTAGTGGTGTTTGATGAAATTTCGCTGAAGAGTGGCTTGTTTAATGAGGAATTTTGTTATATATATATTTTATTATTAAAAGAAGCAGGCTTTCCTTATTAACATGGACGTGTAACAAACTCGACATAACTTAGCCATAGTATCAGCATCAGTATTAGCCTCTCTAAAAATGTAGTTGATCATTACACCCCTGAAATAACTCATAAGGAATCAACACTGATATAACAAGACTTGGAAAAAAAAATAGATGGTATCCAACGGACCCATCGTTGCTCCCTCCATCCTGGCATGAGATTAGAAGGAGAGACCTGTACCGAAGTAGAGACAAACTCCTCCGCTCTTCATAAAATTGATCCTGATAGTTAAGAGTCATCAACTCGATTTCCCTCGAAAATCCATACGTTTTGCCATTTCCATACCGACCATAAGGTAGTACAAAAAAAGTCAGCCATGGCTCCAATCCTCTCATATTCATACTAGATAGGTTTGAGCACCAACAGGGCTAGAAGGAACGCTTGGAAAAATTCATGATAATCATTTGAGGAGACCCATTAGTTCCATATGGGCCTTACCGTTGGGTAATCTCTAACAAAAAAATTTGATGACCCGTGCTTGGAGTGTTTATTTGATTCATTATTTATCAATGTTGGGTTTAGCCATGGATCATTTTATTAATTAAACAGGAGCTTTTGATTGTTTTTGTTAGATGTTTTTAGCAAGTTGATGTACAGGTTTTTGGGACTATATATGTTCTAAAGAGAGCGATTTGTGCGAGGATACGAAGAAAACATGATTAGTGCAAACCAGACCTGAAAACGTATGAGGGTAGAAAAATAGACAAGAAGCCGTCGAAGGTCCAACGACCAGTCGTTTAGCAAGGAATGACTGGCTGAACTTTGCTGATGTTCAAGTCGAGAGGAGACTGACCGGTCTTTTGGAAAGGTACGACTGGTTGGTAGCCAAACCAGAACAAGGAAGGATCGATTCTTGGGTTCCAATGACCAGTCGGAGAACTCATAGAGGCACCGACTTTGATTTGAGAGCTTCTACAATCTCGCAAGAGTCTGACTCAAGGTGAATCTTTGCGAACTTAGGGCCAACTGTCAACCAATAATAATAGCCACTAAATCGGCTTCCCAACTAGAGCATTTTCCTAACTCCTAAGAAAAATTTATAATCCATTTACCATTCAAGTCACGTAAGAGTCGCCCTGTTGATGCCATACCTGAGTCCAATTTCCTAGCTCCATCGCAGTTTAACTTTATCCAACTTGATATTGGCAGAATCCATCGAACCATCTTTGCTTCTTGTTTTGATTTTAACAATATAGGTCGTTGAAGTTGAGAGATTGAGAAGTGGATCTCTGATGCTGATCATCAAATATCTTGTAATGGATAATGTACAATCTTCATTTGTCCTTCAAATACTAATTGATCGCGCCATTTCCAAAGGTTCCATACCAAAACTCCAAACAAAACAGCCCATGAAGAACTATGGTTCCAGCTAACTTTAAAGAGATTTTAAAACCAACCAGTCCTGAAGGTTAGATCTAAAGAACTGTCTAGAGCTTCCCCAAGAAAACAATTGAGACTATAATCTTTGGGCAAATCTGCAATCTCATAGAACATGTCGAGTGGTTTTCGATTAATTCCAACAATGTGGATATATATCCGAAGCTACAAATTTTTTTTCCAGGCATAAGCTTTTAGTTGGGATTCTATTACGAGGCACCAACCAAAGAAAAAGTTTGATTCTCTCTGGTCCCTCCCATCCCCAAATAAATTTCCATAGTCGAATTATATTTTGGTGATCATCTTGTTGAAGAAATTTACGAGCTAATTGCATCATGAATTTTCAATCTACGGTTAGGTAAATTAGGTTTTAATTTAAATTAATTCACAATTTATTATTCAATTTGTGAATTGATTGGTTTTTAATAAAATTTCCTATAAGATCGATACTTGTTAATCAGAACTATATCACTTGTTGATAGTAATGTACCTACGATAAAGATAAATTCAATTTTATACAAATAATATTTTCTGAATAGAGGCCATTAGAGACAAATGTCATGACCGAAACTCAGACTACTCGTCATTCAGCTTCGTGTGTGACTCGTCCCTCAAATCTGGTGTCTCAATCAAGGAGAATTGACACATTAATGGAGAATCAATCAAAGACAATCGGGGAATTCAATGGGAATCCGTTCTTGCCATATAGGAGACCCGATTTGAGGAATCAAGGTAATCAATGTGATCAAAGATTACCATAGATGGGAAATCAGCCATTAGTGCTTGCCTTGTATATCTTTGTATAGACACTGTTAGATTGGTTGACTCCTAACTTTACGAAGCCTATAAAACATATTTCGAGGAGCACACGTGTTCGAATGTTCACATTTTAAGGCATGACCGAGATCGGGTGGTGAAATTACCAAAATACCCTCGGATCCCGTTTTCCAAGAAAATACACTCCGATATTCCTTTTTCAGAGGCAAAACCTCAAATCGACACCTATGAGTCCCAATGACTCATCCAAAGTGGATAAGGGTCGTGAAAATCCAACCACATTTCGTATGGACCCTAAGAGTGCAAAGTGGTCCGAATCGATAAAATAGTCAATTAAATTGCAATCATCCTTCACTAACACTTAGAAAATCCATCCAATTCGCATTAAACTCGAGCTATAATTCAAAGCCCACTAATTTCGTTGTCAAAATTTGATTGGGACTTCGGCCCAAATAGCCTAGAGGGTCAGGATCGCACACTTGCCTTGGCTAATGTTACCGTACTCAATAATGACACCAATACTCTAGTGTAAACTAGCATGCTATGTGGCAAGCAGAATTTCCATAATAAATGATAGGATGGCTCCTCTTTGCTTAACCAAAGACAAGTTTAACGTACATGAATAACATAGTTCCAAGTTGTTATATTCGACCTTTAAACATACTTTAGCTTCAATATATTGAGCCCTTACTTAGCTATCTAAAGCCCAAAGCTAGAAATTAATCACCAAGGCATCTTTCCTATAAACAAGCTGTCAGGCCCCGGATCCCAACAATTTAGCGTGACAATCGCCATAGATCCTCTATAGACATTTTGACAATATACAATAATGCATACAATGAATTCACAAGGCTAATGGCATAATAACAAAACAGCGGAGGATATTAAAATTTGTATTTAAAACAAAGCACAACGAATATAAGATAAGTATTGATGTCCCCGGGTGACATTGCACAACCCCAGGAAAATATATATCAAGGATGAGCATATTACAACAATTACATGCTTGAATTCGATATTGATAACATATCAATAAATCATTACAAACAAATAACTCAGGGAAAATCAACTAGGAATTTAGTCCTCATACGATACCTCAGATCCTCGCAATCCACCTAAGTCTTCATGTCCTTCCTAGGAGTGAGCTTTGTTCATCAACCTTGCAATCATGCCACGAACCTAACATAAATCTGCCAGGTGAGCGGACGAAAAAAATATATTCAAAGAACACATGCAATCATACACTTATTAAGCACAAATAGTGGCATACGATGAGACTTGATGAATCATAAAATAATGCAGCACAGTCACAGTTAGATGGCACATACGCATAGCATCCAAAACAATAATACCATGACTGGGCTGGTAAAAACTCTTAGTCTGTTGAGGGCCTAGTGTTGGGACTGAGATACGTCAGTGGTAATTCCTTGACTTACCTTTTTCTTAATTACCCATTCCACTAATGCTATCGGGGCGTTAGGTGATGGCAACTCCACCTTCAATGTACATGTCTTGTGTTTATCAGCTTGTTTGTATCGTCCTTGTCCCCCTTGTAGCCTTGAATTGATTGGTGTCTCCATGCCTTGCTACTATACTCGGAGAGCTCTAAAAAATCGCATGGGTTACCCATGTTATGCTTATGCATTCACATCTAGTATATCCAATTCATTCGATGCATTGTATGCCGAACAATTTTCATGGTATCATAGTGCATTATTCAAATCATTCAAATTATTCAAATAATTTCCGCAATAGAGAACGATAAACAAAATCCGTCCACTCATGGTTTTCCCGATATTCGAAAAGCCCACACTTGATCCTCAATTGTCAGACTGATTTGCGTCGATAGGTATCCACCTATAAATAAAATCATAGTTGATTCTTCAATATTGTAAACTAGATTACATAATCACACATAAAATTACACTTCAATAACCTTAATTTGACACGTTTCTACCCGATAACTAATTCGGAATTGATTCGGATATTTTTCCTATTCTTCCTTATTTTTCTGAATATTTTTCTAATAAGTTAACCTATCAAATCAATTCCAATTTAATAAATTCTGGCACCATTAGGCTCTTTATAATGTCTAGTATTTCCTGTAATTTTGGGGGACCTTTTTTCTTATTTTTCTGATATTTTTCTCTATTTTTTTTTCATTTTTGCCAATTTTTAAAAAATTTTTAAGAATTTATTTATTTTTATCCAATCAAAACGTGACATTTGGCAGCTCCAAGCACTGCTAGGATGACTCTTGAACCACCAGATTTTTTTTCACACAATATGGTCCCCGCATGGCACGCATCCCTCGAGCCTAAAGCTTGGGACCCTGTATGGCCTCATATCCAGGCAACATGTCGCCTGAAGGATAGATCGTCTTCTTCCCCAACATGCCAAGGTTGAAGGTTTTTCCTCAAAATCCTAATTCTTCAATCGCACAACAATACTCAAAATAATCCCCACTACACTCAAGCACACATCAATTTGAGTATAACCCTATAAAAATCATCTAATTTCATACTTTAAATCTTGCACACACAGAGGATGAAGATCCAGATATTTTTGGTTGATTTCTCACCTAAAACGAGTGATTCGAGACCAAGAATAACACAAAAGAGGTCGGGCTGGGTTCACAGGAGAAGGCCGAAGCTCAAGGAGACATTTTCGGCTTCAAAAGGGAATAAGGGAGAGAAATAGCCAAAACGAGATTCTTATCCTATTGGCTGACCGGAAACGAGGGAAACCGGGAGGGACTTAAGCGGCAATAGGTAAACGGGTGAAACAACGTCGTGTTGAAGTACGAAACGACGTTGTACAAGCAGCCCAATCCAAACAACAACCTTAGATTAAAAAGACACCTTTTGGTGAGTTTTGATAGCCATGGTCAAAACGACATTGACCTATGTCGTTTTGACCCAGAATAAAATATTAATATAGTTAATAATATTTATACATAAAATATTCTAAAATTCATAAAAATTACCCTAGTACTCTGAAAAATACATAAAAAATTTCTATAAATTCCTATCCATCTATACCATAAAATTAATTTTCTCAAATATATATTATTTACTAAAATTTAAATACCATTATTTTCTTCTTAGAAAAATCACTAAAATTTTAAATTTACCTCCAACATTTTTTATAAAATTTGTACACCTTCTAATACCCTCAATAAACCAATTTATGGTCTGAAGACTCCAAAATCATCAATATCCCTTTGATAATGATTTTTGAATCATTTTTCATTAATTAAAATGAAATTTTCAATACTAATTTAAAACTCCCATATTTATACGGACCATGCCATAAGTTCGTAAACACTTCCATATGATGGGCTAAGGTTCGTTAATATCGATAATCCTTCCTTCGGCTTCTCGGCCTAAACAGGTTAAAAATTTCTGATTTTTACACAAGCAGCAGTTATTTATAGGCATAAAAATAGAGAAGGTATTCTTACCATATCCTTCAACTTCCACATTAATAAAACCATTGATTCTGCCCAGGGTTAACGACATTGATCCTCCCTCCCCATATAATTACAGAACAAAATGGAGACAACCAGATTCATCACTGCCCCTCATTTGTTTGCGGTTCTTGTTGCAAATTCTCAATCACCTTAGGCGCAACGATGGTTAATGTTACCAGATATTTTTACCCCCTGGCTCTTCACCTTGCCTTGGGAGAGGGGGGCTTACCCTGATTATTGTTACCATATTTCATAATGACACTAGTAGTCTTGTATAAACTAGCATGCAAGGTGGTATTGTATATAGAATTTTCATAATAAATGATAAGGAGACTCCTTATGTTTACTTAACTAAAAACTTCAACTGCTTGCATATTTTAGCTTTAAATTAAGTATTGACCCCATGCTTAGGCCACACTCTATCTAAAGCTCAAAGCTATAAATTAACCACCAAGATATAATCTTGCTAACAGGTAGAGTACACTCTATCTAAAGGCCAAAACTAAAAATTAACCACCAGATAAATATGTGCAAAAATCTACCAGGTGAGTGGTGGGGAAAAATACAAGCATAATATAAGAATTATGAACATACAAATCCCAAAATAATTGGTAATTTAGAAAGCACAATAAAACAGATAAGCGATATCAACTACATGCATAAGCTAATATCTTATTATAGAATTCCATTTTAGTCGAGCATTCAAAGTATGATTGGGTTGGCATTTGTTTGCAGTCTTTCCAGGTCTTGAATAAGACTCGGATCTTTCAGTGGTATCCTAAGTGATTTCTTTTATTTTTTACTTATATTCATCATTTCCATACCCGATATTTAACACACCTCTACAACTCAATTTCAATGACAATGCCGGGACGTTCCGTGATGGAAACTTCACCTAAACAATTTCCCAAACCTACAAGAATGGTTATTAAGTGCATAATAAAATGATAAACCCGTCCAACCTTATTCTTCATGGTTTGGCATCTTCACGCCACGTTACCAAAGTCGAAGAGCTCATAAGAGTTGCATAGATTATCCAATGCAGACACATTTCTGATCTATTTTTATTTTTCTATATTTTCCATCATTTCTTTGATTTTTTTTACCCATAAAAAAACTCAGATTTGTACAAACTTAATACCATTGAAATCTTCACAATTTCTAATATTTATTTTTATTTTTTCATTTTTTTTCCCCTTTTATTTCTATTTTTTTTGTAATTTCCACTAACTTTTGACTTTTCTGTCTAATTTCTATAATGTTTGTCTATTTTTTTTGCAATCCAATAGGTAGCAACACGAGCGCACATCAACATTATACCCAAACCTCTGGGATTCTGATGGATGTCTCACTTTGAGCTTCCCACATGTCTTGCCCCAAACCCCAAAATTTTTGCTCGATAGTTTGCCATATACCCATTATATATACTACTTAATATCGAGCAACACATATAAAGGGACTACAAGGCTAGATTGCAATCAATAGTGGAAGAAAGGATTAAATAAGAAGGTAGCGGCAATATAATATACAATAGTGTTGTTCGAGTGGACACTTACCTTTTTTACTAGTTGATTTTTATTTTATACATCACTGACCTTTGTATATTAGTTCAAACCCAACACAACCATGCAAACCATATGCACAGGCATATGATACTAGGAACTCAAAGGAATAACATGCGCAATACACACTAGCAACCACAAACTTTATATTTTATATAACTAACCGTAGATCAGTTGGGAACTTGTCTGACGATCAAGTTTTCTTAGATAATCTCGCAGAGACCAAATCTAGCAATCTGGCAAAAACTTGCCAAGTGAGTGGTCGGGAAATACAATCAGAATGAATAAACACCAATCATAAAAATAGCAATACTAAAACAAAACATTCATAGAATATACAAAGCTCAATAAACCAACAAACACAAGCAATTCAATCAACCAATTATGAAATTCTTTATTAGGTGAGCACATAGAGCTTTTTTGGGCTGACATACTCTCATAGTCTTTCCAGATCTTGGATAAGACTAAGATTTTTCAGTGGTAACCTAATGTACTTTTTCCTCAATCTTGTGTTCTCTTGTTAAGCAATCATACAATCTATTAAACACTTTCCTAAAACCCAATTCCACTGACAATGTCAGGTCGCTAGGTGATGGTAGCTCCACCTAATCGATTCCCCAAACCTGCAAGCAACAACTATTATATGTGCATTTATCAATAAACCTCATCCAACCTTATTCCTCATAGTCTGGCATCTTTACACCTCACTACCAGACCCAGAGAGCTCTTCAAGGGTTACATAGGTTGTCCTATGCAAACTCATGCTATTATTGCATCATTATTCGATGAAATTGTAATACAAAATAGCAATCATATTATCATAAAATCACTTTAATATATAGGCATATAATGAAATCATCGATTATTTATGACTTGTCTAGATATGCATGCTTATGCAATTCTAATTATCTTCCTTAATTTAAATCCACCATAAGAATGTCATGCGTATGCACACAACCAACTACTCATAGTTTATGGCCTTGACTCTTCTTCGAGATCCGATCCTGGAAAAGATTGGCTTCATCGATTTAACTCAATACCTATCAATCGAAAGAATTATCTTTTATTACTCTCCTGTCAAATCATAATTTCTTAAATATACATTTCTAATCCCTTAATTATGTCAATGTTATTCAATTATCGATTCGACACAATTTCTGGTCCTCTTGTTATTTTTTCTATATTTCTACCAACTTCCTCAATTTATTTGACCTATCTAACCATCTCAGATTTCAATAAATTTGGTTCTATTAGAATCCACACAATTTCTAGTATTGTTTTTTTAAAAAATTCCATATTTTCTTTAATTTATTTCTAATTTTCCTTATTTTCCGGCCTTTCTGCCTAATTTCTATAAATTTCCAGTCAATTTTCCATGGGCTGACATGTGGTAGTACGAGCTCACACCAACACAAGTGTTGCCATGGCTCCTCCGACCCTATTATCCTATGATCTGAACGACCTGTCATTTATTCATTTATCAAACTAATTATTATACACTAAGCTCTTAAATGACCTGTCATATAATTTATATTCGAATAACATGTCATTCGTTATTATTCTTTGTACTATATGTATTTCACATTCAAATTATTATTCTTATATAACCTAGACGACGAGTCTCCCCTCCTCGAGCCTAGATGACCGGTAGGTTGGGATGCCCACAGACAACCCGTCATCCGCGATCATCCCTATCCTCCAGCTGTGGGGTTTTTGCAAACCCCTAGCTAGAAGAATTTTGTCCAACCTACTCGATTAAACTTCCAACGTTAGCAATAGTCACTTCAAAACATAGTCCTAGTCTAACTGAATAAAACCCAGCCATCATAATCTATTTTTATCAGATCTAAAGCCATCAAATTGAAGGTTTAGGGTGCCCGAGTTTCCGGGCCATAAGCTTATCCAATTTGCTGGCAAACTCACTCGATTTTCCTCACAATTGCTCGCAGACACTTTCCTTCCTCTCTCGCTGGTAGCAAATGACAATCTTCAACCCTATAGCAGGCTATACCCAGACGTGTCCCTTCAGTGTACTTGTTTTGACCATGCATGGGTTGAAAGGGAAGACAAGTGTGGGGGTAAGGCATGTGTAGTGTGGAGAGTGTTTCATCTGATAACTATTCTCCTATAGTTAACATGACAATGTTTCAAGTCTGGAGAAAATGGTGCCAGGGGAAAAGAAACTAAGGTTTCTATCCCTAGGGCAGTTGGATCAAAACGTCAGAGGAGTTTGTCATTTTGACTAGGCTTGGTCAAAATGACGGAGTCTTACGCATTTTGACGACACTTCTTTATCCTTCCTCCTTTTTTTATATAATATAATAATATAATAATATAATATAAATTTAAAATTTCAGAAATCAATTAAAATTATTAATAAATAACATACAACCTAAAAAAAATTATCCAGAAAATTCTAATAAATTCCTCAAAAATAATAGAATATTTTACAATAATTTATTTTTTTTATAATTATAAATTAATAATAAATATAGTACTTTAAAAATCATAATTAGAAAATCCTTAAATATCCGTATATTCTTTTGAAAAATCCGAGGAAATTTTTATATCTTCATATCTCATCTTGAATCTTAATTTGAGTCTCTAATACCCAAAATTCACTTAGATTCTCCACATAATAATTGTTTTTCATAATTTTTCAATTTATAACTACAATAACATTAATACGCAACTTCAAAAATATAAAAATTCGTGTTCTATTTCAAATTTCTGGGTTTCAAAACAAGTTTATTATTTATTTAAACGATATAATAAAGATTTTATAAAAGTGAAGGTGAAATTACAAAAATACCCTCAGTTTTCGCATCGGAAAAAGAACGTGCCCCATTTTCCTACTTTATTTGACAGTAGACTTATCGTGTAAGCCCATAGGGCTTAACAGAAGAGTATTCACATTGAATCCTTCTCTTTCTAACTACTGAGCCGTTTTTCAGGCCTTGGTCCAAACACCAAAATCCAACCCATCGATTTTAAATATCAGGGTCTCCCACCACGACTCGTCTGATCCTACTTACCCACCTTCAAATGACCTGTCACTTAGGTATATTTCAAACTACATGTCATTCATTTCCTACTTAAATGACCTGCCATTCAATTCAATCTTAGATGACATGTCATTCATTATTATTCTTAAACTAAATATATATTTAGGCGATATGCCACATGGTGCTTATGTTAAACAACTTGTCTCCTAAATCTTAATAAAAAACTCATAGCTTATCTCCATTCTTAAACGACCTGTCATCAGGACACCCTCGATGACCTTCCTCAGCTTAACACCCCTGATCAGAGACCTACTCGATTTTTTCCCCTTTTCACGCAGATCTACTTGATTATGCATCCAACAACTCCAATAAACATATCAAAACACAAGTCTAAGCTACCTGGTTGCAACTTATACAACAAAATCAAGTTTTACTCAGTTAAAATGTCATGCCCTGGACTCTAAATTTATTTATATATTTATTTTTGTGTGAGACCTGACTAGGCCCACTATATACACTATCTATTTACACCGCAATGTATACAATGAACCTACAAGGCTAGAATAAAAATCGACAGTGGAGGTATACTAAGGATTATATTCTATAAACAAACAGCGGAAGACAAGGAAAAGACGATGTCATTTGGGTAGACATCGTGGAATAACTGTTACTACTTGGTCCTAGTAACATTCGTATGATTTACGATCAATTATGTTTACCCAAAGTTCACTAGTTACCCAAAATTGAAACTTATGAGACGATTTAGGGATATACTCCCGTATGACTTTCTCTTGCCAGACTTGTTCCGGCCACCTGTGGAAAAATTCGGAGAACAAGTGTGGCTCAGGGTACGTGGAAGGCGGAAGCAGCTCCTGCAGGTAACTCATACCATAGGTAAAATCACGCCGATTAACTCAACAAAGACATGACATCGTTTTAAAGCAAAACAACGTAGGGCTCCTCTTCTTCGAAAGCTCGACCAAAATGACAGAACCTCCTGCATTTTGACTAGACCTAATTTTTTTATTTTCTATTTAATTTAATATTATTATAAAAATAATATTTAATATATATTTAAAATTGAATAAAATTCCAAATAATTAGTCTAATATCTCAAAAAAATCCAGAAAATTATGATAAATTCTAAAATGATTAAATTATTTTTCTTAAAATTATAAAATTAATAATAAATATAATACCTCAAAAATCATTTATAGAAAAATCCTTAGGTACCAAAATATCCTTTCAAAAATTTCAAGAAAATTCTCATATCTCTATATCTTATCTTTAAACTTAATTTAAGTCTTCAATCACCAAAAATTTTCTCAAAATCTCCATATAGTAATTATTTTTATGATTCTTTAAATTCATGCCTATAATAACATTAATACTAGGTATTCGAAAATAGGAAGGTTTGGGTTTCAATTCGGATTCCTAAGCTTCGAAAAAAAAATTCGAAAGATACTTTTCAAGGTTATCAGTATCAAGAGGAATTCAATAAAATTTAATATAACTGAAAGCGAAATTACAAACATACCCCCGATTCGGGTTTCAGAAGGAATGTATCTTTCCGGGGTCGTTAATCAATAGCTATATCATGTAAGTCCAAATGACTAAACATGAGGGTTTTATTCCCATTGAATCCTTCTTTTAACATCTAATAGGCCGATATATACATTCTAGGCCCAATACTAGAATCTGATCCATCAAATCAAATATCAAGGTCTAACATTCTACCAACCTTCTAGGAAGTTTCGTTCTCGAAACTTATCTACAATAGTTCATACATCTATTCTCATTCCATATCATATACATCCATACCATCACACTAACTTAAGTTCTTTTTCTGATACTAACACATGGACAAACATACTGCTAGTTTCTTGTTCCTCAGATAAGATTCTCATTCTTATTCTTCTCTAGAATCCTTTTCTTCCAATACTACTGGTTTATCTCATACTCTCCTATATTTTCAGTAATATATCAAACTCTAAAATGTATGCTTCTAAATATCCCACTCAGCTAATTTGTGAGAACCAAGTATTTTGAATCAGTGAAATGAATGAGGATAGTCATTTTAGAATTGAGATATGGTTCGTATTTAGGAAAAAGGGTGTTGAAAGAGATGAGGAACCCTCCCGTCTAGCTATTTGGGCTTACAAGAACGAACTTGTTATATGTTTCTAAAAAAAAACAGATTGAGGGTATTTTTGTAATTTCACCGTTGTCCTATAAAATTTTAAATTTTATTTCTTCTAACAATCAAATACTGGTACTGTTTATAGATAGATTGAAATTTGAAATCCGACATAGGATTCGAATCTTTCTTAATTTCAAAGTTTGCTATACAAGCAATTATTTAGGTATTAAGTGTGAAAACTTTCGATGAATAAATTTTGTGAAAGTTTTGTGTGGGATTTGATTTAATAAGTACCTAGATACATTCAGAAATAATTTATGAAAATGTAAGAATTTCCCGAAAATTTTCAAGGATGTATAATGATATTTAAGGATTTTCTTTTATTTTAGGGTATAAAATTAATTATAAATTCTATATTTCTGTAAAAATTATTTTTAATTTATAAGATTGATATTATGATTTTTAAGAATTTATAAGAATTTTCTGGGAATTTTCAAAGTTAATATGGTATTTATAATGAATTTTATAAATTTTGATTAATTTAAGTATATATTAATATTATTTAAATTTTTATTATATTTTTTTAAAATAAAAGAAATAAAAAAACGATGGTCAAAAAGTGGAAGGCTCCGTCGTTTTGATGTATGGGCGGATTATGGTAGGATACCCCAATCTTGTGTACTGAACGACATTGTTTTACGTCGAATCCAAAAGACGTCGTATTTGTTCCTGAGCTTAGTCACCAGCCGAGGCCATCTCCAGCCCTACATGTGTGTGGCACACACACCCGTACCCTCCCTCTCTCCACACGTAGCTGGAAGGAATCCAACAATGGGGTTACGTGTGACTGAGCCCTGAACCCAGCCCTAGAACCTCATTTTCAAGTGAGGAAAACTTTGTGGAGGTGAGGACGAGTGTGTTGCGAATGATGTGAAAGAAAAATCGAAAGTTTACCAGCGTCTGGGGTAAATTTTTTTCCAGGAGAACTCAGGCGCCTTATAGTCATGAATTGCTAGTGTTAGAGTTGATTAAATTTTTCAATAATGGTAGAATTCGGGTTATATAGACTAGAACTAAGTATAGATGCATATATTGAAGTGTTTGACTAGATGGATTGATGAAGTAAAAAAAATATGACGGCTAGGTTTTTCTGGAAAGGGAGGTGACCTAAGGAAGAAGACGACCTCGGATGACAGGGTGTCCCCAACGACATGTTGTCTAGGGACTTGATGAAATGTATGTCGTTTGATTTATAGCTGAACTATGTGTAGTTTATGACGGGCATCAGGTGATGGTTCGTCTGATTTGGAATGAAATGACAAGTAGTTCGAATCAAGATTAAATGACCTATAGTTTAAAAGGCATACGAGAGATGGGTCATATGGTACCTAAGGTATACAGGCTCGGACAAGTTGTGGCAGGCTCTAGGTGAGCCACGTGTCGACATCTTGGAGGTTTGAGAATGTGTTGGCATGTGCCTATCCTGCCACGTCAAGGCTTGGAAGGAATTTTCAGAAAAAAAATTGATAGAAAAATTGGAAAATAAGGAAAAATCGAGGAAAAGTAGGAAAAAAAAAGGGAAAAAATTAAGAAAAATATTAAAAATCTAGAGGAATCCAATGGTACCTAGTTTGATTAAATCTGAGGTCATTTGATGGGTTAGTTAAGTCGTGGAAGTTGAATGAAAAATAGGAAAAATAAGAAATAAATCAGAAATGTCGTTTGATCAATAATTTACGTATGAGACTGCTATTATGACTTAAAAAAGTGTGAAATTAGGGTAAGTACAGTGTTTGAATGATTTTTAAATAAATTCTTAATTAACAAATGTAGAAGTGAATCGGCAGGTTCAGAACCCTCTGGAATCAAATCCTAAAGAAGAACTTCCATAAACTAGTGAGTGATTGGTGTTTGTGGGCGTGCATAGTTTTATTTACAATTTCGTAAATTAAGCTTTTAAATCCTTTAAAAGTTTGTATCGTTATTGTGTTGCTATACTCTTCGTCATTGTGTTGAGTCGTATGTATTAAAGTAACAGTGTGCATATGGTGTTGGTCACTATAGGTTAACCTATATCACCCTTGAGAGCTCTTAGGGTTTGGTAGCAAGGCGTGAAGATGCTAGATTCATTTTCCAAGGAATAAGGTTGGACGGGGTTTAATTAAAATGAATACACATCGATTAACCATTCTTTGCAAGTTAGGGGTATTGCTTAGGTGAATCTACTATCACCTAACGATCCGACATTGTCAGTGGAATAGACCTTAGACTATTGTTCATAATAATAAGTCTATCGATTTAGAAATCAAAAGACTAAATATTAACGAGTAGGGTTACCATTGACAGATCCTAGTCTTGTTCAGGACTTAGAAAAACTATGAGTCTCATGCCAACCTAATGTGTGTTTGTGTGGTCACTAAGGATTAAATTTCATAATTGCTGTAATTGTATGCTTGTTTTTTAAGAAAATTGTTGGTGTGAAACATTTTTTGCATCGATTTGATTTTCTTATGGTATTCGTTTTCCTTAACATATTTGATATGCTTGCCCAATTTTTTTGAGATATTTAAATCCGATCACTCATCTAGCAAGTTTTCCTGCCAGATCCTTAGATCTGTTGTGTACAGGACCCTTATAGGCGGCTACTTTTGACAACTAAAATCCCATATGGTAATGCGATTAGTTGTTTAAGATATCTAATGATAATGATATGTGTAGTTAGTACTTTTTCTCTTTTTGAGTCATGTATAATATCTGTCTATGCATAAGGTTTGGATTTAGGTTTAGAGTTTCTGTAAAAATGTATGTGTTTCCGTGAATGTAATATATCAATAAATGGGCAAATGCTATCCGAATAGCACTATTGCTCCTCAAAATACCACTGCAATTTATTTTGTTTTTTTCCGCTATCAAATTTCTTTTTGGCATTGTAGGCTCAGTATATATATTTTCGGTGACTATAAGTGTATATGCTAGGTCTACGGCAGGGGGACGGTCGCATGTGCAATAAATAAAATTTGGGACATGGTGGTCTAGTGTAGTGCGACGATCCCTCACATAATTCATCTCCAAATCTCTATGCCAAATATAGCACAACACATCATAACCACATAGGCACAAAAGCACAACATAAATATGTAATGTATTTAAATAATCAGAAGGCTTAAAATGGCTAGATAAGGGAACACAACTTTTACAGTGTACAAGATTTTTTCTAAACCAATGACGTTATAACTAGAGTTATCAAGGTAATAGAGCCTAACTGGAGAAGAAGATGATGAAGAGCTGGTACCAGATGTTATATCTATAGAAGTTATCTCTGGAGTAGGATCCAGTGTCCAACGAATATTAGGGTTAGAAACATACATAGGCTCAAGTGGTGGAGAAGGTGGTGGCATTGGTTCACGTTCATCCGCTGCTCCTAATATCACTTGACAATTTCTAGAAATATGACCAGATCCTCGACATCGAAAACAATATATATCCCTCATTGATCATCCCCTACGATCACGAGCATATTCCCATTCTCTTCGAAGCGGATATCTCTCCTCTATGTTCTGCCTTCCTCCATTTTCAGGTTCAAGTTGATCTTGGGGTAATGGTGGGGGTAATGGGCCTTCAAATCCCAACGTACTCACCACATCATAAAACATTGCCTATTCACCATTCAGCAAGGCATCTTCTGCATACACATCTGTAACAACCCAAAATAGTGGTGCCCTTCTCCTCGGATTAGGCTGAGGAGGTTTTTCAGGTGGTGGAAACATAGATAGTGGGTACTGCTGTGGCCAGTGGGGCGATTCACCATCTCCAAATGGAAAATCTCTAGATCCGTAGTAGGCCATATTTCCTGGACATCTTAAATCAATATTCACAATCACGTTAGCATGTCAAATACATGTTTCTTTTCTGCCAAAATGTCAACAAACAATGTGGAGCAACGAATCTCTATGGCCCAAGGAGGAACAAACACACATAGTCAGATATCAGGTATTGTCTGGCAGTGGGACACTTTTAATCCCTCGACACCTTAGCACTGGGATTCGAACCACCATCCACTACCTTTTGCTCCTTCAAGGAGAACACCTCTAACCAATTCAACTGCAACTGAATTGGTGAGAGGCATCCTCCTTGAAGGAACTAAAGGCAATGGGTGGTAGTTTGAATCCTAGTGGCAACATGCCAGGGATTTTGTATGTCCCATTAGGCCTTGAGTCGGAGAGATTCGTTGCTCTCCCCAGATAGTACATGATATGTGAGTTGGAGATTCATTGCTCCACATTGTTCGTTGCTCCTCCAGGGAGGAAGGTCCTCACATAAAAGGTGCCTTTTAAATGAGAACCTCCTTCCCTAGAGAAACAACGAACAACGTGGAGCAACGAATCTCCAACTCACATATCAAGTATTTTCTGGGGCGAGCAACGAATCTCTTTAGCCCAAAGCCCAGTAGGATATATTAAATCCCTGGCACACTGCCACTAGGATTTGAACCACCACCCAGTGCCTTTGTTTCTTCAAGGAGGACGCCTCTCACCAATTCAGCTGCTTAATTGGTACGAGGCGTCCTCCTTGAAGGAACAAAAGGCAATGGATGGTGGTTCGAATCCTAGTGGCAGCGTGCCGAGGGATTAAAAGTGTCCCACTGCTAGACAATATCTGATATGTGAGTGTGTATGTTTGTTCTTCTAGGGAGCGGGTCCTCACAATAAAGTTTGAAAATTTGTCTAAATTTAAATTAAGAGATTTCTCCCATTTTAGAATTAATTTTAAGTCTTATGGATCATTTTAAACTTAAAATTAACCGTAGGTTGATTTAAAGACTTGAAATTAAAGCTATACAGAAAATCTTGGCTCTTAAAATTGATCTCAAGTCATAAGATAAATCAATTACGAGTTATTTTAGTCACTTTGCTCATAAAAATAAGATTTCTGCCCAAATTGATTTTTGAATGATGTAGAAATAGAGGCTCAAATAAATCAGTATATAAGAAAATTTTGAGTCTTGAGTTTGGTTATAAAAAGCTCAAAACCCATAAAGTAATCGAACTAAAATATGGAAAAATTAATCTAAACTTCATTTTCATATTCTTTTGAAACACACATGATGTTTAATGGAAAAATCTTGTAAGAAAATGAAATCTCTAGTTTTTACTTATATGTTTTTCCTTGGATAACATATGTTTTTCCTTTGATAACATATGTTTTTCTGTTACAAAATCCAGATTATTATTCAAGTCCAAATCTTTTAATTTTTACAACATGAAATATCAATTAATTTATAGGTTGAAGCAGCATCTCACCCAAACGGACTCTCCTATGTAAACCATAAAGATAAATTATTTGATTTATTAAAGGATTATGATATTCATGCGAATGATTATCAACCAAAAGGAAGGTAACTATCGTCAGGCAAGAATTTCATAATCACATAAGAAATAAATAATTTATAGGTTGACACAACATCCCTCCAAAATGGGCTCTCCTCTGAAGACCTTTACAGTTAATTATTTATTTTTGAGTATGATATTTTATGTGAGTAGATATCGGCTCAAAGGAAAGTGCTATTGTCGGGAAAAAATATCATAATCATAAGGGATGATAGGCTGTATTGGCAATTTATTTATCCAAAGGATTAGAAAAATTTTGGGTAATGTCATTATTGTTGCCTAATCATTGGCATAGGAAAGTTATTGTGAGCCAACTCTCTGTTCAAAGACTAGACTTGGGTCACGCCAATTTTCTTATGATTTTGTTATGGATTATAATTTGAAACTTTTCAAATATTTTAGTGATTTCTTTCACTAATTACTCTTTGTTCTCTGTTTTTTAGTGAATTTGACTATCTTCACTGGTGGCATCCCTGAACTAGATGGGGCAAGCATTAAAGACTAGAAAGAGTATTCTGTGTTTTCTAGCATTTAAGGATATTGATTTGGCACTAAGGGAATCACATCCAAAAGAGCTCACAGATGATAGTACTTTTGAAGAAAACAAGGAAATGAATTAATGGGAAACATCAAATCGACTAAGTTTGTTAATGATTAAGGGCATAATTCCAGAAAATTTTCTCAGATTTATATCAAATGATGTTAATGCATGTGAGTTCCTTGAACGGTTAGAACAAAGCTTTCTTAAAAGCGAAAAGAAGGAGACAGTTGCACTTTTGCTGAAATTATTTTCCATGGAGTATAATAGTTCACAAAGTATAAAGAATTATGTTTCCGAGATAATTCATATAGTCTTATAATTAGGGACACTGAAGTTAGATCTATCTGATGATCTTTTGGTATACTTCATCCTAATGTCCTTAATTCTCAATTCAGAAATTTTGAGAAGAGTTATAACTATCAAAAGGATAAATGGACAGTTGATCAGCTCATTTCAAATTTGGTCTAGGAGGAGGAAAAATTGACACCTGAAAGAAAGAGAAAAGGAAGTGAGAGACAAATAGGCTCATTGCAAACAAACCAAGGCTCTACATTAGGCAAAAGATGGGAAAGTGTCTGTGAGCTCTCATTTCAAAAGTAAATATGCTCAATATACCAGGTATCTTCCTTGGCATATAAAGAAAGGTATGCCTCTTACTCCTGTTTGTTAAGGGGTTAATATTTTGTTTCACTACTAAATATACTTTGTGTATATTTTGTAGGCTTACCAATGCCAGTCAAATGTTGATTACTCATCAATATGGGATGTTAGTGCTACTGAATCTCAAGCTATAGAAATTCTAGAAATTTTAGAATTTAAGCTATTATTTACTATTTTCAAGACGGATTATAGCCATTATGTCTATATTGAACGATATAAGAAAATTTTTGTTCATTTGGATTCAGATATTTTGTCTCTCTATTATTTGAAATGATTAATTCACATAAAACATGGAGAAGTCCCTTAAGGAGTCTGAAATGATATTACTTCTATTATTTGAAATGATTACTTCACATAAAACCTTGTATTTTGGTCACGAAAAAACAAAATATTAACCATTTAGATTTCTAATGATTATCATAAATATTTGAGTCACTTCTGAAAAATAAGAATTGACATGTTTGTATAATTCATGGAATTAGAAATGCACTTGATATGCTAACATTAGCCATTTTAGATAAGTTTATAACAAACAAGATGAGAAAATAAAAGTAATTAAAAGATTACTTTTATTATACAGAAGTTCTCTCAATGAAAAAATACCTTTAAGATGAAAAATTTCTATCTCCTTAAAAGAATGTTGAGGTTGAGGGGGAGAAAACACTCACAACTATAGAAGAGAGAAGTTTTTATTCATAAATATTCTAAATGGTTAAGTTAACAACAATTTTTCTCATCAAAATATCCCATAAGAACAACCTCAGCATATATAGACTCTTTAAGGATATTAATTCCTTCAGAGAAATCTATCATAACATAGAGAAGTGTAGCTTCAGACTTATTGCATTTCATGATGTAATTTTCATTAGGTAATCGAAAATTCAAAAGATCTTATAGATTGTATTTTTTGGAAAATTGGTCAAAATCAAATTGAATGATGACATTTGGAATCTTATTCTATTTTCTGAAAGATTAAAACCCACAAGTTGTAAAATCAAGAATTCATTGAATAATAAATAAAATTAAAGATTAGTCTCATTTTAAAATAATTTTTAACCATTAAAAGGATATTAAAGAGTTTTTCTCTCAAATATCATTTGACACTATTAATCCAAATTTTGTAAAACTATTTATGTGTTACAACCGAAGGATATTAAATTTAAATCTAAAGTAAATGATTTGCACAATAAAGAATTCCATATGAGAGACTAACTGAATATCTCATCAAATCATTTATTTTATCAAAGATAAATTCAAACAATGATTATGAGTTCTGTGGGAGTTTAAATGGATGATATTTTGCTTGCTAATAAGCAATTTAGGTATTTTAGAGGAAATCAAGAAATTTAGGAAATAAATTCTTGCTGTGACATCTTTTGTATTCAGAATCCAAATCATTATGTGAATTTTTGGGATATTGACAAAAGGGTTTACATTAAAAGATAGTTATACCAGAGAAATATCAATCCATCTTATAAGAAGAAGCAATTAGATCCATTTCCTAAAGTAAAGTTTGGGTTTGAAAATTTTACGGAAAAATTTTCCTCTTTAGAGAATAGAATAGAATTATGTTTAGAGGAAATTATAAGACATCTATAGAGAATAGAATTTTGTCTTATCCATATGGAAAAGTTGAACAAACATATGTTTGTTTCGATATATGATTTCCGATTATAGGGTATTAAATCAGATATTTTTGGCAACACTACATTCAACACAGGATTTTAAGTGGTTCATGAAAATAAAGTGATTATTTTCCTTCAAGCAATTGTCCTGTATTTGAATTATAATAAGAACTTATTAAAGTCAAAGTAAATTGACATACAGTTCCTGATTGTGAAAGAAAGAGTGAACGAGTCAATATAGAACATTTCACAAACTCCTTCATTGCAGATCTACTTAAGGCCTTAACACTGACAATGCTTATTGAGCATATGGCTCATAAGAGCGTTATTGCATTAAGTAATATATAATTATGTGGGAGATTTCAAATTGTATCTAAACTCGATATTTGACTGTTTTGGTAAGTTGTGCACATACAACTAAAGTTCAGTATTTGGCCTCAGCCATTCTCTGAGTTTTGGTACTCTCTCTTTATTCAGTTGTACAGTTTTAATTCAGGAAGATCAGTTGAAAGTAGACATGAATGATCACATGTTCATGCAACTTTCATGCTACACATCTACACTCAATCTAGGTCATTTAGTTTAGTTGATACATGTGATCATTATAGATCTAGCCAAGTATTAGATTTGGCGAACATTGTTTTGTTCTATATATTAACAAGACTAATGGATAGGACTGGTTAAGATGACATTTATCAAGCTAGTTTATACAAAAATTGTATTTTCACATAACTGTGTAGTGGGATTAAAGATACACTAATATATAGTATATGTGGGAGATTGTTAGAATAATTTGGAATAAATATGAATGCAGTCCACTCATAATGTTCATATAGGCTTGTGGATGAAAGCAAAACATACCAATTACATGAAAATATGTAACCCGATTAAGTGATCAAATAAAATACCAGGCTTAGTCATCTTAAGTGACGATGTGGGTCGCCTTTCGGGTATGTGTAAAAACCAACGAACCTATTGCTAATAAAGATGGGTTTGATTAGTAATTGGCCCACCTAATACTCAACTTAAGGGTTGTAATTCCTAGGCATACCTACATCAGAAAATAGTCACACTAAATACTGACTGCTATTCTTCTATAGGCTCTACCATCTCTCTAGAGAGAAATGTGTACAGAGTGCCTAGAAGATTTACTCCCTCTATCGGTACGCTTCCATGTTTATTTCATTAGATTGAATCGGTTATTAGTTCCTATTAGACGCATAAATCCATCAAGGGTGGCTTACCTTGGTTAATGTTACCGTACTCAATAATGATACTAGTATTCTTGTCTAAAGGCAGGTGTTACGTCCTAGCATATGATGTGTGGTATTCTGAATTCCCATAATAAATGACCGGAAGACTTGTATCTTTGCTTAACTAAAGACAAGTTTAACGTATAGCATAGATCAAAGTTTAACGTAAAGCATAGTTCCATTGAAGAGCACACGAAGTTTGACATATGTGGATTCGTACGTTTCATATCATCTTAATAATCAGAAAACATGTTTTTATTACAAATGAAATGGAAGGAATCAGTAGAAAATAACTTTTTCTTTCCTTTTTTTGAACAGTTCTCGAGGGGTATCGTTGAATCACCAAGTGTGCTTGATCGAGGAGAGCACTAATATTATTTGTAAGATTCCAACAAACGAGTAGAAAGTTATGTTATTTTGAAGTTCAAGAAGATTTGGCGAAAACCTAATTCGGCCGCCGATTTTCAAAGTAACATTAGACAAAGAAATACTAATCTCCTGATGGAAAAAAAAAAGATTCTTGGAAAGAGGATGAAGAGAGGTTTCCAAAAAACTATTATTCGCAGAGATCCAATGAACGATGATGGAGTTATGCTGGTTTAAAGTTTCAGAAAATTCTGACGGCTAATGGGAGGTATAGGGTTTTAAGCCTATACGACTTTTGTAAGGTTTTAGGGGAAAAATTTTGTGGGGTTGGCTTCCTATTTATATTCAATGAGTGTAGAATTATGTCTACTACTTTTAATCAATCTATCAATCCAATATAATTCACTAAATAACCAAAACTCTTAAATTACCTTCCCTATTTTTAGGGACTTAATCTTTAAGGCAACTATCTACCTTAAAGGATGGTTCCTAAAGCTATTACCCATCTACAAGGACCTAAATCAAAAGGAATTAGAAGAAAATTAATTTACTGAACAATCTTACCAATTTCGGCTATCACATATCCTTCTCTTCAGGGGCAAAATCGTCTTTTCACCTGCACTGGCTTCTGGACTTCTAGGACTGAAAATTCTGGGTCTTACATCCTCCCCTCCTTCCAGCACAACACCCGAAGGTTTATCACAACACTAACCCAGAGGAGTCATGGATGGATGAAGAAGAAGACCAACCCAGATGGAGGCACCTGTTCTCGAGAAGTTTGAAAGATAAAGAAAAACTTCTGATTGAAGGGTATAGTTCTGTCCTGCGAAACTGCAGAAACACTTTACTAACCCAAAACTCAGGTGATGGTGCATACAGACCTGTACTTGATCATCAATTTCGGAATCAACGGCGATAGCTTTTGTTCTTGCGGCATGCACGTGCATGTTCAGCACCCAAACGGAAATGCCAAGATAAAAACTGTTTACAAGCCAAGTATAGAGGGAAGGACTTCCTACCAGCTGCTGTTTCTTCTGCAATACAAGATAGAAGGAAGAACCTTATAAGTGTAGATAAACAGAGGCTGCCATTGCTATATCTGAAAGTGCTAAAAGCTTTCTTGATACCACCAGTGATCTTAGACAGTTTACTGAGTCAGCCATAAAAAGGACCAGTATTAAACTCAATATGGCTCTAGAGAAAAAGGAAAAAAAAAAAAAACAAAGCTGAAAAACTTCTTGCAGGCTTGGAGGAAGATCGGCCAGACATTGCCAAAGATGGTATTACCCAGGAAGAAAGATGTATGTTAAGAAAGGTTGGCTTGAAAATGAGACCGTTTCTCCTGTTGGCACTAGGGAACTTGTGAAGATAATATGTAAAGATAGAAATTTTGAGGCTGTTCATCAAGCAGCACGGGTGCTAGAGGCAGAAAGTGGCGGAATCTTAATATCAAAAGAGAAAATTAATAGCCATATGCTATCATTGTGTATCGAGGAAAGAATTATTCACGACCTTCTAGTTTGAGACCTTCAACACTTTTGAGTAAGAGGGCGGCCCTGAAGCTGAAGAACAACGTCAAGTATTTAAAACTTCATGTATTGAAGCTTAGAACAAACATAGACAAAGAGGCATACTGTTCTCACTCATTTAATGAGTTAAAACAGGCTGGAGATGAACATGGAGTTGAGTCAAACTTCAGCGTTCTTAACAATGATAAGGATGCATCCATAGAGAAACCAGCTCCAACAGGAAATCAAAGTGATCAGTCTTTAATGCTAATCTGGAATGAGACTGATGGAAGTAAACCCTACTCTCAAGCGGTGGAAGACGGAACCCATGAAAGGAAACCGATACGTTCAAAAGTAACTTCTAAGGGATTACAGTCAAAACAAAAGAGTTTTTCTACCTTCTCTAATGATATGCATCGTGCTCTTGGGGGCGAGGAAAAGCTGTCTGCTGTCCAATCAGAAAAAATGATCTGGGAGAATTGCTTTCTTTTGCAGTAGAAGCAGGGAAAAAGATACCGTCAAAGGTGATTAATCCACCAACAAAGACAGACTTCTACTAAGAAGGCAATTCTTTAAAATGAAGAAGCGCCCAGTGTTTGCCGTAGGACGAAGCAATATTGTCACTGGGCTTGCAAAAACAATCAAGGGTCACTTCGAGAAGCAACCTATCGTTATAGTGAATGTTGAAGGCCGAGCTAAAGGGACCTCGGTCCAGGAGTTGGTTGTCAAGCTACAGGAAGAAACATGCGGAGTTTTAATCTCCCAAGAGCCCAACAAAGTTATCCTTTACCGAGGTTGGGAAGTAAAAATGGAACCAGGCCGCAAAGTTGAAGTTGCTGAAGACCTATCCTATCCCTTACAGCCAGTTGCCATACTACATCGGTCAGTTCGACAGCTTCGCAGTCGAAACGTGTCTATGATACGAGTTTTTGGCGTAATGGCCAAATTGAGGAGCAGTCTTGGGAGACTGAGGAGTCTATGCATGCAAAATTTCCTTACTTAATTGATTAGGTACTTATGTTGAAAATTTCGAGGACGAAGTTCTTATAAGGAGGGGAGGATGTAAGACCCCGAATTTTGAGTCCTAGAAGTCCAGAAGCCAGTGCAGGTGAAAAGATGATTTTGCCCCTGAAGAAAAGGATGTGTGATGGCCGAAATTGGTAAGATTTTTTAGTAGTTAATTTTGTTTTAAATTCCTTTAGATCTAAGTCCTTATAGATGGGTAATTGCTTTAGAAATTATCCTTATAGATAGAAAGTTGCCTTAGAGATTAAAGTCCCTAAAAATAGGGGAAGATAATTAAAGAGTTTAGAGTTTAGTTATCTAGTAAATCATCTTATTTAGATAAAGTGATTAAAGTAGTAATCATAATTCTATACCCATTCATTATAAATAGGAAGCCAACCTCACAAAGAATTATTCATAGAAAACCTACAAATTTCGTATAGGCTTAAAACCCTATACCTCCCTATAGCAACCATAATTTTCAGAAACTTCAAACCAGTATAACTCACTCATCGTTCGTTGGATCTCTGTGAGTAATAGCTTGTTGGAAAGCTCTCTTCATCCTGTTTCCAAAAATAGTTTGGTTTTTGTCAGGAGGTTAGTATTTCTTTGTCTAAAGTTACTTTCAAAATCGGCGGCAGAATTAGGTTTCTGCCAAATCTTCTTGAACTTCAAGGTAGCATAACTTTCTAGTCGTTTGTCAGAATCTTACAAATAATTTCTGGTTGGAAAGCTCTTTTCATTCTCTTTCCAACCATATATAAATCAAAGCTTTTATGTAAATATTTCGTTGTAAGTCGAGACGAAATCTTCTTATGCCCTACTTTTAGCAACAGGTTTTGCATAGTTAATTGGAATGGTAAATTCAGGTTGAATCTTGATAAGTTCCTGGCTATCACATTACACATCCAAGGGGGAGACACCTGCGACTTCTGATCACTGGTTTTCTGATAGGTTTGGTGAGTGGTATTGGTAAGGAAATAAGGTATTCAATTGATTATTGAATATGCATGCTTAGTTTGTTCTTGTCTTTGCCTGGTGATATTATAGGTGGTTCGGATTTACTTAATAAAGGCAAAGGATTATCTTATTGTTCAGAGACAAGAGAGGTAGGATCTATGCCTCATCGGTTTCTCCAGAAACCCCTGCTCTTATCTGATGTTTTTATTACCTGCCCTTGTTGTATTGTTTGTGATTGGATTGTAGGGTGTGAATATGAAATCCGGAATGAGATATGAAACTCCTAGGCTTTATGGAAGCCCTGAGTTAGGAATTGAGTGCCTGGGATGCTATTGTTATGTGAATTGGATGTGTTAATTGTTTCCTGACATGATTGAGAATACCCCGTTGTGGTATTATGCTTTGTACTTGCCTGTGTGTGCTTGTACGTGTTTGTGTGTCAGGATCCTGTTCCGCTGGCCAGGCAGGGTAAGTACTGATGCTCCTAGTAAGAGGAGAGGTACTTACCGATTTATGGGAGGTGTATGGGTGTTGAACCAGCAAGTGCACGCTGGATATCTGTCCTTGCAAGGACGGATCCCTGTCTTGCGAGACAGGAAGCCCTTATCTTGCGGGATTTGGGGATGCCCTAGTTGCGGCTAGGGAAGACTTGTCCATGTGGGGCTAGTCGACTTATCCTTGCGGGGATAAGGTGAAAGGCTTACTGATTAGCTTGTGTGTTAACCATCTACCCTTTGTGCAGTAAGTCTTGGACAACACAGGTGGAAGGGGATGGCCTTTCTTCTTCTTTGAGAGCGATTTTGTTGTATTTCACCTGCCTGTGTACTTCTGAACTTTCGGAAGTGTGGTCCTCCCTCAGCCATTGATTCGGCCTTAACCCTTTTTGAATGATTTATGAATTGCGTGATCCCCTTTAGTTGTTTAGGGATGATCTTATGTGAATTGGGAGATTTGTGTTTAGGGATTCTGTAGATCTTATGATGCTGTGACCCTACTGAGATTCTTGTAATCTCAAACCGTTTTTTTTACCATTTTTCAGGCTTAGGTACATTCACTGTTCGTGGTACCAGTGTGTGAGATCAAGGCTGCACGGCGGGACGATATCGCATCACATTTGCATACTTGTTACTTGCGCATATAACTTGAAAGATTGGACATTGTTCTGGTTTATGTTTAAGCATTCGTTTGGCTTGCTATTTCCGAAATTTGGTTGATGAATTTCTTGCTGGTTATTTGGATCCCTATGGGACTTGTGTGTTATGAACCCAATGGATTAATTTAAGACTTCCGCTGATGTTTTTATTTACTCCGTATATTACCAGAATATGTGTCCAATATCATGCTCCAATTGATTGATAAGCAACAAAATAAACAAGCTTAAGATTGATATCTTATGAGTAGCCTTGTGGAATTCTAATAGGTCTTAGGTGTTGTTGAGGCTTATTTGGGTTTCACGGCGGTAATGACCTTAATCGGAGCAATTAATAATAGTTAGAAATTGGGGTCGTTACAAGTTGGTATGCAACAAAGTCGATCCTCTCGACAACGTCATACGGACAGATGTAACGAGGTGCTAGCTTACCTCACTGCTGAAAACGAATGACTCCTTTCCATGGGGTGACCTTCAAAAACACTTTGTCACTTACCGCAAATTCCAGCTCCCTTCGTCGATTATCAGCGTAGTTTTTCTACCGATCCCAGGCTGATTTTAGCCGTTGTTGAATCAAGTTCAACTGCTCCGTTGCTTGATCAATCAATTCTGGATTGTCTAGGTGTCTCTCGCCTACTTCATTCTAGCAAATGGGAGTTCTGCAATGTCTTCCATATAGTGCTTCATAAGGTGTCATACCAATGCTTACATGAAAACTATTGTTGTAAACAAATTCTGCAAACGGCAGGCACTGATCCCAACCAGTATGCTGGTCCAACTCACTTGCACGTAGCTTGTCTTAGAGTGTCTAAATTGTCCTTTCTGATTGACCATCGGTCTGGGGTTGAAATGCTGTACTGAAATTCAATCTCGAATCCAGCACATTCTAGAATTTCTCCCAAAATCATGAGGTGAAACGAAGGTCACGATCTGAAACGATGGAAACTCTCACTTCATGCAATCGAACAATCTCGTCCAAGTAACAAACAGCCAATTTCTTAGGTCTATCTGTCACACGTGCAGGAAGGAAGAGTGCAGATTTCTCCAATCGATCCACGATTACCCAAATGGCATCATATCCTTGCTGCGATCTAGACAAACCGGTCTCAAAATCCATTGTGACATGCTCCCACTTCCATTCTGGAATTGGAAGTGACTGCAGTAGACCAGCGAGTCGTTGATGTTCGATCTTTACTTGTTGAGATACAAGGCATCGAGCAACGAACTCAGCAATGTGGCGTTTCATGTTTAGCCACCAATATTTTTCCTTTAAATCTCAATACATCGTAGTGCTTCCGGGATAGATAGCAAACTTTGAACTATGCGCCTCCTATAGAATAAGGTTACAAATATCAACATTAGAAAGATAACCAATAATGATCCAGAAAAATCAGTGCCAAGATGCACACTGTTAGCTTTTAAATTCAACAACATAGGCATATAATGGGTGCGCATGTAAGCCAAAGCCGATGGGGAAGGAGGATGAAACTTTCGGCTCAAGGCATCAGCAACAATATTCGCCTTTCCAGGATGATATTCGATGATCAAGTCGTAGTTTTTAATCAGCTCCACCCATCTCCGTTGTCTCATATTCAATTCTTTTTTCTGTGATGAGGTACTTTAAGCTTTTTGTGGTTGGTGAAGATTCGGCATGTCTCACCATATAAGTAATGTTGTGATATTTTCAATGCAAACACCACGGCTGCAAGCTCCAAATCATGTGTAGGATAGTTGCTTCAGTGCGGTTGTAATTGTCAGGAAGCATAAGCAACGACTTTCACATCTTGCATCAGTACGCATCCAAGTCCAGATTTTGACACATCGTTGTAAACCACATAATCCTTTCCGCAAATAGGTAAGGTAAGGATAGGTGCGAAAACTAACCGGTTTTTCAGTTCTTTGAAACTTTTCTGGCATTTCTCGTTTCACAGGAACGGCTCACCCTTGCACGTCAATTTTATCAATGGTCCGGCAAGCGATGAAAAATTCTCCACAAAGCAACGGTAGTATCCTGCTAAACCAAGGAAACTGCGAACTTCGAACACAGTTTGCGGGGGTTCCCAAGCAACTACAGTTGCATTCTTCTTCGGATCAACTAACACACCTGGGGCGGAAACAACATAGCCAAGGAAACCAACATCACGTAACCAGAATTCGCATTTGGAGTACTTTGCGAACAACTGCCTATCCTTTAAAACATTCAGCACAATCCAAAAATGCTTAGCATGTTCTGTAAGGACCCAAACCCAACCTATTAGGACCCTTACCGCCCTAAAATGCAAATAAGCCCTCGCAAGGTCCTACTTGAATCCCACAAGGCTCAATCACCTAATTGTCGATTTTATTGGTTGATTTATATGCTATTTGAAGGTTGGAGTATATTCATACATTAATGAATTTCTGGCTTATATGGAGTGAAAGAAAACATCAGCGGAATACTTATATAATACTCAAAACAAGTGGAAACATAACACACATGTCCCATAGGAATCTCAAAACATCAACCAATAGTATCATGCATATTTTGGAAGCTACAAAAAGAGAAAGAGGGATTGGAAAGCCAGAATGAAAATCCACACAAGTTCAAAGACATGGCATGCACATTCAATAGAAAAGGGGTGCAAATTCATCCAGCCATGCAGCCTTGATCTCACACCTTTGGTACCAGCAACAAAGTACACACCTAAGCTTGCAAAGGGAGAGAAAATAAGGGATGAGATTAAAAGAATCTCAATAGGGTCATATCATCATAAGTCCCAGGGATTCCTCATCAAACATCTCCCAAACAACCTCAAAAGGGTATCATACAATTCAAGAATCAATCAAAAGGGTTAGGGCCGAAACTAAGGCTGAGGGTGTACTACAAACATTTCTGAAAATTAGAAGTACACATGAAGGAAAACTCATCAGATTACTCTCGATAGTAGGAAAAGAAAATGTCATCCCATTCCACCTATGTTGTTCAAGGCATTGCTGCATAAAGGGTAAATAGTTAGACAATCAATATTGCAGCAAGCCTTTTAGTTGCCTTAGACATCTAGACTTGAATTGGCCTAGGAGCACTCTTGCAGCAGTGCATACAAGTCATCCTGTCACTCTCAAACAGGGCAACCTAACGTCCAGACTCGAACTAGCTCATGCTGGGAATAACCACCAATAAACCTCCCAGTTCCGTAAGCATCCCTCCTCTCCCTAGGAGCAACAATACTTACCTCGCATGGCAAGCGACAAAAGGATCTTTCTAATAAAGCACAAATAGGGAACATACACGCATACACACAAAGTACACGCATACAAAAATCACAACAAAGCATCCTCAATCAAATCACAATACAAATCAAAGATCAATCCTCAAAGTCATAACTGAATCACGCAACCTATTTTCCTATCAACATCCGAGATTCCCTATCATCATAGTCACATTCAGCAAGCATATAACCAAGATAGGCAATCGAATTCACTCATATTCAAACAATCAAACAATAAGGTAACCAAAGGAACCGATGAGGCATAGATCCTACCTCTCACGTGTCTGAACCAGATGGAATCCTTTGCCTTTCCAAAAAGATCAGAATCTCCTAAACAATTACAAAGCAAAAACCACACAATACTAAGACACAAGAGTACTTAATTAAAAACCAAAGGCATTGGGAATCCTTACCAATTAACCTACCCAAATCCAGCAATCCGGATGCAGCAATATCTTTTCCCTGAATTTATGATGTGATGGCCAATAATTCAGTAAGAATCCACTTCATATTTCACCCTAATTCAATATAAAAATTTCGGCAACACCTTAATGTTTATAGGGAAACTTGCGATTTCAACATTACAGAAGTTAAGGGTTGTGATTTCATAAAGTTAAGAAAGGAATAGGACTTTATAACATGTACAATCAAAAGAAATAAGGTCAGAATCCAATAGGTTAATCAGTTGATCAAGATATGCATCAATAGGGAAAAGGTAGGGCATGCTGATTTCATGAATAGGGAAGATTCAAAGGATGAATTCATAATTTTAAAATCATGAATGGATGCTAAACAATCATACGAACAAGAGGAACAATAACAGAAATTAATTGAAGGCAGAATCACACAATTTTGAAACCTAATCCCGCCGAATTTTGACTTAAATTATGGCAAAGAAAAACTCAATATTTTTGGATAGAGAATGGAAAGAGCTTTCCAACAAGCTGTTATTCACAAGAATCCAACAAATGATGAGAGAGTTATGCTATTTTGAAGTTCAAGCAGATTTTGGCAATTCCGCCGAAATACGATTTAACATTTAACAAAGCAAAACTAACCTTCAGTTGAAAAATCTAAAATTTTTAGAAATATGATGAAGAGAGCTTTCCAACAAGCTATTATTCGCAAGAATCCAACAAAGGATGATAGAGTTAAGCTATTTTGAATTTCAAAAAAAATTTGGCAATTCTGTCGAAATACGATTTAACTTTTAACAAAGAATCACTAACCTCCAGTTGAAAAACCAAAAATGGTTGGAAAGAGAATGAATAAAGCTTTCCAACAAGCTATTATTCGTAAGAATCCGATAAAGAATGAGAGAGTTATGCCAAGATGAATATCAAGGAGTTTCGGCTAGGGTTTAGGCAAAAATCGAAAATTGAGAAGAAAGGGATAAATTATGAAATTTTTATGTGGGTTTTGGTATGTTTAAGTGGGATAGGCTAGCCACTTTTTTATAGGTGTCTAAGGAGGTTTAGTTAAGAGATAAATTCCTACTTTTAAGCTTAAAAAGATGATTGAAGAATAATTCTATTAGATAGATAATTCTATTTAAAAAGATAAATCTATTAAAAGAGATATTCTATTTTAAAAAAAATTATTTAATACCTTAGATAATAAGGGATAAAACTAAGGATAATTAATATAAAAATACCAGAATTAAAATAGGAAATATCTGGTAGCAACCATTTTAGGCCATCACGCATCTATTTCTTCAACGACAAAATAGTCATTTCAGCTGCATCGGTTTCTGGACTTCCTGGGCATCTAAACTAGGAACGCTCTGGTTCTCACATCCTACCCTCATAAAAATTTTGTCCTCGAAAATTCTGCACAAGAACTATGGGTTATGGACCAACTATTTTTTCGCTGCGCCACTCTGCTTTCTAGTCGACCTTGCCAAACTAAATAAACACACATGATTTAATTATCCAAAACAAAACATAAAACCAAGACATAGATGGTACCTTGGAGGAGAGGCGTACACTAGACGATATACAAATGCTAGAAATAAAACACAATCAAGCGCACAAAACACAGCAAACAAACACATATATTTTGGTATACACACAAAGCACACAACACTCAGCAAATCATACATATCAACATGCAATCAACATACAAAAAACATGCAAATCTAATAATAATGCTTTCATATTTGTAAGTTATAATCAATCAATGTATATATAGACATATGAGTATACTTCTAAAATTGAGAACACAATATCATGCAAATCACACAATCTACTAAACCATGCTCTGCTACCAAACCTATAAGGACCCAAACCCAACCTATTAGGACCTTTACAGTCGTGAAATCCAAATAAGCCCTCGTAAGGTCCTATTTAAATCCCACAAGGTCCTATTTAAATCCCACAAGGCTCAAGTCACCTAATTGTCAATTTTATTGGTTGATTTATATGTTATTTAAAGGTTGGAGCATATTCATACATTAATGAATTTCTAGCTTATACGGAGTGAAAGAAAACATCAGCGGAAGACTTATATAATATTCAAAACAAATGGAAACATAACACACAAGTCCCATAAGAATCTCAAAACATCAACCAATAGTATCATGCATATTTCGGAAGCAACAAAAAGAGAAAGAGGGATTGGAAAGCCAGAATGCAAATCCACACAAGTTCAAAGACATGGCATGCGCATTCAATAGAAAAAGGGTACAAATTCGTTCAGTCGTGTAGTCTTGATCTCACACCTTTGGTACTAGCAACAAAGTACACACCTAAGCCTGCAAAGGGGAAGAAAAGAAGGTATGAGATTACAAGAATCTCAGTAGGGTCACAGCATCATAAGTCCTAGGGATTCCCAGTTAAACATCTCCCAAACAACATCAGATCATCTATACTCATCTAAAGGTATTATGCAATTCAAGAATCAATCAAAAGGGTTAGGGCCGAAACTAAGGCTGAGGGTGGACTACAAATACTTCTGAAAATCAGAAGTACACAGGCAGGAAAACTCATCAGGTTACTCTCGACAGTAGGAAAAGAAAAGGTCATCCCCTTGCACCTATGTTGTCCAAGGCTTTGTTGCATAAAGGGTAAATGGTAATCAATATTACAGCAAGCCTTTTAGTTGTTTCCGACATCTAGACTTAAACTGGCCTACGAGCACTCTTGCAGCTTATACAACTCATCTTGTCACTCTCAAACAGGGCAACCTAATGTCCAGACTCAAACTGGCCTATATGGCATCTTGACATCCAGACTCGAACTGGCATACAAGGTTTCCTGACGTCCGGACTTGAACCGGCCTACAAGGCATCCAGCGAGCTCTTGCAGGGAATAACCACCCATAAACCTCCCGGTTCCGTAAGCATCTCTCCTCTCCCTAGTAGAAACAATACTTACCTCGCTTGGCCAGCGAAAAAAGGATCCTTCAAACAAGGCACAAACAGGGCACATACATGCATCCACACATAGTATATGCATACAAAAATCACAACAAAAGATCCTCACTGAAATCACAATACAAATCAAAGATCAATCCTCAAAGTCATAACCAAATTAGGCAACCTATTTTCCTATCAACTTCTGAGATTCCCTATCATCATAATCACACATTCCGCAAGCATATAACCAAGATAGGCAATCGAATTCACTCATATTCAAACAATCAAACAATAAGGTAACCAAAGAAATCGATGAGGTATAGATCCTATGTCTCACATGTTTAAATCAGATGTAATCCTTTGCCTTTCCAATAAGATCAGAATCTCCTAAACAATTACAAAGCAAAGACCACATAATACTAAGCCACAAGACTACTTAATTAAAAACCAAAGGCATTGGGAATCCTTATCAATTAACCTACCAAAATCTAGTGATCCAGAAGTAGCAATATCTTTTCCCTAAATGCGTGATGTGATGGCCAATAATTCAGTAAGAATCCACTTCATATTTCACCCTAATTCAATATAAAAATTTTGGTAACATCTTAGTTTATAGGGCAACTTGCGATTTCAACATTAGAGAGTTTAAGGGTTGTGATTTCATGAAGTTAAGAAAGGAATAGGTGTTTATAACATGTACAATCAAAAGAAATAAGGCCAGAATCCAATAGGTTAATCAGTTGATCAAGATTGGCATCAATAAGGCAAAGGTAGGGCATGCTTATTTTATGAATAAGGAAGATTCAAAGGATGAATTCATAATTTTAAAATCATGAATGGATGCTAAAAATCATACAAACAATAGAAACAATAGCAGAAATCAATTAAAAACAAAATCACACAATTTTGAAACCTAATGACACCGAATTTTGACCTAAATTATGGCATATAAAAACTAACCTCCAAGGAAACATCTAATATTTTTGTATATATAATGGAAAGAGCTTTCCAACAAGCTATTATTCACAAGAATCCGACAAAGGATGAGAAATTTATGCTATTTTGAAGTTCAAGCAGATTTTGGCAATTCAGCCGAAATACGGTTTAACTTTTAACAAAGAGAAAATAACCTTCAGATAAACAAAACTGAAGATGATTAAAAAGAGAATGAAGAGATCTTTCCAGCAAGCTATTATTCGCAAAAATCCGAAAAAAAGATATGAGAGTTATGCCATTTTGAAGTTCAAGAAGATTTTGGCAATTCTGTCGAAATACAATTTAACTTTTAACAATGAAAAACTAACCTCCAGATGAAAAACCCCAAGATTTATGGGAAGAGTATGAAGAGAGATTTCCAACAAGCTATTATTCGCAAGAATCCGACAAAGGATGAGAGAGTTATGTTATTTTGAAGTTCAAGCAGTTTCAGCTAGGGTTTAGGCAAAAATTGAAAATTGAGAAGAAGGGGATAAATTATGAAATTTCTATATGGATTTTGGTATGTTTAGGTGGGATAGGCTAGCCACTCTTTTATAGATGTCTAAGGAGTTTTAGCTAATAGATAAATCCCTACTCATAAGCTTAAAAAGATAATTAAAGGATAATTCTATTTATAAGGATAAATCTATTAAAAAAGATATTCTATTTATAAGGAAGAATTATCTAATACCTTAGATAATAAGGGATAAAACTAAGGATAATTAATATAAAAATACCAGAATTAAAATAAAAAATATCTGGCACCAACCAATTTAGGCCATCACGCATCCATTTCTTCAGAGGCAAAATAGTCATTTCAGCTGCATCGGTTCCTGGACTTCCTGGACATCTAAACAAGGAAGGGTCGGGGTCTCACATGTTCCTCTTCTGATTTTGAATAAATCAGAATGTTGTCAATGAAGACTATCACAAATTTATCCAATAACTCATGGAGCACACGATTCATCAGGTTCATGAACACAGCTAGTGCATTGGTCAAACCGAATAGCATAACTAGAAATTCGTAGTGGCCGTATCGCTATCTTAGGAATATCAGCATCACGAACTCGCAATTAATGGTATCCAGATCTGAGATCAATCTTGAAGAACACGGCTGCACCCTGGAGTTGGTCGAACAAATCGTCGAAGCCTGGCAAAGGGTACTTTTTCTTCACGATCACATGATTCAACTGCCGATAGTCGATGCATAATCGCAGCGATCCATCTTTCTTCTTTAAAAACAAGATAGGTGCTCCCCAAGCTGACACACTAGGTCGGATGAAACCATGATCCAGCAAATCTTCCAATTGTGTTTTTAGTTCCTTCATTTCCGCAGGAGCCATACGATACGGAGGAATGGAAATCAGATTCGTACCAGGCACTAACTCAATGCCAAATTCCACTTCCGTTGGTGGTGGTAAACCGACTATGTCTTTTGGAAATACTTTTGGAAATTTTCCAACCACTGAAACAGAATCTAGATCCGAGGATTGTTTAGAAATATCATGTATGTGTGCGAGGTAAGCTATACATCCTTTGTTGATCAACCGTTTTGCATCAAGCCAAGAAATCATGCAAGTTGGAACGATTCACGTATCACCTGTCACCACATCAAGACTAGCCTCGGCATCAGTTAGGGTGAATAGCCTTATTGGTCTTGGTTGCATCTCCCTTGTGGATCCGTTGGGTGGTCCTGCTGGTGCGCGTGTTGGCGGTTTGGTGGGGTTAGCATACCCACCTCGGCTCGCACTAGGTGCGCCTGTGATACGTCTCTGGTTCTGGCATTCCCGCTGAATGTGCCCCATTTCGTCACAATTGTAACATCGACATTGCTGAGAATTCCACATAGACCCATTAGAATTCAAACCACAAAAGTTCTTCTTGTTGTTACTTCCATTGTTATTAATTTTCTGAGGATAGGACCTTAAAGGATAGGGTCTCATACGCCGATTAAATTTCAAATCTCGGTTGAAGGATCCGCCACTAGTGACTGTGGATAATTTCTTGGTTTACACGATTTTTTAAGGCTTTAATTGTGTCAATAATTAGTTATTGTAAATTCTGTACTGGTGTCGTACTAATGATGGTTTGACTTCGGTACTCAGCTCATCCTGAAATCATCTCTCAAGCTGGTATTGTGAGACCCCGTCTTTTTGATAGTCTAGTCAGCAGTCTGATTCAATTAGATTGTTCAAATTGGTCGGTTTGAGTGAGTTGACCATTTGACCGTCATAACTGACCTTTTGACCAAGTGACGTGGACATAGTCATAGAGCCTAGGTGTCAGGTTTAGAATGTCTAGAACGTCATGTCGTTGGTGGTGTGTCGATAATTTGCACGACGTGTCGTTTCGGAGATTTAACGTGCATTAGATTAATTAATCGATTAGTGCATTTTTGAGGTTTGAGTCCAGAGGATATAGCCCCATTCTAATCTTTTGACCAGTATAAAATTTTTTGGAGGCCCGTTTTGAGTGGCCATAGGCATTTGGGCGGACTTACCTTTCGTGGGCCCGATTTCAGTTTCTCGAGCCCAATTACGTTTTAAAAGCCGAATTTCCATATTTTGAGTTTTTAAATTTTATTTTAGACTACTTGGGACATAATTGGGCTATTTTATTAATAATACAAATTATGTGAATTTTTTTAAAAAAAAAAAAGAAAAAAAAAGAAGAACTCAAAGTTAAAGTCAACGGTCAATAGTAAAAAAAAAGGACAGAATCTCAAAAACGCCCCTGGCCCTTTTCTCTCCCTTTTCTGCACGGCAATGTGCAGAAAAGAACCCCTCTTTCCCCCTTTGTTGCCGAGAGCTCCAAACTCCCAAAGTCTAAACCAAAAATTCCTCCCAATTTCATTTCTATATCAAATTAAGGAGTGGGTCTTGTTTCAAAACCTAAACCTAACCCTCCTCCTTGTATTTCCTCAGGTATGGTGTTTGGTTGTAGTAGTTTTATATTTATTTAGGTATTTTTTATATTTTCGGATTTTATGAGTTTTTCCTTGATTTCTTCAATTTCTTGTCCGATTTATGGTTGATTTAGCAAGATTAGATGTTCATTAACATAGTTTGATACTTTAGATTGCTTGAAAACATCATTTGATCCATGATTGATTATTTTGGGTGTCCATGGCACTTTGGTAATTTCGGGATTTGTGTGATTTTGTGAAATTGGATGAAATTGGTTAATGCCATTGCTTGAGTTAGGTTGTTTATGTGTTGTAGAGTAGGTTGGTCGAATTAGGAAACCAATTTTGATGTTGGTGGAGCTTGGAATTGGAAATTTAACTTAGGATTGATTGCATATGTGAAGGGATTTGTTATTTTCTTAAGGAATTGAGTGGTTTGAGTTTCTAGAGGTTGAATTGAATAATTTGGGACTTAGAGTGAGTGCTTGAGGAGTCTCTTAGGTTTTTTATAATTCTGGTCATTTTTCGAGTTTATTATTTTTGGGTTTGTTCTTAGTACAATTTTGTGTGCATGATTGTTTAGGTGGTATTTCAGCGATCGATAAGGGAAAAGGCTTAGCCGTCGAGTCGTCTGCGAGTCAAGAGATGGGAGACTATGTTTCGTTTACATGCACGGAAATATTTTGTTTTATTAATTAAAATTGGTAAATGTTTTTTTTTTGAATGGAGGCAATACGTACATTGATTTATAACGTGGCATGCTAGGTTCATTGTGTGTGAGACATATTTCTGATGCATAAAACATTTATTTGAACCTATACGCATGTTTGTGATATGATTAAAATGTGTTTGAGAATATTCGTATGCATCGAATTTTTGAGTCGTTGGGACTTCTAGGAAGTCTTTGATTTGATTTTGATTGCACTACAATTTATTTATATTATAACATGATTTGAGAATTGACCTGCATGTTTGCAAAGAATATGTATACCTATATTTGCTAGGTATGACTTGGAATTGACGGACTACGCTTGGCCAATGCGAAGGTAAGTGGACCAGTATCCTTAGATAGAAGGATAATCCCTTGCCTAGGAGTACGGATGGGTTATGTATGCCTTGTGGGAGTATGGGATGTGATAGGCTACATGTGTCTTCGGGTTTTTCGAATTGTGTGTGCGTTGGGAATCGTGTGATAGCGGATTTCTCCACTTTTCCCGAGGATAACACTGGTGGTAGGGGACTTATTAATATTTTGGAAATGTGCAATTAATTAGCAACCAGTGGGCTTCCGATTTTCCTTTGGCCGGGGTTATCAAAGAAGCAGTTTTAGAGGTCCACCCCGATAGTTTTTGGGCATAGTAGCCCATGAGAATGAGATTTTGAGATTTTTATACTTATTGGGCATGGGCTTGTGATACATGGTGTTAATATAAAACTCATGCATATGCATTTGATTATACTCTATGCGAGATTGTTTACATGATTAGTAGTATGGACTTACTGTGATTTTTATTACAAAATATTTATACTGGTTTTCGTGTATGCCTCTATTCCACCGAAATTGTTTATGACGCTGTGACTTTCACTGAGGTCCTTGAGATCTCATCCCCCCTCTTGTTGATATTTTTCAGGACTAGGTCGAGAGCCAGTGTAGCTGACTTATTTGTGAGGTCGAGATTTCCGGTTTGTCTTAGGGTTGGACTACTGCATATGACACGTTTTGAGAACTCGACATTATCATTATTATTTTGGATTTGTGTATGCTTGCTTATCTTGTTTGCATACTTGCTTATTGAAATTGTGATCCCTTAATGGGTTTGGGTTGATGCATGTTATTGGACTTATTTTGAAAAAGTATGTTTGGGGCCGTGTGGCCTGTTGTGTGTGAAATTAAGTCTTCCGCTGTTTGTGATTGCATTCTGTGGTTGATTTTGTTGTGTCGAGGTTTCCGGTTAAATGTATACTCACTCCATTTTAAAGAAAATTAAGAAGGTTCAAATTTATATGTAATTTTATATATTTTACGAATTTAATTTGAGGGTAAGCCTAGTGTGGTTTTAATTGGACCACGAGTTGGGCCAATTGGGACTGCACGGCTGTGAGGAGCCCAATTACCGGGTTCGGGTCCTCACAAGGTTGGTATCGGAGCATGGTTGTTTATGTGTGCAATGTTTTCAAAAATGGTTTAAAATAGCATATTTTGAAGGTGCATCACACTCACATTGCACATGCGTAGTCCAGCATAGAGTTTTGTCTAGTAGTCTAATTTTGTTTTTAGGGCTCATTATGTGACTATATGTCCAGTTGATAGAGATGCCTCGTGGTAGACCTCGTAGAGCAGCTAGAGGCCGAGGGGGCCGTACCCAGTCAGCTGATGTAGATGAGAGGTCCGATGCTCGTGGGCCAGCAGGTCCAGCAGCTGAGGTACAGGAGCCACAGGTGTCACTGGGGACACAAGCAGGCCAGGATCCCCTTCTGATTCAGATGTTAGCTGCTATTCAGACCACCCTACAACAACTAGTACAGGATAGAGTGGCTCAGCAGCCACAGGTACCAGCTCATGCACCAGTACCTCCAGAGGTTATGGTAGAGCTTGAGGTACAACCTCAGCCCAGAATTCAGCAGGTGGAGGTACAGGGTGCCAGATTACCAGTCCAAGTTTCCAAGCTATTGAAGGAGGCAAGGCACTTGGGCTGCGAGAGTTTTTATGGCACTAGTGATGCCATGGTGGCCAAGATATGGAAAGAAAAGATTGTCTTGATAGCCCAGGACCTCAGGATATCTTCTGAGGACAGAGTCACCTTAGCCACTAGACTGCTGGAGAGAGAGGCAGCCACCTGGTGGAGTACAGTCAGAGACCGGTATGGGGGTCAGCCCACTTGGGAGGAATTTGAGAGAGAGTTTGATAGAAGGTATTTTCCACAGCACTTCCAAGATAATAAGAGGTCTGAGTTTTATCTGCTTCGCCAGGGAAACAGGTCAGTTTCAGAGTATAAGACTGAGTTGAGAGCATTTGCCCATTTTGTACCAGAGATAGACCGGGCTGGTTCGGTGATGGCTAGTCGGTTTGAGCAGGGTCTCAACTAGGACATTCGCACGGTTCTGGGTGCGAAGACTAGCAGTGACTTTGAGGAGCTCGTTGTGGATGCTGTCAAAGCAGAGGAGATCATTTATGGGCAGAGTGGACAACCTCGGAGGTATAGGGACTTTGTGCCTAGTAGGGGTCCCTTGAGGCATAGTGGTAGATTTGACCGCCGACAAAGGAGTAGGATGTCCACCCCATACTCTGGAGTACAGACTCGTTCACAGGGTGCGTCTTCTTTTGTAGCCCTTACACAGATGACACAGTCTGCTCCTGGCATCAGCAGGCCAGTAGGACATCCCAAATGCGGGAACTGCAGGCAGTATCATCCTCCTCCATGCCCACAACCACCTAGGTGTTATGCATGTGACAAGTTTGGGCACTTAGCCAGAGATTGCCCAGGGGGTAGTGCATCTAGAGTGACAGCTTCTCAGCCGAGATTCCCAGCATTACCAGCAGCACCGAGAGCAGGTGTGATCCATATGGGTTCACAGGGATCATCGAGGCCACAGACTAGATCACAGGTTGGTCGACCATCTAGCAGCCAGGCTATTGGTCAGACCCAGCAGGAGTAGTAGAGGCCACAGACACGCCTGTTCAGACTAGCAGATCCTGAGGCATATGTTAGTCCGGACGTCGTTACAGGTACTATTTCTGTATTTTCTCGTTCTGCTAAAGTCTTGTTAGATCCTGGAGCAAATAGGTCTTTTGTTGGTCCTAGAGTGGCTAGGTGTGCTGATAGAGTGTTGTCACCCTTAGAGCCACCCATAGTTGTATTGACTCCTCTTGGTGAGCAGATTACGTGCAGTAGTGTTTTCTTGGGTTGTGTGATGACAGTGGGTACAGTACAGATTGAGGCGGATTTGATACCATTGGGTATCAGTGATTTTGATGTGATAGTTGGTATGGACTGCTTATGTAGATACAGAGCCCGTATGGAGTGTTTCACGAAGAGAGTATGGTTTAGTCTTCCAGATGGGACAGAGTATTGTTTTGAGGGAGACAGACGGATACTACCGACTTGTGTGATTTCTTGGATGAGTGCCAGACAGTTGATTCACAAGGGTTGTACAGCTTTTCTTGCACATGTCAGGGATGTATCAGTTGAGCCTCAAGAGTTGAGCAGTGTACCAGTTGTCAGAGAGTATGCAGATGTGTTTCCCGAGGATGTGACAGGGTTACCTCTAGCTCGAGAGATTGAGTTTGAGATTGAGTTGTTGCCAGGGACAGCACCGATTTCTATTCCACCATATCGGATGGCTCCAGCTGAGTTGAGGGAGCTGAAGACTCAATTGGAGGATCTTATGGATCGAGGATTCATCCTACCGAGTGTTTCTCCGTGGGGTCAACCTGTCCTTTTCGTAAAAAAAAAAGGACGGTACCCTTCGGCTTTGCATTGACTATAGGCAGCTGAACCGGGCCACTGTGAAGAATCCGTATCCATTGCCGAGGATAGATGACTTATTTGATCAGATGCAGGGTGCTTCGGTGTTCTCGAAGATAGACTTGAGATCGGGATACTATCAGTTGAGAGTTCAGGAATCTGACATCCCGAAGACAGCATTCAGATCGAGGTATGGACACTATGAGTTTGTTGTTATGTCGTTCGGGTTGACGAACGCTCCAGCAGTGTTCATGGACCTTATGAACAGGGTGTTCCGAGAGTTTTTAGATCGGTTTGTCATTGTCTTCATTGATGACATACTGGTGTATTCGAGGACCCATGAGGAGCACGAGGTGCACTTGAGGACAGTTTTAGACACACTTAGAGCACGACAGCTTTATGCCAAGTTCTCTAAGTGTGAGTTTTGGTTGAGTGAGGTTGGCTTCTTGGGGCATGTTGTGTCAGCCAGTGGAATATTGGTAGACCCCAATAAGATAGAGGCTCTTGTTTCATGGGAACCGTCTCGCACTATGATAGAGGTGCGTAGCTTTTTGGGTTTGGCAGGATACTATAGACGGTTTGTAGAGGGCTTCTCGGTTTTAGCAGCACCTTTGACCCGATTTACTCGCAAGGGTGTTCCGTTTGTGTGGACCGAGAAGTGTGAGCAGAGTTTCAGCGAGTTGAAGACCAGATTGGTTTCAGCTCCAGTGTTGACTTTACCAGTCAGTGGCAGAGGCTATGTTGTTTTCAGTGATGCCTCGAGAGTTGGATTGGGATGTATGTTGATGCAGGATGGGAAGGTAGTTGCCTATGCTTCTAGACAGTTGAGACCGCATGAGGGCAATTATCCAACTCATGACCTTGAGCTTGCAGCGGTGATCTTCGTTTTGAAGATTTGGCGTCATTACTTGTATGGTGAGACGTGCCATGTCTACACAGATCACAAGAGTCTCAAGTACCTTCTCACCCAGAAGGAGTTGAACTTGAGACAGAGACGTTGGCTTGAGTTGATCAAGGATTATGACTTGATCATTGACTACCATCCGGGTAAAGCCAACGTAGTTGCAGATGCTTTGAGTAGGAAGACCTCTTCTTCCTTAGCCTATGTGAGAGCCGAGTATATGCCTTTGCTGATGTGTTTGAGGGAGTCTGGAGTTCAGCAAGATAGTGATGAGACCGGAGCACTAGTTGCACAAATGGTGGTGAGACCGACATTGATTGATGAGATTCGAGCCGGTCAGCTTGAGTATCCAGCTTTGGTCAGAGTGAGACAGAGTCTGGATATCAGTGACAGTGCAGAGAGCTCCGTCAGTGAGTACAGAGTTAGAGATGACGATATTTTGACTTTCCGAGGTCGTATGTGTGTACCACATGACGAGGAGTTGAGACAGAGGATTTTGACAGAGGCTCACAGTTCAGCATTCTCTGTACATCCGGGTAACACCAAGATGTATAGAGATTTGAGACAGTCTTATTGGTGGTCATACATGAAGAGGCACATAGTAGAGTTTGTTGCTCGATGCTTGGTTTGTCAGCAGGTGAAGGCCGAGCATCAGAGACCATCAGGCATGTTACAGCCGCTTCCTATTCCAGAGTGGAAGTGGGAGCATGTCACCATGGACTTTGTGGTAGGATTGCCACGTGTCCAACGGGGATACGATGCCATATGGGTGATAGTGGACAGACTCACCAAGTCTGCGCATTTCCTCCCTATTAGAGTGACAGACACACCCGAGAGGCTAGCGTCGAGCTACATGGATGAGATTGTCAGATTTCATGGCATGCCAGTGACTATAGTGTCGGATCGGGATCCGAGGTTCACTTCTCGATTTTGGGAGAAGTTTCACAGTGCATTGGGTACAGAGTTGAGGTTCAATACAGCTTTCCATCCACAGAAAGATGGTCAGTCGGAGCGGACTATACAGATCTTAGAGGATATGCTTAGAGCTTGTGTGTTGGACAGGCAAACCACTTGGGATCGATTTTTACCCTTAGTGGAATTTGCCTACAACAACAGCTTTTAGAGGAGTATTGGTATGGCACCATATGAGGCACTATACGGGCGCAGGTGCCATACTTCATTGTGTTGGGATGAGGTTTGTGAGAGGCGTCTTGACAGTCCAGAGTTAGTGGACCAGGCTACTCAGCAGGTTGCTTTGATTAGAGAGCGGTTGAGAGTAGCTCAGAGCCGACAAAAGAGTTATGCAGATCATCGTAGACGAGACTTGGAGTTTGCAGTGGATGATAGGGTAGTCTTGAAAGTTGCACCTTGGAAGGGAGTGATCAGATTTCAGCAGCGGGGCAAGTTAGCTCCAAGGTATATTGGTCCCTACCATATTGTTGACAGAGTTGGCCCAGTGGCATACAGATTGGAGTTACCACCAGAGTTAGAAAGGATCCATAACGTCTTCCATGTGTCCATGTTGTGGAAGTACGTGCCGGATCCATCTCATATCTTGGAGACACCACCGATCGAGATTTCCAATGATTTATCTTATTCGACTCAGCCAGTAGCCACAGTGGATAGAGCAGTGAGACAGTTGCGCAGCCGCAATGTGCCTATGGTTTATATCTTGTGGCGTAGTGACCGTATGGAGGAGAGGACTTGGGAACCAGAGCAGTTGATCAGACAGCAGTATCCACATTTGTTTGAGGATTCCGGTAAGTGAATTTCGAGGACGAAATTCTTATAAGGAGGGGAGGATGTGAGACCCCGTCTTTTTGATAGTCTAGTCAGCAGTCGGATTCAATTAGATTGTTCGGATTGGTCAGTTTGAGTGAGTTGACCATTTGACCTTCATAGCTGACCTTTTGACCAAGTGACGTGGACATAGTCATAGAGCCTAGGTGTCAGGTTTAGAATGTCTAGAACGTCATGTCTTTGGTGGTGTGTCGATAATTTGCACGACGTGTCGTTTCGGATATTTAACGTACATTAGATTAATTAATCGATTAGTGCATTTTTGAGGTTTGAGTCCAGAGGATATAGCCCATTCTAATCTTTTGACCTGCATAAAAGTTTTTGGAGGCCCGTTTTGAGTGGCGGTAGGCATTTGGGCCGACTTACCTTTCGTGGGCCCGATTTCGGTTTCTCGAGCTCAATTACGTTTTAAAAGCCGAATTTCCATATTTTGAGTTTTTAAATTTTATTTTAGCCTACTTGGGACATAATTGGGCTATTTTATTAATAATGCAGATTATGTGAAATTTTTTTTAAAAAAAAAAAAAAAAAAAAGAAGTCAAAGTTAAAGTCAACAATCAATAGTAAAAAAAAGGGCAGAATCTCAAAAATGCCCCTGGCCCTTTTCTCTCCCTTTTCTGCACGACAATGTGCAGAAAAGAACCCCTCTTTCCCCCTTTGTTGCCGAGAGCTCCAAACTCCCAAAGTCTAAACCAAAAATTCCTTCCTATTTCATTTGTATTTTCGGATTTTATGAGTTTTTCCTTGATTTCTTCAATTTCTTGTCCGATTTGTGGTTGATTTAGCAAGATTAGATGTTCATTAACATAGTCTGATACTTTAGATTGCTTGAAAACATCATTTGATCCATGATTGATCATTTTGGGTGTCAATGGCACTTTGGTAATTTCGGGATTTGTGTGATTTTGTGAAATTGGATGAAATTGGTTGATGCCATTGCTTGAGTTAGGTTGTTTATGTGTTGTAGAGTAGGTTGGTCGAATTAGGAAACCAATTTTGATGTTGGTGGAGCTTGGAATTGGAAATTTAACTTAGGATCGATTGCGTATGTGAAGGGATTTGTTAGTTTCTTAAGGAATTGAGTGGTTTGAGTTTCTAGAGGTTGAATTGAATAATTTGGGACTTAGAGTGAGTGTTTGAGGAGTCTCTTAGGTTGTTTATAATTCTGGTCATTTTTCAAGTTTATTATTTTTGGGTTTGTTCTTAGTACGATTTTGTGTACATGATTGTTTAGGTGGTATTTCAGCGATCGATAAGGGCAAAGGCTTAGCCGTTGAGTCATCTGCGCGTCAAAAGGTGGGAGACTATGTTTCATTTACATGCACGGAAATATTTTTCTTTATTAATTAAAATTGGTAAATGTTTTTTTTTGAATGGAGGCAATACGTACATTGATTTATAACGTGGCATGCTAGGTTCATTGTGTGTGAGACATATTTCTGATGCATAAAACATTTATTTGAACCTATACGTATGTTTGTGATATGATTAAAATGTGTTTGAGAATATTCGTATGCATCAAATTTTTTAGTTGGTGGGACTTCTAGGAAATCTTTGATTTGATTTTGATTGCACTACATTTTATTTATATTATAACATGATTTGAGAATTGATCTGCATGTTTGCAAAGAATATGTATACCTATATTTGCTAGGTATGACTTGGAATTGACGGACTACGTTTGGCCAATGCGAAGGTAAGTGGACCAGTATCCTTAGATAGAAGGATAATCCTTTGCCTAGGAGTACGGATGGGTTATGTATGCCTTGTGGGAGTATGGGATGTGATAGGCTACATGTGCCTTCGGGCTTTTCAAGTTGTATGTGCGTTGGGAATCGTGTGATAGCGGATTTCTCCACTTTTCCCGAGGACAACACTGGTGGTAGGGGACTTATTAATATTTTGGAAATGTGCAATTAATTAGCCACCAGTGGGCTTCCGATTTCCCTTTGGCCGGGGTTTATCAAAGAAGCAGTTTTAGAGGTCCACCCCGATAGTTTTTGGGCAAAGTAGACCATGAGAATGAGATTTTGAGATTTTTATACTTATTGGGCATGGGCTTGTGATACATGGTGTTAATATAAAACTCATGCATATGCATTTGATTATACTCAATGCGAGATTGTTTACATGATTAGTAGTATGGACTTACTGTGATTTTTATTACAAAATATTTATACTGGTTTTCGTGTATGCCTCTATTCCACCGAAATTGTTTATGACGCTGTGACTTTCACTGAGGTCCTTGAGATCTCAAGCCCCCTCTTGTTGATATTTTCAGGACTAGGTCGAGAGCCAGTGTAGCTGACTTATTTGTGAGGTCGAGATTTCCCGTTTGTCTTAGAGCTGAACTACTGCATATAACACGTTTTGAGAACTCGACATTATCATTATTATTTTGGATTTGTGTATGCTTGCTTATCTTGTTTGCATACTTGCTTATTGAAATTGTGATCCCTTAATGGGTTTGGGTTGATGCATGTTATTGGACTTATTTTGATAAAGTATGTTTGGGGCCGTGTGGCCTGTTGTGTGTGAAATTAAGTCTTCCGCTGTTTGTGATTGCACTCTGTGGTTGATTTTGTTGTGTCGAGGTTTCCGGTTAAATGCATGCTCCATTTTAAAGAAAATTAAGAAGGTTCAAATTTATATGTAATTTTATATATTTTACGAATTTGATTTGAGGGTAAACCTAGTGTGGTTTTAATTGGACCACGAGTTGGGCCAATTGGGACTGCACGGCGATGAGGAGCCCAATTACCGGGTTCGGGTCCTAACAGGTATGGTGAACGATCCTCTTCAGGTGCAAATCGAGACAACTCCCTTAATGCCTTCTCATATTCCAGCACCGAATGGGTACCCTGTTCAAGCTTGTAGAAAGCTTGTCGCTTCTCTCTTTTATGGAATCTCATATAGAACCTTTCTTCGAATTCATACCGAAATTCCTTCTATGTAGGCAGACGATCGCCAAATTGCAAGCTTACAGTTGTCCACCATGTGAGGGCTTCTCCCTCAAGTTGGAAAGTGGCGATGGAAACCTTGTCTTCATCCAAGATACATAAGAACAAGGACACTCGACATAAGGTGTCGATCCATTCACGAGCAATAGCAGCTCCGGCTGAACCATTGAAGTCTTTACATCCTAATTGTCAAGCTTCCTTCAACAATTTGGTAATCACGATGGGAAGTCTCTCGGTTTCCTTAGGATGCGCTGGCTGTATAGGTTCAAGTGGAGGAATAGGTTCTTCCACGTGCGTGGGTGCAAGAGCATTCTGAAATTGCGCCTCCATACGCTGCTGATTCGCAGCAATTCCTTGCAATACATTTAGGATTTAGGCCATCACATTATCGATGGCTAGTGCCTCAGGTTGGTTTTTGGGCTCAGCTTGCCCTTTGTGCATTTGGCTCCTCTTGCTCAATAGGTTGCTGTTTGGCCAAACCTCATACCTACCCTGTCGATCCCTTGTAGCGTTCGACCTTGTCATACTATACATGCATACAATTGTTACTTAACACATAACTAAATACGATACTAGGAAAAGAAGTGGCACCTAGTGGAGAGGCGTGCACCGGACGACACACATAAACTGGAAAACAATATACAAATTTTGGAAATCATATGCACACCTATAAATACATACTCATCACTAATATCATCACACATATGTACTCTCAGAAATCATCTTCAAGCATCAAGCAAGCATGGATTCACACAATCCATATTCGGAAATCATACAAACTCACACCCTATGCATTCGGCAATACACATCAGCAATCACACGTATATGAATTTGGCAATATAGAAATCATATAGGGACACTTGGTAATATGCCCCAACAACATACACATTCTTGGCAATGACAAGAAACACAGCAAACATTCACTGAAACACATCAAAGCATAACAGACATAAAAACATACATAAATACACAGCAAATAAAATTATCATTCTCATCATTTAAATCAATCCCTTTTTAGCATTAGTTCACTTTCGGTATTATCCCCTAAGTGAGTGAGTGTGTGCGCATGTTCTTACCTACAAACACAAAATCAACAAACAAGTTAGCATATAACCAATTATATTCCTTAAACCATGCTCCGCTACCACAACTTGTAACGACCCTAACTCCTAACCTATTATTAATTATTCCGATTAGGGTCCTTACCACCGTGAAACCAAAACAAGCCCAGGAACTAGGACCTATCTGAATCCCACCAGGCTTACTCATCAAATTCTTGATTTTTAGCATGTACATTCTTTATATTTATCAACAATTAGAGCATGATATTGGACAAGTATTCTGGTATCATACGGAGTGAATGAAATATCAGCAAAAGTCTTTAAATAACATCAATGAATCCACAACAAACAAGTCCCATAGGGATCAAAATATCCAGCAAGTTAACCCCTAACATAAATCGAACACAACAAGTAAAGGAGGAATTTTGGAAAAAAACCGGAAAGTAGATCATAATTCATGTTAATGCACAGACAATCAAGGAACAGGTATGCAAATGTGATGCGATATCGCCCCGCCTTGCAGCCTTAATCTCACACACTGGTACCACGAACAGTGGATGAACCTAAGCCTGAAAAATGGTTAATACAAATAGGATGAGATTACAAGAATCTCAGTAGGGTCACAACATCATAAGATCTACAGAAATCGTAAACACAAATCTCCCGAACAACATCAGATCATCCCTACACAACTATGGGTATCACGTAATTCAAGAATCAATCAAAGGGATAGGGCCGAAACTAAGGCTGAGGGTGGACTACAACACTTCCGAAAATCATAAGTACACAGGCAGGTAAAACTCATTAGATTACTCTCGGCACTAGAAAGAAAGAAAGGTCATCCCCTTCCACCTGTGTTGTCCAAGGTTTACTGCACAAACGGTAAAAGGTTAGCACACAAGTTAATCTTCAAACCTATTCATCCTGCCACATAAGGACAAGATATCCAAGCCACACAATGACAAGGCTTCTAGCCACACAAGAACCAGGCATCCAAACCACACAAGGATAAGGCTTCCCAGCCACACAAGGACCAGGCATCCAAGCCACACAAGGTCAAGGCTTCCAGCGCACGTATGTAGGGGATTGCCACCCATACCAGTAAAAGCCTCCCCTCTCCCAAGGAATATTAGCACTTACCCTGAATGGCCACCGAAACAAGATCCTGACACACAAACACATACAAGCACACACAATCAAGTATAAAGCATAATACCACAACAGGGTATCTTCAATAATGTCAGAACACAATTATAAGCAATTCAAGCACTCAAAACCTAACTTAAGGGTTCGGTATGGCCTATAGGATTCATATCTCAATCCGCGATTCATGCACATATCCTACAATCAATTCGCATGCAATAATAACAAGGGCAGGTATCGAAAATAACAAACAAACAACAGGGATCTCTGGAAAAACCGATGAGGCATAGATCCTACCTCTCTTATCTCAGAACAAGAAGCTATTACTTTGCCCTTATTTAATAAGTCCGAACCACCTATAGCATCACAAGGCAAAGACAAAACCAAACAAAGCATGCATACTCAATAACCAAGGAAGTACCATATTTCCTGACCAATTCCACTCACCAAACCTATCAGAAACTAGTGGTCAGATGCCGCAGGTGCCTCCCCTTTGGATGTGTGATGTGATAGTTAAGAACTTAACAAGATTCAACCTGAATTACCACCCCACTCTAACTATGTATATTTTGGCACTAGGCATAGGACACAAGATAATTTGCGATTTCATGTTAGCAAGGTGTAAGGATTGAAATTTCATGTTAACAAAGAAGGATTAAGTGTTTATAACTTATACAATCAAAAGAAATAAGATCGGAGTCCAATAAGTTAATCAATTGAGCAAGATAGGCAACAATAATGCAAGGGTAGGGCATACTGATTTCATGTATATAAAAGATTCAAAAGATGAATTCATTATTTTATAACATGAATGGATGCCAAAAAATCATACAAACGAGAGGAACAACAACAGAAATCAATTGAAGACAATCAATACTACAGCAAGCCTTTTAGTTGTCTCCGACATCCAGACTTTAACTGGCCTAGGAGCACTTTTGCAGTTGCGCATACATGTCATCCTAATGTACAAACTCGAACTGGCTTGTAGGGCATCTTAATGTTCATACTGGAACTAGCCTACAAGGCATCCTAACGTCTGGACTTGAACCGGCCTACAAGACATCCAGCGAGCTCTTGTTGGGAATAACCATTCATAAGCCTCCCGGTTTGATAAGCATCTCTCCTCTCCCTAGGAGCAACAATACTTACCTCGTATGGCCAGCGACAAAAGGATCCTTCAAACAAAGCACAAACAAAGCACATACACGAACACACATAGTACAAACATACACAAATCACAACAAAGGATCCTCAATCAAATCATAATACAAATCAAAGATCAATCCTCAAAGTCATAACCGAATTAGGCAACCTATTGCCCTATTAACTTCTGAGATTCCCTATCATCATAATCACATATTCCGCAAGCATATAACCAAGATAGGCAATCGAATTCAATCATATTCAAACAATCAAACTGTGAAACCCCGTCCTAGTTGTGTGTCCAGTCAGCGTCGTATTAGTGATCCACGCATATGTTTGACATGTTGACTGGGACGGGAATCGAGACGGTAAAAACTTACCGTTTTGCCTCTATCGGACCCGAACTTGTTTCCGGGCCTATTTATTTTCCTTAAGGCCTCCTACGTACCTTTTTCTTATTTCCGGGCCCGTTTATTACCCTAAGGCTCTGTACGTACCCTTTTAAGCCCATCTGCTTACCTTAGCCGCTGCCCCTACTTTCGTTTCAGACAGAAAACCTGTGTCGTTCGTTCTCTGTTCTCTCTTTCTCACGCTATTACCAATCTGCCGCCATCAATTGTTCTCGTCTGGTGTGTCTTCCTCCGTACAACCCAACGATCGCCTTTAGCCCCCTTCCTTTTTCCCACTGTTGGATTGTCCGTCAGATTTGTAGATCGATGAGGGAACGATAGGAATTTTCTTTCCATATTTTAAATTAAGTTTGTGCTTTCTTGTTCTGATAGTGGTTTGATTTAGGTGGATCTGAATCTAGGTATCGTGATAAGGGCAAAGGAATTTCCACCAGTTCATCTACACATCAAGTAGGAGACTACGCCTCATCTGTTCGATCGGCTATTGGTTCGTCCTTGTTGTTTGTGTTTTCTGTTATTTAATTCTTTCCCTGGTTACAGTGTTGCTTGATTCCTCGTGTTCTTCTTCTGTACACCTTCTAGAGGAAATAGTTAGTGGTTGTATTATCGCATCCTTCAACTTGAGAAATCCCTACCTTGACGGTGCTATTTCTCTGCTTCTCCTTCTGTTGGAACTGCCCCTTGACTGCCAAAGTTTGATTCTTTCTTCCCATTTCTCGTTTCTTTCCTGTCCGCCGTCCCTAAAGTTCCATAGGTTTGACTCATCCCTTCAGTCATTCACACCCAGCGTCCTAGACAAAAAAAATCCGAGGGAGGCACAGTGAGGATATTTTGGTTTTGAAGCCGAACCTTCCTTTCCTCTTTTTCCTCTCCGTCCGTCGTTCTTTAGCTGTAGAAGTCGACCCACTTGTCTGATTGGGCGAAGGGTAAGGAACTCACCAGCCTCGCCACCAGCCTCACCACCAACCTCGCTTACCTGGGGTAAAACTCTTCCAATGCGGCGGTATCCCCTTCATCCCTCAGGCACCCCTGCTGTCCCTATGTTCTCAGCTCGCATCTCCCTTTTCTTCCCTTCGTGTAAACCGGATTCGTGCTCTCCTTTTCCATCATTCGCACAAGCCGGATTCGTGCTCTCCCTGTTGGCTCTCGGATCTCACCAACTCTGTTCTTGCGTTACCCAGCTGGCCTTCGACTGTCTCTCCTTCCTTCTACGTCGGGCGAGGCATCCCTCTTTGCTTCGCCGATCTTCCCCCCTGTTGCTTCCGTTCGACGAGGGTAAGAAGAACACCAACCTCGCCACCAGCCTCGCCATACTCGACTTCCCCTGCTAAACCTTCTTCTTTCTTTTAAGTCAAACGAGGTGTGCCCTGTTTGTACCATCGACTTCCCACCTGCTGTTCCTGCCGAACCCATCTTGTTCTTCTAAACGCTGATGTTTTTCTCTCTCGACGGGTGAGGCGAGCTCTTCCGTTTGCTCCACCGATTCCTCACCTGTTGTTCCCGTATACCCATCTTGTTCCTCTAATCTTGTTTGTTCTTCTGTTAATGTTGGGCGAGTCGTACCACGAAAGGAAACCAGATGCACATGTTGAACTGTGAAATTTCTATAAATCGTAAAGTATGTCAAAACTCGGTAGGAAGATGATGCGCAACAATTAAAATTCCACTCCTTTGTGCTTCGTTTCTGGCCATTATGCAACCCTTTGCTATTCTTGTCACGTATTCTTGATGTGTTTGATTTTCCATGAAAGAAACAGATAAGCTTCAAGATATTGTAGAATTTTTCCTGTTGCTTTTGTTACCCGTTGTCTTATAGCAACATTCCTTTGCTGATCCTTTACTTTAAGTCATAGGGTATCACGTCATCTATTTATTTTATTTTATTTTATAATATTTTATTTTATTTAGTAAAAAGAGTATAATTCAAATGTTATTTAGTGGGTGCAAATATAAGGTTCTTAGAGTTTTCAATGAAACATATTAAAAATAAGTGTGATATTTGATCAATATTGGTATTCAGTTTGGTAATTACAGTAAATAAACGTTCACTTGGCCAATGTGAGGTGAGTATACGGAATCCCAGTGATAGGGGAGAGTTGTTTACCTGTTCGGGAGTCGTATGGGTGTTGTTTTCGTTTGCCTGCCATGTCTACGTAGGTTGGTTCATATTGAGTAATGAGACGGGTATGATACGTGTTATGTTTTCTCTGCCTAGTCTCGGACAACACTGGCGGTAGGAGTTACGTATATATATAGTATTTTCCTAAACATATAAATTTACACTACCAGTGCGCTCCAGGTTTCCCTTTAGCGAGGGTTACTCGAGGAGTGATTTATTATGTCCATCCCGATGGGTTTTTGGTTGGCATTGTTAGCCGCGTTATGTTACGAGTTCTTGAGTTATAACCTATTGAGCTGGAATCATGTTTTACGTTGTAGAAATAAAATGTGCAAATTCCTTGTTCTTCGGGTTGTTTCGGTTACGTCCTTGTTTGTATAGTAATATGTTTCTCCTCTTCTTTGTATGTATTCTCGTTTCCCCGTAGGACATACGATGCTGTGACTCCTACTGAGATTTTTATCTCACCTGTTGATGTTTTTCCCGCTTTCAAGAGTAGTTCGTGAGCCGTAGATGGTGTTTGAGGTGTGAGTGCTCCCTACGACTTGGCTGGACTATCGCACCTGCACATTTTACACGGTTTTCTTTTTTGGCATTTCCTGTTTGACTCGTTTGATGTTTTGACTCACATTATATTTTTATCCATTTATTACTCTACTGGATACGGTTTTATGTTCCGGGCTTTAAGCCCAGTTTGTGATTTTGGGCTTGTGACTGTATGGACCCGTTTTCCGTTTTGGATATTTTGTCCAATAGAATAAAGTCTTCCGCTGTGGTATTTTGTTCACTCCAATTTTTATGCCAGATGTCTGTTTCTTATTTGACATGCTCCAATTTTTGAAATATTAAATACGTTCATTTTGGGAATCGTGTTTAAAAAATCATCTAAGCCTTGTGGGATTCAAATTGGTTCACGTGTTGGGCTTGTCAGGGTTTCACGGCGGTAAGGACCTGGACCTACCCCGTAGGGGGGTCAGGTTACCCAATCCCAGATCGGAAATGAGCGGGGGAAGTCTTGGGCTTATATGTGTTGTGTGATAGTATCATTTGTAACAAGATACATCTTTTGGGCCATGTGGTTAAAGCCCAACTAAGCGCTGCAGTTGTGATCCATCACACGCACATACACTTCCGGGCCTGCTGGGCCGAGGGTTCAGGGGGCCGGGTTGTGACACAAACAATAGGGTAACCAAAGGAATCGATGAGACATAGATCCTACCTCTCACAAGTCTGAATCAGATGCAATCCTTTGCATTTCCAATAAGATCAGAATCTCCTGAACAATCACAAGGCAAAGACCACACAATACTAAGCCACAAAACACTTAACTAAAAACCAAAGGCATTGGGAATCCTAACCAATTAACCTAACAAAATCCAGCAATACGGATGCATCAATATCTTCCCCCTGAATGTGTGATGTGATGGCCAAAAACTCAGTAAGAATCAACCTGATTATTCACCCTAATTCAATATACAAATTTCGGTAACACCATAGGGTTTATAAAGCAAATTGCGATTTCAACATTAGAGAGGTTAGGGATTGCGATTTCATGAAATTAAGAAAGGAATAGGTGCTAATTACTCAAACGATTAAAAGGAACAAGATCTGAAACCAATAGACAAGTCAATTGATTAAACTTTGGCAAATATAAGGTTAAGAATAGGGCATGCTGATTTCATGTATAGTGAAGATTGAAAGGATGAATTCATGATTCTACAACATGAATGGATGTCAAACAATCATACAAACAAAACGAATAACGACAGAAATCAATTGAAGAAAGAATCACACAATCTTGGCACCAAAACCGATGAATTACGACTTGAATTTCAACAGGGAAGAACTAAACTTCTGATGACCAACTCAAGATAGCTAGATAGAGATGGAAAGAGCTTTCCAACAAGCCATTATTTGCAGAAATCCGACAAAGGATGAGAGAGTTATGCAAGGATGAAGATCAAGGAATTTCGGTTAGGGGTTAGGGTAGGCAAATATTGAAAATTGAGAGGAAGGAGAGGGGATAAATTTCAAAATTTTCATGTGGGTTTTGGTATGTTTAGGTGGGGTAGGCTGGCCACTCTTTTATAGGGTCTTAGGGGATTAAATTTTCCTACTTTTAAGCCTAGATAAATTAGGATAATGCTTAAAAGATAATTCTATTAAAAGGATAATTGTATTAAAATAGTAACTCTATTTAAAAGGAAGAATGATCTAATACTTTGGATGATGAGGGATAAAACTAAGGATAATTAACCAGACTTAAAACAACAAATATTCATCAATGACCATTTTAGGCCACGCATTTATTTTTTCTTCAGGGGAAAAATAGTCATCCCAGGTGCACCAGCTCCTGGACCTCTTGGACATCTAAATTAGGAAGGATCGGGGTCTCACAATTCAAGTTAAAGCACACTATTCCATTTGATTTTGGGACTTGCCGAACAAATTTTCATACTTGCATGTGATTGGAATTGGATTGTTGAAATCAAAGAAATGGAGCTTTGTACTATTTATGTTAATAATTTATATTTATTATTAAAAATCATCTACTATTTTTTAAAAATAAATTATATTTAGAAAAATTATACGCTTTTGTATATAATATTTAAACTGTGATTATCAAGTGGTCAAAGTAAGTTGTTGCGTACAGGATTTGGGAAACTTGGGAGACTTGTGCAGTGTCTAAGGGTTCAACTTGGATTGTCAAGTTCTTAGGAACATTACGTCAGTTTCGGTCTGTATTTTTTATCAGATTGTTACACATATCGAACAAGAAAGGCTAGAAATCAAAATAAAATATAAGGTTTTCAAAAGATTTGCCTTGGGTACATATAACTTGATAATGTCCTAAAAACGTGTCCTATTATCTCGTTGCTTCCAATTTAACTGCAATTGCTTTTCTTTTAGTGTTGTGTCTTCAATGTTGTTCCCTTTTTTTTTTTTTCATATGCCTCTTCATATCATCAACTCTTCTAGATTTGCCTAGATTGTTTACATAACCTCTTAAATGTTAAAGATTTGAAAAGGATATAGCAAGAATAAATACATTTTTAGGGAGCAATAATAATAGAAGAACTTCACTATTAAAAATAAGAAGGAATTATACTATTTCTCACAAACAACCTTTCTACAAGGAGATCCAAATGAGAAAGAAATCTTTAACAATGAAGGGGAGGTGTCTATTTATTGCTTCCAAAGCCTAAACCAAATTGTCTAAATCAAGAAAGAGATCAAACCTTAATAGCTGATTTTGCTCCCTTGATTTTTACCTTCATTTGTTTATTGATTTCCTCCTTGATTTATGGAACCACATATTTAACATTAAATACTCACATGAATGCATCAACCAAGATATACTTAAGTAAAAAGACAACAAATCATCACCTAATTGATGTAAATAAGATATCGTAAAAATACATCATCAAACACCTTTTTTATCTCAATCATCACCTTCTTCTCTCCTAACTCTAAAAAAACTTTAAAACAAGAGGATATGCTGATGCCATTGAGCCACATGTTGGTTGGTCTTTAAACACGGAACGGTTCCCTCATCCAGCATGCATAACATTGGCGAGAACTAGTAATTACTGCCTATTTATAGCTGAGATATAGACAAGTGTGACAACTTACGTGGGCAGAGGTCTGACAATCTATGAGGACGATTTGTGATTGTTTTGAATACTAGAGAGTAGAAAGTAATGGGTTTTTCTCATATTGAAACCATAATGGAATTCATTATATGCATCTTCCTTGGTGTGCTAAATCAATTATTGCCAAAACCCATACTAGAAGGACTAGTAGAGATTTGGAAAAAACAAATTAAACACTAAACTTATTTTGAAAATCTAGTACTAATCAATTATTGAATAGTTAGGAAAAGTTAATTCAGTAAAAGTGTCATTACCTCAAGCTTTTGTATTGTAAGATGAATTATATATAATAAATGAATATTTTTTTTTCCAGAAAAAATAATTAAAAATATTACTGTTAGAATCTTTTTATTTATATTTTCTTGATTGCTAATTTGATATTTATTCATATATATTTATATTTTTCAATGCAACCTGAAGACCCGTGTGAAGTCCACGAGCATCATGGATGAAGGGATGAGGCCTCTTAGAGGTCGCTTCACCATCACTTTCCAGCATAAACCATCCTTGCCAATCAACGTGGCTCAACGGCATCTGGGTTAGAAGATCTAAGTTCGATATTCAATGAGAAAATGTATAATTAAGGATAAAGATAGGTGAGATGGGATCAAAAGTACGGAAAAGAAAAACACAAACCTTCCTTTTATTGATGGAATCCAAAGTCTATACTTGCATGCCTCACGATATCTCAATATAGACAGACTGTTATATATGTCCACACCATCTTCCTTTCACACAAATGGTATCTCGTTACCCACAGACTTCTCCAGCGGTATGTCTTTTTCTTTTCATCAGTAAAGAGAGGTTACCAGAACAGGGAGGTGTAATTAAGATTTCTTCATAAAAATCACATCTATAGCTTGTTTCTGCTACGTCGGACACATGGGTGGTAAAGAACATATTTTTGAATCCAAACATACAACATGCGAATTTGTGCAGAGGACCCCTCCACCCTTGCCAATTAAGCTTGTACCCTCAATGGAAGGGCACATGGGGCGGATTATAAGAATCCGACCTTTGTGTAGTATCTCGACTTTTCACAGCCTCGTTTACTTTTCTTTGTCCCTAGAGAATCAAGCACTTGCCATCGCCATAATAGGCTTCAACGCGTACTTCCGGATTCAGGCACCTGCCAACTGTTCCTTAATCTACGTGATTCCAGATATTGTTCTTCACCTATGAATTGCGGTTAGTTGCGAGCTTTTTCACATATGGGTTGCCCGGACAGCTTTCTAATTATTATGGTTTGTTGAATTTTCTGTCACTGACATAGAGACTTCAACTCATGAAAAATCATTACAAAAATAATCGCCTAAGATCTAGTTACTCGAACAAAGGCAGTGTCGGTTTAATCCAGGATTATTCTTGTGAGACCCCGTCTTTTTGAGAGTCTAGTCAGCATTCGAATTTAGTTAGATTATTCGGATTGGTTGATTTGAGTGAGTTGACCCTTTGACTGTCATAGCTGACCTTTTGACCGAGTGATCTGGACATAGTCATAGAGCCTAGGTGTCATGTTTAGAATATTTAGAACGTCATGTCGTTGGTGGTATGTCGATAATTTGCACGACGTGTCGTTTTGGAGATTTAACGTGCATTAGATTAATTAGTCGATTGATGCATTGTTTGAGGTTTGAGTCCTGAGGATATAGCCCAATCTACTCTTTTGACCCGTATAAAGATTTTTGGAGGCCCGTTTTGAGTGGCCGTAGGCCTTTGGGCCGATTTACCGTTCGTGGGCCCGATTTCAGTTTCTCGAGTCCAATTACGTTTTAAAAGCCCGACTTCAATATTTTGAGCTTTTAATTTTTATTTTACCTCAGTTATGATATAATTGGGCTATTTTATTAATAAGGCAGGTTAGGAGAATTTTTCAAAAAAAAAAAAAAAAAAAAAAGAGGTCAAAGTCAAAGTCAACGGATGAACAGTAAAAAGTCAAAGTCAAAAAAAATGCAAAATTTCAGAAACACCCCCACTTATTCTTCCCCCTTAGTGCACGGGAGACAGCAGGAAAAAGCAAGCCATTTCCCCCATTTTGTTCCATTTTGCCAAGAACACAAAGCTCCCAAAACCCAAAAATCCTCCCAATTCATTTCAACATCAAATTAAGGAGTGGGTCTTGTTCCAGAACCTAAAACCAACCTTCCTCCTTGAATTTCCTCAGGTATGGTGTTTGTTTATAGGGGTTTTTCATTTATTTAGGTATTATTTTGTATTTTCGAATTTTATGAAGTTTTACTTGATTTCTTCAATTCCTCTTTCGATTTGTGGTTGAATTAGCAAGATTAGATGTCCATTAACATAGTCTGATAGTCTAGATTGCTTGAAAACATCATTTGATCCATGATTGATCATTTTGGGTATCAATGGCATTTTGGTAATTTCGGGATTTGAATGATTTTGTGAAATTGGATGAAATTGGATGAAATTGGTTGATGTCATTGTTTGAGTTAGGTTGTTTATGTGTTGTAGAGAAGGTTGGTCGAATTAGGAAACCAATTTTGATGTTGGTGGAGCTTGGAATTGGAAATTGAACTTAGGATCGATTGCGTATGTGAGGGAATTTGTTATTTTCTTAAGGAATTGAGTGGTTTGAGTTTCTAGAGGTTGAATTGAATAATTTGGGACTTAGAATGAGTGTTTGAGGAGTCTCGTAGGTTGTTTTTATTTCTGGTCATTTTTCGAGTTTATTATTTTTGGGTTTGTTCTTAGTACGATTTTGTGTGTATGATTGTTTAGGTGGTATTTCAGCGATCGATAAGGGCAAAGGCTTAGCCGTCGAGTCGTCTGCGCGTCAAGAGGTGGGAGACTATGTTTCATTTACATGCACGGAAATGTTTTGTTTTATTAATTAAAATCGGATATATGCTTGTTTTTTAATAGAGGCAATATGTGCATTGATGCATGACTTTGCATATTAGGTTCATTATGCGTGTGGCATGTTTATGATGCATAAAATATTTTTATGGACCTATATGCATGCTTGTGACGTGATTGAGATACTTTGCGAGAATTAATTGATTTATATTGATTTCTTAAAATGTGGGACTTTTATGCAAGCTTTTGAATTGTTTTTGGATTGCATCATAATCGATTTGAATTATGATATGATTTGAGATATTTTTCACAATTGCGAAGTACGTATATTCATATACGATTTCTAGGATTTGATCTTGGAATTGACGATAACAACGCTTGGCCAATGCGGAGGTAAGTGGATGAGCACCCTTAGATAGAAGGGTATTCCCTTGCCTAGGAGTATAAGGTGGTGAGTATAGGCCTTGTGACAGTGTGAGTATCAGGCTATACATGATATGCCTTCGGGCTTTGCGAGTTGTGCGTGAGTTGGGATTTGTGTGATAGTGCGTTTTCTCCACATTTCCCTAGGACAACACTGGTGGCAGGGGATTTATATTTATTTGAAAATGTGTATTTAAATTAGCCACCAGTGGGCTTCTGATTTCCCTTTGGCCCGGGTTATCAGGCGAAGCGATTTTAGTGGTCCTCCCCGAGATATTTTGGCATAGTAGCCACGTGTTTGAGACTTTGAGATTTTGTAATATTTGGACTTGTGCTCGACATATTGGTTTATGATTTCAAACTCATTCATACGTAATTGATTTTATTTATATGAGTTCGTTGCACGATTAGCATCATGGATTAAATGTGATTTTATTATTAAGCATTATATTGTTTATACTTGTTTTCGTATGTGCCTCCATTCCACCGGAATTGTTTATGACGCTGTGACTTTCACTGAGGTCCTTGAGATCTCATCCCCCTCTTGTTGATATTTTTCAGGACTAGGTCGAGAGCCAGTGTAGCTGACTTATTAGTGAGGTCGAGATTTCTGGTTTGTCTTAGGGCTGGACTACTGTATATGACACGTTTGAGAACTCGACACTATCATTATTATTTTGGATTTGTGTATGCTTGCTTATCTTGTTTGCATACTGGCTTATTGAAATTGTGATCCCTTATTGGGTTTGGGTTGATGCATGTTATTGGACTTATTTTGATAAAGTATGTTTGGGGCCGTGTGGCCTGTTGTGTGTGAAATTAAGTCTTCCGCTGTTTGTGATTGCACTCTGTGATTGATTTTGTTGTGTCGAGGTTTCCGGTTAAATGCATGCTCCATTTTAAAGAAAATTAAGAAGGTTCAAATTTATATGTAATTTTATTTATTTGACGACATTGGTTTGAGGATAAGCCTTGTGTGGTTTTAATTGGGCCACGAGTTGGGCCAATTGGGACTGCACGGCGGTGAGGAGCCCAATTACCGGGTTCGGGTCCTCACAATTCTATTCCTGTCAGATTAGTTAGGCCACGTACGGGATGGATATATTCTCTTATTGACAAACTAACAATGGTGGTGCAAAAAAGATGCCTGGGAGCAAGCATATATATATATATATATATATATTATATGTTCATCGTACTTAGTCTGAAAGTTGACAACCTCGGAATGTGATGAATAAAATGAAAGAGAAAGATGAGCTTATCTATCTTTTTAAGATTGTATGTTCGTGCATGAACCTTCTTCTCATATAGCGCAAGTCCAACCTCACAAACATTTGTTTAGCAAAAAGCGCAGGTCCAGTTGCACCCACGCACGGTTGGTTTAGTTTAGTGGAAACTGTCGATGTAAACAATGTCTGTGTTCCTCTCTTCAAAGTTTCTTGGGTGCATGAATTTAGCTCATTTTCGCAATGAATTCGGCAGTTTTAGTATTTGGACCTTATCGTAAAGATGTATCTAGAGGAAAGACAGAATCTATGGACGACCCTTAATTCTCATTGATTTTATTTTCTCTTACTTTTAAAGTTTTATATTTTTCGCCCCGCTCTTATGTCTTTTCTATATCATAGAGACTCTCTCCTTTTTGGACAAAACGAATATACTCTTTTATTTTAAACATGAATGATGGCCTGAATTAAGACAGACATAATGCACGTCCTGGCTGGTACTTGGATATATAGCAGCAAATTTAGGATATTTTCCAAATAATTCATTGTATGTAATGACAAGTTGTCATATGTTAGTTATGACCTACAGAAAAGAGATGCATATGTTAGTTGTCATATATATAGCAGCAAATTTATATTTTGGTATTTTCTGTACAAGACGTTGTCTTGAGAGATGCATAAAAGGCTGGTCACACCACATGATGTTGGCCTACAGAACATATGTACCTATGATGGATTCATAAATGTCTTAACTTTTTCTTTAAAAAAGGAAATCCATAAATCTTTCGGACAAAATAACAAATATTGGTTGAAGAAAGAACAATGTAGAATATGTATATATTTGATATTAAGGATGTCCAGCTGAGTTTTGTCTAGTTATGCAGATGCAGCATATATTATTTGTCCGTGTAAGAAGGAGTTTTCCAATCATAGATTTTGCTTTCAACCCGATCATCATCAAGTACATCCATCCTAATAATATATATTTATTTAACAAATTCACTAAATATAAGATCGAGACTGTAAGGTCATTGTCTTAAAAACAAAAAACACTTGTAAGATACCATCTATTAAACGCTATGGCCTAAATTATGCATTTTCTGGTCCAAAGCTTTTGTTTAATTAGTTGAAATTGTCGGAATTAAAATAGATATAACTTAAAAAATTGAATATTATTATATTTTTAAAATATTATTATATTTATATTTATATTTGTAAAAAATATATAAAAATTATTATAATTGGTGAAATTGGAAACTTCATCAACCCAAAGGAAGGGGCGGGCGCTAGAGTTTCATTGTGTGTTTTCGGAATAAAAAAAAAACACAGTTATACACCAATGATGAGAGAGTTGAGAGAAGTATATAAGTGATGCTGTGTATTATTTAAAAACATGGTTATAAGAGTTTATTATTTAAAAATTTATTAAGTATTAATCCTCCAAACAATCAGATCTTATAGTTTTAATTTTAATTTTAATTTTAATTTTAATTTTAATAGTGTATATTGAGTCGGTCCGTTTAGTATTGTTTTTATAGCTCCAAATCTCCTCTGATGGTTTTGGAGGTTTGGGGTGTGACACAGTACAATGATCGCATCGCATCGCATCGCATCTGCTTGTCAAAATAACACAAACAGTGTTGGATAGCATTCATTCGATGAACCTATCTCTGTCAGTTACGCTCGTTGACTGCGACAATGGGAGGTTGACAATCGCTCGCCAAAGCTAAAACTGGGACGGGACAAATACAAAACCCAACTCCGCCTTCATTTCGACACCTGTCTTTAAACTTTACCATCCTTCCCGCCCCTGCTTTCTAATCAAGTCTTACAAAACATGCGATATCTTCTTCAAACAAAAAATAATAACCTTTTTGAAATAAAATAAATAATCTTTTAGATTGATGAAGAATTGGGTTGGATTTGTAATTTTGGTTTGAGGTGGATTAAATATTGCAAGTGGATAGGTGGGGGCTAAAATAGTCATCCGCTAAAAAACAAATAAAAGGTTAGAAAGAAGACGCTTTCTCGAAACAGAAAAATAAATCAAATCTTTTTGGGTGTGACCAGGACGTTTCGGTTCAGAAGAGCGTCTAAGTTCTCTTCACACATTCATGTGGGTCCATCTGCTTTTGCCTCTCTTTCTCCTCCTCCTCCTCCGTTTCCATTACAAAACAACGGTGCGGACTTTACATTGTAGTAAATCCTTGCAAGAATCTTAAATATAAGGACCAAACCGATTGATACATATATATATATATATATATATTTGTTTTTAATTAAAATGGAAATATAATTAGTGATGGTATTGCATAAGCAGTAGCTCATTCTCTCTCTCTTCCCCCTATTAAATCTCTCATTTCCTCTTTCTTTCGTTAACTACTCTCTATTCCTCTGTTTCTTACAAGAGGGGAAAGAGGTGAAGATTACACATCATGTCCGGTCTCTCTTTTTCCTTCTTTATCCGTCCCTGTCCCTATTAAGTAAAGGTTTCCTCATGAAAACGCTGATAAATACGTGCGACTTTTGTTTGCTTCATTCAAAACCATCGCAGTCTCTGCTTGTGTAGTAACCAAGTGTTGCCTTTACAGACATATTGTCCATCTATAAAACTGTCTGTTGTGAAACAGATACGGGGAAGCGTTTGGTTTTGCTCAACGTACAAGGGGAGTCGTCATTTCTGTTGATATAGAGGAAGAACCTAAGGGTCCTCCGCCAACTATGGATACCAAATAATCTCCCTGGCTTATCTATTGATCTCTTTGCCCGAGCCTCTGCATGTTAGAGGATAGAGATGACATAAGCGGTGGGCTTGACTTTGTACTTGTTTTTCAAGTGCTTCTTATATCCTGTTAGACCGCATTTTTTCTTGTTTTTGATTTGGTTTTATTATTCGTCCGCCGGATTTCCCATTTTGATTTGTCAATATCTTGCTCGCGGGTTAAATGGTTTTGTTTCTTTTCCTAAGGGTGGCTTCTCTTGGCAATGGTCCTTTTCTTCCCTTTCATATGTCGTGCTCTAAGCTAGTGTGCCATTTGTTGAATTTGATAATGCTCAAAAAATGCATCTAGAATTGAAAAAGGGATAACCAGAGAGGCAAAATATTCTCAAGTTTAAAACTCTTCAGTGTGATAATTTTTGTAAGTTTCCTGCATTGACTGATAGATCCCCATTGACTGTTAATTTGTTCTTTAATGGGTTGATTCCGTTTTTGATTTTGTAGAAATTGATTCCTTTGCAGGAAACGGGAACTGAAGATTTGGATGTTTAGTTGACGAATAACCAAAATAACAAATCCAACCCAATTCAAAAATCCTTTTTTGATGTTTAGCAGATACCAGAAATGGATTGATGTAAAGCTAGCAGCCCATTCTGGCCGCAATGTTTAAAGCATTAGCTACTGGGCTGCTGTTAATCTACTTACTCCTGACATTAGTGGCTGCTAATGATACTGGTTTTGGGCGATGTAATTGTGACGATGACGGTAGTTTATGGAGCATAGAGAGTATTCTTGACTGCCAAAGAGTGAGTGATTTCTTGATTGCTGTGGCCTATTTTTCAATACCTATTGAGCTTCTATACTTTGTTAGCTGCTCTAGTTTGCCTTTCAAATGGGTCCTCTTTGAGTTCATCGCCTTCATTGTCCTCTGTGGAATGACCCATTTGCTCAATGGTTGGACCTATGAACCCCACGGTTTCCAGCTTGCACTTGCCCTCACCATCTTCAAGATTTTAACCGCTATGGTGTCCTGTGCAACGGCTATAACCCTTTTCACTCTCATTCCTTTGCTTCTTAAAGTGAAGGTACGAGAGTTTATGCTAAAGAAAAAGACCTGGGATCTTGGGCGTGAAGTTGGTCTTATAATGAAACAGAGAGAAGAGGGGTTGCATGTTAGAATGCTTACTCAAGAGATACGTAAATCACTTATTAGACACACAATTCTTCATACAACTCTGGTTGAGCTATCCAAGACACTGGGGTTGCAGAATTGTGCTGTTTGGATGCCTAATGAGATGAGAACTGAGATGATCCTAACACATGGCTTGAATGGTGGGAATTCGCCAAAAATGGATAATTGTTCAATACCAATAACCGATCCCCAGGTTGTTAGAATTAAAGAGAGTGATGATGTGAATATCCTTGGGGCTGATTCTGCACTTGTTGTGGGGAGCTTGGGAGCATCTGGTGAGCCAGGACCCGTTGCTGCAATTAGAATGCCTATGCTTCGGGTTTCGAATTTCAAAGGTGGAACTCCTGAGATTATTCAGGCCTGTTATGCAATATTGGTATTGGTTCTTCCTGGTGAAGAATCGAGATCTTGGACAAATGAGGAACTAGATATAATTAAGGTGGTAGCTGATCAGGTGGCAGTGGCTCTTTCCCATGCTGCAGTCCTTGAAGAATCCCAGCTCATGAGAGAGAAATTGGAGGAGCAAAACCGAACCTTGCAGCAGGCAAAGATGGATGCGATGATGGCAAACCAGGCTAGAAATGCATTTCAAAAGGTTATGAGTGATGGGATGACGAGGCCGATGCACTCGATGCTTGGTTTGATATCACTGATGCAGGATGGAAATCTGAGTCGTGATCAAGGGATTATTATTGATGCAATGATGAAGACTACCAATGTCTTATCCACACTGATAGGTGATGTAATGGAAAATTCTACAAAAAACAGTGGAAGGTTTCCATTGGAGATTAGATCTTTCGGGTTACATAATACGATTAAAGAAGCAGCTTGCCTTGCCAAGTGTTTGTGCATCTATATGGGTTTTGATTTTGCGATGGAGGTTGATAGATCCTTGCCCAATCATGTTATGGGAGATGAGAGGAGGTTTTTTCAGGTGATTCTGCACATGGTTGGGAGCTTGCTGGATTCCAATAATGGAGGAGGAACTTTACAATTTCGGGTTTCTCATGATAATGGAAGTGAGGAAAGGAATGATCAGAGACGGGCAACCTGGAGACAAAACACGTCTGATGGAGAAATAAGTATAAGATTTGAAATTGGGATACAGAACAGTGCTTCTGAAGCTGACGGCTCAAGATCAATGGTGCAGCTTAGTGGTAGAAGATACTCCAGCGGAGGTGTCGAGGAGGGCTTGAGCTTCAGCATTTGCAAAAAGTTGGTTCAGGTAAGAATTTTAATCCCACTCCTGTCTGATGCAATGCATGTGTACAAGTTCCTGCTTCAAGGATATATAAGATGGCTTGCTGTATTTGAAATTTGAGAAGCTGCACTCTATCTGCAATCAATTAATGCCCGCGTATGGTCGCAGATTTTTTTCAATATTCCCCTCATTTTACTGCCAACACATTAGCTTTGTCCAAGGTTGTTAAGTTTGTCTAGAGTGATTACTGATTCAATGGTTCTTCCTCCTGCGTTGCATGTCTACTATAGGAATGCAAAATTTCCTGTTGAGCTTTGATTTTGGTAGCCAAGTTAGCCTTTTGATTTATTAAACTATTCACTCCATTCGTTTTATCACCTTGTATGGTTGTAATTGCCAGTTGATGCATGGAAATATCTGGGTTGTTCCAAACTCACAAGGTCTTGCCCAAAGCATGGGGCTTGTTCTTCGGTTTCAACTTGGATCGTCCATTGCACTCGCAATTTCAGAATCCGGAGAATCTTCAGAGCATCATCCACTTTCCAACTCTCTATTCAGAAGGTTAGAAGTCTTGTTGGTCGATGCTGACGATCTTAACAGAGTGGTGACCACGAAGCTGCTTCAGAAGTTGGGTTGCAGTATTGTGGCTGTTTCATCTGGATTTGAGTGCCTTAGTGCCATCAGCCCCACGTCGTCACCTTTTCAAATTGTCATTGTGGATCTTCATATGCCAGAACTGGATGGATTTGAAGTTGCTGCCAGGATCCGCAAGTTCCGGAGCCGCAGCTGGCCGCTGATCATTGGCTTGACGGCAAGTGCGGAAGAAGACACTTGGGACAGATGCTTGCAGAATGGGATGAGTGGTCTGATAAGGAAACCGGTAGTGCTGCAAGGACTTGGCAGTGAGCTTCGAAGAGTAATCTTGCAGTCGAACCAAGTGCTGTGAGGACCAATTTCTGTAAATGAAAGAAATGAAATTTAGCCTCTACTTATCCCGGAATCAGTTTTTTTGGTACTGATACAAATATTTGACCCTTTAATTAGTTCCCGAGTTTTTTTCTGGCACAGAGATGTCATATGTCTATGTATACAGCTTTTACAGTTGCAAGTTGCAATTATATACAAGGTTAGATCTTTGCTCGTCTTAAAGTTTGCATCATCTTATTTATTGTATATATAGATAGATAGATAGATAGATAGATATAGATAGGTTACAGCATCGATCGCACACGCAGCAAGTAGCCAGCAACACTAGGCTAGCAAACCAGACTGCAGGGATGACAAGTTGTATGGAATTCTGTATCGATACAATCTAGAGACATAGCTTTTAAAATGCAAGCGCATGATCCCTCAAGGTTCAAGTAACTAAGCAGTCTTTTTTTTTAATAGACGAGGTGGTTATTCTCTCTCCCGTAACATATGCATATCCTGGTATACATCGGATGTCTTGTAATTATGTTTTATCAGACCTTATTGTCATGATCACCAGACTTAGACTTGCACCCTCGTTGAAAACATGGAGACTCTTGGCGTTTGATCACTTTCCTCCCTCAACAAACAATATTCTCTGCATGTGTTATCCTTTAACTGGGGCCGGAAGCAAGATGTGAACTACTGGTAGCGACACGATACCCTCCTTATCCTACAGATATATCATACATATCCAAAGACGATAATGGCATCATCTGTATCTTGAGAGAATGAGAGAATGAGAGAATGAAAGATCACGTGCTTTGCACGTCCCACCTACAGGAGCAGTGTTTCTGTGCTGGGCTGCTAAGGAGACTAGAGGGATTGAAGAATATGGGGAAGCGTATGGGTCAGTCAAATTACCCTTATCTTCGTTTGTGGTTACTTTTTCTTAAAAGCCATGCATGAATCTGCGTTACGTACATGGACTCTTTCTTTCATTGTTGTTGTTGTTGTTGTTGTAGTTGTTGTTTCAAATTTTTTTAAAAAAAAAAGAAGAAGAAAAATAAGTACAGGCATGTGAGCCCGTCCCTACTCTATATTATAAAGAGCACCGGGAGTGAAGTTGATGTGATATGCCATAATAAATTAATTTAGCCAGTGGCCCAAGTCTTCTTCTATTCACATCATTATTTTAAAGGGAAGATGTTGAGGTTAGATACTTTAGGGAATATTGACCAATCCCATAATACAAACACGCTTTTCAAATTGTTCCTCCGTTGCTTTACATCAGTCAATTTCTACTGCATTTTCTTGAAAAAATGACGTTAGGTTAGGTGGTGGCTCATTGAGAATCGATCAATTATTGGTAGGCAAAACAAAAGGAGTGGTGTGTTTCCTCGTCAATATTATTTTGATTTTATTCTCTAATATATATTTTCCATACTGGGCCGCACCAATCATTCTCCTTCTAATCATCCCTTGAGTCCATTCGAGACTTGGATGAAAAAGTGGTGGAGGGTTTTGACGAGGGTTGTATCCCTAGAATTATAAGGCTAAAAGATTCCCCCAAATGTACACTTTGTCAACTAGCTAGTAGGTGTCTCGTGGAGACCGGCATGCGTTCGTGTACCACCACCACCACATATATAGCCTACTTGAAATATAAAATTCTCAACACTTGGGATCAAGATGTCCTGGATGAGAAGAGAAGAGAAGATGGGTCTTTTTGTTGTAATTATTAACAACTATATATGCAACTAGGCCTAAAAAGATAGGTAAATAGGCATGTATATGATGTATGGGGTGAATATGATATGTTGGAAGAATAAGTTTTGTGACAGGGGGCCTGTATCCTAGATAAACAAATGGTTCGATTTATCCTTCATGCCTTTGGATTTTGTGGAGAGGATCTATATTTTGTTATAGACATTGATATCGACGGACCGGTATAGAAGATATAGAGTAGTCTTTTTTAAAATGATAGCGAGGTGGATAGAATAGAATAGAATATATAGAATAGAATAGAATAGCCACACCCAATATGTTATCAAAAACACTTGGGAAACGCACCTACCGGGCTACTTGAGTGATATACTTTAACACAAAAGAGCAGATGTTGATCTGTTTTTCATGCTATCAGCCACCCATACATGGCGTATATTAGGAGTTTCCCGTATGAGTATTTAATTTGGAGTTTGCTGTCTATGCGTTTGCCGTAAAACATCAAAGACCAGCTCAAGGTTAATGCGGCGGTAGTAGTGGGTTAGAATCATATTGATGGGCATGTGTGCTTCTTCTTCCACTTTGCTCTTCCCTGGATAGCCTGGAGCCTGGAGCCTGGAGTCTGGAGTGCTATAATTGTATGCTTGGTTATGTATGTAGTTAAACGTCGGCATCAAAGGAAGGAATAGGATAGACAATGACGCTTTTGTGTATCTTTTCACCACTAGCTCCCTCCCTCCACCTCGGGATGTTGGAATCCTATCATTACTCTCTCTCTCTCTCTCTCTCAATACATGATAAATAAGAAAATATTTTTAATTATAATTAACGAAATCGGTAATGGTGTTGAACCAAGGGGCTAAAAAAACATTTCAAATATTTTTTTATATAATTAAATTGAATTGAATCTTAATATACAAAAAGAATTCTATAAAAGAAAAAATAAAGGAGATAGGCATCTTTTTATTTTTAATCAATTTTTTAAAGTATTATTCATTTACAATTTATTTTTTTAATTTTTTAAAGCTCGACTTTTCAGTTAAATTGATAAATGAACAGAATAAATAAGTGCAAATTATTATAAAGTTTAATTATATTTAATATATTTTATTAATTTAAATTATTTTCCAGCTTCTCTATTGAATTCTAAATAACTCTTCATACTTCTTTATATATATATATATATATATATATTACTATAAGTATCCCTATATTTAATACTATTTTATTTCTATCTCTATATAGTATATATTTAATCAATAATTCAAAATTTTATAGAATGATTGTTGCCTAATCGTCGACTTTATGATAGAATAATAGATAGCATATCATTTGTACTGATTTTTATTTGGATATTATGATTTAATTTAGGATAAAAATTGTGTTTCTATATTGATTTACTAATATTTTAGGTAATTTATCCTTAAAACATAGTTATAAATGAAGGAGGAGAGAAAGAAGATAAGGAGATACATATACACAGATATGGGGAGAGAATAGAAGATCTTATTCATAGATATTCAGGATACTAGAGGATATCTCAAATAATGGTATGACATACATATTTATAGCTACTAAAGGGTATCATTTATATCTCTCGGAAAAGATATATCCGTCGGTAAAGATACATCTCTTGGAAAGGATATATCCGTTGGTAAAGATACAACCCTTGGGAAGAGTTCAATGGATATTCACCAATCATTTTATTCACAACAGTCCTCCTTGAATGTCCATCGAAGTAAAAATAATAGATATTCAACTTCATAATACCCCCCTTTGAAAGTCTATTCATTATATGACTAAATGTCTCGTTAAAACCTTACTAGAAAAAACATTTTGAGAAAAAATCCTAGCTAAGGAAAAAGAGTACATCATTCTTAACTTGAGAATATATTATTAGAATACTACCTCATTAAAAACCTTACCAAGAAAATTCAGTGGAAAAAAACTTGGTAAAGGGAAAAAGAGTGCAGTTCATATTCTTCAGATTCAATTATCCCTTCAAATATTTTAAATAACCTTTTATCGAATATATATAAGTATGCAATTAAAGTATTGTCTCGTTAAAAACCTTATCAAGAAAAACCCAATGGAAAAAATCTTAATGAAGAAAAAAAGAGTGCAATGCATACTTTTGACTCCCCCTGATGATATTATCCTTTTGAAATCGACCAATTAAATATTATCATTCAATATGTGATATGGTCACATATATATAACATTCTGTCAAACTTAAGTCTTGATTATATTTTTTATTGAGATTTATATATGATATTACAGTAGGATAATTTTCATGGATAAATTTTATCCCTAAATTTTCATAATATTTTTATCGAACATTACTGATTTACAAATACTCAAATAAAATAGTCTTTATATAATCCACGATTTTTGATTACTCAATAAGAGTTTCAATAATTTCATCTTTTTATGATAATTAGCAACCATATCAAATTTAGATCCAGATCTTTTCGTAAAAGTACATATATTATGATTGCTTGAATAAATAAAAACTTCATTTAGCTTGATATAATATAACTTCCCAGGAAATTCAATCATTGTCTTTTGCAATATATATATCCATATTGGATTTTCATTTATAAAACGTATTTAAAATATTTATTCACTGTCAGATTTCTCATATATTTCAATATTATTCATCCACCATCATAATGAAATATTTCTCTCAAGAATAATCATTTATATAAATTGATACTTGTGTGATAAGTCATTTTCATCATTATATGATTTATTTCATTTTTGCACAACTATCAATTTATATGTCATAATTTCCACAAGTCCAACAATACTCATGTTACAAATCAATCATTAACGTTTTTCTAGATTGATCAATTATTTATAATTTATACTCCCTCATAGAGTTTAAACAATACCCTCATAAACTAGAGCTCTAAATTATATATAAGCATATTGTCGATATTTTATCTCGGTTATATCTTTTTTCACATTGACATAATTTATCGAGATCTCTTCATTTTTCTGAATCTATTTCAGAAATTAATAATGTCAATGAAATATTTTAAATTTATTCTCTTTCAAACCATCATAAATATTTGCTCTTTTTATGAGAATTTAATATCTTTGGAACCGATTGGTAACTTACATTCTGAATGTGTACCAAATTCATATATAATATTGTACCTTACAATATTATCTTACATTGGAGCAATATAAATGTAATTCAATTATTATAAGATCAGTAAATTCATCTGACAATGATATTCACCAATGAGTTATCTAAACTTTAAGTTCATAAATTATAATAAGGATTGTAATAATGATAACTCGTCATGATATTTCTTATCCAGCTATTTATCTTTTCTCTCCCTCAATGTTAGAACATTGTTTAACTTATATCTTTCTTTGATGATCCATCTTTGTGAGGTATGGTGGATAATAATATTATCTATCGGACATATAAATTTCATAGATGGTTTTACTTGGTTCCTAATCACAACCCAATTTATGAGGGAATACGAATGATTGTATATTGGTATAATGAGAATAAACTTGTTGCATGACAAATGCATTATAATAAGCATATAATATCTCACAAAGGTCCATAATATAGATATATTCACAATATATATCTATATTATTTGTATCGAATTATCAGGATGCATATACTGGCCAACGATTTTTTTTTTCACAAGTTACTTTACAAACGGCACTTGTGTTGTAACTATATTTATATATGTGAATATTTTGGTTGATATATAATCAAAACCAAACATATGTAGTTCACATCTTCATCCTGATTTGATATAAAATTGAGCAAAGAGAGATCTTGTGCTTAATATGCAGTTGCACAATAACATTCGAAAGCTTATGTACTATGGAATAACTTATAGTTTTCCAATCATAATCGATATAGCTTATCGATATACATATCACACATCAATTTTCAATCGGGATGGTCCCACCAGTGATGCCATTTTTATTATAATCGTACTATCTCATCTTTTGTAACCTTATTAAAGGTTTAACATTTTGTCCATGACCTTAATCATGGATATAATATAAAAACGCATTCACTTCAGGGAATGATGCTTAATTTTTTATAATGAGATACATACGATCGGTACACGACTATTGTATTGTATCATTCACTACAAAGTAAGGACTATGATAATTATAAGATAATATTATATTAAAAAAATATATATAAAATTATCTTATAAGGTCTACAATATCATATACTTTGCATAATATTAACCTTCTAAAGAGAGTTATGGTGCATAATCAACATACTTTGTGCAAAGAATAATATTGCATGCAAACTTATTTTAATTACTAACTGAATTATGGTATGTTATGTTCCTAACTAAAAATTATCATTTATCTTATATTATATATGTAATTTTACTGACAAAAAATAGTCATGCACAATCCTAATTTAGATTTATATAATATGAAAAATTTTGTCTTAATAACAATTAATTTCACATGCATATGTATACATAACATGTATACTTAGTATTAATATAATTGATTATTATTATATAAAAAAATAAATAATAAATATATTAAATAAAAGAAAATTTATCTTTTTTTTAACCGTGACTTCTCAAGCGTAAGATTTGATAATTCCCTATCAGATCTTTGTATCCATTAGCTATCCGAGACTTTCTTGCAGTGAGAGAGTGAGATGCTAGATATGAAGATATGATTTTTGCTAAATAATCATACTGATAACGTGTTGTAAATGAAAGAGGTGAGAAAGAAGATAAGGAGATAGATATACACAAATATGGGGAGAAAATAGAAGGATCTTATTCATAGATATTCAGGATACTGGAGGATATCTCAAATGACGGTATGACATACATATTTATAGGTAATAAAGGGTATCATTTATATCTCTTGGAAATGATATATCCATTGGTAAAGATATATCTCTTGAAAAGGATATATCCGTTAGTAAATATTCAACTCTTGGAAAGAATTCAATGGATATTCACCAAGCATTTTATTCACAATAGTTGCAAGATTTTTATAGATTTTGGTGCTATTTTAGGATTGGTTTCGTGGGCAAATGAGGACCTTTGGATTTCTCAAACTTCAAAGGTTCTAATATTTCGTGATTCAAAGGGATACTCGCGGCCTCTAGACACTAATTGTTGATATTTCAGGCTTCTACGAATTTGCATTCTATGGACGTCTCATGACCTCCAAATGACTACAGTTGATTTTATTTTATCCTTATAATATTTTCTCAGATTTTTTTAATCTTTAAACTTTAATGTACATGGATCCAAAGTGATCTTTTAGGGTAGTTTAAAACTGGCAAGCTAGTGAGTGGCAAGCTGGTCTGTGGTGAGATATTGGAATTTTTAGTATGTTTAGGGTTTTAGCGTTTTGGAATCTGTTTTGTGTTTTCAACACATTATGGTTCGCTAGAAACCTTTTTCTAGTTCCAGTTATTACAAGTCCCATGCGATGTATGAGGCCCCATGATATACTTTAACAATGAACCAGAAAAATCAGTACCAAGATGCACACGTGTACCTTTCAAATCTAGCAACATTGGAATGTATCGGTTGCGGATGTAAACCAAAACTGATGCGGAAGAAGGATGAATCTTTTGGCTTAAGGCATCAGCGACAAAATTCTCTTTTCTAGGATGATATTCGATTGTCAGATCGTAGTCTTTAATCAGCTCCACCCATCTTTGTTGTCTCATGTTCAACTCCTTTTGAGTAAGGAGATATTTCAAGCTTTTGTGGTCGGTGAAGATTCGACACATCTCGCCATATAGATAGTGGCACCATATTTTCAACGGAAACACCACGGTCACGAGCTCCAAATCTTGTGTTGGATAGCTGTTTTCGTGCGGTCACAACTGTCGGGAAGTATAGACAAAAACGTTCTCGTCTTGCATCAATACGCATCCAAGTCTGGATTTTGATGCATCGTTGTACACCATGTACTCTTTTCCGCTAAATGGTAAGGTGAGGATTGATGCAGAAACTAACCGATTCTTTAATTCTTCGAAACTTCGTTGGCATTTCTCGCTTCACATGAACGACTCTCCTTTGCGTGTCAATTTCATCAATGGTCTAGCAAGCGATGAAAACTTTTCCAAGAAGCGACGGTAGTATCCAGCTAAACCAAGGAAAATACGACCTTCGAACACAGTTTGCGGGGGTTCCCAAGCAACTACGGCTTCAATCTTTTTTGGATCAACAAGGACAGCTTGGACGGAAACAACATGGCCAAGGATGTAAGGACCCCTAACCGATATTCCCGAATTTGCTACTATTAGGACCCTTAACCTCCATGAAACCCAAAAAAATCCAACTTAGGACCTATCTGAATCTCACAAGGCTTATCCCCTTAGAACCGATTTTAACAAGTTTTATTCTTATGCTTTTAAAGGTTGGAGCATGATATTGGAAAAGTATTCTGGTATCGTACAAAGTGAATAAAAACATCAGCATAAGTCCTTAAATCTAATCAATGAAATCATAACACACAAGTCCCATAAGGATCTAAACATCCAGCAAGTAAACCTCCAACATAATTCTGAAACAAACAAGCAATGGAGGAACTTGAAGAACCAGAAAATAGTTCAATCATAGTTCATGTTATATGTGCAAGCATCAAGGAATAGGTATGCAAATGTGATGCAATATCGCCCGCTATGCAGCCTTGATTCTCACACACTGGTACCACGAACAACGAATGTACCTAAGCCTGAAAAATGGTGAAAACAATAAGATGAGATTACAAGAATCTCAGTAGGGTCATAGCATCATAAGATCTATATAAATCTTAAACAAACATCTCCCAATCAACATCAGATCATCCTATACAACTAAAGGATATCACGCAAGCATTCAAACATCCAAAGGTGTAGGGTCGAAACTAAGGATGGGGGTGGACTACAAACACTTCCAAATATCAAAAGTACACAGGCAGGAAAGACTCATCAATCATCTTAGAAATAGGAAAAGGGCACCCTCTTCCACCTGTGTTGTCCAAGACTTCGCTGCCCAAAGGGTAAAAGGTTAGCACACAAGTTAATCAGCAAGCCTATTCATCTTGCCAGCACACAGGACAAGGTACCCAGCCAGCACACAAAACAAGGTACCTAGCCAGCACACAAGATTAGGGCATCCAAACCACACAATGATAAGGGCATCTAAACCACACAATGATAAGGGCATATTGCACGCACACAAGACTAGGCATCCAGTGTGCACAAGTTGGAGGATTGCCTCCCATACGACTCCCATACCAGTAAGAACCTCTCCTCTCCTAAGGAACATCAACGCTTACCGCGAATGGCCATCGGAAAAGGATCCTAGCACACAGACACGTCCAAGCACACACAAGCAAGTACAAGGCACAATATCACAACAAGGTATCCTCAATCATGTTAGAACACAATCAACATATTCAATGCACACAACACATGCAATTTAGGCACTCACAACCTATCTTAAGACTTCGGTATCGCCTAAGTAAGTCTCAAATCAATACGCAGCTCATGCATACACTATCTCACATATGTGCATACAAACATCAACCACATGTACCAAAATCAACAAGCAATCAATAAGGATCTCTGGCGAAACCGAAGAGGCATAGATCCTACATCTCTTGTCTCTTAACAAGAAGCTATTCCTTTGCTTTTATTCAAGGGATCCAAACCACGTATAACATCATATGGCATAGATAAAACCATAGTAAGCATGCATACTTAATAATCAAGTAGATATCCTATTTCCTTATCAATTCCACTCACCAAACCTATCAAAAACCAGTGATCAGATGCAGCAAGTGCCTCCCCCTTGGATGTGTGATATGATAGCCAAGAAATTAACAAGATTCAACCTTAATTACCACCTTAATTAACTATACAAATTCTGATACTAAAATAGGGTTCGTAAGGCAATTGCGATTTCATGATTACAAGGTATAGGAGTTGTGATTTCATGATTACAAAGAAAGATTAGGTGTTAATAACACATACAATCAAAAGGAACAAGATCAGAAACCAATAGGTTAGTCAATCAATCAAAATTGGCAGTAATAAGGCAAAGTGCACGATTTTATGTTTAGGGAAGATTCAAAGGATGAATTCATGATATTACAACACAAATGGATGCTTAACAATCATACTAACAAAAAGAACAACAATAGAAATCAATTGATGGAAGAATCACACAATATAAATTACGATTAGGTTTTTGATAGAGAAGAACTAACCTTCTGATGATTAAACGAAGATAGCTAGATAGAGGATGAAAAGAGCTTTCCAGCAAGCTATTATTTGTAGAAATCCGACAAAGGATGAAATCCGAATTTCAACCAATCTTGTATTCTTTGTTTGCTGATTCTGGATTTCCTCAATCAAGGTCGATGTGACTTCGATTCGCGCCAACAGTGAACCAGTAAAATCAGTGCCAAGATGTACACGTGTAGCTTTCAAATCCAGCATTATTGGCATATATTGGGTGCGTATGGAAGGATGACGAATCTTTCTTCTCAAGGCATCAGCGACAACATTCGCTTTTCCAGGATGATATTCGATTATCAAATCATAGTCTTTAATCAGCTCCACCCATCTTCGTTGTCTCATGTTTAACTCCTTTAACGTAAAGAGATATTTCAAGCTTTTGTGGTTAGTGAAGATTCGACATGTCTCACCATACAGATAGTGGCACTATATTTTCAACACAAACACCACGGCCGCATGCTCAAAATCGTGCGTAGGATAGTTGCTTTCATGCGGTCGCAACTATCGGGAAGCATAGGCCTCAACTTTCCCGTCTTGCATCAATATGCATCCAAGTCCGGATTTCAATGCATCGCTATACACCATGTACTCTTTTCCGATGACTGGTGAGGTGAGGGATTGGTGCAGAAACTAATTGATTCTTTAATTCTTCGAAACTTCATTGGCATTTCTCGCTCCACACGAATGACTCTCCTTTGCATGTCAATTTCATCAATGGTCCAGCAAGTGATGAAAAATTCTCCACGAAGTGATGGTAGTATATGGCTAAGCTAGGGAAACTTCAAACTTCTAACACAGTTCGCAGGGGTTCCCAAACAACTACGGCTTCAATCTTCTTCGGATTAACAAGGACACCTTGGGAATAAACAACACGACCAAGAAAACCAACTTCGCATAGCCATAATTCGTATTTGGAGTATTTTGCAAACAACTGCCGATCCCTCAGAATATTCAACACAATCCGCAAGTGCCCAACATGTTCTTCTTTCGATTTAGAGTAAATTAGAATGTCGTCAATGAAGACTATCACAAATTTATCACCAAATCAGGGCTAGCCTCGACATCAGCCAGGGTGAATAGCCTTATTGGTCTGGGTTGCACCTCTTTTGTGAATCCGTTGGGTAGTCCTCCCGGTGCATGTGTTGGTGGTTTGGCGGGATTGGTATTCCCATTTCGGCCTGCATTCGGTGCACCTGCGATACGCCTTGGTTTCGGGCAGCCCCTCTGAATATATCCCATCTCGCCACAGTTATAGCATCAACGTGACTGCGAACTCCATGTAGACCCATTCGAATTTGGAACAGAAAAGTTCTTCCTATTGTTACCTTCATTGTCATTGTTTTTCGGAGGTAGGACCTTAAAGGATAGGGTCCCGTATGCCGATTGACAATCGAATCTCGCCTGAAGGTTCCACCTCTAGTTGCTGTGGACGCTTCCTGGTTTGCATGATCTTCTCGGCTTCAGTCGTGGCAATGATTAATTCTTGCAAATTTTGCACTGGTGTCATACCAACAATGGTTTTGAGCTCGGTACTCAGCCCATCCTGAAATCATTTCTCAAGCTGGTACGGTGAATGATCCTCTGGTGCAAATTGAGAGAACTCCCTTAATGCCTTCTCGTATTCTAGCAACGAACGGGTGCCCTGCTCAAGCTTGTAGAAATCTTGTTATTGCTCGTTTTTATGGAATCTTGTATAGAACCTCTCGTTGAACTCATACCAAAATTCCTCCCACGTAGGGAAACGATCTCCGAATCGCATGCTCACAGCTGTCCACCATGCGAGGGCTTCTCCCTCAAATAGAAAAGTAGCAATGGAAACCTTGTCATCATCTGAAATACATCAAAACAGGGACACACAGCATAAGATGTCCATCCATTCACGAGCCGCAGCAGCACCAGTTGAACCACTGAAATCTTTACATCCCAATTGACGAGCTTCCTTTTGCAACTTCATAATAACAACTGGGAGTCTCTCGGCTTCTTTAGGATGAGCCAGCTGTATAGGTTCAAGTAGAGGAACAGGATTTTCCACGGGTGCAGGTGCAGGAACATTCTGAAATTACGCCTCCATACGCTGCTGATTTGCAGCAATTCCTTGTAACACGTTTAAAATTTGTGCCATCACAGGAACGATGGCTGGTGCAGCTGGTGCCTCAGGTTGGTTTTCAGGCTCAATTTTCCCTCCTTGCTCAACTTGTGCCTTGGGTTCATTATGCTCTGCAGGTTGCTGTTCGGCCTGAATTCCATACCTACCCTGTCGATGTTGTTTTGCATTCATCCTTGCCATACTATACGAACACACAATGTTACTCAACACTTAACCCAAATAGGAATACTAGGAAAAGAAGTAGTAGCTGGTGGAGAAGTGTACACCGGGCGATATGCATATGCTGGAAAACAAATCACTCATGCACAAAAATATACAAGTTTCGAAAATCACATGTACATATGCAAATGCACACTCAGGCATCACATTAACACACACAATCACTCGGAAAACATCATCAAAGCATTCGACAAGCACATGTTCACACAAATCACACTCGACAACCACCACACAGAAATATACTTAACATGCTTACAAACCAATTACATGCTTTCGACATTATACTTTCATGGACACATTCGGAACCATATATCATAAAAACACGGTCAACACATATGCTCGACAACACTTGGCAGCACTCATATGCATTCGGTAATAGCATGAAAAACATAGTAAACACTTTCAGGAACACAACAAAACACATCAAATCACATGATGTATAAGAACACACGTCAAATCAAACAATCAATCATAACATCTAGACATTTCAAACCAGGTTTTTAATCATCTGATTACTTTCGGTATAAACACTATAAGTGTGTGGGTGTGTACGCATGAACTTCCCTACAAATACAAAAACAACAACCAAGTTAGCATATACAAATCATATTCCCTAAACTATGCTCTGCTACCAAACCTATAAGAACTCCAAACCCATATTCCCGAATTTTCTCATATTAGGACCCTTACTGCCGTGAAACCCAAATAAACCCAACCTAGGACCTATCTGAATCTCACAAGGCTTATCCCCTTAGAACTGATTTTAATAAGTTTTATTCTTATGCTTTTAAAGGTTGGAACATGATATTGGACAAGTATTCTACTATTGTATGGAATGAATAAAATCATCAGAGGAAGTCTATAAATTTAATCAATGAAATCATAATACACAAGTCCCATAGGGATCTAAATATCCAGCAAGTAAACCTCTAACATAATTTGGAAACAAACAAGCAAAGGAGGAACTTGATGAACTAGAAAATAGTCCAGTCATAGTTCATGTTATATGGGCAAGCAATCAAGGAACAGGTATGCAAATGTGATGCGATATAGCCCCGCCGTGATGCCTTGATTCTCATATATTGGTACCACAAACATCGAATGTATCTAAGCTTGAAAAATGGTGAAAACAACAGGATGAGATTACAAGAATCTCAGTAAGGTCATAACATCATAAGATCTGCAGAAATCTTAAACAAACATCTCCCAATCAACATCAGATCATCCTATACAACTAAAGGATATCACAAAAGCATTCAAATATCCAAAAGTGTAGGGCCGAAAGTAAGGCTGAGGGTGGACTACAAACACTTCCGAAAATTAAAAGTACACAGGTAGGAAAAACTCATAAATCATCTCGGAAATACGAATAAGGCATCCCTTTCCACCTATGTTGTCTAAGGGTTCACTGCACAAAGGGTAAAAGGTTAGCACACAAGCTACTCAACATGCTTATTCATCTTGCTAGCACACAAGACAAGGCATCTAGCCAGCACACTAGACTAGGCAACCTAACAAGCACATAGGATTAGCGCATCCAAACCACACAAGGATAAAGGCTTGGCAGCTCACAGCACAAGGCATTTAGCCATCACACAAGACTAGGCATCTAGCTTGCACAAGCTAAGGATTGCCACCCATACGACTCTCATACAAGTAAGAACCTCTCCTCTCCCAAGGAGCATCAGCGATTACCCTGAATGGCCACCGAAAGAGGATCCTGATACACAAACACGCACAATAACACACAAGCAAATACAAGGCATAATACCTCAACAAAGTATCCTCAATCATGTCAGAACACAATCTTCTTGTTCAATACACAAACCACATGCAAATTAGGCACTCACAACCTATCTCAAGGGTTCAATATAGCCTACGTGAGCCCCAAATCAATCCGCAACTCATGCATACACTATCTCACATATGCGCATACAAACATCAATCACATGTACCAAAATCAACAAGAAATCAACAAGGATCCTTGGATAAACCGATGAGGCATAGATCCTACCTCTATTGTCTCTGAATAAGAAGTTATTCCTTTGCCTTTATTCAAGGGATCCGAACCATGTATAATATCATAAGACAAAGACAAAACCAAACTAAGCATACATACCCAATAATCAAGTACATATCCTATTTCCTTACCAATTCCACTCACCAAACCTATCGGAAACCATTGATCAGATGCCACAGGTGCCTCCCCCTCATAGGTGTGATGTGATAGCCAAGAAGTAAACAAGATTGAATCTGACTTACCACCCCAATTAACTATAAAAATTTCGGTACTAAGATAGGGTTCAAAAAGCAATTGTGATTTCATGATTACAAGGTATAGTGTGAGACCCTGAATTTTGAGTCCTAGAAGTCTAGAAGCCAGTGCAGGTGAAAAAGACCATTTTTCTCCTGAAGAAAAGGATGTGTGATGGCCGAAATTGGTAAGGGATGTCTAGTAATTATTCCCAGTATTAATTCCCTTTAAATTGATTCTTTATTGGTTGATAATTACCTTAGGGAATAAAAACCCTAAGTTTAAGTGGGATAATTACAGAATTTAATACTGATAATTATCTTACTTTAATTAAGCCTTGAAGATAGGGATTATAATCTCATAACCATCTTATATAAATAGGAAGTCACCCACACAAAAATTTTATACAGAAAACATATAAAATTCGTAGGACCTAAAAACCCTACACCTCCAAATTTATGCCAAAATCTTCTTGAACTTCAAACAAGCATAACTTTCTCATCGTTTGTCAGATTCCTACAAATAATAGCTTATTGGAAAAAAAATTTCATCTTCTTTCCAATAATCTTTGTTTTTTTTTCTGAAGGTTAGTATTTCTTTCTCTAAAGTTAAATCAAAATTCTGTGGAACTACCAAAATCTTCTTGAACTTCAAACAAGCATAACTCTCTCATCGTTTGTCAGATTCCTACAAATAATAGCTTGTTGGAAATCTATCTTCATCCTCTTTCCAACCATATTTGGTTTTTCTTCTGAAGGTTAGTATTTATTTCTCTAAAGTTAAATCAAAATTCAGCAGAATTAGGTTTTCAGATTTTTATAATTCTGCCTTTAATTGATCTCTGATGTTGTTACCTTTATTCATATGATTGTTTAATATCCATTCATAGTGAACAATCATGAATTCATCTTTTGAATCTTTTCAATACATAAAATCAGTATGCCCTACTACCCTATTGTGCCTATCTTGATCAAGTCATTAACCTATTGGATTCTGATCTTGTTTCTTTTGATTATACATGTTATAAACCCTTAATCCTTCCTTGTTAACATGAGATCGCAACTGCTATAACTTGTTAACATGAAATCACAACTTGCCCTACTGCCCTAATCTTAGTGCTGAAAATTGTATGACAATTAGGGATGGTAATTCAGGTTGTTTCTTAGTAAGTTCTTGGCTATCACATCACACATCCAAGGGGGAGGTACATACGACATCTGATTACTGGTTTCTGATAGGTTTGGTGAGTGGAATTGGTAAGGAAATAGGGTATTTAATTGGATATTGGACATGTATACTTAGTTTGGTTTTGGCTTTGCCTTGTGATGCTATAGGTAGTGCAAAATTATTGAATAAAGACAAGGGAATAAATTCTTGTTCAGAGACGAGAGAGGTAGGATCTAAACCTCATCAGTTTTTGTAAAGATCCTTGTTGTTTGCTTGTTAATTTCGGTGCCTTTACATATAATGTTGTATGCACATATGTTGTAGTGGGAATGCTTAAATTACGGACCAAGATGCAATCCTCTAAGCTATACCGAATCCCTTAACATAGGATATGAGTGCCTAGTTTGTATGTGTTGTGTGTATTGAACATGTTGATTGTGTTCTGACATGATTAAGGATACTTTATTGTGGTATTATATTTTGTACTTGCTTGTGTGTGCTGGTACATGTTGTGTGTCAGGATTCTTTTCCGGTGGGCATTCGGGGTTAGAGCTGATACTCCTTATGAGAGGGGAGGTTCTTACTGGTATGGGATTCATTTGGGTGACAATCCCCAGCATGAGCTCGCTGGATGTCTGGCCTTTAAGTGGCCAGGAGCTCTGTCTTTGTGTGGCAGGAAGCCCTTGTCCTTGTGTCGCTTGGGATGACTTGTCCTTGTGTGGAATAGTGATTAGGCTTACTGAATAGCTTATGTATTAACCATTTACTTTTTGTGCAGTAAGCCTTGAACAACACAGGTGGAAAGGGATGGCCTTTCTACTTCATTGCCGAGAGCAATCTGATGAGTTCCACTTGCCTGTGTACTTGTGAGTTTTTGGAAGTATTTGTAGTCCCCCCTCAGACTTAGATTCGGCTCTACCCTTTTTAACTAAATTCTTGAATTATGTGATCCCTTTAGTTGCTAGGAATGATCTAATGTTGTTTGGGAGATTTGTGTTCATGATTTCCACAGATCTTATGATGTTGTGACCCTATTGAGATTCTTGTAATCTCATTCTGTTGTTTCCACCATTTTTCAGGCTTAGGTACATTCACTGTTCGTGGTACCAGTGTGTGAGATCAGGGCTGCACGGCGGGGCGATATTGCATCACCTTTGCATTCCTATTTCCTTGGTTGCTTGCGCATACAATATGATCATAGATTGAACTACTTTTCTAGTTTTTTAAGATCCCTCTTTTGCATGTTATATTTTAGGAACATGTTGGAGGATTTCTTACTGGTTATTTGGATCCCTATGGGACTTGCGTGTTTTGATTCCAATAATTAAATTTAAAGACTTCTGCTGATATTTTATTCACTCCTTATGATACCAGAATGATTGTCCAATAACATGCTCTGTTTGTTATTAAACATATAGAACGATCATACTAAAAGTCAAGAAATTTAATGGGTAAGCTTAGTGGGATTCAGATAGGTTCTAGGTGTCTTTGGGCTTGTTTTGATTTCACGACGGTAATGACCTTAATCATAGCAAATTTTAATAGGTAGGAATTGGGGTCATTACAGGTTTGGTAGCGGAGCATGGTTTAGTTTATATGATTTATTGTATGCTAACTAGATTGTTGATTTTGTGTTTGTTGGAAGGTACAGGCGCACACACCCACTTACTTAGAGGGCTAATACCAAAAATTAATCAGATGTTAAGAACCTAGTTAGAAATGATTAGATGTCGTGTCTGATTGATTAACTTGTTGCGTGTCTATGATTATTTTGTATCTTGTATGATTTGATGTGTTTTTGAGTGTTTAGCAAGGTTTCTTATCATTGTCAAGAATGTGTATTTGTTGATGCATGCTGCTGAGTATCCCTATGTGATTTCTTATCATTGCAAGGTATGTCTTTATGTATTGTTGTCAAGTTTGTCGAGCATGTGATTGATTTGTATGCAAGTCAAGTATGTTTTGTGTGAACCTATGCTTGCCGAATGTGAATATGTGTGAGACATGTTTGTTGCCGAATGCATGAGATGTGGTTTTGCATGATTTCTGTGTATGGTTTGTACTGTTGTTGAGTGCTTATGTGTGTGTTGAGGTAATTGCCGAGTGTGCATTGCATGTGTGCATGTGGTTTCCAAAATTTCCATACTCGTGTGCATGAGTACTTTGATTTCTAGCATCTGCATGTCGTCCGGTGCATGCCTCTTCACTAGGTACCACTTCTTTTCCTAGTATCGTAATTAGTTATGTGTTAAGTAACAATCGTATATTTATATAGTATGGCAAGGTTGAACACTACAAGGGATCGACGGGGTAGGTATGTCTCGTTCAGGCCAAACAGCAACCTGTTGAGTAAGAGGAGCCAAATGCACAAACTGAGCAGGGAGGGCAAGTTGAGCCTGAAAACCAACCTGAGTCACCAGCCGCACCAGCCATCGATCATGTGATGGCACAAATCTTAAACGTATTGTAAGGAATTGCTACAAATCAACAGTGTATGGAGGCGCAACTTCAGAATGCTCTTGGACCCGCGCTTGTGGAAGAACCTATACAGCCAGCACATCCTAAGGAGGCCGAGAGAATTCCCGTAATGATTACAAAACTATTGAAGGAAGCTCGACAATTGGGATGTAAAGATTTTAGTGGTTCAGCCGGAGCTGCTGCCTCTCGTGAATGGATCGACACCTTGTGCCGAGTATCTTTGTTTTTATGTATCTCTGATGATGAAAAGTTAGCCATCGCCACTTTCCTATTGGAGGGGGAAGCCCTCGCATTGTGGACAACTGTGAGCTTGCGATTTGGCGATCGTCTGCCTATATGGTAAGAATTTCGATATGAATTCGACGAAAGGTTTTATACGAGATTCCATAAAAATGAGCTGAGGTGGGTATGCTAACCCCACCAAACCGCCAACACGCGTACCAGGAGGACCACCCAACGAATCCGCAAGTGAGGGGAAACCAAGACCAACAAGGCTATTCACCCTAACTGATGCCGAGGCTAGTCCTGATGTGGTGATAGGTACTATTTCAGTTTTTTCTCAAAATGCTAAAGTATTATTAGATCCCAGAGCAATTAGATCATTTGTAAGTCCAAGGATAGCACTTAGCACGGATCGACCTCTTTCTCCTTTGACTCCTCCTATTGCGGTTTTAAATCCTTTGGGAGAGTAACTGATTTGTGATCTAGTTTACATCGGCTGCGCTGTATGTATAGGTCTGAATGTATTGGAAGTGGATCTAATTCCATTGGACATCAAAGAGTTGGATGTGATTTTAGGCATGGACTGTCTAGCAAAATATCAAGGCCGTATGGAGTGTTTCACCAAACGTGTGTGGTTCACTTTTCCTGATGTTGCCGAGCATTGTTTTGAAGGTGATAGGCAAGTTGTTCCAACTTGTATGATATCCTGGCTTGATGCAAAGCGATTAATCAGAAAAAGATGTACTGCGTATCTCTTGCAAATACATGATATTTCCAAAGAATCCTTGGGTCTTGATTCTGTCCTAGTGGTTCGCGAATTTCTAGAAGACATAGCCGGTCTACCACCAGTAAGGGAAGTGGAATTTGGCATTGAGTTAGTGACTGGTACGAATCTGATTTCCATTCCTCTAAACTGTATGGATCCTGCGGAAATGAAGAAACTAAAAACGCAATTGGATGATTTGCTGGATCATAGTTTCATCCGACCTAGTGTGTCACCTTGGGGAGCATCTGTCTTGTTCGTGAAGAAGAAAGATGGTTCGCTGCGATTATGCATCGACTATTGGCAGCTGAATCGTGTGATTGTGAAGAACAAGTACCCTTTGCCATGCATCGACGATTTGTTCAACCAACTCCAGGGTGCAGCCATATTCTCCAAGATCGATCTCAGATCTGGATACCATCAATTGCGAGTTCATAATGTTGATATTCCTAAGATCGCGTTCAGATCGCGACATGGCCACTAAAAATTTCTGGTTATGCCATTCGGTTTGACCAATGCACCAGCTGTGTTCATGGACTTGATGAATCGTGTGTTCCAGGAGTTTCTGGATAAATTTGTGATAGTCTTCATCAATGACATTCTGATTTATTCAAAATCGGAAGAAAAGCATGCTAAGCACTTGCGGATTGTGTTGAATGTTTTAAAGGATCGGCGGTTGTTCGCAAAGTACTCCAAATGCGAATTCTGGTTATGCGAAGTCAGTTTCCTTGGCCATGTTGTTTCCGTCCAAGGTGTGTTAGTTGATCCAAAAAAAATTGAAGCCGTAATTGCTTGTTAACCCCTGCAAACTGTGTTCGAAGTTCGTAGTTTCCTTGGATTAGCAGGATACTACCATCGCTTTGTGGAAAATTTTTCATCGCTTGCCAGACCATTGATAAAACTGATGCGGAAGGGTGAGCCATTTGTGTGGAACTAGAAATGCCAGTGAAGTTTCGAATAACTGAAAAATCAGTTAGTGTCCGCACTTATCCTTACTTTACCTATTTGTAGAAAGGAGTATGTGGTTTATAGCGATGCGTCGAAATCCGGACTTGGATGCGTATTGATGCAAGACGGGAAAGTCTTTGCATATGCTTCTCGATTTGGAGCTTGAAGCCATGGTGTTTGCGTTGAAAATATGGCGACATTACTTATACGGGGAGACATGCAGAATCTTCACCGATCACAAGATATTGATATTCGTAACGTTATTCTATCAGAGGCATATAGTTCAAAGTTCGCTATCCATCCCGGAAGCACTAAGATGTACCGAGATTTGAAAGAGCAGTATTGGTGGCTAAACCTGAAATGCCACATTGCTGAGTTCGTTGCCCATTGCCTCGTATGTCAACAAGTAAAGATCAAACATCAACGACCCGCTGGACTTCTTCAGTCACTTCCGATTCCAGAATGGAAGTGGGAGCATGTCACAATGGATTTTGTGACCGGTTTGCCTAGATCGCAGCAAGGATACGATGCCATTTGGGTGATTGTGGATCGATTGACGAAATCTGCACACTTCCTTCCTATACATGTGACAGATACAACTGAGAGATTGGCTGTTCGTTATTTGGATGAGATTGTTCGATTGCATGGAGTGCCAGTTTCCATCGTTTCAGATTGTGACCCTCTTTTCACCTCATAATTTTGGGAGAAATTCCAGAATGCGCTGGGTTCGAGATTGAATTTCAGTACGGCATTTCATCCCCAGACCGATGGCCGAACAGAAAGGATGATTCAAACACTCAAAGACATGCTACGAGCGAGTGTGTTGGATCATCAAACTGGTTGGGATCGATGCTTGCCGTTTGGCAGAATTTGCTTACAGCAATAGTTTTAAATGTAAGCATCGGTATGGAACCTTATAAAGCATTATATGGGAGACGTTGCAGGACTCCTATTTGCTAGAATGAAGTAGGCGAAAGACACCTAGACAATCTGGAATTGATTTATCAAGAAACGAAACAGCTGAACTTGATTCGACAACGGCTAAAAACAGCCCAGAATCTATAGAAAAACTACGCCGATAATCAGCGGAGGGAGCTAGAATTTACGGTAGGTGACAAAGAGTTTCTGAAGGTCGCCCCATGGAAAGGACTCCTTCATTTTCAGCAACGGGATAAGCTAGTACCTTGATACATTGGTTCGTATAACATTGTCGAGAGGATCGGCCCTGTTGCATACAGACTTGCCTTACCTCCAAATATGGAAAGAATTCAAAATGTGTTCCACGTATCTATGTTGAGAAAGTATGTGCAAGAACCTACTCACGTGCTCGAAGAACCCTCAGTTGTAATTGCTGAAGACCTATCCTATCCCGTACAGCCAGTTGCCATACTAGATCCGTCAGTTCGACAGCTTCGCAGTCGAAGCGTGCCTATGGTACGAGTTGTTTGACATAATGACCAAATTGAGGAACAGTCTTGGGAGACTGAGGAATCTATGCGTGCAAAATTTCCTTGTCTGTTTTCTTAGGTACTTGTGCTAAAAATTTCGAGGACAAAATTCATACAAGAAGGGGAGGATGTGAGACCTTGAATTTTGAGTCATAGAAGTCCAAAAGCCAGTGCAGGTGAAAAAGACCATTTTGTCCATAAAGAAAAGGATGTATGATGGCTAAATTTGGTAAGGGATGTCTAGTAATTATTTCTGGTATTAATTCCTTTTAAATTGATTCTTTATTGGTTGATAATTATCTTAGGAAATAAAAACTCTAAGTTTAAGGGGGGATAATTACAGAATTTAATGCTGATAATTATCTTACTTTAATTAAGCCTTAAAGATAGGGATTATAATCTCATAACCATCTTATAAAAATAGGAAGTCAGCTACACAAAAATTTAATACAGAAAACACACAAATTTCGTAAGACCTAAAAACCCTACACCTCCCAATTTCTATCAAAATCTTCTTGAACTTCGAACAAGCATAACTCTGTTATCATTTGTTGGATTCCTGAAAATAATAGCTTTTTGGAAAGTTCTCTTCAATGTAATTCTGTTTTTCATTGATCTCTGATGTTGTTACCTTTATTCGTATGATTGTTTAATATCCATTCATAGTGAACAATCATGAATTCATCCTTTGAATCTTTTCTATACGTGAAATCAGTATGCCCTACCTTTGCCCTACTGCCCTATTGTGCCTATCTTGATCAATTGATTAACCTATTGGATTTTGATCTAGTTTCTTTTGATTATTGTGAGGACCCGTTTCCCGGTAAATGGGAACCTCACCGCCGTGCAACCCCGATCGACCCAACGGGTGGATCAATCAAAATCACATAAGGCTTACTGTAAAATCATTTCCCAATCTTGAAACTTTCCTTTGAAATTGAAGCATGGCACGTTATTATAACAACTCAGCAAAAATCAACAACGGAATTATTAACCGTCAGCGGAAGTCTTTTACACATATCAACCAACGATATAATTCTGTCAAACATTTCACATAATATCGCACTGTCATATAAACTTTGCAGTATAAAATTTAAATTCCAGATTCACACGTTTAGCATACATATGCACACGTCAAATGTATACCGACAACACAAATAATGCCGAGTGTCCAAAATCTGTGGAGTACAATGTCCAGCCCTACGACCAACAATGGAATCGTAACCTGGAAGCTGAACTGCTAGCTCTCAATTTAGCCCTGAGGAAAATAAAGCAGGGGGGTGAGATCAAAGGACCTCAGTGGGAGTACCGCGTCATAAGCACAAACGTTGGAATAGAGGCAGTTACTAAATCAGTTTGTAAAGCAAGTACGTAACACAATTGAGTCTCATGCTCATATATGCACATAACGAAATTCACAATGCACAATGCACAATGCACAATGCACAATGACCAAAACATTATGCAATTGCAGAAAATCATCTTTCTGATACACGGCTAGTATGCCCAAACCTACCGGGGCAGACACAAACCACTCCCGAATAATCCCCGCTAAAGGATCACTTGGAAGCCCATTGATGGTTTTAATTTAGTAGTTCAAAACCCCTACCATCAAGGTTGTCCGAAACTGAATGGAGGAAATCAAATTATCAGATTCCATCTCAGTTTCGTAGATGTATGCATACAGCATCATGAGGACTGATAGTTTATAGTGCACTCAACCATTCATACAGATATATCCTCCATAACCCTCCAAGGTAAGCAACTGTCCCCTCAGCTGGGATCCCCATATACTTACCTAGCTTGATCAAGCATAGTTCGTCAATTCCAGTAAATTCCTAAGAATCGTTTAGGGAAAACTTGTAATGCATGCTATGTATTTATCCAGTTCCACATTAGGCCAATCTCACGTTTTTAACAAGTCTCCCTTGTGTTGCCACACACTCAGTTACAAGCAGCAATCCACTCATGGCAACACAATGCACAACACACAGCCATCATGCTTAGTTTTGAACATATATTTAATGCGTTCCAAAGCATGACAAACATTCATATGAGTCTAACATGATTAGTTATCAGAGTACCAGCAATGCCTCTATTCAAATCAAACCATGCAATCCAATTTTAATTAAACAAATCAACCAGTACGCGTATGCAGATGAAACTTAAACTCCCACCTCTTGTCGCGCTGACGACGTACCAGCGATACCTTTGCCTTTCTCAGTTGCCGCAATACCACCTATACACATAAGACAATCAGAGAACCGTAAGCTACCCTAAGTTCAAGTGATCAGACACTACAACTGAAATTGAAACCTAAAAGACCCTCTCACAATTACCACTCAACACTCCTCTGCAATTGAACAATTTAATGTCACTGCTCAAACTCATACCACTCCATAAACTCACAACCATTCCCCCTTAATCACAACTCTGACCAGCAAGCATTCACACATCACAATAACACTTAATGACAAAACCTGTATCCCTCAACTCATATTCCACACATACAGAACTTATCTCATGCAACCAATACACCTAATTCATCAAGAACATTCAAATTCCACCCTCTGACACTGTTCACCCGAGAATTACACAAAACTTTCAGGGTGTTTCCAGACACAATTACTCACTAAATTAACTCAGCAACATTACTAGCAACCTAAAGGAACTATCTTAGAAGCATGGAAACAAGAATTAAACCACTTACCAGTAAAATCTCAATTTTCGTCCAGAATGAAAACAGCTTTAGAAATCACCCCCACCCACCAAACTACCAGTGGAAATGTGTGGAAAACACTAGGGAAGTGTTAGGGTATGATCCCCTAACGATTTCTGAGGGAAAACTGAGTTGAAGGTGAATGTTGGTACTCTTGGATGGTGAAGAGAAAAGAAAAACGGGAAAGGCATTTAGGGCAGATGAAATGAATGGTCTGCTGGGTTTAATGCACAAATGGCAAGACTTAAGTGTAACTAATGGGTTAGCAAGTACATGGGCTGGGTTTAATGCACAAATGGCAAGACTTAAGTGTAACTAATGGGTTAGTACATGGGCTGACACAATGGATTGGGGCTGAGACTGAATTGGGCTAAATCCCAAGGTTTGCCAAGTCCAGAAATGCTAATTTCACAGCCCGTATCATCCCAAATGACTCGAATAAAATTTTGTGTGACAATACGGGTGTCTGGAATTTCGGTTAAGCAATTGGGCTTACGAATAGTGTTTGGGCTCGATGAACAGTATTTGGGCTCGATGAATAGTAATCGACCCAAAAATTCATGGTCACTCAAAACGGGTCATAATCTGTCAAATTCCACTAACTCAATCCTCAATCTCGCATTCTATCGTACTCTCGATCACATTTAGACACCCTAAAACACTCAAACACGCTAAGGACTCCCTAAGGCTGACGCACCCAACGAAAAAAATTTACGAATCAAATCTGCAATCTATTGTAAGCTACTCTCAGAAGGGTGAGGTCTCACATCCTCCCCTCCTTATAAGAATTTTGTCCTCGAAATTCACTTACCCGAATTGTTGAACAACTGTGGATACTGCTCTTTCATCAGTTGTTCTGGTTCCCAAGTCCGTTCTTCCATCACGTCACTTCGCCACAAGACTGAAACCATCGGCACGGAACGACTTCGCAATTGTTTCACTGCTCTGTCTACTATCGCTACCGGTTGAGTTTGATATGACAAGTCGTTGGCAATCTCTATGGGCGGCGACTCCAACACATGCGATGAATCTGGCACATACTTCCGTAGCATCGACACATGGAACACATTATGAATTCTCTCCAACTCTGACGGTAAATTCAACCGGTAGGCCACCGGCCCAACTCGGGCTGTAATACCGTATGGGCCAATATAACGAGGTGTTAGTTTACCTCGCTGTCGAAATCTGATTACGCCTTTCCATGGTGCTACCTTCAAAAATACTTTATCCCCCACAGCAAACTCCAAGTTCCGTCTGCGATTATCAGCATAGTTCTTTTGTCTGTCTTGAGCTGTCTTCAGCCTTTGCCGGATCAATGTCAATTGTTCTACTGCCTGATCGATTAGTTCAGGACTATCAAGTTTCCGTTCACCCACTTCGTCCCAGCACAACGGCGTGCGGCATCGTCTCCCATACAACGCTTCATATGGCGCCATGCCAATAGAAACCTGAAAACTGTTGTTGTAAGCGAATTCTGCTAACGGTAAGCATCGCTCCCACGACATCTGTCTCTCCAACACACATGCCCGAAGCATGTCCTCCAAGGTCTGTATTGTTCTCTCCGATTGTCCATCTGTTTGTGGATGAAAGGCTGTGCTGAAGTTCAACTTTGTATCCAAGGCATTATGAAATTGCTTCCAAAATCTGGAAGTAAAACGCGGATCCCTATCTGACACAATGGATACTGGGACTCCATGTAACTTCACTATCTCGTCAAGATATTTCATGGCCAATTTCTCTGGTGTATCCGTCGTTTTAATGGGGAGGAAGTGTGCAGACTTCGTCAGTCTATCCACTATCACCCATATTGCATCGTGGCCTCGCTGTGACCTCGGCAACCCTGTCACAAAATCCATCGTCACATATTCCCATTTCCATTCCGGAATAGGTAATGATTGTAGTAATCCTGCAGGTCTCTGATGTTCTGCCTTAACTTGCTGACACACTAGACACTTTGCCACGAACTCTGCAATGTGTCTCTTCATCCCTGACCACCAATACTGCTCTCGTAAGTCTCTGTACATTTTGGTGCTGCCTGGATGAATTGAAAACGTTGAACTGTGTGCTTCCATCAAAATTAACTGTCGCAGCTTCTCATCACGGGGAATACACACTCGACCACGAAATGTCAAAATGCCATCCTCTCGCATACGGTATTCACTGGCCACGCTAGTACCACCGTCATCGCCCTCAACCTGCTGTCGTACTCGAACCAATACTGCATCTTCGAGTTGCTTGGTTCGTATTTCGTCAAGCAAAGTAGGCTTGACAACAAGCTGTGCAACCAAAGCCCCTGAATCATCACTGTCAAGCCGAACTCTGGATGCTCTCAAACACATCAACATAGGCATGTATTCTGCTCGTATGTAAGTTAAGGACGTTACCGTCTTCCTACTCAATGCATCCGCTACAACATTCGCCTTGCCTGGATGATAGTCGATTACCAGGTCATAATCTTTGATCAATTCAAGCCATCTACGCTGTCTCAAATTCAACTCCTTTTGAGTGAGCAGATACTTGAGACTTTTGTGATCAGTGAACATTCTGCACGTCTCACCGTACAAGTAGTGTCGCCAGATTTTAAGCGCGAATACCACTGCTGCCAATTCCAGATCGTGAGTCGGATAATTAATCTCGTGTGGCCGCAACTGTCTCGATGCATACGCCACCACTTTTCCTCCTTGCATCAACACACAGCCCAATCCCATCCTTGATGCATCGCTGTATACCACATACCCCTTACCGCTGGTCGGTAAAGTGAGAATTGGTGCGGATACTAGTCTGGACTTCAGTTCCTGGAAACTTTGTTCACATTTCTCTGTCCATTCGAAAGGAACTCCTTTGCGTGTTAAACGCGTCAATGGTCCAGCCAAAACAGAAAAATTCTCCACAAAGCGTCTGTAATAGCCTGCCAATCCAAGGAAACTGCGAATTTCTGTAACACTTCGTGGGGGTTCCCAAGACACAATTGCTTCTATCTTCTTGGGATCGACTAGAATGCCGTCGGCTGACACTACATGTCCCAAAAATCCAACTTCACGCAACCAGAATTCACACTAAGAAAATTTGGCATATAGTTGCCGAGTTCGAAGTATGTCTAACACAGTCTTCAAATGCAACAAATGCTCCTCTTTTGACTTGGAATAAACCAAGATGTCATCTATGAACACAATGACAAATTGATCTATGTACTCCAGGAACACTCTATTCATAAGGTCCATGAACATAGCCGGAGCGTTAGTCACACCAAACGGCATCACCAAAAATTCATAATGACCATAGCGTGATCGAAAAGCTGTCTTCGGAACGTCAGATTCGCGAACCCTCAGCTGATGGTAACCAGATTGCAAATCGATCTTTGAAAACACTGATGCTCCTTGCAGTTGGTCGAACAAATCATCAATCCGCGGCAATGGATATCGATTCTTCACTGTGACCCGATTTAGCTGTCTATAGTCGATGCACAAGCGAAGTGTGCCATCTTTCTTCTTCACAAATAGTACTGGTGCACCCCACGGAGAGACACTGGGTCTGATAAACCCTCTGTTCACTAAATCTTCCAACTGCGTCTTTAATTCTTTTAACTCTGCTGGTGCCATCCGGTACGGTGCAATGGAGATAGGAGAGGTACCCGGCAACAGTTCAATCTCGAACTCGATCTCCCTCTCCGGTGGTAACCCTGTTACTTCTTCAGGAAATACATCGGGATAGTCTTCCACTACTGGCACACTACTCAATTCTGGGAATTCAACTGTTACATCACGAACATGTGCCAAGAATGCTGCACAACCCTTGTTGATCATCTGTCCTGCACTCACCCATGAGATCACACAAGATGGAACTACTCTCCGATCGCCCACAAAACAGAATTCTGTACCATCAGGTAAACTGAACTGTACTTTCTTTGTGAAACAATCCACTCGTGCTCTGTACTTGGCCAAACAATCCATACCCAAAATGACGTCTAATTCCCTGACATCCAATGGAACCAAGTCTACTTCAACCTCTGCAGTACCCATCTTTAAAATACAATTCAGATACACATTGCTGCAAACCAGTTGTTCACCTAATGGAGTCAAAACCGCTATGGGTGGTTCTAGGGGTGACAACTTCCTATCTGCACACCTAATTACTCTAGGATTGACAAAAGATCTATTCGCTCCAGGGTCTATTAATACTCTAGCAGGAATAGAAAAAACAGTAAGTGTACCTGTCACAACGTCAGGGTTGATGCTTGCCTCCGTATCTACCAAAGTAAACAAACGCATCTGCGGCCTTTGCTGTGGTCGATACTGTGACCGACTCGTGGTCTCGCTACCAGATGGTCGTCCTGCTGGTAGTCTGCTCTGTGGTCTGGAAGATCCCTGTGAGCCCATATGACTCACACCAAACCTTTGTGCTACTGGCATCACTGGAGCTCTTGGCTGATATGTCATGGTTCGCGGTGTTTCTCCTCTAGGACACTCTCTCGCCATATGCCCAAACTGATTACAATTGAAACAGCGAGCAGGATGTGGGCATGGTGGGAGGTGGAATTCTTTGCAATTCAGACACCTGGGATACGATGGTGGTCTATTGGAACTTAATGCTGAATGAGCTGGTTGTGCCTTAGTCACAAAGGAAGATGTTCCCTGTGATCGAGTCGGTGCAGTAAAGTAAGGAGTAAACCTCTTGTTTACAGGCCTCTTGTCAAATCTCCCACTATGTCTAGCAGAATCCCTCCCAGGGACAAATTCCCTCAGTCTACCAAACTGATTATTCTGTCCTCGAGCAATCGTTTCAGACTTAACAGCCTCCACCACTAACTTCTCGAAGTCTGTGCTTGTGTTTGGTCCCATGATGGTCCGAATATTATGATTCAGACCCTGCTCGAATCGACTGGCTAAAATTCTCATATCTTGTTCCAATTCCGGCACGAAATGAGTTAGTGCCCGAAATTCCGTTTCATATTCGGCCACTGTCTTGTTTCCTTGTCGTAACATATAGAACTCAGACCGCTTGTCATCCTGGAAATGTGGCGGGAAAAATCGTTCATCAAACTCATGTTCGAATTCTCCCCACGTGGGCTGTCCCCCATATCGATTCCTGATGGTACTCCACCAGGTAGCCGCATCTCGTTCCAGCAAACGAGTAGCCAAGATTGTCCTCTCTTCATCAGATACTCGCAGGTCTTGGGCAGTAAGCACAATTTTATCTTTCCACTTCCTGGCCACCATTGCATCGCTGGAGCCATAAAAACTTTCACAACCCAAATGTCTGGCTTCTTTCAGCAACTTCGACACCTGAATTGGTAACCTAGCACCCTGAACTTCCTGTGCTTCTTGTTGTACTTCAGGCCGATCTGGTACCTGTACCTGTGGCTGTGCAGCTGCAGTTTGCATCATTTGCATAGTTTGCTGCATCTGACCCAACGTCGTTTGTAACGCTGCCAACACCTGTACTAATGCGGAATCCTGAGCTGTAGGTGCTGCCTGTCCTATCTGTGTCTGATGCGCTCCAACTGCTGGTCCATTAGCATCGGACCTCTCATCAACATCTGCTGCTTGCACTCGGCGTGCCGGTCTCCTAACCTTCTTCTTAGGTGCCATCTAATTACACTGAACACAACCATAGTACAAGCTTAAAATCAACACCACTAATAACAACTAGACTCAGTCTATGCTGGACAATGCACGTGCTGTGAGTGTGATGCGTTTTTAAAATATACTAGTTCAAAATCAGTTTGCACATCCCGTACACACGAAACAACCATGCTCCGCTACCAACCTTGTGAGGACCCGTTTCCCGGTAAATGGGAACCTCACCGCCGTGCAACCCCGATCGACCCAACGGGTGGATCAATCAAAATCACACAAGGCTTACTGTAAAATCATTTCCCAATCTTGAAACTTTCCTTTGAAATTGAAGCATGGCACGTTATTATAACAACTCAGCAAAAATCAACAACGAAATTATTAACCGTCAGCGGAAGTCTTTTACACATATCAACCAACGATATAATTCTGTCAAACATTTCACATAATATCGCACTGTCATATAAACTTTGCAGTATAAAATTTAAATTCCAGATTCACACGTTTAGCATACATATGCACACGTCAAATGTATACCGACAACACAAATAATGCCGAGTGTCCAAAATCTGTGGAGTACAATGTCCAGCCCTACGACCAACAATGGAATCGTAACCTGGAAGCTGAACTGCTAGCTCTCAATTTAGCCCTGAGGAAAATAAAGCAGGGGGGTGAGATCAAAGGACCTCAGTGGGAGTACCGCGTCATAAGCACAAACGTTGGAATAGAGGCAGTTACTAAATCAGTTTGTAAAGCAAGTACGTAACACAATTGAGTCTCATGCTCATATATGCACATAACGAAATTCACAATGCACAATGCACAATGCACAATGCACAATGACCAAAACATTATGCAATTGCAGAAAATCATCTTTCTGATACACGGCTAGTATGCCCAAACCTACCGGGGCAGACACAAACCACTCCCGAATAATCCCCGCTAAAGGATCACTTGGAAGCCCATTGATGGTTTTAATTTAGTAGTTCAAAACCCCTACCATCAAGGTTGTCCGAAACTGAATGGAGGAAATCAAATTATCAGATTCCATCTCAGTTTCGTAGATGTATGCATACAGCATCATGAGGACTGATAGTTTATAGTGCACTCAACCATTCATACAGATATATCCTCCATAACCCTCCAAGGTAAGCAACTGTCCCCTCAGCTGGGATCCCCATATACTTACCTAGCTTGATCAAGCATAGTTCGTCAATTCCAGTAAATTCCTAAGAATCGTTTAGGGAAAACTTGTAATGCATGCTATGTATTTATCCAGTTCCACATTAGGCCAATCTCACGTTTTTAACAAGTCTCCCTTGTGTTGCCACACACTCAGTTACAAGCAGCAATCCACTCATGGCAACACAATGCACAACACACAGCCATCATGCTTAGTTTTGAACATATATTTAATGCGTTCCAAAGCATGACAAACATTCATATGAGTCTAACATGATTAGTTATCAGAGTACCAGCAATGCCTCTATTCAAATCAAACCATGCAATCCAATTTTAATTAAACAAATCAACCAGTACGCATATGCAGATGAAACTTAAACTCCCACCTCTTGTCGCGCTGACGACGTACCAGCGATACCTTTGCCTTTCTCAGTTGCCGCAATACCACCTATACACATAAGACAATCAGAGAACCGTAAGCTACCCTAAGTTCAAGTGATCAGACACTACAACTGAAATTGAAACCTAAAAGACCCTCTCACAATTACCACTCAACACTCCTCTGCAATTGAACAATTTAATGTCACTGCTCAAACTCATACCACTCCATAAACTCACAACCATTCCCCCTTAATCACAACTCTGACCAGCAAGCATTCACACATCACAATAACACTTAATGACAAAACCTGTATCCCTCAACTCATATTCCATACATACAGAACTTATCTCATGCAACCAATACACCTAATTCATCAAGAACATTCAAATTCCACCCTCTGACACTGTTCACCCGAGAATTACACAAAACTTTCAGGGTGTTTCCAGACACAATCACTCACTAAATTAACTCAGCAACATTACTAGCAACCTAAAGGAACTATCTTAGAAGCATGGAAACAAGAATTAAACCACTTACCAGTAAAATCTCAATTTTCGTCCAGAATGAAAACAGCTTTAGAAATCACCCCCACCCACCAAACTACCAGTGGAAATGTGTGGAAAACACTAGGGAAGTGTTAGGGTATGATCCCCTAACGATTTCTGAGGGAAAACTGAGTTGAAGGTGAATGTTGGTACTCTTGGATGGTGAAGAGAAAAGAAAAACGGGAAAGGCATTTAGGGCAGATGAAATGAATGGTCTGCTGGGTTTAATGCACAAATGGCAAGACTTAAGTGTAACTAATGGGTTAGCAAGTACATGGGCTGGGTTTAATGCACAAATGGCAAGACTTAAGTGTAACTAATGGGTTAGTATATGGGCTGACACAATGGATTGGGGCTGAGACTGAATTGGGCTAAATCCCAAGGTTTGCCAAGTCCAGAAATGCTAATTTCACAGCCCGTATCATCCCAAATGACCCGAATAAAATTTTGTGTGACAATACGGGTGTCTGGAATTTCGGTTAAGCAATTGGGCTTACGAATAGTGTTTGGGCTCGATGAACAGTATTTGGGCTCGATGAATAGTAATCGACCCAAAAATTCATGGTCACTCAAAACGGGTCATAATCTGTCAAATTCCACTAACTCAATCCTCAATCTCGCATTCTATCGTACTCTCGATCACATTTAGACACCCTAAAACACTCAAACACGCTAAGGACTCCCTAAGGCTGACGCACCCAACGAAAAAAATTTACGAATCAAATCTGCAATCTATTGTAAGCTACTCTCAGAAGGGTGAGGTCTCACAATTATACTGTTATAAAACCTTAATCCTTCCTTGTTAACATGAGATCACACCTCCTACAACTTGTTAACATGAAATCACAACTGGCACTATTTCCTTATTGCCCTATTCTTAGTACCGAAAATTGTATGATAATTAAGGATGGTAATTCAGGTTGTTTCTTGTTAAGTTCTTGGCTATCACATCACACATCAAAGGGGGAGGTACCTGCGGCATCTAATCACTGGTTTCTGATAAGTATGGTGAGTGGAATTGGTAAGGAAATAGGGTATTTAATTGGATATTGGATATGAATACTTAGTTTGGTTTTGGCTTTGCCTAGTGATGCTATAGGTAGTGCAGAATTATTGAATAATGACAAGGGAATAAATTCTTGTTCAGAGACAAGAGAGGTAGGATCTAAGCGTCATCAGTTTCTCTAGAGATCCTTGTTGTTTGCTTGTTAATTTCAGTGTCTTTACATGTAATGTTGTATGTGCATAAGTTGTAGTAGGAATGCTTGAATTGCGGACGAAGATGCGATCTTCTAGGCTATAACGAATCACTTAAGATAGGATATGAGTGCCTAGTTTGTATGTGTTGTGTGTATTGAACATGTTGATTGTGTTCTGACAAGATCAAGGATACCCTGTTGTGGTATTATGTTTTGTACTTGCTTGTGTGTGCTGGTACATTTTGTGTATCAGGATCCTTTTCTGATGGCCATTCGGGGTAATCGCTAATGCTCCTTGTGAGAGGGGAGGTTCTTACTGGAATGGGAGTTATATGGGTGGCAATCCCTAGCATGAGCTCGCTGAATGTCTGGTCCTTGTGTGGCTAGGAGCTCTGTCCTTATGTGACAGGAATCCCTGGTCCTTGTGTGGCCAGGAGCCCTATCCTTTTTTGACAGGAAGTCCTTGTCTTTGTGTGGCTTGGTATGACTTGTTCTTGTGTGGAAAAATGAATAGGCTTACTGAATAACTTATGTGTTAACCATTTACCTTTTGTGCAATAAGCCTTGGACAACATAGGTGGAAGGGGATGACCTTTCTTCTTCATTGCCGAGAGCAATCTGATGAGTTCTACCTGCCTGTGTACTTCTGAGGTTTTGGAAGTATTTGTAGTCCCCTCTCAGCCTTAGATTCGACACTACACTTTTTAACTGAATTCTTGAATTGCGTGGTCCCCTTTAGTTGCTAGGAATGATCTGATGTTGTTTGGGAGATTTGTGTTATTGGTTTCTGCAGATCTTATGATGTTGTGACCCTACTGAGATCCTTGTAATCTTTTTCTGTTGTTTCCACCATTTTTCAGGCTTAGGTACATTCACTGTTCGTGGTACCAATGTGTGAGATCAAGGCTGCACAGCGGGGCGATATTGCATCACCTTTGCATTTCTATTTCCTTGGTTGCTTGCGCATACAATATGATCATAGATTGGACTACTTTTCTTGTTTTACAAAATTCCTTTTTTGCAACTTATATTTTGGGAAGATGTTGAAGGATTTCTTGTTGGTTATTTGGAGCCCTATGGGACTTGTGTGTTTTGATTCCAATAATTAAATTTAAAGATTTCTGCTGATATTTTATTCACTCCGTATGATACCAGAATGATTGTTTAATATCTTGCTCCATTTGTTATTAAACATATAGAACGATCATGCTAAAAGTAAAAAAATTTAATGGGTTAGCCTGGTGTGATTCAGATAGGTTCAAGGTGTCTTTGGGCTTGTTTGGAATTCACAGCGGTAATGACCTTAATCATAGCAAATTTTAATAGGTAGGAAATGGTTACATATAGAGGTTGTGATTTCATGATGACAAAGAAGGGTTAGGTGTTAATAACGCATACTATAAAAAAGAACAAGATCAGAAACCAATATGTTAGTAAATTAATCAAAATTGGCAACAATAGGGAAAAATGTAGAGTAAGCCGATTTCATGTATAGAGATGATTCAAAGGATGAGTTCATGATATTATAATATGAATAGATATCAAATAATCATACGACCAAACAGAACAACAACAAAAATCAATTGAAGGAAGAATCACATAATTTCGGTGCTAAACCTTATAAATTATGATTACGTTTTTGATAAGGAAAAATTAAACTTCTGATGATCAAACCACGATACCTAGATAAAGGATGAAAAGATCTTTCCAACAAATTATTATTTGCAGAAATCCGACAAAGGATGAAAGAAATATGCTAGAATGAAGGTTGGAAATTTTCGAAAATAATAAGGTAAGATGTAGGGTTTGATTGCTTGATAATTTTGTTTGTTTTTGGTGCATGTGGAAAAATGTGGCCGACTACTCTTTTTGTAGGGTGTAATAGGATTAATTTCCAAACTTTAAGGGCTAGATAAGGAAAAATAATTATTAGAATTAATTTTTAGAATTATCCTTCCTTAATTTTAGAAATATTTTTCACCTATGGTAGGATTGAACCAACAAGGAAATAAATCAAAGAGAAATGAAACCAGAAAGGCATACTATACCTTCATTGTGAGACCTTGAATTTTGAGTCCTAAAAGTCCAGAAGTTAGTACAGGTGAAAAGATTATTTTTCCTCTGAAGAAAAGGATGTGTGATATCCGAGATTGTTAAGGGATGTCTAATAATTATTTATGGTATTAATTCCCTTTAAATTGATTCTTTATTGGTTGATAATTACCTTAGGAAATAAAAACCCTAAGTTTAAGTGGGGATAATTACAGAATTTAGGACCTAAAAACCTTACACCTCCCAATTTCTGCTAAAATTTTCTTGAACTTCAAACAAGCATAACACTCTCATCGTTTGTCGGATTCCTGAAAATAATAGCTTGTTGGAAAACTCATTTCATCCTCTTTCCAATAATCTTTGGTTTTTTGTCTGAAGGTTAGTATTTCTTTCTCTAAAATTAAATCAAAATTTGGCAGAACTGCCAAAATCTTCTTGAACTTCAAACAAGCATAACTCTGTCATCGTTTGTCGGATTCCTGAAAATAATAGCTTGTTGGAAATTCTTCTTCATCCTCTTTCCAAAAAATTTTGGTTTTTTTTCTGAAGGTTAGTATTTGTTTCTCTAAGTTAAATTGAAATTCGGCGGAATTAGGTTTTCAGATTTTTATAATTCTGCCATTGATTGATCTATAATGTTGTTACCTTTATTCATATGATTGTTTAATATCCATTCATAGTGAACAATCATGAATTCATTCTTTGAATCTTTTATATACATGAAATCAGTATGCCCTACCTTTTCCTTACTACCCTATTGTGCCTATCTTGATCAATTGATTAACCTATTGGATTCTGATCTTGTTTCTTTTGATTATACATGTTATAAACCCTTAATCCTTCCTTGTTAACATGAGATCGCAACTCCTACAACTTGTTAACATGAAATCGCAACTTGCCCTATTGCCTTATTACCCTATTCTTAGTGTCGAAAATTGTATGATAATTAGGGATGGTAGTTCAGGTTGTTTCTTGTTAAGTTCTTGGCTATCACATCACACATCCAAGGGGGAGGTACCTGCAGCATCTAATCACTGGTTTCTGATAGGTTTGGTAAGTGGTTATTGGTAAGGAAATAGGGTATTTAATTGGATATTGGATATGCATACTTAGTTTGGTTTTGGCTTTTCCTTGTGATGCTATAGGTAGTGCAGAATTATTGAATAATGACAAGGGAATAACTTCTTGTTCAGAGACAAGAGAGGTAGGATCTAAGCGTCATCAGTTTTTCTAGAGATCCTTGTTGTTTGTTTGTTAATTTCGGTGCCTTTACATGTAATGTTGTATGCGCATATGTTGTAGTAGGAATGCTTGAATTGCGAACGAAGATGCAATCCTATAGGCTATACTGAATCCCTTAAGATAGGATATGAGTGCCTAGTTTGCATGTGTTGTGTGTACTGAACATGTTGATTGTGTTCTGACATGATTAAAGATACCCTATTGTGGTATTATGTTTTGTACTTGCTTGTGTGTGCTGGTACGTGTTGTGTGTCAGGATCTTTTCCGGTGGCCATTCAGGGTAATCGCAGGTGCTTCTTTTGAGAGGGGAGGTTCTTACTGGTATGGGAGTCGTATGGGTGGCAATCCCCAGTACGAGCTGGCTAGATGTCTGGTCCTTGTGTGGCCAAAAGCCTTGTCCTTGTGTGGCAGGAAGCTCTTGTCCTTGTGTCGCTTGGGATAACTTGTCCTTGTGTGGAAAAATGAATAAGCTTACTGAATAACTTGTCTGTTAACCATTTACCTTTTGCTTAGTAAGCCTTAGACAACACAGGTGGAAGGGGATGGTCTTTCTTCTTATTGTCGAGAGCAATCTAATGAGTTCTACCTGCCTGAGTACTTCTGAGTTTTTGGAAGTATTTGTAGTCCCCCCTCAACCTTAGATTCGGCCCTACCTTTTTTAACTGAATTTTTGAATAGTGTAATTCCCTTTAGTTGTTAGGAATGATCTGTTGTTGTTTGGGAGATTTTTGTTTATGGTTTCTGCAGATCTTATGATGTTGTGACCCTCCTGAGATTCTTGTAATCTCATTATGTTGTTTCCACCATGTTTCAGGCTTAGGTACATTCACTATCTGTGTTACCAGTGTGTGAGATCAATGCTGCATGGCGGGACGATATTGTGTCACCTTTGGATTCCTTTTTCCTTGGTTGCTTGCGCATACAATATGATTATAGATTGGACTACTGTTCTAGTTTTTCAAGATCCCTCTTTTGCTTGTTATATTTTGGAACATGTTGGAAGATTTCTTGCTGGTTATTTGGATCCCTATGGGATTTGTGTGTTTTGATTCCAATAATTAAATTTAAAGACTTCCACTGACGTTTATTCACTCCTTATGATACCAGAAGGATTGTCCAATATCTTGCTCTATTTGTTATTAAACATATAGAACGATCATGCTAAAAGTTAGAAAAATTAATGTGTAAGCCTAGATGGCCTTAATCGAAGCAAATTTTAATAGGTAGGAATTGGGGTCATTACATTCATTACCAATTTCGGCCATCACACATTATTTTCTTTAGGAGAAAAATGGTCATTTCACCAGCACTGACTTCTAGACTTTTAGGACTCAAAATTCAAGGTCTCACAGATTGGATTGGGTGCTTGATGATTTGTAGAGTATTAGGGAGTAGAATAGATGGGGTCTTAGATTTAATTTTTGAGTTTGAGTCATTTTAATTATTTATTTTCGTGATGATTTTTGAGTTGGTTGGTTGGTTTCTTGATTTTATTCTTTGGTGGTATTTTGGCTTGTGAGAAAGGCAAGGGTGTGGCCATTAGCGAGTTGTCTGCATGACAAGACATGAGAGTCTATGTCTCATTCACATGCACAAAATTGTGTTTGTTTTATTAATTTGAAACTTGGATAAATGCTTGGTTTTGAGTACGGGAAACACTTGCATGGTGTGTGCATGTCATACTAGGTTCATTATGATGCTTTCCATGATTTTTATGCACTAATAATATGTTTAAATTATTGAGCATGATGAATGTCTTTTGATGCATTATTGGTGACCTTGAGTTTAATGAACCCATTCCTTGTTTATGTAGTAAGTTGATAATTTGAGTTGATGACTCTTGATTTTGAATCCCTTGAGCGTGTTGAGTTGAGGGATTGATTTCTTGTTGAGAAACTTGTTGTGAGGTTGTTGGGAGAGTGAGGCTGCGAGTTGGGCCCTTTTTTTGAAAAATAAAAAAAAATTAAAATATGAAGTATTTCCTTTTGTCTAACCTACCTCCTGAGATCGCCCAAATAAATTCTGACCCACTTTCCAAACCTTTTTAACCTTGCCTATGAGTGTGAGAGTGCCCTTGAGATGTTTCTTGATTTATATGATTGCATGGTACATTATTGCTTGGTTTTCATATATTATGAGATATGCATTTTTAGAAATACATTTTGAGAAATGCAAGAATATGTATTTATATAATTTCTCTATGTGACTTGGAATTGACGAATTGCACTTGGCAAATGCGAAGGTAAGTGGATGAGTATCCTTAGATAAAAGGATAATCTCTTCCCTAGGAGTTTGGATGGATTGTGTATGCCTTGTTGAGTATGTGATGTGATAGGCTACATATGTCTTCGGGCTTTTCGAGTTGTGTCTGCGTAGAACATGTGTGATAGTGTGTTTTCTCCATGTGTTCTAGTGACAACATTGGTGGTAGGGGTTATACTTTCAACTTGTATTATAATTTACCACCAGTGGGCTCTCGATTGCCTTTTGGCTGGGGTGATTAGTGGAGTGATTTAGAGGTCCACCCTGAATAAGTTTTGGGTGTATATTACCTCAAAAAAATTCTGATTTTTGGTTTACGAGCCCATTTAGTGTGAGACCCTGATCTTCTATAGTATAGATGTCCAAGAAGTTTAAGAGTCGATGCAGCTGGAATGACTATTTTGCCTCTGAAGAAATGGATGCGCGATGGCCAGAAATGATTGTGACAATTCTTTCCCATTTTGTTTCTTTTCATTTCCTTTTCATTTCATTTCTTTCCTTTTTTGAAAAAATTTAAGAAGATATATTTCAGATTTAGTTCCTAACTATCCATAAGCATTATCTAAGCTTATCTAAACTTGAAAGTAGGGAAAGTTAATCCCTTAAGATGTGAGACCCTGATTTTTGTGTCTTAAAAGTCTAGAAACCAGTGCAACTTAAATGACCATTTTGCTCTTGAAGAAATAGATGTGTGGTAGCCGAAAATGGTATTGAAGGTTTAGTGGTCATTTCTAATTTCATTTCTTCCTTATTTCATTTCTAGAATTAATGATACATTATCTATTCTTAAGAGATAATTTCAGAATTAAATATTAATGATCATTTCCTTATATATAGCCTTAAAAGTAGGAAAATTAATCCCACTACACCCTATAAAAAGAATAGTTAGCCATACATAAATCCCACACCAAAAACATAAAAAATAATCATGCAATCAAACCTACTCTTTACCCTTGCTGTCGAAATTCACCAAACACTTACCCTAGCCGAATTCTTTCATCCTTCATCAGATTTCTGCAAATAATAACTTGTTGAAAACCTCTTTCTATCCTGGTTTCATCATCAGAAGGTTAAATTTTTCTTATATTTTTTCTTATCGCAAATATCTAGAGTTTGTTGCCGAAATTCTTTGATTGATTCTTCAATTGGTTTCTGTTGTTGTTTCTTTTGTTCATATGATTGTTTTGAACCTATTCATGTTGTAATATCATGAATTCATCCTTTGAATCTTCCCTATGTATGAAATATGCATGCCCTATACCCTTATACTATTGTTGCCGATTTTACCAATTAACTTGTCTATTGATTTCTGATCTTGTTCCTTGTAATCATGTGTAATTAACATCTAATCCTTCTATGTTATCATGAAATCACAAACCCTAAACCCCTTATACATGAAATCAAAATTTTCCCTATTGCTCTATCTTAGTGCCGAAATTTGCATGGTTAATTGGGATGGTGAATCAGATTGATTCTTGTTGAGTTCTTGGGTATCACATCAACAAGATTGTTCCTCGATTTGGCTATTACACCAATCAACTTGTACCATAGGCACGCTTTGACTAGGAAGCTGATGAACTGACCGATCTAGTGTGGAAACTGGCTGTGTGGGATAGGATAGGTCTTCAGCAACCTTAACTGGTGGTTCTCGCACATACTTTCTCGACATCAAAATGTGAAACACGTTGTGTATCCTTTCCATTTTTAGAGGTAGTGCAAGTCGGTATGCAACAGGGCCAATCCTCTTAGCAATGTTATACAGACCAATGTAACTAGGTGTTAGTTTACCTTGCTGCTGAAAACAAAGGACACCTTTCCACGGGGAGACCTTCAGAAATACTTTGTCAACTAATGCAAATTCCAGCTCCCTTCATCGATTATCAGCATAGATTTTTTGCTGATCTTGTGCTATCTTCATCCTTTTTCGAATTAATTTCAGCTACTTCGTTGCTTGATCAATCAATTCCGGATTGTCTAGGCATCTCTCACCTACTTTATTTCAAAAAATGGGAGTTCTACAACTTCTCCCATATAGTGCTTCATAAAGAGCCATATCGATGCTTACATGGAAACTATTGTTGTAAACGAACTCTGCCAATAGTAGACATCAATCCCAACTGGTATGTTGGTCCAATACACTCGTACGTAGCATATTCTCAAGTGTCTGAAATGCTGTACTGATTGGCTATCGGTTTGGGGATGAAATGCTGTACTGAAATTAAATCTTGAACCTAGCCCATTCTCAAATTTCTCCCAAAATCGTGTTGTGAAATGAGGGTCAAGATCTAAAATGATGGAAATTGGCACTCCATACAGTCGAACAATCTCTTCCAAGTAACAAATTGCCAATTTCTCAGGGGTGTCTATCACACAAACTGGAAGGAAATGTGAAGATTTCATCAATCAATCCACAATCACCTAATTGGTATCGTATCCTCGCTGCGATCTAGGAAAACTGGTGTGTTAACCATCGTTACATGCTCCCTCTTCCATTCTGGAATCGGAAGTGACTGAAGTAGACCAATGGGTCTTTGATGCTCGATTTTCACTTGTTGGCATTCGAGGCATCGAGTAACGAACTCAGCAATGTGGCACTTCATGTTCGGCCACCAATATTGCTCCTTCAAGTCTCAGTACATCTTAGTGCTACCAGGATGGATAGCGAACTTGGAACTATGGTGCTCCCCAAGGTGACACACTGGGTCAAATGAAATCACATTCCAACAAATCTTCCAATTGTGTTTTTAGTTCCTTCATTTCCGTAAAAGCTATATGATACGGAGGAATGCAAAATTGAATTCGTACTAGGCAGTAGTTCAATGCCGAATTCCACTTCCCTTGCTTGTGGCAAACCGGTTATGTCTTCTGAAAATACATCCGGAAATTCACAAACCACTGGAACAAAATCTAGATCTAAGGATTCTTTTGTAATGATCCAAACCCAACCTATTAGGACCTTTACCACCGTGAAACCCAAATAAGCCCTCGCAAGGTCCTATTTGAATCCCACAAGGCTCAAGTCACCTAATTTTCAATTTTATTGGTTTATTTATATGTTATTTAGAGGTTGGAGCATATTCATACATTAATGAATTTCTGGCTTACACGGAGTGAAAGAAAACATCAGCAGAAGACTTATATAATACTCAAAACAATTGGAAACATAACACATGAGTCCTATAGGAATCTCAAAACATCAACCAATAGTATCATGCATATTTCGGAAGCAACAAAAAGAGAAAGAGGGATTGGAAAGCTAGAATGAAAATCCACACAAATTCAAAGACATGTTATGCGCATTCAATAAAAAAGGGGTGAAAATTCGTCCAGCCGTGCAGCCTTGATCTCACACCTTTGGTACCAGCAATAAAGTGCAATCCTAGGCCTGTAAAAGGGGGAGAAAAGAAAGGATGAGATTACAAGAATCTTAGTAGGGTGACAGCATTATAAGTCCTAAGGATTCCCATTCAAACATCTCCCAAACAACATCAGATCATCCCTACTCATCTAAGGATATCACGTAATTCAAGATTCAATCAAAAAGGTTAGGGCCGAAACTAAGGCTGAGGTTGGACTACAAACACTTCTGAAAATCAGAAGTACACATGCAGGAAAACTCATCAGGTTAATCTCGGTAGTAGGAAATGCAAAGGTCATCCCCTTCCATCTGTGTTGTCAAGGGATTTGCTGCACAAAGGGTAAACAGTTAGACAATCAATATTGCAGCAAACCTTTTAGTTGTCTCCGACATCCAGACATGAATTGGTCTAGGAGCACTCTTGCAGCAGTGCATACAAGTCATCCTGTCACTCTCAAACAGGGCAACCTAACATCCAGACTCGAATTGGCCTATAGGGCATCTTGACGTCCAGACTTGAACTAGGCTACAAGGCTTCCTGACGTCCAGACTTGAACCGGCCTATAAGGAATCCAGTGAGCTCTTGCTGGGAATAACCACCCATAAAACTCCTGGTTCGGTAAGCATCTCTTCTCTCCCTAGAAGCAACAATACTTACCTCGCATGGCCACCGACAAAAGGATCCTTCAAACAAAGCACAAACAGAGCACATACACACATACACGCATACACACATAGTACACGCATACAGAAATCACAACAAAGGATCCTCAATCAATCACAATACAAATCAAAGATCAATCCTCAAAGTCTTAACCGAATCAGGCAACCTATTTTCCTATTGACTTCCGAGATTCCCTATCATCATAATCACACATTCCGCAAGCATATAACCAAAATAAGCAATCAAATTCACTCACATTCAAACAATCAAACAATAAGGAAACCAAAGAAACCGATGAGGCATAGATCCTACCTCTCACGTGTCTGAATCAGATGCAAACCTTTGCCTTTCCAATATGATCAGAATCTCCTAAACAATTACAAGGTAAAGACCCACAATACTAAGCCACAAGACTACTTATTAAAACCAAAAGCATTGGGAATCTTTACCAATTAACCTACCCAAATCCAACGATCCGTGTGAGACCCTGAATTTGGAGTCCTAAAAGTCCAGAAGCCAGTGCAGGTGAAAAAGACAATTTTACCCCTGAAGAAAATGATGTGTGATGGCCGAAATTGGTAAGGAATGTCTAGTAATTATTTCCAGTATTAATTCCCTTTAAATTGATTCTTTATTAGTTGATAATTATCTTAGGAAATAAAAACCTAAGTTTAAGGGGAGATAATTATAGAACTTAATGCTGATAATTATCTTACTTTAATTAAGCCTTGAAGATAGGGATTATAATCTCATAACCATGTTATATAAATAGGAAGTCAGCCACACAAAAATTTTATACAGAAAACACACAAAGTTTGTAGGACCTAAAAAGCATACACCTCCCAATTCTGCCAAAGTCTTCATGAACTTCAAACAAGCATAACTCTCTCATCGTTTGTCGGATTCCTGCAAATAATAGCTTTTTGGAAAGATCTTTTCATCCTCTTTCCAATAATCTTTGGTTTTTCCACTGAAGGTTAATATTTTGTTCTCTAAAGTTAAATAAAAATTTGGCAAAACTGCCAAAATCTTCTTGAACTTCAAACAAGTATAACTCTCTCATCGTTTGTTAGATTCCTGCAAAGAATAGCTTGTTAGAAAGATCTCTTCATCCTATTCCAACCATATTTGGTTTTTTTCTGAAGGTTAGTATTTCTTTCTCTAAAGTTAAATCAAAATTCGGCGGAATTAGGTTTTCAGATTTTTATAATTCTTCCTTTGATTGTTCTCTGATGTTGTTACCTTTAGTCATATGATTTTTTAATATCCATTCATAGTGAACAATCATGAATTCATCCTTTGAATCTTTTCTATACATGAAATCAGTATGCCCTACCCTTGCCCTACTGCTCTATTGTTGCCTGTCTTGATCAATTGATTAACCTATTAGATTCTAATCTTGTTTCTTTTGATTATACATGTTATCAACCTTTAATCCTTCCTTGTTAAGATGAGATCGCAACTCCTACAACTTGTTAACATGAAATCGCAACTTGCCTTATTGCTCTATTCTTAGTGCCAAAAATTGTATGATAATTAGGAATGGTAATTTAGGTTGTTTCTTGTTAAGTTCTTGGCTATCACATCACACATCCAAGGGGGAGGTACCTACAGCATCTGATCACTGGTTTCTGATAGGTTTTGTGAGTGGAATTGGTAAGGAAATGTGGTATTTAATTGGATATTGGATATGCATACTTAGTTTGGTTTTGGCTTTGCCTTGTGATGCTATAGGTAGTGCAGAATTATTGAATAAAGACAAGGGAATAACTTCTTGTTCAGAGACAAGAGAGGTAGGAACTAAGCCTCATCAGTTTCCCTAGAGATCCTTGTTGTTTGCTTGTTAATTTCGGTGCCTTTACATGTAATGTTTTATGCGCATATGTTGTAGTAGGAATGTTTGAATTGCGGACCAAGATGAGATCCTCTAGGCTATACCGAATCCCTTAAGATAGGATATGAGTGCCTATTTTTCATATGTTGTGTGTATTGAACATGTTAATTGTGTTCTGACATGATTAAGGATACATGTTGTGGTATTATGTTTTGTACTTGCTTGTGTGTGCTGGTATGTGTTGTGTGTCAGGATCCTTTTCCGGTGGCCATTCGGGGTAAGCGCTGATGCTCCGTGTGAGAGGGGAGGTTCTTACTGGTATGGGATTTGTATGGGTGGCAATCCCTAGCATGAGCTCGCTAGATGTCTGGTCCTTGTGTGGCTTGGGATGACTTGTCCTTGTGTGGCAGGAAGCCCTGTCCTTGTGTGGCTTGGGATGACTTGTCCTTGTGTGGCTAGAAGCCCTGTCCTTGTGTGGAAAAACGAATAAGCTTACTGAATAGCTTGTGTGTTAACCATTTACCTTTTGTGCAGTAAGCCTTGGACAACACAGGAGGAAGGGGATGGCCTTTCTTCTTCATTGCCGAGAGCAATCTGATGAGTTCTACCTGCTTGTGTACTTCTGAGTTTTCAGAAGTATTTGCAGTCGCCTCTCAGCCTTAGATTCGACCCTACCTTTTTTAACTGAATTCTTGAATTGCGTGATCTCCTTTAGTTGCTAGGAATGATCTGATGTTGTTTGAGAGATTTGTGCTTGTGGTTTTTGCAAATCTTATGATGTTGTGACGCTATTGAGATTCTTGTACTCTCATTCTATTGTTTCCATCATTTTTCAGGCTTAGGTACATTCACTGTTCGTGGTATCAGTGTGTGAGATCAAGGCTTCACGGTGGGGCGATATTGCATCACCTTTGCATTCCTATTTCCTTGGTTGCCTGCACATACAATATGATCATAGATTGGATTACTTTTTTGGTTTCTCTAGATCCCTCTTTTGCTTGTTATATTTTGGAACATGTTAGAGTATTTCTTGCTGGTTATTTTGATCCCTATGGGACTTGTGTGTTTTGTTTCTAATAATTAAATTTAAAGACTTCTGCTGATGTTATATTCACTCCGTATGATACCAGAATGATTGTCCAATATCATGCTCCATTTGCTATGAAACATATAGAACGATCATGTTAAAAGTAAAAAAAAATAATGGGTAAGCCTGGTGGGATTCAGATAGGTTCTAGGTGTCTTTGGGCTTGTTTGGATTTCACGGCGGTAATGGCCTTAATCGGAGCAAATTTTAATAAGTAGGAATTGGGGTCATTACAATCCAAATGCAGCAATATCTTTCCCCTGAATGCGTGATGTGATGGCCAATAACTCAGTAAGAATCCATTTGATATTTCACCCTAAATCAATATACAAATTTCAGCAACACCTTAAGGTTTATAGGGAAACTTGCGATTTCAACATTAGAGAGGTTAGGGGTTGTTATTTCATGAAGTTAAGAATGGAATAGGTGCTTATAATATATACAATCAAAAGAAACAAAGTCAGAATCCAATAGGTTAATCAGTTGATCAAGATAGACATCAATAGGGCAAATGTAGGGCATGCTGATTTTATGAATAGGGAAGATTCAAAGGATGAATTCATTATTTTAAAATCATGAATGATGCTAAACAATCATACGAACAAGAGGAACAACCTAATCTCGCCGAATTTCGACCTAAATTACGGCAAATAAAAACTAACCTCCAGATGAAAAACCCAAGATGGTTGGAAAGAGGATGAAGAGAGCTTTCCATTTTAAGGCAGAATCACACAATTTTCAAACCTAATCCCACCGAATTTTGACCTAAATTACGTGGAACAATAACATAAATCAATTGAAGATAGAATCACACAATTTTTAAACTTAATCCCGCCGAATTTCGACATAAATTACGGCAAACAAAAAATAATCTCCAGAAGAAAACCCAAAGATGGTTGGAAAGAGGATGAAGAGAGCTTTGCAACAAGCTATTATTCGCATGAATCCGGTAAAGGATGAGAGAGTTATGCTATTTTGAAGTTCAAGCAATTTCGGCTAGGGTTTAGGCAAAAATCAGAAATTGAGAAGATGAGGAAAAATTACGAAATTTCTATGTGGGTTTTGGTATGTTTAGGTGGGATAGGCTGGCCATTCTTTTATAAGTGTCTAAGGAGGTTTAGCTAAGAGATAAATCCCTACTTTTAAGCTTTAAAATATAATTAAAGTATAATTCTATTAGATGGATAATTCTATTTAAAATGATAAATCTATTAAAATAGATATTCTTTTTAAAAAGAAGAATTATCTAATACCTTAGATAATGAAGGATAAAACTAAGGATAATTAATATAAAAATACCAGAATTAAAATAAGAAATATCTGGCACCAACCATTTTAGGCTATCACACATCCATTTCTTCAAGAGCAAAATAGTCATTTCAGCTGCATCGGCTCCTGGACTTCCTAGACTTCCTGGACATCTAAACTAGGAAGGATCAGGGTCTCACATCTTTAGACACGTCATGTATATGCGCAAGGTACGTTGTACATCCTTTGCTGATCAATCGCTTTGCATCGAGCCAAGAAATCATGCTAGTTGGAACAATTCGCCTATCAACTTCAAAGCAGTACTCGACACCATCAGGAAAGGTGAACCACACACACTTGGTGAAACACTCCATTTGGGCATAATATTTCACCAAACAATCCATGCCTAAGATCACATCCAGCTCTAGGATGTCCAATGGGATCAAATCAAATTTAAGTACATTCAGACCCATACATATAGCACAACTGATGTAGTTTAGATCACAAATCAGTTGTTCTCCCAAAGGGGTCAAAACCGCAATAGGAAGAGACAAAGGAGATAGAGGCCGATCCATGCTAAGTGCTATCCTTGGACTTACAAATGACCTGTTTGCTCCGGGATCTAACAACACTTTAGTATTTTGAGCAAAAGACTGAAATAGTACCTGTTACCACATCAGGGCTGGCCTCGGCATTAGTTAGGGTAAATAGCCTCATTGGTTTGGGTTTTGCCTTATTTGTGGATTGGCATACCACCTGGGCCTACATTCGGTGCGTCTGTGATATGCCTTGGTTTGAGACAGTCCCTCCAAATATGTCCCATTTCGCCACAGTTATAACATCGATGTGGCTGCGAACTCCATGTAGACCCTTTAGAATATGGTCCAGAAAAGTTCTTCTTGTTGTTACCTTCATTGCCATTGTTTTTCGGAGGGTAAAAACCTAAAGGAGAGGGTCCCATACGCCGATTAAACTTCAAATCTTACCTAAAGGATCCACCACTAGTTGTTGCAGACGATTTTCTGGGTTGCACGATCTTTTTGGCTTCAATCGTAGCAACGATTATTTTTTATAAATTCGCACCGGTATCGCACCAATGATGGGTTTGAGCTCGGTATTGACCCCATCCTGAAATCGTCTCGCAAATTGGTATGGTGAGAGATCCTCCTCGGGTGTAAATCGGGACAACTCTCTTAATGTCTTCTTGTATTCCAGCACTGAACGGGTTCCCTATTCAAGCTTGTAGAAAGCTTGTCGCTGCTCGCTTTTATGGAATCTCGTATAGAACCTCTCATCGAACTCATACCAAAACTCCTCCCAGGTATGCAAACAATCTCTGAATCGCAAGCTCACAGCTGGTCACCATGTGAGGGCTTCTGCCTCAAGTAGGAAAATGCAAACAATAAGAGATATGCAAAAATAGGGACATGTGGCATAAGGTATCCATCCATTCACGAGCCGCAGCGGCACCGGCTGAACCACTGAAATCTTTACATCCCAGTTGACAAGCTTCCTTCAGCAACTTCGTAATAACAACCAGGAGTCTCTTGGCTTCTTTAGGGTGAGCCAACTGAACGAGCTCAAGTGGAGGAACAGAATCTTCCATGGGTGCAGGTGTAGAAGCATTCTGAAACTGCGTCTCCATACATTGCTGATTCACAGCAATCCCTTGCAATACATTTAGGATTTGTGCCATCATAGGATTGGTGGCTGGTGCCTCAAGTTGGTTTTCGGGCTTTACTTGCCCTCCCTACTCAATTTGTGCATTTGGCTCTTCTTTCTCAATAGGTTGTTGTCGGCCTGAATCCCACACCTACCTCATCGATCTCTGGTCGCATTCAGCCTTGCCATTCTATACAAGCACATGAAATTACTGAACACATAACCAAAGTATGAAACTAGGAAAAGAAGTGGTACCTGGTGGAGAGGCATACACCAAGTAATATGCATATGCTAAAAAATAAAACACACATATGCACACAAGTACAACCAAGTCTCGAAAATCACACACAAATATGCAAGGACATATTTGGCAATTACATAAATCGGCCAGAAGCATTCGACAATGCACCTAGAAACAAGCTCCGCAATCATGGCCATCATACACATACATATTCGGCAATACTCGGCAGCACACAACAAGAGATCGCAACCAGCATTCAGCAAATACACATACATAGAGACATTTGGAAACACGTATTTAAAGATCATATACATACTTGACCATGACAAAAGAACACAGCAAAATACATCAAATCACATCAAATCATATAATGTTTAAGAACACACATAAACATAACATCTAAACATTCCAAACTAGGTTTAAGCTTTTAAAGTTTGGAGCATGTTAGTATTGGACAAATAATCTAGATTCATACGGAGTGAATAAATCATCAGCGGAAGATTTTATGATTAATCAAAGGAACCACAACACAAAAGTCCCATAGGGATCTCAAAATCCAGCAAGTAATTCCCTAGTAAATTTTCAAAACAATCAAACAAAGGAGACATTCTAAAAACTAGAAAGTGGTCCAATCAATCTTCATGTTATATGCACAAGTAATCAAGGAACAAGTATGCAAATATGATGTGATATCATCCCACTATGTAGCCTTGATCTCACAAACTGGTACCATGAACAGTGATTGTACCTAAGCCTGAAAAATGGTGAAAACAACAGGAGGAGATTACATGAATCTCAATAGGGTCACAACATCATAAGGTCTGTAGAAATCATAAGCAAACATCTCCCAAACAACATTAGATGAACCTATACAACTAAAGGGTATCACACATGCATTCAAACATTTAAAGCGGTGTATAGCTGAAACTAAAGTTGAGGATGGACTACAAACACTTTCAAAAATCAGAAGTACATGCAGGAAAATTCATCAATCACTCTCAGCAATAAGAAAAGGTTATCCATTTCCACCTGTATTGTCCAAGGCTTCACTGCACAAAGGGTAAAAGCTTAGCACACAAGCTAATCAACAAGCCTATTCATCTTTTTCTAACAACAAACAAGTTAGCATATACAAATCATCATGCACATGCTGGGGATTGCCACCTATGTGGCTCCCATACCGGTAAGAACCTCTCCTCTCCTTAGGAGCATCAGCACTTACCCCAAATGGCCACCGGAAAAGGATCCTGACACACAATCATGTACAAGAAAGTATAAAGCATAACATCACAATAGGGAATCCTCAATCATATCACAACACAATCAGCATATTTAATGCACACAACACATGCAAATTAGGCAGACACAACCTATCTCAAGGGTCCAAAATTGCCTAAAGGATCATAGCTCATTTCACAACTCATGCATACACTATACAAGGAATATGCATACAATCATCAACAAGGACATGCACCAAAAACATCAAACAAATAACAATGATCTATGGAGAAACAGATGAGGTATAGGTCATACCTTATTGTCTCTAAACAAGTAGATAATCCTTTTCCTTTTTAAGAGGACTCGAACCATCTATATAACCATAAGGCAAAGATAAAACCATACTAAGCATGCATATTTAATAACCAAGTAAACATCCTAATTCCTTACCAATTCCACTCACCAAACCTATTATAAACTAGCGATCAGATGCTGATAAGACCTCCCTTGAATGTTTGATGTAATAGCTAGGAACATAACAAGAATCAACCTGATTTACCATCCCAATTAATCATGCAAAATTTGGCACTAAGTTAGGGTATAAGGACAATTGCGATTTCATGCATACAAGGTTTAAAGGTTTCAATTTCATGATAACAAGGAAGGACTAGGTGTTAATTACACATACGATTAAAAGAAACAAGATCAGAAACTAACAGACTAGTCAATTTGTAGAAATCGGCAACAATAGGGTAAGAATGTATGGCATGTCGATTTCATGCAGAAGGAAGATTCAAAGGATGAATTCATGATATTACAACATGAATAGGTGCCAATCAATCTTATGAACAAGAAGAATAACAACAGAAACCAAATGAAGGATCAATCAAAGAATTTCGACACCAACCTCCTTCAAATTGCAATAAAGAAAAGTAAAAGGAAAAACTAACCTTCTGATGATGAAACTAAGATAACAAGATAGAGGATGAAAAGAGGTTTACAACAAGCTATTATTTGTAGAAATCTGATAAAGAATGAAAGAATTCGGCAATGGTAAGTGTTAGGTGAATTTCTGCAGGAAGGGTAAGGAAGAAGGGTTGATTGCATGATGATTTTGTGTGGTTTGTGGTATGTGGCTGGCTGGATAGTTTATAGGATTAATGGGATTAATTTTTTCTACTTTTAAAACTAGATATAAGAAGATAATCCTTAGGATATAATTCTGGAATTATTTCTTAATTTTTAGAGATATACCAATTTTGATAATAATGAACCAAGAAGGAAATGAAATCAACCAAAAGAGGAAAGAACTTCATTACCATTTTTGGCTATCACATATCGATTTCTTAAGAAAAAAAAGAGGACATTTCAGCTGCACTAGCTTCTGAACTTTTAAGAGAAAGGATCGGGGACTCACATCCTCCCCACCTTATAAAAATTTTATCCTCGAAATTTCAGCACAAGTACCTATGAAAACAGGTAAGGAAATTTTGCACGCATAGAATCCTCAGTCTCCTAAAACTGTTCCTCAACTTGGTCATTACGCCAAACAACTCGTACCATAGGTTCGCTTCAATTATGAAGCTGACGAACTGACCAATCTAGTATGACAACTGGCTGTACGGGGTATGATAGGTCTTCGGCAACCTTAATTAGTGGTTTTTCAAGCACATGAGCAGGATCTCGTACATACTTTCTCAACATCAAAATGTGAAGCACGTTGTGAATTCTTTCCATGTTAAGAGGCAATACAAGTCGATATTGTAAGACCCTGAATTTTGAGTCCTAGAAGTCCAGAAGCCAGTGCAGGTGAAAAGACGATTTTGCCCCTGAAGGAAAGGATGTGTGATGGCCGAAATTGGTAAGATTGTTTAGTAGTTAATTTTGTTTTAAATTCCTTTAGATTTAAGTCCTTATAGGTTGATAATTGCCTTAGAAATTATCCTTATAGATAGATAATTGCCTTAGAGATTAAAGTCCCTAAAGATAGGGGAAGATAATTAAAGAGTTTAGAGTTTAGTTATTTAGTAAATTATCCTATTTAGATAAAGTGATTAAAGTAGTAATCATAATTTTATACCCACTCATTATAAACAGGAAGCCAACCCCACAAAAGTTTCCCCTAAAACCTTACAAAAATCGTATAGGCTTAAAACCCTATACCTCCCATTAGCCGTCAGAATTTGCAGAAACTTTAAACTAGCATAACTCACTCATCGTTCGTTGGATCTCTGCGAGTAATAGCTTGTTGGAAAGCTCTCTTCATCCTCTTTCCAACCATCTTTTTTTTTTCGTCCGGAGGTTAGTATTTCGTTGTCTAATGTTACTTTGAAAATCGGCGGCCGCGTTAGGTTTCCGCCAAATCTTCTTGAATTTCAAAATAGCATAACTTTTTACTCGTTTGTTGGAATCTTACAAATAATATGTCGTTGGAAAGCTCTTTTCATTATCTTTCCAAAACTATGTTAATCGAAACTTGGATATAAATACTTCGTTGTTTTTTAGGTTAAGACGAAATCGTATTATGCCCTACTTTTAGCAATAGGTTTTGCATAGTTGATTGGAATGGTAAATTCAGGTTGAATCTTGATAAGTTCCTGGCTATCACATCACACATCCGAGGGGAAGGCACCTGCAACGTCTGATCACTGGTTTTCTGATAGGTTTGGTGAGTGGTACTGGTAAGGAATAGAGTATGCAATTGATTTTTGGATATGCATGCTTAGTGGTTTTATCTTTGTGTGGTGGTGATTTAGGTGGTTCAGATTTACTTAATAAAGGCAAAGGAGTAGCTTCTTGTTCAGAGACAAGGGAGGTAGGATCTATGCCTCATCGGTTTCTCCAGAAACCCCCACTCTTATCTGATGTTTTTGTTACCTGTCTTTGTTGTATTGTTTACGATTGGATTATATGGTGAGAATATGAAATCCGGAATGAGATATGAATCTCCTAGGCTGTATAGAACCCCTGAGTTAGGGATTGAGTGCCTGGGATGCTATTGTTATATGCATTGGATGTGTTGATTATTTCCTGACATGATTGAGAATACCTTGTTGTGGTATTATGTTTTGTACTTGCCTGTGTGTGCTTGTACGTGTTTGTTTGTCAGGATCCTGTTCCGCTGGCCAGGCAGGGTAAGAACTGATGCTCCTAGGGAGAGGAGAGGTTCTTATCGATTTGTGGGAGTTGTATGGGAGGTGAACCAGCAAGCTAGCGCTGGATATCTGTCCTTGGTGGCCGGATCCCTGTCTTGCGAGACAGGAAGCCCACTTCTGTGTGATTTGGGGATGCCCTGGTTGCGACTAAGGGAAGACTTGTCCATGTGGGGCTAGTCGACTTGTCCTTGCGAGGATAAGGAGAAAGGCTTACTGATTAGTTTGTGTGTTAACCATTTACCCTTTGTGCAGTAAGTCTTGGACAACACAGGTGGAAGGGGATGGCCTTTCTTACTCATTGCCGAGGGCAATTCTGATGTGTTTCACCTGCCTGTGTACTTCTGACCTTTCAGAAGTGTTTGTAGTCCTCCCTTAGCCATAATCTCGGCCTTAACCTTCTTTTGGTTTATTGTTGAATTGTGTGATCCCTTTAGTTGTTTAGGGAATGATCTTATGTGATTTGGGAGATTTGTGTTTAGGGATTCTGCAGATCTTATGATGCTGTGACCCTACTGAGATTCTTGTAATCTCAAACCATTGTTTTTACCATTTTTCAGGCTTAGGTACATTTACTGTTCGTGGTACCAGTGTGTGAGATCAAGGCTGCATGGCGGGACGATATCGCATCACATTTTAAAACTTGTTACTTGCGCATATAACATATGATTGGACAACTTTCTGGTTTATTTTAAGCACTCTTCTTTTGCTTGCTACTTCCGAAACTTGGAAGATTTCTTGTTGTTTATTTGGATCCCTATGGGACTTGTGTGTTATGAACCCAATGGATTAATTTAAAACTTCCGCTGATGTTTTATTTACTCCGTATGATACCAGAACATATGTCCAATATCATGCTTCAATTGTTGATAAGCATAAGATTAACAAGCTTAAAATAGGAAATCTTAAGATTAGCCTTGTGGAATTCAAATAGGTCTTAGGTGTTAGTTAGGCTTATTTGGGTTTCACGGCGGTAATGACCTTAATGGGAGCAATTATTAATAGAAAGGAATTAGGGTCGTTACAGATATGCAATAGGGCCAATTCTTTTAACAATATCATACGGACCAATGTAAAGAAGTGCTAGTTTACCTTGCTACTGAAAACAAAGGACTCCTTTCCACGGGGCGGCTTTTAGAAACACCTTGTCACCCACCGCAAATTCTAGCTCCCTTCTTTGATTATCAGTATAGTTTTTCTAGCAATCTTCCGCTGTCCTAAGCCTTTGTCGAATCATATTCAACTACTCTGTTGCTTGATCAATCAATTCTAGATTATCTAGGGGTCTCTCGCCTACTTCGTTAATGCCATCACCAATCTGGTTTACATTCTTTGAAACTTCGTTGGCATTTCTCATTCCACACGAACAGTTTTGCTTTGCGTGTCAATTTTTTCAAAGGTCTAGCAAGCGATGAGAAATTCTTTACAAAGCGATAGTATTATCTGGCTAAGCCAAAGAAACTGTAAACTTCAAATATAGTCCTCGAAGGTTCCAAACCAACAACAACTTCATTCTTCTTTGGATCAACAAGAACACCATGGGCAGAAATAATGTCGCTAAGGAAACTTACTTTGGGTAACCAGAATTCGCATTTGGAGTACTTCGTGAACAAGTATCGATCCCTCAAAATTTTCAACACGATCCGCAAGTGCTCAGCATGCTACTCTTCCAAATTTGAGTAAATCAAAATGTTTTCGATGAAGACTATCACAAATCTGTCCAACAACTCTTGGAACACTCGATGGATTAGGTCTATGAACACTGTTGGAGCATTGGTCAAACCGAATGGCATAATCAGAAATTCGTAGTGGCCGTATCAGGATCTGAATGCAATCTTCGAAATATCAGCTTCATGAATATGTAACTGATGGTATCCCGATTTGAGATCAATCTTGGAGAACACGACTGCACCTTGGAGCTAGTCGAACAAGTCGTCAATTCGCCGCAAAGGATACTTGTTCTTCATAGTCATACGATTCAGTTGCCGATAGTCGATGCACAATCGCAGGGAACCATCTTTCTTCTTCACGAACAAGATAGGTGCTCCCTAAGGTGACACACTAGGTCGGATGAAACCACGATCCAGAAAATCTTCCAATTGCATCTTCAATTCTTTCATTTCCGCAAGAGCCATATGATAAAGAGGAATGGAAATCGGATTTGTATCTGGCACTAGTTCAATGTCGAATTCCACTTCTCTTGCTAGTGGCAAACCGACTATGTATTCTAGAAACACATCCAGAAATTCACAAACCACTGGAACATAATCCAGATCTGAGGACTCTTTAGAAATGTCATGTACAGATTCAAGGTATGCAGCACATCCTTTGCTGATCAATCGTTTCACATCGAGCCAGGAAATCATGCAAGTTAGGACAACTAACTAACCTATCACCTTCAAAACAAAGCTCAGAACCATGCAGAATGCTAAACCACACAAGCTTGCTGAGACACTCCATTCGGGGTTGATATTTGGCTAGACAATCCTTGCTTAAGTTCACATCCAACTCTCAGATGTCCAATGGAATCAGATCAACTTCAAGTAAACTTGAACCCATATGTACAGCACAACCGATGTAGACTAGATCACAAGTCAATTGCTCTCCCAAATGAGTAAGAACGGCAATAGGAGGAGTCAAGGGAGACAGAGGCCAATCAAAGCTAAGTTCTATCCTTGGACTCACAAATGATTTATTCACTTCGGGATATAATAACACTTTAGCATTTTGAGAAAAGATTAAAATAGTACTGGGCTTGCTTCGACATCAGTTAGAGTGAAAAACCTTATTGTTCTGGGCTGCACCTCACTCGTAGATCCACTTGGTGGCCCTCCAGGAGTGCATGCTGGTGGTTTAGTGGGATTGGCATACCCACCTCGGCTTGCATTCGATGCGCCTGTAAGACGTCTTGGTTTAGGTCACTCCCTCTGAATATGTCCCATTTCGCCATAGTTATATCATCGACATGGCTGCAAACTCCACGTAGATCCATTTGGATTAGGGCCAGAAAAATTCTTCCTGAAGTTACCCGCATTGTCATTATTCTTTAGACGGTAGGAACTCAAAGGATAGGGTCTCGTGCGTCGGTTGAACTTGGAATCGTGCCTGAATGATCCGCCATTGTTTGTTGCAGGAGGCTTCTTGCTTTGCATGATCTTCTCAGCTTCAGTGGCAGCAACGATCAATTCTTGCAAATTCTTCACAGGTATCGTGCCCACAATGGTTTTGAGCTCAGTAGTTAGCCCATCATGGAACTATCTCGCAAGTTGATAAGGTGAGGGATCTTCCTCAGGTGCAAAATGGGACAACTCCCTCAATTCCTTCCCATATTTCAGCACTGAACGGGTGCCTTGTTCAATCTTGTAGAAAGCTTGTCTCTATTCACTACAATGGAATCTGGTGTAAAATCTCTCGTTAAACTCATCCAGGAATTCTCCCCACGAGGGAAAACGATCCCTAAACCACAAACTCACAGATGTCCACCATTTGAGAGCTTCTCCCTCAAGGGAAAGTGTCGATGGCAACCTTGTCATCATCAGAGATGCGCAGGAATGAAGGCACTCGACATAGGGTGTCAATCCATTCACGAGCCGTAGCAGCACCTGGTGAATCGCTGAAATCTTTGCATTCCAACTAATAAGCTTCCTTCACCAGCTTTGTAATAACAACTGGAAGTCTATCGGCTTCTTTAGGATAAGCCAGATGAACAGGTTCAAGTGTAGGAATAGGATCTTCCACAAGTGGTGCGAGTGCTGGAGCATTCTGGAATTGGGCTTCCATTCGCTGCTAGTTCGCAGCAATTCCTTGCAACACATTCAGTATTTGTACCATTACAGGATCCATGGCTGGTGCATCAGGTTGGTTTTCGAGCTCAGCTTGCCCTCCTTGCTCATTTTGTGCATTTGGCTCATTCTGGTCAATGGGTTATTGTTAGGCTTGGGCTTCATACCTACCCTGACAGTCCCTAGATGCATTCTGCCTTGCCATACTATACAAACACATGAAGTCACTCAATACATAACCCAATTACAAAACTAAAAAAAAAAGTGGTACCTGGTGGAGAAACGTACACCAGACGATATGCTTAAAAATAAAACACACATATGCGCACAAGTACACACAAACCTCGGCAATACACACACATAGAAACACACTCGGTAATCACATACATGCACTCGACACACACACCAACATTCGGCAGCATCCATCAGTAGATCATAATCAATATGTACCAACTCTCACACACTATCGGCAATCATAAAGGAAACACAGCAAAACACATCAGAACATAACAAGGCATACAATACATAAGAACACTAAAAAACACACAATCAATTATAACATTTAAACTTCGCAAACCAATATTACTAAGACACTTTCGGCATTGACTTCTAAAGGGTGTGGGTATGTGCGCTTGTTCTTTCCAACAAACACAAAACCAGAAAACATTTTAGAATATAAAAAATTTATATTTCCTAAACCATGCTCCACTACCAAATTTGTAAGGACCCGAACCCAACCTATTAAGACCCTTACTGCCCTGAAACCCAGACAAGCCTAACGCAGGACCTATCTAAATCTCACAAGGCTTAAACACACTAGTTCCGATTTTATTAAGTTCCTTTCTTATGCTTTTTAAATGTTTGAGCATGATAATAATGGCAAACATTCTTGTAACATATGGAGTGAATAAAAATATCAACATAAGACTTTATAATTAATCAAGGGAACCAAAACACACAAGTCCCATAGGGATCTAAAAATCCAGCAAGTAACCTTCCAATAAATTCTGGAAATAAGTAGGAACAAGAGGGATTCAATCAACTAGAAAGCGGTCCAATCAAACTTCATGTTTGATGGTGAATGCAAGTTTGATGGTGAATGTGCAAGCAATAAGCAAGGAAGAAGGTATACGAATGTGATGCAATATCGTCTCGCCATGCAGTCTTGATCTCACATACGGTCAAATGATCATATCTCCGAAATTGCCTAAGGAATTATAGCTCAATCTGCAACTCATGCATACACTATACAAGGCATGTGCATACACATACAATCATCAACAAGGACATGTACTGAAAACATCAAACAAATAACAAGGATCTTTGTAGAAACCGATGAGGTATAGATCCTACCTTTCTTGTCTCTGAACAAGAAGCTAATCCTTTGCCTTTTTTTAAGGATTCGAACCACCTATATAACCAGAAGGAAAAGACAAAACCATACTAAACATGCATATTCAATAACCAACTAAACATCCTAATTCCTTACCAATTCCACTCACCAAACCTATTAGAAACTAGTAATCAGATGTAAGAAATCCTAACCTATTAGTAATTGCTCCTATTAGGACCCTTACCGCCGTGAAACTCAAACAAGCCCGAACCAGGACCTATCTGAATCCCACAAGACATATCTATCTAGTTTCAATTTTAGCATGTTAATTCCTTTAAGATTTTAAAGTTTGGAGCAAGATATTGGACAAATATTTTGGTATCATACGGAGTGAATAAAACATCAGCGGAAGTCTTTAAATTTAACCAATAAATCTATAACACACAAGTCCCATAGGGATCCAAATAACTAGCAAGTGAACGTCCAACATAATTCAGAAATAACAAGCAAAGGAGGAATCGTGAAAAACCAGAAAATAGTCCAATCAATGTTTATGTTATATACGCAAGCATCCAAGGAGACAAGTGTGCAAAAGTGATGCAATATCGCCCCGTCATGCAACCTTGATTCTCACACACTAGTACCACGAACAACAAATGTACCTAAGCCTAAAAAATGGTGAAAACAATAGGATGAGATTACAAGAATCTCAGTATGGTCACAATATCATAAGATCCAAAAATATCTATAACAAACATTTCCTAAACAACATCAAATCATCCCTACTTATCTAAGGGTATCAAGCAATTCAAGAAACTACCAAAAGGTGTTAGGGCCGAAACTAAGGCTGACGGTGGACTGCAAACACTTCGGAAAATCAAAAGTACATAGGCAGGAAAACGCATCAGGTTACTCTTGGTAGTAAGGGAAAGAAAATGCCAACCCCTTCCACCTATGTTGTCCAAGGTTTTAATGGACAAAGGGTAAAAGGTTAACACACAAGCTATCAACATGCCTATTCATCTCGCCAACACACAGGACAAGACATCTAGCCAACACACAAGACTAGGCATTCTAACCAATACACAGGATTAGAGCATCTTGCCAGCACAAAGGACTAGCCATCTAGCTAGCACAAAGGGCTAGCCAGCACAAAGGACTAGCCATCTAGCCAGCACAAAGGACTTGGCATCTAGCCAGCACAAAGGACTAGCCATCTAGCTAGCACATAGGACTAAGCATCCAGTGCACGCAAGCTGGGAATTACCACCCATACGACTCCCTGATCAATAAGAGCTTCCCCTCTCTCAAGAAGCATCAACGTTTACCCCGAATGGCCATCGGAACAGGATCCTGATACACAAACAAGCACACACAGGCAAGCACAAAGCACAATACCACAACAAGGTATTCTCAATCATGTCAGAACACATTCAATATATTCAAAGCACACAACACATGCAAATTAGGCACTCATAACCTAAGACAAGGTTCGGTATAGCCTAAGTAATCAGATCTTAATCTGTAACTCATGCATATACCGTGTAACCAATTCACATGCAATATTATCAAGAGTATACATCGAAAATGACCAACAAGCAACAAGGATCTCTAAAGAAACCGATGACGCCTAGATCCTACCTCTCTTGTCTCTAAACAAGAAGAAGGTATTCCTTTGTCTTTTATTTAATTGATCTGAACCACCTATAGCATCACAAGGCAAAGACAAAACCAAACTAAGCATGCATACTCAATAACCAAGTGAGTACCCTATTTCCTTACCAATTCCACTCAACAAACCTATCAGAAACCAGTGATCAGATTCCGTAGGTGCCTCCTCTTTAGATGTGTGATGTGATAGCCAAGAACTTAACAAGATTCAAGTTGAATTATTATCCTAATTAACTATGTATATTTTGGCACTAAGCATAAGACATAAGAGAAATTGCGATTTTATGCATACAAGGTGTAAAAATTGCAATTTCATGTTAACAAAGAAGGATTAGGTTTCTACAACGTGGAGAACCAAAAGAAACAAGATCAGAATCTAATAGGATAATCAATTGATCAAGATAGGCAACAATAGGGCAAGGGTAAGGCATACTGATTTCATGTATAGAGAAAATTCAAAGGATGAATTCATGATTTTACAACATGAATGGATACTAAACAATCATACAAAGAAGAGGAACAACAACAGAAATCAATCGAAAGTAGAATCACACAATTTTGAAACCTAATCCTGCCGAATTGCGACCTAACATACGATGCATAAAAACTAACCTTCAGATTAAAAACACAAGATGGCTGGAAATATCATGGAAAGATCTTTCCAATGAGCTATTATTTTCAGGAATCCAACAAACGATGAAAGAGTTATGCTATTTTGAAGTTCAAGTAGATTTTGGCGATTCTGCTGAATTACGATTTAACTTTTAACAAAGAAAAGCTAACCTCCAGAAAAAAAAACTCAAGATGGTTGGAAAGAGGACAGAAATATCTTTCCAACAAGGTATTATTTGCAAGAATCCGCCAAAGTATGATAGAGTTATGCTTGTTTGAAGTTCAAGCATATTTTGGCAGAAATAAGGAGGTGTAGGGTTTTTGGTTGGACGAATTTTGTATATTTTCTGTGTGAGGTTTCACTGTGGCCGGCTTCCTCTTTATATAAGGTGGTTATGGGATTAATTCACCTACTTTAAAGATTAGATTAAAGAAAGATAATTATCAGAATTAAATTCCGTAATTATCCTTCCTTAATTTTAGGAATTTTATTTTCTAAGGTAATTATCAACTAATAAAGATTCAAATAAAAAAGAATTAGTACCAGAAATAATTACTGGACATTCCTTACCAATTTTGGCAATCACACATCCTCTTCTACAGGGGAAAAATAGTATTTTCACCTGCACTGGTTTCTAGACTTCTAGGACTGAAAATTCAGGTTCTCACATCCTCCCCTCATAAAAATTTTTTCCTCGAAATTTTAACAGAAGTACATAAGCAAATAGATAAGAAAATTTTGCGCGCATAGATTCCTCAATCTCCCAAGACTGTTCCTCAATTTAGCCATTATGCCAAACAACTCGTACCAAAGACATGCTTCGACTACGAAGCTGTCGAACTAACCGATCTAGTATGGCAACTGGTTGTACGGGATAGGATAGGTCTTCAGCAACTTCGATTAGTGATTCTTCGAGCACATGAACAGGGTCTCGCACATGCTTTCTAAACATTGAAACTTAAAACACATTTTGTATTCTTTCCATATTTGGAGGTAAGGCAAGTCGGTATGCAACAGGGCCAATCCTCTCGACAATGTCATATGGACCAATGTAATGAGGTGCTAGCTTATCTCGCTGCTGAAAACGAAGGACTCCTTTCCATGGGGAAACCTTCAAGAATACTTTGTCACCTACCGCAAATTTCAGTTCCCTTCGTCAATTATCGGAATAGTTTTCTGCCGATCTTGGGCTGTTTTTTGCCATTGTTGAATGAAATTCAACTGCTCCGTTGCTTGATCAATTAATTCTAGATTGTCTAGGCATCTCTCGCCTACTTCATTCCAGCAAGTGGGAGTTCTGCAACGTCTCCCATATAGTGCTTCATAAGGTGCCATACGGATGCTTACATGAAAACAATTGTTGTAAGCAAATTCCGTCAATGGCAGGCATCGATTCTAACCGGTATGTAAGGACCTCAAATCTTAATCTATTATTATTTTCTCCTATTAGGACCTTTAGCGTCGTGAAATCCAAATAAGTCCAAAAACCAGGACCCATTTGAATCCCACAGAGCTTATCCATCTTATTTCCGATTTTTAGCATGTTAATTCATAACAATTGGAGCATGATATTGGACAAACATTCTGGTATAATACGGAGTAAATAATACATCAGTCTTTTCATTTAACAATTAAAACCATAACACACAAGTCCCATAAAAATCTAAAAATTGAACATGAAAACCTTCTAAAGCAATCCAGAAACAAACCATCAAATGAGGGACTTAAATAACTAGAAAATAGTCCAATCAAGGTTCATGTTATATGTGCAATCAATCAAGGAGACAGGAATGCAAATGTGATGCGATATTGCCCTAGCATGCAGCTTTGTTCTCACACACTGGTACCACGAACAACGAATGTACCTAAGCCTAAAAACATAGTGAAAACAACAGGATGAGATTACAAGAATCTCAGTAGGGTCACAACATCATAAGATCTACAGAAATCTTAAATAAACATCTCCCAAACAACATCTAATCATCCCTACATAACTATAGGTGTCACGCAATTCAATATTCAATCCATAGGTTAGAGCCAAATGTAATGACCCCAATTCCTACCTATTAATATTTGCTCCGATTAAGGTCATTACCGCCGTGAAACCCAAACAAGCCCAAAGACACCTAGGATCTTTCTAAATCCCACCAGGCTTACTCACTAAGTTTTTGACTTTTAGCATGTTCATTCGACATGTTTAATAACAGTTCGAGCATGATATTGGACAATCACTCTGGTATCATACGGAGTGAGTAAAAACATCAACGAAAGTCTTTAAATTAAATCATTGGATTCATAACACACAAGTCCCGTAAGGATCTAAATAACCAGCAAGAATTCCTCCAACATAGTCGAAAATAAGAAAAAAAGGAGGAATCTTAAAATAAACCAGAAAGTAGTCCAATTTTTATTCAAGTTATATGCGAGAGTAATCAAGGAACAGGTATGCAAAAGTGATGCGATATCGCCCCACTGTATAGCCTTGATCTCACACACTGGTACCATGAGCAGTGAATGTACCTAAGCCTAAAAAAAATTATGAAAATAACGGAATGAGAGTACAAGAATCTCAGTAGGGTCACAACATCATAAGATCTGAAAAAACCATAAACACAAATCTCCCGAACAACATCTAATCATTCCCACGTAACTAAAGGGATTCATGCAATTCAAAGATTCAATCAGAAACGGTAGAGCCAAATCTAAGGCTGAGGGGGACTACAAACACTTCCAAAAAGTATCAGAATACACAGGTAGGCAGAACTCATCAGATTGTTCTCCACAATGAAGAAGAAAAGACCATCCCCTTCCACTTGTGTTCCAAGGCTTACTGCACGAAAGGTAATTGGTTAACACACAAGCTAATCAGCAAGCCTATTCATCTTGCCACACAAGGAAAAAACATCCCAAGCCACACAAGGACAAGGGCATCCCAAACCACACAAGGATAAGGGCTTCCCAAACCACACAAGGATAAGGCTTCTGGCTACACAAGGACCAGACATCCAGCGAGCTCTTACTGGGATTTTCCACCCATACGACTCCCATACTAGTAAGAACCTCCCCTCTCGCTAAGAGTATCAGCGCTTACCCCGAATGGCCAAAGAAAAAGGATCCTGACAGACAAACACGTACAAGCACACACAGGCAAGCACAAAGCACAAAACCATAATAGGGTATTCTCAATTCTGTCAGATCACATTCAACATGTTCAATACACATCACACATGCAAGCTAGGCACTCTTAACCTACCTTAAAGGATTCGGTATAGCCTAGAAATTCCTTAATTCAATCCACAACTCAATCATAAGTACTGAAATCAATTAAGCAAACAATGAGGTCTCTGGAGAAACTGATGAGACATAGATCCTACCTCTCTTGTCTATGAACAAGAAGCTATTCCTTTTCCCTTACTAAATACTTTCGAACCACCTAAGTCATCATTAGGCAAAGATAAAAAAACAAACTAAGCGTGTATACGCAATAACCAAGTAAATACCCTATTTCCTTACCAATTCCACTCACCAAACCTATCAGAAACCAGTGATCAGATGCCGCAGGTACCTCCCCCTTGGATGTGTGATGTGATAGCCAAGAACTTAACAAGAAACAACCTGAATTACCATCCCTAATTATCATACAATTTTCGGCACTAAGAATAAGGCAATAGGGCAAGTTGCGATTTCATGTTAACAAGTTGTAGAATTTGCGATCTCATGTTGAGAAGGAAGTATTAAGGGTTTATAACATGTATAATCAAAAGATACAAGATCAGAATCCAATAGGTTAATCAATTGATCAAGACAGGCAACAATAGGGCAGTGGGGAAAAGGTAGGGCATATTTATTTTATGTATAGAAAAGATTCAAAAGATGAATTCATGATTTTTCATTATGAATAGATACTAAACAATCATACGAATAAAGATAACAACATCAGAGATCAATAAAAGGCAGAATTATACAAATCTTAAAACCTAATTTCGCCGCCGATTTTCAATTTATCTTTTAATAGAGAAATACGAACGTCCAAACAATAAAAAATTATGGTTGGAAAGAGGATGAAGAGAGCTTTCCAAAAAGTTATTATTTTGCAAGAATCCGACAAATGATGAAAGAATTATGCTACATTGAAGTTCAAGAAGATTTTGGCAGTTCCACCAAGTTTTGACTATTATTATGAGAAAGAAATACTAATCTCCTGACAAAAAACCAAAGATGGTTAGAAAGAGGATGAAGAGAGATTTCCAACAAGCTATTATTTCCAGGAATCTGACAAATGATGAGAGAGTTATGCTGGTTTAAAATTTCAGCGAAGTTTGGCAAATATAGGGAGGTGTAAGGGTTTTAGGCTATACGAGTTTTGTGTATTTTCTATGAATGATTTTGTGGGGTTGGCTTCCTATTTATAATGGATGGGTATAGAATTAAGATTGCTACTTTAAAGATTTTATTAAAGTACGATAATTACCAGATTTAAATTATGTAACTATTCCCTTTTAATTTTAGGGATTTTAATTCCTATAGTGATTATCAACGAATTAAGAACCAAATTAAAGGGAATTAATATCAGAAATAATTATTCTTTACCAATTTTGGCCATCATACATCCTTTTCTTCAAGGGAAAAATGGTCTTTCCACCTGCACTAGCTTCTGGACTTCTAGGACTCAAAATTCGGGATCTCACACCGAAATTAAAGCTGAGGGTGGACTACAACACTTCTGAAAATCCGAAGTACACAGGCAGGTAAAACTCATCAGATTACTCTCGGTTGTAGGAAAAGAAAGGTCATCCCCTTCCACCTGTGTTGTCCAAGGCTTTGCTGCACAAAGAGTAAAAAGTTAACACACAAAATAAACAACAAGCCTATTCATCTTGCCAACATATAGGACATGGCATCCAGCCAGCACACAGGACTAGGCATCCTAACAAGCACACAAGATTATAGCTTTTTTCTAGCACACAGGACAAGGCATCTAGCCAGCACAAAGAACTAGGCATCTTAACCAGCACACAGGATTAGGGCTTCTTGCCAGCATATAGGACAAGGCATCTAGCAAGCACTCAGGACTAGGCATCCTAACCAGCACACAAGATTAGGGCTTCTTGCCAGCACACAGGACAAAGCATCCAGCGAGCTTTTGCTGGGGATTACCATCCATACGGCTCCCTTACCAGTAAGAGCCTCCCCTCTCCCAAGGAGCATCAGCATTTACCCCAAATGGCCACCGGAATAGGATCCTAACACACGAACACGTATAAGTACACACACAGACAAGCACAAAGCATAATACCATAACAGGGTATCCTGAATCATGTCAGAACACATTCAGCATGTTCAATACACATAACATATGCAAATTAGGCACACATAACCTATCTCAAGGGTTTGGTACAGCCTAAGTGATCATGTCCCAATCCACAATTCATGTACACATCCTACAATCAATTCGAATGTAATAATAACAAGGGTATGCATCGAAAATAACCAACAAGCAATGAGGATCTCTGGAGAAACCGATGAGGCATAGATCCTACCTCTATTGTTTTTTAACAAGAAGCTATTCCTTTGCCTTTATTTAATGGTTCTGAACCACCTATAGCATCACAAGTCAAAGACAAAACCAAATTAAGAATGCGTACTCAATAACCAATTGAATACTCTATTTCCTTACCAATTCCACTCACCAAACCTATCAAAAACCAGTGGTCAGATGCCGCAGGTGCCTCCTTTTTGGATGTGTGATGTGATAGCCAAGAACTTAACAAGATTGAACCTGAATTACCACCCCAATTTAACTATGTTTATTTCGGCACTAAGCATAAGACACAAGAAAATTTGCGATTTCATGTTACCAAGGTGTAAGGGTTGCGATTTCATGTTAACAAAGAAGGATTAAGTGTTTATAACTTATACAATCAAAAGAAACAAGATCGGAATCCAATAGGTTAATCAATTGATGAAGATAGGCAATAATAAGGAAAGGGTAGGGCATACTGATTTCATGTATAGAAACGACTCAAAAGATGAACTCATGATTTTATAACATGAATTGATGCAAAACAATCATATGAACAAGAAGAACAACAACAGAAATCAATTAAAGACAGAATCACACAATCTTGAAACCTAATCCTGTCGAAATACGATTTGACTTTCGATAAAGAAAATATAACCTTCAGATGAAAAACCAAAGATAGTTGAAAATACGATGAAGAGAGCTTTCCAACAAGCTATTATTTGCAAGAATCCGACAAAGGACAAGAGAGTTATTCTATTTTGAAGTTCAAGCAGATTTTGGCAATTCTGTTAAAATACGATTTAACTTTCGACAAAGAAAAACTAACCTCAAGATGATAAACCAAAGATGGTTGGAAAGAGGATGAAGAGAAATTTCCAACAAGCTATTATTTGCAAGAATCTGACAAAGGATGAGATAGTTATGCTGATTTGAAGTTTCAGCGGATTTCGGCAGAAATTGGGAGGTGTAAAGTTTTTAGGTTTTACGAATTTTGTGTTTTTTCTGTATAAAATTTTTATGTGGCTAGCTTCCTATTTATGTAAAGTGGTTATGGGATTAAAATCCTGATTTTAAAGGCTTGATTAAAGTAAGATAATTATCATAATTAAATTCTGTAACTATCCCCCCTTAATTTTAGAAATTTTAATTTCTAAGGTAATTATCAACCTATAAAGAACTAGATTAAAGGGAATTAAAACTGAAATTAATTACTGAATATTTTTTACCAATTTCAGCCATCACACATCCTTTTATTCAAGAGCAAAATGGTCTTTTCACATGCACTGGCTTCTGAACTTCTAGGGCTCAAAATTCGTGATCTCATATCCTCTCCTCCTTATAAGAATTTCGTCCTCGAAATTTTAGCACAAGTACCTAAGCTAACAAGTAAGGAAATTTTGCACGCATAGATTCCTCAGTCTCCCAAGACTGTTCCTTAATTTTGCCATTACACCAAATAACTCGTACCATAGGAACGTTTTGACTGCGAAGCTGTCGATCTAAACTATCTAGTATGGCAACTGGCTTTACGGGATAAGATAGGTCTTCAGAAACTTCAATTGGGGGTTCTTCGAGCACATGGGGAGGGTCTCACACATATTTTCTCAACATTGAAACGTGAAACACGCTGTGAATTCTTTCCATATTTGGAGGTAAGGCAAGTTGGTATGCAACAAAGCCGATCCTCTCGGAAACGTCATACGGACCAATGTAACGAGTTGCTAGCTTACCTCGCTGCTGAAAACGAAGGACTCCTATCCATGGGGCCACCTTAAAAAACACTTTGTTACCTGCCGCAAATTTCAGCTCCCTTCGTCGATTATCAGTGTAATTATTCTGCCGATCCTGGGCTGTTTTTAGCCGTTGTTGAATCAAGTTCAACTACTTTGTTGCTTGATCAATCAATTCTAGATTGTCTAGGCATCTCTCGCCTACTTCATTCCAGCAAATGGGAGTTCTGCAACATCTCCCATATAGTGCTTCATAAAGTGTCATACTGATGCTTACATGAAAACTATTGTTGTAAGCAAATTCTGCCAACGGAAGGCATCGATCCCAACCGGTATGCTGGTCCAACACACTCGCACGAAGCATGTCTTTGAGTGTCTGAATCGTCCATTCTGATTGACCATCGGTCTGAGGATGAAATGCTGTACTGAAATTCAATCTCGAACGCAGCGTATTCTGGAATTTCTCCCAAAATCATGAGGTGAAATGAAGGTCTTCAAAACTAATTAGAGGATCCAAAACGAATAATAACTTATTGGAAAGCTCTCTTCATCCACTTTCCAAAAATCTTGGGTTTTTCGTCTGAAGGTTAGTTTTTCTTTGTCGAAAGTTAAATCATATTTCGTTGGGATTAGGTTTCATGATTATGTGATTCTGTCTTCAATTAATTTCTGTTGTTGTTCCTCTTGTTTGTATGATTGTTTGGCATTCATTCATGTTATAAAATCATGAATTCATCTTTTGAATCTTTTCTATACATGAAATCAGTCTGCCTTACCCTTGCCCTATTGTTGCCTATCTTGATCAATTGATTAACTTATTGGATTCCGATCTTGTTTCTTTTGAATGTATAAGTTATAAACATTTAATCTTTCTTTGTTAACATGAAATCGCAACCCTTATACCTTGCTAAAATGAAATTGCAAATTATCTTGTGTCCTATACTTAGTGCCGAAATATACATAGTTAAATTAGGGTGGTAATTCAGGTTGAATCTTCTTAAATTCTTGGCTATCACATCACACATCCAAAGGGGAGGCACCTGCGGCATCTAACCAGTGGTTTCTGATAGGTTTGGTGAGAGGAATTTGTAAGGAAATAGGGTACTTACTTGGTTATTGAGTATGTATGCTTAGTTTGGTTTTGTCTTTGCCTTGTGATGCTATAGGTGGTTCGGAATTATTAAATAAGGGCAAAGGAATAGCTTCTTGTTCTGAGACAAGAGAGGTATGATCTATGCCTCATCGGTTTCTCCAGAGGTCCCTGTTGTTTGTATGTTATTTTTGATATTTTCCCTTGTTATTATTGCATGTAAATTGATTGTAGGATATGTGCATGAATCGCAGATTGAGATATGAATCCTTGTTGTGTCCGATTTATGTTTGGGGATAGTATTACTAGTTTCTGGCTTTCAAGAATCCTCCTTTACTTGTTGTGTCCGATTTATGTTGGGGGATTAACTTACTGGATATTTGGATCCCTATGGGACTTGTGTGTTGTGGATTCATTGATTTTATTTAAAGACTTTCATTGATATTTCATTCACTCCGTATGATACCAGAATACTTGTCCAATATCATGCTCCAATTGTTGATAAACATAAAGAATGTACATGCTAAAAATCAAGAATTTGATGAGTAAGCTTTGTGGGATTCAGATAGGTCCTGGTTCTTGCACTTGTTTGGGTTTTATGGTGGTAAGGGCCCTAATCGGAACAATTAATAATAGGTTAGGAGTTAGGGTCATTACATGCATTGTATGTGAATCTCATACTAGGTTCATTGTGATGTTTTCCATCATTTTTATACACTGATATTTTGTTTAAATTATTGAGCATGATGATTGTGTTTTGATGCATTATTAGTGAGCTTGAGTGCCCTTGAGATGCTTCTTGATTTATATGATTGCATGGTACATTATTACTTGGTTCTCATATATTATGAGTTATGCATTTTGTGAAATGCTAAGAATATGTATTTATATGTTTTTTAGGTGTGACTTGGAATTAACGAATTGTGCTTGGCCAATGCGAAGGTAAGTGGATGAGTAACCATAGATAGAAGGATAGTCCCTTGCCTAGGAGTTTAGATGGATTGTGTATACCTTGTTGAGTCTGTGATGTGATAGGCTACATATGTCTTCGAGCTTTTCGAGTTGTGTGTGCGTTGAACATGTGTAACATGTGTGATAGTGTGTTTTCTCGATGTGTTCTGATGACAACATTAATGGTTATATTTTCAACTTGCAATATAATTTTCAACTAGTGGGCTCCCGATTGCTCTTTGGCTGGGGTGATTAGTAAAGTGGCTTAGAGGTCTGCCCCTAATAAGTTTTGGGTGTATATTAACCCAAGAAAATTTAGATTTTTGGTTTGCGAGCCCATTTGGGTTTGGACCCAAGTTTGTGGACTTATTCGTATCGAGGTCCTGCATTCGCATTAGATTGTATTACTTTGTAGATTGGATTCACGTTTAGCTAGCATGGGTTTACTTGATATTTATTTCCAACTGTTCTTTCTCGAATGGTTTCAGTGCATCGCCTCTATTCTCCCGTTATTGTTTATGATGCAGTGACTCTACCTGAGGTCCTAAAGATCTCACCCCTTGATGTTGTTTTTCAGGCTTACGTTTGAGTGTTTGCGTTTCAGGCTTCTTTTGAGGTCGAGGTTCCCGGTTTGTCATGGAGCTAGCCTACTGCATATTTCACATTTGAAAACTCGACATTTTCTTTTTGTATTTTGGATAATGATATGCAAGCTTGTTTTTGGTATTGCATGCTTGCTCATTAATTGATGTAAATCTTTTGTGGGTTGTGTTGATTACTTACTTTTGGATTTAATATATGAGATGAGCAGGATGCCTTGGGCACATTTTGTTATTATTGGGCTTGATATTGATGGACTTCTTGTGATTATGTATGATTGGGGCCATGTGGCCTATTGCGTGTGCTTTTAAGTCTTTCGTTGTTTGTGTTTGTGTTTATACTCCATGACAGATTATGTTACGCTGAGATTCGGGAAAGTTACATGCTCCATTTTTAAGTTTCAAATTTATATACATTTTTGTATGTTTTGGGAAAAAAGTTTTCAGGTTACGCCTTGTTTGGTTCTGATTGGACCATAAGTTGGGCCAATTGGGCTGCATGGCAGTGGGAGCCTAGTCACTGGGTTTGGATCCTCACATAGGCCTCTTAGAATATAAATAATTACATTTAGAAACCCACCTTAATTATGAACCATGTTTTATTCATGATATGTTATGTATGTTGAATGTTTCTTACATTTATCCAAATCGAATTATTCGCCGCGCTCACTTAGAATAGTATCATTAAGAACTTAGGGAATGAAATATTATGTCCCGAGAATGGTTATCAATTCGAACACTTAGAATGCTTTTATACTAAAATAAAAGATAAAGAGTAAACAAACTTGGGAAAAAAGAAATGATTTTCAAACTAAACAAGTTTAGTTTTATCTGCTGCATCTTGTCACTAAAAAATGATTAATAAAATAAGAAATTGATCAGTTCAAATTTATGTGAAAAAATACAAGGACATGATAAAACCGTAACCTTGCATGACACAACATCATGCGGCGACTTCTTCGCACCTGATAATTGATCACGGGTCGTGACACAAGGAGCGTTGGGGATGGGTTTGTTCCTAGTTCTGAATAATAGGGTTTCATTTCTTTGCACTTGCGGGACTGGTTACTCACGAATCTAGAAAGGAGTGCATGGTATTCTTGGAGTGATAGAAATTGGTCGGTGTACTTTGGGGTTATAGTTTTGTTATTATGGAGTTGGAGGAATCATCTTATATTTTCTGAGGGTCTTCACATCCCTGTTGACGTTAAGCACTATATATTTCGGTATGTTTGGGATTTATCTTATGTGAGGATGGTGAGGATGGTGAGGGGGAGAATATATCAAATAATAGGGCGGTAAGAAAGTAGATGTATCAGGTGGATTCGACCTATACTCGATTGGTACAAACTGAACTGCGATGGTGCTAAGAAGCCAGTGAGTTGTCATGCATGAGCTGGCGGCTTGATCGGGGATGAGAAACAAGTCAATTTATTGGGTTTCTCCAAGTGCTTCGGTGAATGCTGGGTTTTGTAGGTGGAATTACGTGCAGTGTTTGCAGGTATGGAGCTGGCATTACAAAGGGGTATTACATGGCTATAGATAGAAATGGACTCACAAGAAGCGTGGCCATTGCTGGCGACGCAATCAGGGATGACTCAAGCACGCTCGATCCTTCGTCGGTGCGGGTAGAGCTTCAGAAAATATGGTTTGCTCATGTGTTTAGCAAATGAGTGAGCAGATTTTCTTGCTAGACATGGTTTATCATATGGATCCTTAAGCTATTATGTAACTTGACATTGATTTATTCAATGCATTATTATTAAAAAAAATTTTAAAAATTTACGAGCTCTTCATTTTATTATAATGTGAGGTAAGGTATCTCACAAGGCCAAAGCAACATAAAAAACTGAGGTTGGATGAGGCCTAAGGCAATCCTGAAAATATAAAGTTGGGTCCCCGCCAGCATCGATCGTCTGCAAAGTGAGTGCCCCAACTTGTTTTGGTGGTATTGTGGTGTTACATTAAAGTTTTATTCCGTCAATTCAATGATGTACTAGTTCATCATGTCCGTGGCGATGCTTCTGGTAAGAAAAACCTTGATTGTTTTTTAATGTACCCAAAATTGAACTAGTTCATGTCCCCGCCAGCACCTCTTTTTGCCCCTCGCAAGTTGAAGCAAGTAAATTGAGCATTGTGGTTTGTGATGAGGGGTCCAGGCTATCTTTTACTGCCATGAGTTTAGGACATTAGTGGTACACAATCAATTGTCTGGCTTTTCAATGGACTAGGGGTTTTGGAGTACCCTACTCATGGTTTACTTGTTTGCTTCGTTGGTCTTTCATATTTTCTCGATTTTATTTGGTGATTCAACCCTAGCTAGCACCCGTAGCTCGAAAGCGTGGAGTAGTTCAGAAATGACACTGAATCCAAATAATGCGATGAGCGGATGCAGAATTTTTAAACAGCTTAGGTGAAAGGAAGACTCTCTATGGTAAACTAATTATGATATGAATTCAATGAGAGTTTTAATTATATGATGTCGGAAATAGCGTGTTAAAGCACAGTCGCAATTATGACGTTGTAGGAGGGGCCTTCTTCTTGTTGATGTAAGCCATTTTTTCTGGCCAAAACTTCTGGAGTTCATCATTAGCACATGTAGTCATGTTGCATAGAGCAAGAGGCAGTATCCACTACGGTATGTCGCACCACACTTTTTAGTACTTGACAACTTGGAGATAATATCAACTATCAGAGGATCATAGCAATAGCAATAGCAATAGCAATAGCAATAGCAATAGCAATAGCAATAGCAATAGCAATAGCAATAGCAATAGCAATAGCAATAGCAATAGCAATAGCATTAGCATTAGCATTAGCATTAGCATTAGCAATAGCAATAGCAATAGCATTAGCATGGTATCATGTACCAATTTCAACACTCATTGAATAAATCATTTTCCAGTAGAAAGTATCGTGACTCGTAGCAAGATGGACAACCATCGACCCAAGTGATCTCAGGATTGCGTTTAATGGAGGTGCTTTGGGCCCTTCCTGCTTTTTGGGTAAAAGCTATTGATTGGAACAAAAGACTGTCTAAGCATTGTTGCCTGATTCCTGAGGAGGGAAATTCAAGCATCATGTCATTTAGTGTTATTGCGTGCCGTCAGTTAATTTGGGGCCTTCTCTTTGTGCACTATAATAAAGATCCAGGAGGATGCTATCATTTTGCTTCGTGGCCCTTGGGTAGTTCTCTTGCGTATACTTTTTACACTAGGGTGTCTGTAAATATGATATTAACTATGAGCAACAAAGCTCCCTCCAAATGCATGGCTTGGGGTCACAAGTATTCCCACTGTTCAGACAAAAATAAAATAAAAAGCAAAGCCTGTTTGAGGATAGAAGCAGCCACTACGAAAATCCGCCTTAACCATTTCCCTCTTCCGGAAAAAACAAATCACTAATAATGCAACAAAAATATGAAAAAGTAAGAGAAGCAAAGTCAGGACAACCGAGAAGACTGGCTCCAAATTTAATTAAATCACTGTAGTTCAAGAAATGAATGTCGCTAAACAAAGTATCTGATGCCAGAAGGAACCATCATATAACCTTAAACACCTTTCCATTTTTATAATTAAGAAAACAAAGGATGATAGCATCTTTTGTTAAGCACAAGTTGACAGTGTTGTGTCGGTAACTAATTAAGGATTAGCAGGTAGAGAGATACAGAATAAAGTAAGCACAGTCAAATCATTGAATAATGCTCATATCAATCGGAGATTATTGAATGATTATGTAGCTAAGTGATAGAATCTAGGATTTTCTAATATTCAATTCACTAAACATAAGAGGAGATATGATCGAAGAAAATGCCCCTCAAAATTCTCTTTGTTATATGTATGTTGTCATGATAATATTAATATGTACCCATATTAATTTTGAGTTTATCCAACCATATGATTCAATATAATCACATATCCTCCTTGAGTCCATCTATTGATTCTAAATAAATACATCGTAACAATATTTTATATTTTAAATACATCCAAATATGATTATAATATTCTTTTTATTTTTAAGTCAATGGTTGTCAAATACTTGTCTACCCAGAAATAACCATGATTTATTTTACAACTAGGTAATGGTGGTATGGCTGGCTAAACTCCAAAATAAAGTTCCTATACACGAATTAACGGACTTGAAACGACATGATACAATGTCTCCCACATTTGACGGCAGTGAAGAAATTCCGCGGATCTGTAGGGACGAGGACAGTCCCATCGCAGGCCACATGGTGTAATGAGAGGAATACACCGCTCAAAAGATCCGTTTGGTATTGAAAAAGGTTGTAGCCACGGCCACAGTTGTGTACTTTTGCTCTGTCCGTCAAATTTCCCAGATTGTCATTTGCAACACATGATTCATGATTCATGATTCCTTCCAGGTTTTGGACAGCTGCTCCCTTTTTGTTCTTTTTAAGGCAATCTTTCTTGTGAAGGAACAGAAATCATATTTGGGTCTTAGAATAAACTAAAACTCAGAAAATTTATTTTGTTAAAAGGTTTCAGGCACTCTCCTAATAATCTCGATCGTTTTTGAATGACATATCTAGTTTTGGATTAACATGAGGTCACTTGATTTTGAGTTATATATTGAGATTTGATATCTTATAATATATATTTGGGAATTTCTTTTTTTATATGATTCTGTAAAGATACTATTGTGTAGGAAAGGAAAACAAACAATAGTTTAATCTATTGCTTTACATGATATTTATACAAAGACGAAAGCTGTACAATATATATTATATAAGAATAATAATTAATGATAGATATTTCTTATTAATCAACACAATCAACGTGATACTGTTTGAATACTCCCCTCAAGTTGGACTGTGAAGGTCTCGAACACCATCTTATATGTTAAGTATCAAAATTATCGTTCTATAAGAGTTTTGGTGAATATATCCGTCACCTGTTCTTGTGTTGGTTTGTATGATGTTTTAATGTCACCATTTTCTATCTTCTCTCTAATAAAGTGAGAATCAACTTCAATATGCTTTGTATGTTCATGCAGGATCTGATTTGGTGTAGTCTGTAGCACTAATTTACTATTGTTGTATAATAGGGCTGCATTGGTTTTCTAACTCACTTATTGTACTTGCCATATGTAAAGAACCACATTTCATAATTTGTTCATATTAAGACCCTTATCACCGTGAAACCCAAACAAGCCCCAAAAAACAGGACCTATCTAGATTCCACAAAACTTAACCATTTAATTTTTGATTTTAGTATGTTTATTCTTTAAATTTTTAAAGTTTGGAGCATGATAGTATTGCACAAACAATCTGGATTCAAATGGAGTGAATAAGTCATCAGCAGAAGACTTTATGATTAATCAAAGGAACCACAACACACAAGTCCCATAGCGATCTAAAAATCCAGCAAGTAAATCCCCAGTAAGTTTTCAAAACAATCAGACAAATGAGATATTCTAAAAACTAGAAAATGGTCCAATCAATCTTCATGTTATATACGCAAGTAATCAAGGAACAGACATGCAAATGTGATGCAATATCTCCCCGTCATGTAGCTTTGATTCTCACACACTGGTACAACGAACAATGAATAAACCTAAGCTTAAAAAATGATGAAAACAATAGGATGAGATTACAGGAATCTCAGTAGGGTCACAACATCATAAGATCTACAGAAATCTTAAACAAACATCTCCCAAACAACATCAGATCATCCCTACACGTCTAAAGGATATCACGTAATTCAAGAACCAACCAATAGGATTAGGGCCTAAACTAAGGCTGAGGGTGGACTACAATATTGTTCCTTCAGATCTCGGTACATCTTAGTACTACAAGGATGGAAAGAGAAATTCAAACTATATGCCTCAGATAAAATCAGATTGCGAATATCAACATATTATGGCACACATACCCTATTTCTGAAGACAAGAACTCCATCATCTGGTACTTTGAAATCGCGAGCTATGGCATCAACACCATCAAATAGTTGCTTCCAAATTTCAGCCAAACTCGTATCTTCTGCTTGCTGATTCCAGATTTCCTCAATCAAGGTAGACGTAACTTCGATTCGTTCCAACAGTGAACCAGCAAAATTAGTGCCAAGATGCACATGTGTAGCTTTCAAATCCAGCAACATTGGCATGTAATGGGTGCGCATGTAAGCCAACACCGATGGGGAAGGAGGATGAATCTTTCAGCGAAAACATTCACATGTAATGGGTGCGCATGTAAGTCAGCATCAATGGGAAAGGAGGATGAATCTTTCGGCTCAAGGCATCAGCGACAACATTCTCTTTTCCAGGATAATATTAGATGATCAGATTGTAGTCTTTAATCAATTCCACCCATTTTTGTTGTCTTATGTTCAATTCCTTCTGTGTGAGGAGATATTTCAAGATTTTGTGGTCGGTGAAGATTTGGTATGTCTCTCCATATTTTCAACGCAAACACCATGGCTGCAAGCTCCAAATCATGCATAGGATAATTGCTTTCATGTGATCACAACTGTCAGGAAGCATAGACAATGACTTTTCTGTCTTGCATCAATAAGCATCCAACTCCAGATTTGATGCATCACTGTACATCACATACTCTTTCCCACCGACTAGTAAGGTGAGGATTGGTGCGGAAACCAACCAGTTCTTCAATTCTTCGAAATTTCGTTGGCACCTCTTGTTCCATACGAATGGCTCTCCTTTGCGCGTCAATTTCATCAATGGTCCAGTAAGCGATGAAAACTTCTCCACGAAGCGACGGTAGTATCCACCTAAACCAAGGAAACTACAAACTTAGAACACAGTTCGCGAGGGTTCCCAAGCAACTACGACTTCAATCTTCTTCGGATCAACTAACACACCTTGGGTGGAAACAACATGTCCAAGGAAACTAACTTTGCGTAACCAGAATTCGCATTTGGAGTACCTTGCGAGTAACGGCCTATCCCTCAGAATATTCAGTACAATCCGCAAGTGCTCAGCATGCTCCTCTTTCGATTTTGAATTAATCAGAATGTTGTTGATGAAGACTATCACAAATTTATCCTGGAACTCATAGAACACACGATTCATGAGGTCCATGAACACAATTGGTGCCTTGGTCAAACCGAATGACATAACTAGAAATTCATAGTGACCGTATAAAGATCTGAATACGGTCTTCAAAATATCATCATCATGAACTCGCAATTGATGTTATCAAGATCTGAGATCGATCTTGGAGAACACGGCTACACCTTAGAATTGGTCAAAAAAGTTGTCGATGCACGATAAAGGGTACTTATTCTTCATGGTCATATGATTCAGCTGCCGATAGTCAATGCACAATCATAGCGAACCATCTTTCTTCTTCACGAATAAGACAGGTGCTTCCCAAGGTGATACACTAGGTCGGATGAAACCACAATCTAGCAGATCTTTCAATTGCCTCTTTAGTTTCTTCATTTCCGGAAGAGTCATATGATATGGAGGAATGGAAATCGGATTCGTACTAGGCACTAGCTCAATGCTGAATTCCACTTCCCTTGCTTGTGGCAAACCGGCTATGTCTTCTGGAAATACATTCGGAAATTCATGAACCATTGCAACAGAATCCAGATCTGAGGATTCTTTGGACACATCATATACATGCACGAGGTATATAGTACATCCCTTGCTGATCAATTATTTTGCGTTGAGCCAGGAAATTATGCAAGTTGGAACATCTCGCCTTTCACCTTCAAAGTAGTACTCGGCACCATTAGGAAAGGTGAAACACTCCATTCGGGCTTGATATTTTTCCAAACAGTCCATGCCTAAGATTACTGTATCCAACTATCGGACGTCCAATGGAATCAGATCCATTTCAAGTACATTTGGACCCATATGTACATCACAGCCGATGTAGACCAAATCATAAGTCAGTTGCTCTCCCAAAGGGGTCAGAACCGTAATAGAATAAGACAAGTGAGACATAGACCGATCCATGCTAAGTGCTATCCTTGGACTTACAAATAACCTGTTTGCTCCGGGATCTAACAACACTTTAGCATTTTGAGAAAAGACTGAAATAGTACCTATCACCACATCAAGGCTAGCCTCGGCATCAGTAAGAGTGAATAGCCTCATTGGTCTTGGTTGCGCCTCACTTGTGGATCCATTGGGTGGTCCTCCTGGTGCATGTGTTGGTGTTTTGGCGGATTTGGCATACCCACCTCGATTGGCATTTGGTACGCCTATGATACATCTTGGTTTGGGATAGTCCCTCTGAACATCGCCCATCTTGCCACAATTATAACATTGACGTGGCTGTGAATTCCACATAGATCCTTTAGAATTTGGACAAGAAAAGTTCTTCCCATTGTTACCTCTATTGCCATTGTTTTTTGGAGGATAGGACGTTAAAGGATAGAGTCTCGTACACTGATTAAACTTCGAATCTCACTTAAAAGATCCGCCACTAGTTTCTATGGGCGGCTTCCTGATTTGCACGATCTTCTTAGCTTCAGTCATGGCAATGATTAGTTCTTGCAAATTCTGCATCGGTGTCGTACCAACAGTGGTTTTCAGCTCGGTACTTAACCTATCTTGGAATCAGCTCGCAAGCTAGTACGGTGAGTGATCCTCCTCTGGTGAAAATAAAAATAACTCCTTTAATGCCTTCTCGTATTCCAGCACCAAACGGGTCCCTGTTCAACCTTATAGAAAGCTTCTTGCTGCTTGATTTTATAAAATCTCGTATAGAACCTCTCGTCGAACTCATATCGAATTTCCTCTCAGGTAGGCAAATGATCTCCAAATTGCAAGCTCGCAGCTGTCCACCATGTGAGGGCTTCTCCTTCAAGTAGTAAAGTAGCGATGGCAACCTTGTCATCGTCAGAAATACGAAAAACAGGGACACAAGGCATAAGGTGTCCATTCATTCACGAGCCACAGCGGCACCAGCTGAACCGCTGAAATCTTTACATCCCATTTAGCGAGCTTCTTTCAAAAACTTCGTAATAACGACTAGGAGTCTGTCGGCTTCCTTAGGATGAGTAGGCTCTATAGGTTTGAGTGTAGGAATAGGATCTTCCATGGGTGTGGGTGCGGGTGCAGGTGCAGGAGCATTCTGTAATTGTGCCTCCATCCGCTGCTGATTCGCAACATTCCCTTGCAATACATTTAGGATTTGTGCCATCACAGGATCGATGGCTGGTGCCTCAGGTTGGTTTTCGGGCTCAGCTTACCCTCCCTACTCAATTTGTGCCTCGAGTTCATTCTGCTCTATAGGTTGCTGTTCGGCCTAAATCCCACACCTACCTTGTCGATCTCGTGTCGCTTTCATCCTTGTCATACTATACGAACACACAATGTTACTCAACACTTAACTCAAATACGAATACTTGGAAAAGAAGGGGTACCTGGTGGAGAGGCATACATCAGGCAGTATGCATATGCTGGAAAACAAATCACTTATGCACAGAAATATACAAGTTTCGAAAGTCACATGCTCGTATGCAAATACACACTCGGCAATCTCATTAACACACACAAGCACTCGATCGTAATCATTCAAGCATTTGGAAAGTATATTTTCATATAAACCATACTTGGCAATCATGCAAAACCACATCCCATGCATTTAGCAATACACATATTCATGAAAATCTATGAGACCCCGAATTTTGAGTCTTAGAAGTTCAGAAGCCAGTGCAGGTGAAAAGACCATTTTACCGTGAAGAAAAAAGATGTGTGATGGCCGAAATTGGTAAGGAATGTTTGATAATTATTTCTGGTATTAATTCCGTTTAATTTGGTTCTTAATTCGTTGATAATCACCTTAGGAATTAAAATTTCTAAAATTAAAAGGGGATAATTACATAATTTAAATCTGGTAGTTATCTTACTTTAATAAAGCCTTTAAAGTAGTAATCTTAATTTCATACCCATCCATTATAAATAAAAAACCAACCCCACAAAAATCATTCATAGAAAACACACAAAACTCGTATAGCCTAAAACCATTACACCTCCCTATATCTGCCAAATTTGCTGAAACTTTAAACCAGCATAACACTTTCATCGTTTGTCGGATTCCTGCAAATAATAGCTTGTTGGAATGCTCTATTCATCCTCTTTCCAACCAACTTTAGTTTTTTGTCTCGTAAGATAAGTCGAAACTCAGCGGAACTGCCAAAATCTTCTTGAACTTTAATGTAGCATAACTCTTTCATCATTTGTCAGATTCCTGCAAATAGCAGCTTGCTGGAGAGCTCTCTTAATCCTGTTTCCCAACATATTTGTTTTGTTGTTTTGACGTTAGTATTTCTTTGTCAAAAATAAGTTGAAAATCGGCGGGGGAATTAGGTTTTAAGATTTGTATAATTCTGCCTTTGATTGATCTCTGATGTTGTTGCCCTTATTTATATGATTGTTTAGAATCCATTCATAGTGAACAATCATGAATCCATCCTTTGAATCTTTTCTATAGATGAAATCAGTATGCCCTACCTTTGCCCTACTGCCCTATTATTGCCTATCTTGATCAATTGATTAGCCTATTGGATTCTGATCTTGTTTCTTGTGATTATACATGTTATAATATCCATTGTGTGGTTTGGGATGCCCTTGTCCTGGTGTGGCTTGGGATGTTTTGTCCTTGTATGGCAAGATGAGTAGGCTTGCTGATTAGCTTGTGTGTTAACCAATAACCTTTCGTGCAATAAGCCTTGGACAACACAGGTGGAAGGGGATGAGCTTTTCTTCTTCATTGCCGAAAACAATCTGATGAGTTCTGCCTGCCTGTGTACTTCTGATACTTTTCGAAAGTGTTTGTAGTCCCCCTCAGCCTTAGATTTTCCCTACTCTTTTTAATTGAATCTTTGAATTGCATGAATCCCTTTAGTTGCGTAGGAATGATCAGATGTTGTTTGGGAGATTTGTGTTTATGGTTTTTGCAGATCTTATGATGTTGTGACCCTACTAAGATTCTTGTAATCTCATTCTGTTGTTTTCATTATTTTTTTCAGGCTTAGGTACATTCAATGCTCGTGGTACCAGTGTGTGAGATCAAGGTTGTCGGCGGGGCGATATCGTATCACTTTTGCATACCTGTTCCTTGATTACTTGCGCATATAACTTGAATAAAAATTGGACTGCTTTCTGCTTGTTATTTTCGACCATGTTGGAGGAATTCTTGCTGGTTATTTGGATCCTTATAAGACTTGTGTGTTATGAATCCAGTGATTTAATTTAAAGACTTCCGTTGATGTTTTTTCTCACTTCGAATGATACCAGAATGATTGTCCAATATCATGCTCCAATTGTTATTAAACATGTAGAATGAACATACTAAAAGTCGAAAACTTAGTGTGTGAGCCTGGTGAGATTCAGATAGGTCCTAGGTATCTTTGGGCTTGTTTGGGTTTCACGGCGGTAATGACCTTAATCGGAGCAAATATTAATAGGTAGGAATTGGGGTTGTTACAACAATGATTAGTACGTCATTAACTAGTCCCTCTTATACCTTTTATCCCTTTCTGTTATAATTTTTCTTAGATAATCTTTGGTCTTCACATGCTTGCCTTTTATATATTTTAATTCATTTTTACTCTTGTAGTCTCTTAATTTTGTTTGCTTCAATCTTGATATGCGTTTCTCAATAAGATTTCTTTGGTTTTCCTATATTGGATCGACCCTTTAATTTTTTCTTGCTCTTATTACCTTGAATTTTGATTTTTTATATGGTAGTACTTTATTTTTAACATAGTCAATATTTTTTCATATGGCTAATCAGTTATATGTAATATTGTTAGGATATTTCATTATAATCAGTAAAGTTAGGATCTCTTATCAGTAGGGTTAAAATTTCATAATATTCTTGATTTATTAATTCTTAATATTATTTGTGTTGCTCATGTGTTGTGATTTTCCAATACGAGCTTTAATACTCTACTCATAAGACTATGAAATCATACATAGTATTCCTTGAGCTATTCTTATGATTCCCTCTAAGTAGTGGTGCAATATTGATATTTTCCCATATCATAGTTATCTGAGGCATAGTCGTAATATTTAAACATCACTCAGAAAATAACCACAAAATTATGTTTCATTCTTAATAAATGTATGTAAGTCAAGATTTGCAATGATTTAAATAATTTCCCATCGATTATACATTTATGTATGCAAGCAACTCACGATATCACATATCACATAGAATCAATCCAGATTCAATTAAAATGATGAGAATTATTTTAAAATCATCCACTCACAATCTTAAAGTCCCTATTCTCTTTCTTCTTCGATCAATATTCGCTCCGGATTCCTGATCCACTTACTGCACATCTACATACATAACCATAGTCTGGTATTTATTATTATCATACAAGTCATAGTAACCTCATAATATCCATTTCTAGATCCTCAAACTTGTCCTAGAAGCTTTATGATCTGATACTTTATGTATTTTACTTTAATTATCAATAACTTCTACAAATTTTTATACATACCAAAACACATAAAAATCATCCAAACTTTATATCATCAGAATACTCATATTTTTTTCTATTTTCTATATTTCTCAATTTCTTAATTATTTTTGCCTTTTTTTATTTTCTAGACAAAGTCAACATAACACGTGTCAACTTATGTTATGGCCACATGTTGACAAAACTTGACTCAGATCCGACCCAAAACAAAACCCAAAGCAACAAACCAAACTAATTCAAGTGATATGTCATGAGCACTCCTAATGTAAATGACATGTCATTTGGTCGTCCCACGAATGACATGTTACTCGGATGGACTTTGGACAACATATCATCCGCAGTTATCTTCAACTTCTCACTGCACCTTCAAATTGTGAGATATAAAATTTTCTCCACGACCTACTTCCGCTAAATACACCTTTCCATTAATAAAAAAAACTTATCAAACTAAAGCTCTACCTACCCTGATCATATCCATGCTAATTTCAGGCTATCCTGCTCCATACAATCTCAAGATTCTAAGAAGAAAAATCTCACCTTTTTTTTATGAGAGAGAAGTCAGATTACTGGCCGATATCGGCCTGAAATCGAGCAAAAGATACACATTTGCACTTATAGAAGAAAGGCACACACTGTGAAACACAAACCTAGAGACCCCATTGACTCACAACCTATCACATGACTCACACTACAGTATACTAAACTCACAAAACCTAGAATTTCTAACAAGAGGATGAACCATCCTCTCCTCAAACATGCTTTGACGTTTGAGTGTTATGAGGTCTTGAGAAACATGCCTTGATGTTGTGTGAACCAATAGTGAGGATGCATTTCAGTTTTTATAAAGATACAATATAAGTACTTTCCTAGGTGTAACCTAGAATTGACAATTTCGCTTGTCCAATGAGTGGTAGGGATGCGGAATACCAGCAGAGGGGAATGTTATATTCCTTATGTTGTTGTATGGATGAATTTTGTGTTTATGCTCGAGTTTGCTATAACTTAGGGGGCAGCCTGATTTTGCTATGACTTAGTAGGCTATGTGTACATGTATATGTATGGAATGGTTATTGAGTGTGATGGTGTATTTTCTCCACTCGATTTCGGATAACATTGGTAATATGATGTTTATACGTATTGTTAAAATAAAAATTTAAATTCCAATGGGCTCTCAGTTACCTTTTAGCAGGGGTGACTTGAGGGTGGTTTGTGATCTGCCCCGACAGGTTTCTGGGGCATAGTAGCCCATGTGACACTGATGAGTTCTATGGATTTATGAAACCTATTGGGATGTGTTGATTGCTTTCTGCTTTACATCTCATGCATTACGTTTTGTTGTTTATGGAATCCCTTAAGTGCATAATTAGAATGCATGGATCATAACTGTGTTTAAATCAACTATTTTATAATCGTGTTTTCTGTATGCCTCTATTCCACTAGATATACATATGATGCTATAACTGCCATTTAGGTCTTTTGATATCACCCCCTTTTATTGATCTCTTCAGGGCTAGATCATGTGTTTGTAGCTGTCTATTTTGAGATCGACTTCTCGGTGTTGGTCTTAGAGCTAGACTATTGCACTTGTATGTTTTCGAGGCTCGACATATTTATGTTTTACCATCTTCATGCTCTTGTGTTATGCAGGACTTGATATGGACTATGTTGTTTGTTTTAGACCCGTTGTGGGTTCGATATTCAGATATTGATTTTGATATGCATGTATGAATTGAATTCCCGTTTATGTTATGAGATGTATGTTGTCACGCCCCAGACCCCAATATTCATTTCATATAACAACCCCCGCTGTGGGCCCACCATATACACTGTCTTAACACTCGACAATGCATATAATAGTCCTACAAGGCTAATGGTACAAAATAAAATGGATATAAAAAAATAAAAGAATTTATTGATATATTAGGCAGTGGAATTACAAAGGAGAAACGATGATGTCCAGGTATCATCGAAGAATATTGAATTTATCTAAAACTCGCTAGGACTTCATTAATTACATTGGCTCTAATAAATTTAAATACGATAGAGGAAAATACTACGAACAAATTGCTCCCTAGGATTACCTCATGTTTGACTATTAAATATTTGTTTGTCTCTCTCAATGCCAGGGAATGAGCTCCTATTCGTTATTGACAAACCCTACACACATGCCAATAGTCTGGAAAAATCCTGCCAGGTGAGCCCACGGGAAAATATACATGGTAAAACATATGCAAACATTTAATGACAACACAGGAACATGTCACAACCACACTTGCATACTTATCATGAGAATTTAACACGGTCACAAATACCGCGTAATGAACCATACAAAAAGCCAAGCAATTAGAATCATGGCTGGGCTGGCAATGTCTTTTAGTTCCTTTGGAGCTAGGAATAAGACTGAGATCTGTTGGTGGCACTTCTATATGTGGCACCTTGTGTCTCTTGTTATTTCGTATGCTGACTCCATCAGTCTCGATGGGACCTGCACTCCTCTTGGCCCAATTCCACTAACGATGCCATGACATTAAGTGATGGTAGCTCCACCTGCTCGAACCCTATTTTAGGATATCCTGTTTATTTATATTATTTTTATTTAATTAAAATCACCCGTCCCATCTTATGCCTCCCTTGGCATATTCATTCATGCTAGTAAATAATGTATAAAAAGGGTCCATCCACTCACGGTTTCCGGACGTTTGAAATGCCCACAATTGATCCTCGATTGTTGAGCCAGTTCCAAAAAATTCATCACCTGTATATATCAACCTACAATCTTAATATGACGTGTTTCCATGTAAAAATCAATACAAAATCAATCCGGATATTTTTTAAAATTTTTCTGGATCTTAAACTAATTTTTTTGACCCATCAAATATCATCAGATTTAAATTATTCTTGTACCATTGGATTCTTTATCATTTTTAATATTTATCACATTTTTTTGGTAATTTTTCTCAATTTTATTTCATTTTTTCCCAAACTTTCTGTTCTTTTCTGCCTATTTTTTCTATTTTTTGCTTATTTTTAATTTCCAACCAATCCTCGATTAACACCTAGCGGAACCAGGTGTGCCTAGAGCTACCACCGAAGCTCTAATTTCCTGAAACGTGCCCGTTTCAGGGCACCCTGACCCTAGGCTTGGATCTGAGCCTAGGTCTCCCTCAGATGACTTGTCACCTACATCTGCAGGTGACTCGTCCTCCACCTGATGAACTACATATCGTCCTTCGGCTGGAACAGATGACACGCCGTTTGAATGGGTCGTCTTCAACCTCTAGCCGAAACTCTAGCACCTATAACCTTAAAAATCAAAATTCTTACTATCTCACACACACATCGAAGCTTAATAAATCAATCTCCAGAACATTCCTTACATCCTAACTAATCAAAACACACCATAATTACTCATTTTAATCAACTAAAATGTTAGATCGAAGGAGGAAAAGCATCTAGTTTTTTTGGGTGAAGTTTTTTCCCAAATCCAGCCAAGAGCTTGCTGGAAATGACTTGAAATTGGTCGGAACCAAATCGCGAGAGTGAGAGGCATCTTCAGAGGTGTTTTTGAAGGACAGATATGAGCTTAGGTTGGGTACGGACACTTGAAAGGCTTTACGAGATCTTATCCTATTATTCCACCAGCAACAGGCAGTGACTAGGAGTGGCTGAAGCGGTAGTAGGTAAGTGGAAAAACAACATCATTGAGGGATGGTTCATATGGCACCTTTTTGAAAAATAAACCCCGGCTCACGAATGACCAAAACGACATGTGAGACCCAAAATTTTGAGTCCTAAAGGTCTAGAAACCAATGCAGGTGAAATGACAAGAAATGGATATGTGATAGCCGAAAATGGTATGGATTGTCTAGTAATTCTTTCTGGTTTTAATTCCATTTGATTTGTTCCTTATTGGTTGATAATTACCTTAAGAGATAAAATCCCTAAAATTAAAGGAGGATAATTACAGAATTTAATTCTGATAATTATCTTACTTTAATATAGTCTTTAAAGTAGGGAAATTAATCCTATAACCACACTATATAAAGAGAAAACCGGCCACACATAAATCTTACACAGAAAATACACAAAATTCATCAAACCTCAAACCCTACACCTCCTTAATGCTGCCTAAATTCCTTCAACTTCAAACTGACATAACTCTCTCATCCTTTGTCAGATTTTTGCAGATAATAACTTGTTGGAAAGCTCTTTCCATCCTCTATCTAGCTACCTAGGTTCAGTCATCATGAGGTTAGTTCTTCACTATCAAAATTCAACTCGTAATAATGCGGGTTTGGTGCCAAACTTGTGTGATTCTTCCTTCAATGGATTTCTATTGCTGTCTCTCTTGTTTGTATGATTATTTGGCATCCATTAAAATTATAAAATCATGAATTTATCCTTTGAATCTTTCTTATACATGATACTGGTATGCCCTACCCTTGCCCTATTGTTGTTAAGCTTGGTCAATTGATTAACCTATTAATCTCGTTCCTTTTGATTATATGTGTTATAAACACCTAATCCTTCCTTGTTAACATGAAATCGCAACCCCTATAACTTGTTAACATGAAATCACAACTTGCCCTATTGCCATAATTTTAGCCCAAAAAATTGTATAGTGATTTGTAATGACCCCAATTTCTACTTATTAAAATGTTCTCCGATTAAGGCCATTATCGCTGTGAAATCCAAACAAGCCCAAAGACATCTAGAACCTATCTGAATCCCACTAGGCTTACCCATTAATTTTTTTTTTCACTTTTAGCATGATCATTCTACATGTTTAATAACAAATGGAGCATGATATTGGACAATCATTCTGGTATCATACGGAGTGAATAAAACATCAGCGAAAGTTTTTAAATTTAATTATTGGAATCAAAACACACAAGTCCATAGGGATCCAAATAACCAGCCAGAAATCCTCCAACATGTTCTAAAATATAAAAAGCAAAAGAGGGATCTTGAAAAAACAGAAAAGTAGTCCAATCTATGTTCATATTCTATGCGCAAGCAACCAAGGAAACAGGAATGCAAAGGTGATGCAATATTGCCCCGCCGTGAAGCCTTGATCTCACACACTGGTACCACGAACAGTGAATGTACCTAAGCCTGAAAATGGTGGAAACAACAGAATGAGATTACAAGAATCTCAGTAGGGTCACAACATCATAAGATCTGCATAAACCATAAACATAAATCTCCCAAACAACATAAAATCATTCCTAGCAACTAAAGAGGATCACGCAATTTAAGAATTCAGTAAAAAAAGGTAGGGCCGAATTTAAGGGTGAGTGGGACTACAAATACTTCTGAAAATTCAAAAGTACACAGGTAGGTAGAACTCATTAGATTGCTCTCGGAAATAAAGAAGAAAGACCATCCCCTTCCACTTGAGTTGTCCAAGGACTACTGCACAAAAGGTAAATAGTTAACACACAAGCTATTCAGTAAGCCTATTCATTTTGCCACACAAGGACAAGTCATCCCAAGCCACACAAGGATAGGAGCTTCCTACCACACAAGGACAGGGCTTTTGGCCACACAAGGATCAGACATCCAACGAGCTCATGCTGGGGATTGCCACCCATAGGACTCCCATACTAGTAAGAACCTCCCCTCTCACATGGAGCATCAGCGCTTACCCCGAATGGCCACCAGAAAAAATCCTGACACACAACACATACCAGCACACACAAGCTAGTATAAAACATAATACCACAACAGGGTATCTTTAATCATGCCAGAACATAATCAACATGTTCAATACACACAACACATGCAAACTAGGCACTCATACCCTATCTTAAGGGATTCAGTATAGCCTAGAGGATCGCATCTTGGTCCGTAGTTCAAGCATTCCTACTACAACATATACGCATACAACATTACATATAAAGACACCGCAATTAACAAACAAACAACAAGGATCTTTGGAGAAACTGATGAGGCTTAGATCCTACCTCTCTTGTCTCTGAACAAGAAGTTATTCCCTTACCTTTATTCAATAATTCTGCACTACCTATAGCATCACAAGACAAAGAAAAAACCAAACTAAGTATGCATATCCAATATCCAATTAAATACCCTATTTCCTTACCAATTCCACTCACCAAACCTATCAGAAACCAGTGATCAGATGCTGCAGGTACCTCCCCCTTGGATGTGTGATGTGGTAGCCAAGAATTTAACAAGAAATAACCTGAATTACCATCCCTATTCATCATACAATTTTCGGCACTAAGAATAGGGAAATAGAGCAAGTTGCGATTTCATGTTAACAAGTTGTAGTTGTTGCAATCTCATCTTAACAAGGAAGGATTAAAGGTTTATAACATGCATAATCAAAAGAAACAAAATCAGAATCCAATAGGTTAATCAATTGATCAAGATAGGCAACAATAGGGCAGTAGGGCAAAGGTAGGGCATACTGATTTCATGTATTGAAAAGATTCAAAGGATGAATTCATGATTGTTCATTATGAATTAATATTAAACAATCATACAAATAAAGGTAACAACATCAACGATCAATCTTAGGCCAAATTATAAAAATCTGAAAACCTAGTTCCGCCGAATTTCGATTTAACTTTAGAGAAAGAAATACTAACCTTCAGGAAAAAAATGATTGGAAAGAGGATAAAGAGAGATTTCCAACAAGCTATTATTTTGCAGGAATCCGACAAACGATGAGAGAGTTATGCTTGTTTGAAGTTCAAGAAGTTTTTGGCAGTTCCGGTGAGTTTCAATTTAAATTTAGAGTAATAAAGACTAATCTTCAGACAAAAAACCATTTATGGTTAAAAAGAAGATGAAAAAAGCTTTCAAACAAGTTATTATTTTCCGGAATCTAACAAACGCTGAGAGAGTTATGTTTGTTTGAAGTTCAAGAAGATTTTGGCAGAAATTGGAAGGTGTAGGTTTTTTAGGTCTTACGAATTTTGTGTGTTTTCTACATAAGATTTTTGTGTAGCTGACTTCCTATTGGTATAAGATGGTTATGAGATTATAATCCCTATCCTCAAGGCTTAATTAAAGTAAAATAATTATCAACATTAAATTCTGTAATTATCCTCCTTTAAACTTAAGGTTTTTATTTTTTAAGTTAATTATCAACCAATAAAGAATCAATTTAAAGAGAATTAATACCAGAAATAATTACTAGACATCCCTTACCAATTTCGGCCATAACACATCATTTTCTTCAGGGGAAAAATAGTCTTTTTCACCTGCACTAGCTTCTGGACTTCTAGGACTCAAAATTCAGGGTCTCACATCCTCCCCTCCTTTTAAGAATTTTGTCCTCTAAATTTTTAGCACAAGTACCTAAACAAACAGAAAAAGAAATTTAGCACGCATAGATTCCTTAGTGTGAGGACCCGTTCCCGGTAATCGGGAGCCTCACCTCCGTGCAGCTCCGATTGTCCCAACTGGTGGACCAAGCGGAACTACACAAAGCTTAATTTTGTTTTGCTAACTGTAGAAATACACAACATTTAACTTATTTCTTTCAAAATATGGCACGCATCAAATAATACTCAGCATAACTTACAGCGAGTAACCAACACATGCAGCGAAAATATCAGATCACATACAACGGGCCTTACGACCTCAAACATGCAACACCGTGAGTCCACACTCGCAGATTCCCAGAAATTCAAAACAACACCACTTCTTATATATCCAAACATCAGAGTATGCAAGCATGAGTTGTACACATATGCACCAGTAAAATACACAAGTATGTAAATATACAAGAAGATGTGAAGGATGCTGAGTCCAAAAATGTGCATGTGCATTTTTCCAGCCTTACGACCAATACCGGGATAGTAACCTCGAAGTTGAACAGCTAACTCTCACAACTTAGTCCTGAAACAAAACAATAGAGAGGAGGAGTGAGATCAAGGACCTCAGTAGAAGTTACCGCGTCATAAGCATAAACGGTGGAATGGAGACAAAACCAAAGCATAGTATCAAACATTTATTCAAACCAGTACAATCCATACTCTTCAATGTAGACATCATAAGTGCACACACCAAAATGTATAAAGAAGTAAAAACAGCTTTGATACTTGGCTACTATGCCCAAAACATAACGGGGTGGACACAAACCACTTTCACATAACCCCCGCTAAAGGGTTACCTAAAAGCCTACTGATGGTTTTCAGTTGTAGCATATATATAAAAAAAACCCCACCATCAGCATTGTCCAAAATTGAATGGAGAAACACAAGCGATCACATTCAATTTTGTGCACACATATATAATGTCGTACTATATATACGAAGCAATTGCACGGCCTTTTCATTCATAGTGCACACAGCACTCCCCTTCATTCATAGTGCACATAGCACTCAAGATACATAAATATATCCAACCATACCTCTCCACGGTAAGCAACTGTCCTCTCTATAAGGACTCCATATGCTTACCTAACTGGATCTAGCATTAACCGTCAATTCCAGAACACAATGCATAAACACATAGCATAATTCATCAAGTATGAATTATTAAATCTAAAAATTCATCAAATATTCCATGCATGCATTTAAACATTGCCATCTTATAAATCAGGTGCCAAACATCTCAAAATAATATTCGAAGTATTCAGCCACAATAGCAAAAATGTCTAAGAAGATGAAAAATCATATCGTATGGAAGGTTGCAAAACACGTATGAAATTTCGTGTACACCAAACAAATCAGCATGCTTCAGCTTTTGAACATACAGATGATACATTCAAACATGGCAAGCAAATTAGAATTCTAGATTAAACACAATTCAGGTCCTGCCTCCATTCAAACCAAAACATTTGATCATATTTTAATTCGCAAACAAAACATTACGCGTATGCAAATGAAACATAAACTCCCACCTCTCATTGCGTCGATGGTTCTCCAACAATATCCTTGCCTCTACTGATCGATCCGGTACCGCCTAAACAAGCACAAACCATACAGCCATACTAAGCATAACCAATCCAGGAATCAAAATGGAAAAGAATTGAAAGCAATCCTATGGACCCTCTCACGCTGCACACACATCTACATTCCCCTATCCAATCTAAACCGTCAAATCATATCCAATCTAAACAACCAACTCATATCCAATCTAAACAACCAAATCACAGTACTTCAGATACCCTCATTACTAGCCCAACATCACTTCCACACATAATCAACACGCTTCCTATCAATACTGACCACAACCACTCAATTAACATGAATAACCACACCAACATGATCAAGAACATGAAGAAACAACCCCCTGATATTGTTCATCCGATATTCATACAAGAATCAGAGGTTGTTTCCATGCATTTCCATACATCAAAAACACTCAATCACATCACTAGCAACCTGAATAAACCAACCAATCCAAAAGAAAACCAACGATTAAGCACTTACCAACAACTCTGGAATTTTCGTCCAGAATGAAGAACACCTCAAAATCAGGCGTTAGACACCAATCTAACAGTGGAAAAGTGTAGAAAATTGATGGGAAAGTGCTTTGGGACAATCTCCCATAATGTTTTGGGGTCAAATTGAGCAAAGTGTGGATTTTGGTAGGTTGGAGGGTGAAGGAAGGAGAAAAACGAGTTAAGGTTGGAATGTGCTGGTCACTTCTGGAAGAGAAGTATTTAAAGGATGAAGTGTGGGCTTGAGCTGATGGGTTTCAGGCCCAAGGACTGATGGGCTTCAGGCCAAAAATTTCAACAAGGCTGGACCGTGCCATCGACGGCCCGTGTCATACAAATGAGCCCAATTGACATTGAAATGTCCACCAAGTGGCCCAAACGGCTCGCGGTCGCTCAAAACGGACCAAAATCAACCTGGTTTGTTTTCCACTGACTCAACCTCGCTCGTCTAACCTACCTCACTCACACTCATACGTAAACACTCTCAGATTCACTATGGGTTCCTTAAAGGCTTCCTACGGCTGTGTTCCCAAACCAACAGTTTAGCATCGGCACGCTGCCACTGCCGCTGACGCTACCGTTGGCGCTGCCACTGACCGGCACCACAATAGACGGGATCTCACACTTAGTCTCCCAAGACTGTTCCTCAATTTGGTCACTACACCAAACAACTCGCACCATAGGCACGTTTCGACTGCGAAGCTGTCGAACTGACCTATCTATTATGGCAATTGACTGTATAGGATAGGATAGGTCTTCAGCAATTACAACTGGGGGTTCTTCGAACACATGAGCAGGGTCTCGCACATACTTTCTCAACATAGATATGTGGAACACATTGTGAATTCTTTCCATATTTGGAGGTAAGGCAAGTTGGTATCGAACAGGGTCGATCCTCTCGACAATGTCATACGGACTAATGTAACGAGGTACTAGCTTACCTCGCTGCTGAAAACGAAGGACTCCTTTCCATGGGTGGACCTTCAGAAACACTTTGTCACCTACCGTAAATTCTACCTTCGATTATCGACGTAGTTTTTCTATCAATTTTAGGCTGTTTTTAGCCGTTTTCAAATAAAGTTCAACTGTTCCGTTGCTTGATCAATCAATTCCGGATTGTCTAGGCGTCTTTCGCCTACTTCTTTCCAGCAAGTGGGAGTCCTGCAACGTCTCCCATATAATGCTTCATAAGGTGCCATACCGATGCTTACATGAAAACTATTGTTGTAAGCAAATTCTGCCAACGGTAGGCATCAATCCCAACCGGTTTGCTGATCCAATATACTCGCTCATAGCATGTCTTAGAGTGTTTGAATCGTCCTTTCTGTTTGGCCATCGGTCTGGGGATGAAATGTCGTACTGAAATTCAATCTCAAAACGCATTCTAAAATTTCTCCCAAAATCGTGAGGTGAAACGAGGGTCACGATCTGAAACGATGGAAACTGGCACTCCATGCAATCGAACAATCTTATTCAAGTAATGAACAACCAATTTCTCAGGTGTATCCATCAAATGTATAGGGAGGAAGTGTGCAGATTTCATCAATTGATCCACAATCACCCAAATGGCATCGTATCCTTGCTGTGATGTAGGCAAACCAGACACAAAACTATCAGAAAATCATGGAACACACGATTCATCAAGTTCATGAACACAACTGGTGCATTGGTCAAATCGAATGGCATAACAAGAAATTCATAGTGGCCATATCGCGATCTGAACGCGGTCTTCGAAATATCAACATTACGAACTCGCAATTGATGGTATCCAGATCTGAGATCGATCTTGGAAAATATGGCTGCAGTCTGGAGTTGGTTGAACAAATTGTCGATTTGTGGCAAAAGGTACTTGTTCTTCACAGTCACACAATTTAGCTGCCGATAGTTGATGCATAATCGCAGCGAACCATCTTTATTCTTCATGAACAAGACAGGTGCTCCCAAGGTAACACACTAGGTCGGATGAAACCACGATCCAACAAATCTTCCAATTGTGTTTTTAGTTCCTTCATTTCCGCAGGTGCCATACGGTACAAAGGAATGGAAATCGGATTCGTACCAGGCATTCACTCAATGCCAAATTCCGTGTCCCTTACTGGTGGTAAACGGATTATGTCTTATGGAAATTTGCGAACCACCGGGACAGAATCTAGACCCGAAGATTTTTTGGAAATATCATGTACGTGCACGAGATATGTAGTACATCCTTTGCTGATTAATCGTTCTGAATCAAGCTAGGATATCATGCAAGTTGGAACAACTCACCTATCACCTTCAAAATAGTACTTGGCACCATCAGGAAAAGTGAAGCACACACGTTTGGTGAAACACTCCATACGGGCTTGATATTTCGCCAGACAGTCCATGCCTAAAATTACATCCAGCTCTTGGATGTCCAATGGAATTAGATCCCCTTCAAGTACATTCGGACCCATACGTACAACACAGTTGATGTAAACTAGATCACAAATCAGTTGCTCTCCCAAAGGAGTTAAAACCACAATAAGAGGAGTCAAAGGAGAAAGAGGTCAATCTATGCGAAGTGCTATCCTTGGACTTACAAATGATCTATTTGCTCCAGGATATAATAATACATTAGCATTTTGAGAAAAGACTAAAATAGTACCTGTCACCACATCAGGACTAGCCTCGGCATTAGTTAGGGTGAATAGCCTCGTTGGTCTTGGTTGCGTCTCACCTGTGGATCCGTTGGGTGATCCTCCTATTGCGCGTGTTGGCGGTTTGTTGGGGTTAGCACACCCACCTCGGCTCGCACTAGATGTGCCTATGATACGTCTCGGCTTTTGGCATTCCCGCTGAATGTGCCCCATTTTGCCACAATTATAACATCGATGTTGTTGAGTATTCCACGTCGTTCCACTGGAAATTTGATCCAGAAAAGTTCTTCTTATTGTTACTTTCATTGCAGTTAATTTTTGGAGGATAAGACCTGAAAGGATAGGGTCCTGTGTGTCGATTAAATTTCAAATCTCACTAGAAGGATCCACCACTAGTGGCTGCGGATGGCCTTTTAGTTTCCAGGATCTTTTCGGCTTCAGTCACAGCAACAATTAGTTCTTGCAAATTCTGTACTGGTGTCGTACCAACGATGGTTTTGAGTTCAGTACACAGCCCATCCTGAAATAGTCTCGCAAGCTGGTATGGTGAGCGATCCTCTTCAGGTGCAAATCGGGACAATTCCCTTAATGCCTTTTCATATTCTAGCACCGAACGGGTTCCTATTCAAGCTTGTAGAAAGCTTGTCGCTGCTTGATTTTATGGAATCTCGTATAAAACCTTTCATCAAATTCATATCAAAATTCTTCCCATGTAGGTAGACGATCGCCAAATCGCAAGCTCACAGCTGTCCACCATGCGAGGGCTTCTCCCTCCAATATGAATGTGGTGATGGCTACCTTGTCATCATCAGAGATACGTAAAAACAAATATACTTGGCACAAGGTGTTGATCCATTTGCGAGAGGCAGCAGCTCCGGCTGAACCATTGAAATCTATACATCCCAACTGTCGAGCTTCCTTCAACAGTTTTGTAATCATGACGGGAAGTCTCTCGGCCTCCTTAGGATGTGCCGGCTGACAGGTTCAAGTGGAGGAATAGGTTCTTCCACAGGCGCGAATCCAGGAGCATTCTGAAGTTGTGCCTCCATATGCTATTGATTTGCAGCAATTCCTTGCAATACGTTTAAGATTTATGCCATCACATGATCGATGGCTGGTGCGGCTGGTGCCTCAGGTTGGTTTTCGGGCTCAGTTTCCCCTCCCGGCTCAGTTTGTGCATACAGCTCCTCTTACTCAACAGGTTGCTGTTCGGCCTGAACCTCATACCTACCCCGTCGATCCCTTGTAGCGTTCAACCTTGCCATACTATATAAACATACGATTGTTACTTAACACATAACTAATTACAATACTAGGAAAAGAAGTGGTACCTGGTGGAGTGGCATGCACCGGATGATATGCAGATGCTAGAAATCAAAGTACTCATGCACACGAGTATGAAAATTTTGGAACCACATGCACACATGCAATGCACACTCAAAAATTACCTCAACATACACATAAGCACTCAACAACAGTACAAACCATACACAGAAATCATGAAAAACCACATCTCATGCATTCGGCAACAAACATGTCTCACACATATTCACATTCGGCAAGCATAGGTTCACACAAAACATACGTGACTTGCATACAAATCAATCACATTCTCGAAAAACTTGACAATAATACATAAAGACATACCTGGCAATGATTAGAAATCACATAGGGATACTCATTAGCGTACACCACAAATACACATTCTCGACAATGATAAGAAACCCAGCTAAACATTCAAAAACACATCAATTTATTCAAGACATAAAAATACTCATAGGCACGCAACAAGTTAATCAATCAAACACGACATCTAAACATTTCTAACCAGGTTTATAACATCTGATTAATATTTTTGGTATTAGCCCTCTAAGTAAGTGGGTGTGTGTGATGTACCTTCATACAAACACAAAATCAACACTCCAGTTAGTATACAATAAATCATATAACCTAAACCATGCTTCGTTACCAAACCTGTAATGACCCCAATTCCTACTTACTAAAATTTGCTCCGATTAATGCCATTACCGCCGTGAAATCCAAACAAACCCAAAGACACCTAGAACCTATCTGAATCCCTCTAGGCTTACCCATTAATTTTTTTTTGACTTTTAGCATGATCGTTCTATATGTTTAATAACAAATGGAGCATGATATTGGACAATTATTCTGGTATCATACGGAGTGAATAAACCATCAGCGGAAGTCTTTAAATTTAATTATTGTAATCAAAACACACAAGTCCCATAGGGATCCAAATAACCAGCAAGAAATCCTCTAACATGTTCCAAAATAAAACAAGTAAAAGAGGGATATTGTGGCAATGAGATCATTCCTAGCAACTAAAGGGGATCACATAATTCAAGAATTCAGTTAAAAAAGGTAAGGCCGAATCTAAGGCTGATAGGGACTACAAGTACTTCCGAAAACTCAGAAGTACTCAAGCAGGTAGAACTCATCAGATTGCTCTCGGCAATGGGGAAGAAAGGCCATCCCCTTCCACCTGTGTGGTCTTAGGCTTACTGCACAAAAGGTAAATGGTTAAGACACAAGCTATTCAGTAAGCCTATTCATCTTGCCACACAAGGACAAGTCATCCCAAGCCACACAAGGACAAGGGCTTCCTGTCGCACAAGGACAGGGCTTCTGGCCACACAAGAACCAGATATCCAGCGAGTTCATGCTGGGGATTGCCACCCATACGACTCCCATACCAGTAAGAACATCCCTTCTCACAAGGGACATCAGCTTTTACCCCGAATGGACAATAGAAAAGGATCCTGACACACAACACATACCAGCACACACAGGCAACTACAAAATATAATCCCATAACAAGGTATCCTTAATCATGTCAAAACACAATCAACATGTTCAATACACAATCAACATGTTCAATACACACAACACTTGCAAACTAGGCACTCATATCCTATCTTAAGGGATTCGGTATAGCCTAGAGGATCACATCTTGATCTGCAATTCAAGCATTCCTACTACAACATATGTGAAAACAACATTACATGTAAAGGCACCAAAATTAACAAGCAAACAACAAGGATCTTTGGAGAAACTGATGAGGGTTACATCCTACCTCTCTTGTTTCTGAACAAGAAGTTATTCCTTTTTCTTTATTCAATAATTCTTCACTACCGATAGAATCACAAGGCAAAGCCAAAAACAAACTAAGTATGCATATCCAATATCCAATTAATTACCCTATTTCCTTACCAATTCCACTCACCAAACCTATCAGAAACTAGTGATCAGATGCTGCAGGTACCTCCCACTTGGATGTGTGATGTGGTAGCCAAGAATCTAACAAGAAATAACCTGAATTACCATCCCTATTTATCATACAATTTTCGGCACTAAGAATAGGGAAATAGAGCAAGTTGCGATTTCATGTTAACAAGTTGTAGTTGTTGCAATCTCATCTTAACAAGGAAGGATTAAAGGTTTGTAACATGCATAATCAAAAGAAACAAAATCAGAATCCAATAGGTTAATCAATTGATCAAGATAGGCAACAATAGGGCAGTAGGGCAAAGGTAGGGCAAACTGATTTCATGTATAGAAAAAATTCAAAGGATGAATTCATGATTTTTCACTATGATTGGATATTAAACAATCATACGAATAAAGCTAACAATATCAGAGATCAATCAAAGGCAAAGTTATAAAAATCTAAAAACTTAATTCTGCCAAATTTTGATTTAACTTTAGAGAAAGAAATACTAACCTTCAGATGAAAAACAAAATATTTTTGGAAATAGGATGAAGAGAGATTTCTAACAAACTATTATTTGCAAGAATCCGACAAACAATGAGAGAGTTATGCTTGCTTGAAGTTTACGAAGATTTTGGCAGCTCCTCCGAATTTTGATTTAACTTTAGAGTAATAAATACTAACCTTCAGAAAAAAAACCAATAATTTTTGGAAATATGATGAAAAGAGCTTTCCAACAAGCTATTATTTGTAAGAATCTGACAAACGATGAGAGAGTTATGCTTGTTTGAAGTTCAAGAAGATTTTGGCAGAAGTTGGGAGGTGTAGGGCTTTTAGGTCCTACGAATTTTGTGTGTTTTCTGTATAAAATTTTTGTGTGGCTGACTTCCTATTTATATAAGGTGGTTATGAGATTATAATCCCTATCTTCAAGGCTTAATTAAAGTAAGATAATTATTAGCATTATATTTTGTAATTATCTCCCCTTAAACTTAAGGTTTTTATTTCCTAAGGTAATTATCAACCAATAAAGAATCAATTCAAAGGGAATTAATACCAAAAATGATTACTAGACATCCCTTACCAATTTTGGCCATCACACATCCTTTTCTTCAGGAGCAAAATGGTCTTTTTCACATGCACTGGCTTCTGGACTTCTAGGACTCAAAATTGAGGGTCTCACATGAATGAGATGGAAATTTAGGTTGTTTCTTGCTAAGTTCTTGGCTATCACATCACACATCTCAGGGGAAGGCACCTGCAGCATCCAATCACTGGTTTCTGATAGGTTTGGTGAGTGAAACTAGTAAGGAAATAGAGTATTCACTTGGTTATTAAGTATGCATTCTTGGTTGGATTTTGTCATTGCCTTATGATATTATAGCTTCTTTGTGAGACCACCAATTTTGAGTTTTAGAGGTCCAGAAGCCAGTGTAGGTGAAAAGACCATTTTACCCCTGAAAGAATGGATGTGTGATGGCCAAAAATGGTATAGAATGTTTAGTAATTGTTTCTGGTATTAATTCCCTCTGATTTTGTTCTTTATTGGTTGCTAGTTACCTTAGAAAATAAAATCCCTAAAATTAAGGAAAGATAATTATAGAATTTAATTATGATAATTATCTAACTTTAATCCAATCTTTAAAGTAGGGGAGTTAATCCCATAACCACCCTATATAAAGAGGAAACCGGAGACACTTAAACCTTGCACAAAAAATATGCAAAATTCGTCCAACCTAAAACCCTACAGCTCCCTATTGCTGCCGAAATCTGCTTGAACTTTAAAATAGCATAACTCTCTCACCATTTGTCTTGAGATTAGTATTTTCTTATCGTAATTTAGGTCATAATTCGGCGGGATTGGTTCCAAAATTATGTAATTCAGCTTTCAATTGATTTCTTTTATTATTCTTCTTGTTTGTATAAATGTTTAGCATCCAGTCATGTTTTAAAATCATGAATTTCTACTTTGAATCTTCTCTATGCAAGAAATTTGTATGCCTTACCCTTACCTTATTATTGCTTATCTTGATCAATTGATTAACCTATTGGATTGTGATCTTGTTTCTTTTGACTGTACATGTTATAAACACCTAATCCTTCCTTGTTGACATGAAATCGCAGCCCTTATAACTTGTTGACATGAAATCGCAACCCTTATAACTTGTTAACATGAAATCACAACCCTTATAACTTGTAAACATGAAATCACAACTTGCCCTAATGCCCTATTCTTAATGCAGAAAATTATATGTTGATTAGGAATGGTAACTCAGGTTGTTTATTGTTAATTTCTTGCCTATCACATCACAGATCCTAAGATAGGTTTGGTGAGTGTAATTGGTAAGGAAATAGGGTATTTACTTGCGTATTGGGTATAAAAACTTAGTTTGGTTTTTTCTTTACCTTGTGATGTTATAGGTGATTCGGAAATATTAAATAAAGGCAAAGCAATTGCTTCTTGTTCAGAGACAAGAGAAGTATGATCCTTGCCTCATCGGTTTCTCTAGAGATCATTTTCTTTGCTTATTGATTTCGGTAGTTATGCTTGTGTAAATGTATGAACATATGTGTGAGATAGTATTTGCATTAGTTGCAGATTGATTTGAGGCTTATCTAGGCTATACTGAATTATTTGAGATAGGTTATGAGTGGCTAGCTTGCGTGCATTGTGCGTTATGACATGATTGAGGATACCCTATGGTGGTATTGTGCTTTGTGCTTGCCTGTGTGTGCTTATACATGTTTGTGTGTCAAGATCCTATTCCGGTGGCCATTCGGGATAAGGACTGATGCTCCTTGGGAGAGGAGAAATTCTTACTGGTATGGGAGTTGTATGGGTGGCAATCCCCAGCCTAGGTGCACTGGATGCCTAGTCCTTGTGTGGTTAGACGCCTTGTCCTTGTGTGGCAACATGCCTTTATCCTTGTGTGGTTTGGATGCCCTTATCCTTGTGTGGTTTGGATGCCCTTGTCCTTATGTGGCTTGGATGCCTTGTCCTTGTGAGACAAGATGAATAGGCTTGCTGATTAGCTTGTGTACTAACCCTTTTACCCTTTGTTCAGCGAATCCTTGAACATTACAAGTGGAAGAGGATGGACTTTTCCTATTGCCGAGATGATTGATGAGTTTTACCGGCCTGTGTACTTTTTATTTTCGGAAGAGGATGGATTTTTCTTATTGCTGAGATGATTGATGAGTTTTACCGGCCTGTGTACTTTTTATTTTCGGAAGAGGATGGATTTTTCCTATTGCTGAGATGATTGATGAGTTTTATCGGCCTGTGTACTTCTGATTTTTGGAAGTGTTTGTAGTCCACCCTCAACCTTAACTTTCGGCTCTATTCCTTTTTGATTGATTCTTGAATTGCGTGATATTCCTTAGATGTGTAGGGATGATTTGATGTTGTTTGGGAGATGTTTTTTTAAGATTTCTGTAGATCTTATGATGTTGTGACCCTACTGAGATTCTTGTTGTGAGACCTATCCCGTAGGGGAGTCTGTGATACCAAATCCGACATTAGAAAGGAATGGGGAAGGTCTTGGGCTTATATGTCATATGTGATGGTATCATTTGTAACGAGAAGCATCTTTTGGGCTATGTGGTTAGAAGCCTAACTCAGCGTTGTAGTTGTGATCTATCACGTGCACATACACATTCGGGCCCACTGGGCCGAGGATCCGGAGGCCAGGTCGTGACAAATGGTAGCGGAGCCGATCTCATTCCCTCTTCCGTGTGGGCTTGGGCTGTGTTGTGTGTTCATGTTTGAGCCTGTCTGTTTGGGTCCAAGTCAGTTATATTTGGGCTCCCATCGTGAGGACACGAGATCTATAAAGAGGGGAGATTGTGAGATGTAGCCCGTAGGGGGGGGGTCTGTGATACCCAATCCCATATTGGAAAGGAGTGGAGGAGGTCTTGGGTTTATATGTGTTGTGTGATGGTATCATTTGTAACAAGATGCATCTTTTGGGCTATGTGGTTAGAAGCCTTTCTCAGCGTTGCAGTTGTGATCCATCATGCGCACATACATGTTCGGGTCCACTGGGCTAAAGGGTTGGGGGCCTGGTCATGACACTTGTAATCTCATCTTGTTGTTTTCACCATTTTTCAGGCTTAGGTACATTCGCTGTTTGTGGTACCAGTGTGTAAGATCAAGGCTGCATGGCGGGGCAATATTGCATCACATTTTTATTTCTGCTTCCTTGGTTGCTTGCATATATAATATGAACTTTGATTGATATATTTTCTGGTTTTTTAAGTTCCTCCTTTGCTTGTTTGTTTCCGAATTATATTGGAGGTTTACTTGTTGAATTTTTATATCCGTATGGGACTTGTGTGTTGTGGTTCCAATTATTTAATTTAAAGACTTCCCCTGATGTTTTTATTCACTCCGTATGATACCAGAATTCTTATCCAATATCATGCTCCAAACTTTAAAATCTTAAAGAAATTAATATACTAAAATCAAAACTAGATGGATAAGTCTTATGGGATTCAGATAGGTCCTGGTTTAGGCTTGTTTGGGTTTCACGGCGGTAAGGATCCCATTAGGAGCAAGTTTGGAATATAAGATTTGGGTTCTGACATGATGCCCTAATGCATATTTTGTTTCAACGGTCAAAACGACATTGATCCCTGTCGTTTTGACCCTGAATTCTAATATTATTAAAATATTATATAATAATATATTTATTATTACCTTCATACCATTTATGGACCTATCCAAAGTCCTAAATTTTCAAAACCATCATTAAATTTTATCTCACTATATTTCAATCATCGATATCATAATTATCCGAAATTTTTAATAAATGCATTAATTCCTAAAAATAAAATTTGACTTATTATTTTTCATTGGTCTAAAACTACTGGCTAAGGCCCATTATCATAAAAGATTTTGATTGGGCTTTCCGGCTCAAGTAATTTGAAATTTCCAAATTCTCATATGTGTATTGGGCACTTTTTGTGGATCCATATGGGCTTGTGTGTATGGTCTTAGTGTCTTGCATGTTTGGAGCCGTGTGACCTGTTGTATGTGGTTTAAGACTTTCGTTATATGTGTTTGCATACTCCATTGATTATTTAACGCCGAGTGTATTATTTGATGTGTCATACTCCTTTTAAAATAAAAATTCAAATTGATATGCATTTTTCGGGAATTGGTTTCGAAAAGTTAATGAGATCCTTGTGTGGACTCGATTGATCCACGTATTGGGAAGATCGGGGCTACACTGCAATGAAGGTCCTATTTACCGGTAGCGGGTCCTCACACACACTGTCACGCCCCGGAACTCACAAGACATGACGCACCCAGCCATGCTCACCTTCACACACCTCCAAGGAGATATGATTGGGTTCACACGAAGCTTAGAACATTAACTCTTTTAATTTAAAACTCGCACACACATAAAGATTTGTTTCAATGAGCACGCGGAGTAAAAATAAAAATAATGTATTAAACATTATATGAAACTTTAACAACAACGAAAGTCTTTATTTAAAACCACGCAGCGGATATTCATATGAAGTATGAAACGATGCACTCATACAAATAAATATGTCATGAGTTTCAAAGGTGACTAGGCCTAAACAAGTTCACCAAAATAAAAATACATGATATGCTTAAGGAAATGATATGTGTGCTCCTGTGTGTGCTACCTCACGTACAGTGCCACCAGCAGCTAAGCGGCCAACCAGACAAGATCGCTAACCTCGAGCTAAACCTCAACTCGATCTAACCTGAAAATCACAATGGTGAGGGGAGTGAGATTCGCTAGGAATCTCAGTGAGAGACCGAACGTCATATCAAAATCCGGAAATGGATAGTAGCAATATCATAAATCATCAGATGAAGAAATATTATTTATGCATAAATTCATTTTTGTCCATTCTATCATGAATCTCTATACCATGCCAACATGCTTAATTATATATCTTGATAATTAAAATATTGTGTGATATGATATTATGTAACGAAAACATGCATATTCAAACATGCACAATAAGATTCAAATCTCGGTAAGGCGTAAGGCAAACTGCCTAATATCTTCTCATCAAGATGAGTAATGGTCTGTTTCACCCACTTGTCATCTGAAACGAAATAGAAGGATAGATTAAACTATCCGACCATAAATCATCACTCGTATTTAACCATATAAATAAGCAAGTGAATCACCATATCCCTCCAAGTCTAATCGTGCCTTCGGATAACTCACCGGTATGCCTACCGTGCCTTTGCTACACGATTGACTAAGCCCTGGCCAGTGCTAACTTATCTCATACTTCGAAAACTCATAAAACAAAGGAGTCCTTACCACTCCTTATATCATATATCATTATATTAAAAATATAATACTCATAGGTCTCAAGGACCATATCTCCTATCAGTGGATAATTTGAAACAACAACAACACTCATAGGTCTCAAGGACCATATCTCATATCAGTGGATGTTTTGAAACAACAACAAAGGCTAAAAACATTGAAAATTCTGCATAAAGATTTCTGCAAAGAGTTTTCAACCACCCATATCGTGGATACTGAAAACCTATCTTACACGACTTCAAATTCAACACAATTTTTCATATGCCGAGACTTACATAGCCTCTTTCGAATGCAAAAAGAATCAACTCAAAATAATAAATAGGTAAAAAGTTACGAGGTGTTAAAGTTGGCCACAAAATAAGAAAAGTGCAGATATTTCTGCAAAATCTGTTTCATTCACCCAACTTTGGGATAAACAAAAACTATGTTATAAAATTCTGAATTTTACCAAATTTCGTACACTAGTAGGCTAGTCCACAGACTCTACATTGGAACAAGAATCACTCCAAAAGAATTATTCTACACAGAATTATGAAGTGCCAAAGTTCATCCAAAATCATATTTTTTAGAAAATTCCCAGAATTGATTCCTCAATTCAAACTTCCAATCAACCCATTCTAATATATAAATTCTTCATACTCTACCTAGTATGCAACACATGCATTCCAACAACATCAATGGTAATGTCATTTGCATTTAAAATCAGACTTAACACCAAATTTTACATTTCATATCACACATCATTTCAAAGCATGGGATGAATTCTAATGCATTCAAATATATTTCAAATGAATTGCTACTATCAAAACATTAAATTCACTTCCAGTTTTAATTATCAAAACACAATGTTTTACCATCAAATAATATGAAATTAAGTCTGCTCACCTCTCGATGCGTGTGAAGAACTCGGCTCCTTGCCTCGGTTCTCGACACGTTCGGAAACACCTAAACCACACCAAACATCGGATTAAACTCAATCCGATTAACTAAAACAAAACAAATCAGAATATCCTATGGGTTCCATTTTCTGCCCAACAATTCCAGAACCTAAACCAAGGCTCTAGACACAACCAGAAACATCTCATTACCCTATAAACAACCCTCACAAACCAACTCAATGCTCGGACAATCAAACCCAAAATTATCAAACCTGAAAATTCAACTAGAACACCAATCTTGTGTTCACAATAAAATTAAAGAATCTAGTGACATCAACAGGTCACAATAAAGCTATCTCAACCAACAGAATATTGCAATTTACGAAGAGATAACAAAATTTCAATCCAAACTACTCTGAAATTTTACCATCACAGAAACTCACGAAATTAACAGGATAGCTATCCCTAACCATCAGTAACACACCCCCAGAATATCAAGGCAAGTAACTGAACCAAGAGAGAAAAAATTGGAATTTACCCAAATCTGGACGAACTGAAAATGGCTCACTGGAACCAAAATAAGATGATTCAGCAAACGATTCTGGTACCAAAAGAAAGCTCTCGCCGATACGAAACCGTAGCAACAAGAATCACTCAATTCTGACTTACGGTTTGAGAGTTATGGTGATTTTAATTTTGTAGGACAAAACACTACTGGATTTTAGAGAAAATCGTGAGAAAAACGATTTTCAGAAAAATAAACTGAAATTTTCGGGTTTTTTTGAGCTTTTATAGTGTTTTCGGATTTTGGACCAAAATCGAAGATTATTTTTCCACGATCTCAAATGTGGAAACGGAATATCAAAAATCAATATAGAATAGTCGTACGGGCTCCGGGAAGTAAATTGGGCCCGAAATCGGTAAATGGGCTTGTAGGCCCAAATGGCCCGAATCAACAAATGGGTACGAAAGCCCAACATGCACCTCGACACGCTAATTAAAACGCAAAGACTAACACATACCCAAACCCTTATAGACACACGCTCTAAATTAAAGGGTACGAAAAACTCAGGTTTCACATCCTACCCTCCTTACAAAGAATTTCGTCCTCGAAATTCACTTACCGATAATCTCAAATAATTCTGGATGCTGCTCTCTCATAGACTCCTCTGTCTCCCATGACTCCTCTTGAAATCTGTCATTCTGCCACACAACTCTTACTATCGGCACTGTACGATTCCTCAACTGCCTGTCTGCTCTATCAACAATTGCTATTGGTCGAGTGGTAAAACTCAAAGTATCTGTTAACTCTACCGGAGGTGTCTCGAGTACATGTGAAGGATCATGAATATACTTCCTCAAAACTGATACATGAAAGATGTCATGAATCCTCGCTAGCTCTGGTGGTAAAACCAACCGATATGCAACCGGTCCAATCCTTTCTGTGACCTCATAAGGACCAATATATCGAGGGGCTAACTTTCCTCGCTGTCTGAATCGAATCACTCCCTTCCATGGTGCTACCTTGAGAAACACATGATCGCCTACCTCAAACTCAAGGTCTCTTCGACGATGATCGGCATAACTCTTTTGTCTATCTTGAGCTGCCTGTAGTCTCTCTCTGATGATCTTAACATGCTGGACTGCTTGATCAATCAACTCTGGATTATCCAATCGACGCTCACCAACCTCATCCCAACACAATGGTGTCCTGCACCTACGGCCATACAATGCCTCATAAGGTGCCATACCCAAACTAGCCTGGAAACTGTTGTTGTATGCGAATTCTGCCAAAGGTAACAAACGATCCCAAGTAGTCTGGAAATCAATCACACATGCTCTCAACATATCCTCCAAAATCTGTATCGTCCTCTCTGACTGGCCATCAGTCTGAGGATGAAAAGCTGTACTGAAACTCAACTTGGTGCCCAATGCATTGTGAAGCTTCTCCCAAAATCTAGATGTAAATCTTGGATCACGATCGGATACTATCGAAACTGGAACTCCATGAAGCCTCACTATCTCCCGGACATACAAGCTAGCCAACTGCTCTAGTGTATCTGTGACTCTCATCGGAAGGAAATGAGCTGTCTTTGTTAGTCTATCCACGACAACCCATACTGTATCATGACCTCGTTGTGTCCTTGGTAAACTTACAACAAAGTCCATCGTCACATGTTCCCACTTCCACTCCGGAATGGGTAATGGTTGTAGCAATCCTGCAGGTCTCTGATGCTCAGCCTTAACCTGCTGACAAGTCAAACACTTAGCCACAAACTCTGCAATTTCTCTTTTCATTCCAGCCCACCAATAATGCTCTTTCAAGTCTCTGTACATCTTGGTGCTGCCAGGATGAATGGAGTAGGGAGAGCAATGAGCTTCCCTAAGAATATCCTGTTTCAACTGGTCATCATGTGGCACTACCACTCTGGCTCTAAACCCAAGCAAGCCATCATCTCGAATGCTATAATCTGTAACATTCTGCCCTTCTAGTATCTGTCGTCTAATCAGAATCAACCTCTGATCTACTAACTGTCTAGCTCGGATCTCATCAAGCAATAATGGTCTAACTGCAATGTTAGCTACCAAGGCTCCTTTGTCATCACTACTCAGGTCATATCGCATAGCTCTCAAACAAGCTAGCATAGGCACATACTGTGTCCTCAAATATGCCAAAGGAACTGAACTCTTCCTGCTTAAAGCATCTGCCACAACATTGGCCTTTCCTGGGTGATAATCAATCACCAAATCATAATCCTTAATCAACTCAAGCCATCTCCTCTGTCTCAAATTCAACTCTTTCTGAGTGAGAAGATATTTGAGACTCTTATGATCTGTGAAGACTCTGCATGTCTCACCATACAAGTAATGCCGCCAAATCTTTAATGCGAAGACAATGGCTGCCAACTCCAAATCATGGGTAGGGTAGTTAACCTCATGTGTTCTTAACTGTCTAGAAGCATAGGCAACTACCTTTCCCTCTTGCATAAGCACACAACCCAAACCATTCTTTGAAGCATCACTGAACACAACATACTCTTTTCCACTGATTGGCAAGGTCAATACCGGTGCAGTAACAAGTCTGTCTTTCAAAGTCTGAAAGCTCTGCTGACACTTGTCGCTCCACTCGAACTTCACTCCTTTACGTGTTAAACGCGTCAAAGGTGTAGCTACCACACTGAAGTCTTGTACAAACCTCCTGTAGTATCCAGCCAAACCCAAAAAACTACGAACTTCAGTCACACTCTTCGGTGGCTCCCAATTAACAACGGCCTCAATCTTCTTAGGATCCACAAGTATACCCTTTTCCGAGACTAGGTGTCCCAGAAAACCAACCTCCCGTAACCAAAATTCACACTTAGAGAACTTGACATACAGCTGCTTCTCTCTTAGAATTTGCAGAACCATCCTCAAATGCTGGTTATGCTCCTCATCTGATTTCGAATAGACAAGAATGTCATCTATGAAGACAATGACAAACTTATCTAAGTATGGATGAAACACTCTGTTCATCAGGTCCATAAATACTGCTGGGGCATTGGTCAAACCAAACGGCATCACTAAGAACTCAAAGTGTCCATACCGTGTCCGAAAAGCTGACTTCGACACATCTGCTTCCTTGATCCTCAACTGATGGTAACCCGACCTCAAGTCAATCTTCGAGAACACTGATGCTCCTTGAAGCTGGTCAAATAAGTCGTCGATCCTAGGCAAAGGATATCGGTTCTTCACTGTAACCCGATTCAATTGCCTATAATCAATACACAGTCGAAAAGTACCATCCTTCTTCTTAACAAATAAAACAGGAGCTCCCCATGGTGAAACACTAGGTCTAATAAACCCTTTATCAGTCAAATCTTGCAATTGAACCTTGAGCTCTTTAAGCTCAGCTGGTGCCATCCTGTATGGTGGTATTGAAATTGGTGCTGTACCAGGTATCAGCTCAATCTCAAACTCCAACTCTCGCTGTGGTGGTAATCCTGGCAAGTCCTCAGGAAATACATCTTGATACTCACTAACCACTGGCACACCCTCCAAGGTAGGCTCCTCTATGCTAGTATCTCTGACATGAGCAAGATATGCTGGACAACCTTTGTAAACAAGACGTCTAGCATTGATCCATGAGATCAAACAGCTTGGAACCACCCTCCGTTCACCTTCAAAAACATGCTCTGTACCATCATCCAATACAAAGCTGACCCTCTTTGTGAAACAATCCATTGTTGCTTTATATGATGTCAAGCAATCCATCCCTAAAATCACATCAAAATCTCTAATGTCCAATGGAATTAAGTCTACCTCAATATGAGATGTACTGTTCAAACTAAGCTGACATCGAAGATATACTGTGTCACACTCCATCTGTTCCCCAAGAGGTGTCAACACGACAATGGGTGGGTCTAAAGGTGATAAGACTCTCTCTACCCATCTAAGAATTCTAGGACCAATAAATGATCTATGGGAACCCGGATCTATCAAAACACGAACAAGATGAGAGAATAAGGTAACCATACCTGTCACCACATCTGGACTAACCATCGCCTCTGCTTCCGCTAATGTGAATAGTCGTGTCTGAGGTCTCCCAGCTGGTCTCCCAACCGTCTGACTAGTAGAAGCCACTCCTGATGTTGCTCTATTAACTGGTGGTGTTGGCCTTTGTGTTACTGACTGACTACCAACACTCCTCTGCATACCTGACCCAGATGGTCGCTGCTGAGTCATATGAACATCATCAGCTCTAAGGGGACAATCTCTGATATAATGCCCTGTCTGTCCACATCGAAAACAAGTTGCTCGGCTCCCACAAAAAGGAAAGTGCACTCTACCACAAACCCGACACTTAGCTCCTCCTGTCTGATGAGTCACACTAGGTGCGGATCTTACTGGTTGTTGTCTTGTTGTCACTAACTGTGAGGCCTGAGTTTTAGCTGGCATCGAAGCATGAGATCCAGCTTGCCTCTGTCTATCTCTATCAAAATATGGCTTCGGCCTCTGAAACTGTGACTGCAAAGAAGAAGAAGAAGATCCTCCAAAGTGCTTCCTCTTCTGCTGAAATTTCCTCCTTCCAGCCATCAACTTCTCTGCCTTAACTGCCTCAGAAACCAAGGTCCTTAAGTCACGGCCCTGGAACATACCTATTGCCATCCGAATTTCATAGTTCAAGCCTGCCTCAAACCTCGAAGCCATAATCCTGTCCTGTGACTCCACATCTGGCACAAAACGAGCTAAGTCTTTTAGCTCCTCCTCATACTCCACTACTGACTTGCTGCCTTGCTTCAATGCATAGAATTCTATTCTCTTTTCATCTTGCACATGGACTGTGTAGTATTGCTCATCGAACTCAGCCTTGAATTCGGCCCAAGTCATGATGTCGTGGTATCTGCCTTTCACACTGCGCCACCAAGTCTCTGCACGGCGTTCCATCAAACGGCCTGCAACGGAAACCCTGTCTGCATCTGGTAACCTCATTTCCTTAGTGGTGTCCTCAACCTTATCAATCCAATTCTTAGCCACCAAAACATCACTGGTGCCATAGAAGGTCTCACAACCCAAATGCCTAGCTTCCTTGACCATCTTGGACAACTTCACAGGTAGACCTTGTCTATCATCTGCAGCCTGCACCCTGTCTCCATCTCTCTGATTAATAGGGGCTATGTTTTCTCCCCTTGGAGCATCATCATCTGCTCCTCCAGGTGGAACAATTGGTGCATCCTGCCTCTGTGATGCTGGAGCTGTTTCCTGTCTCTGTCTCATCATCTCACCCATGTTGGTCAACATGGTCATCAAAGCCTGGAAAGTCTCTACAGGAATTTGTACTGTCGGCTGTACTTCTGGTGCTACTGCTGGCTGTACCACCTCTGGTATCTGTTCTGGTATAACTCCAGGTACTGCTGATGTCTGATCCATATCATGTTCCCTGTTTCCAGTCCCACGGCCTCTGCCTCTACCTCTACCAGCTCGCCTTTGAGGCATGCTGCTCAACTCTAATTACTGAGTCTGAAAGCTGCTAAGGGTAGAAAGGATAAGGAATATGACAACTATAACACACGACACTCTACAGCTGGCACACGTGTAAGTGAGTGTATGCATGTTCATGTTACATGCATGATCTGTCTTCTTCACTCTTTATTTTTCATTAAATAATATCTGATTCCATTATTTTTATTTTTATTTTCCACTTTACCATGAGTATGATGCATATAAACAAATGCATGCTTCTTTCAAATATGCATAGGCCTATATTGAAAACATTTTCCACACATGATTTCAATAAAAAGAACAGCTGAGTATAAACCACACCCAAAGAAAACTAAACCCAGCTGCTCCGCTACCACCCTAAGGTTGTCACGCCCCGGAACTCACAAGACATGACGCACCCAGCCATGCTCACCTTCACACACCTCCAAGGAGATATGATTGGGTTCACACGAAGCTTAGAACATTAACTCTTTTAATTTAAAACTCGCACACACATAAAGATTTGTTTAAATGAGCACGCGGAGTAAAAATAAAAATAATGTATTAAACATTATATGAAACTTTAACAACAACGAAAGTCTTTATTTAAAACCACGCAGCGGATATTCATATGAAGTATGAAACGATGCACTCATACAAATAAATATGTCATGAGTTTCAAAGGTGACTAGGCCTAAACAAGTTCACCAAAATAAAAATACATGATATGCTTAAGGAAATGATATGTGTGCTCCTGTGTGTGCTACCTCACGTACAGTGCCACCAGCAGCTAAGCGACCAACCAGACAAGATCGCTAACCTCGAGCTAAACCTCAACTCGATCTAACCTGAAAATCACAATGGTGAGGGGAGTGAGATTCGCTAGGAATCTCAGTGAGAGACCGAACGTCATATCAAAATCCGGAAATGGATAGTAGCAATATCATAAATCATCAGATGAAGAAATATTATTTATGCATAAATTCATTTTTGTCCATTCTATCATGAATCTCTATACCATGCCAACATGCTTAATTATATATCTTGATAATTAAAATATTGTGTGATATGATATTATGTAACGAAAACATGCATATTCAAACATGCACAATAAGATTCAAATCTCGGTAAGGCGTAAGGCAAACTGCCTAATATCTTCTCATCAAGATGAGTAATGGTCTGTTTCACCCACTTGTCATCTGAAACTAAATAGAAGGATAGATTAAACTATCCGACCATAAATCATCACTCGTATTTAACCATATAAATAAGCAAGTGAATCACCATATCCCTCCAAGTCTAATCGTGCCTTCGGATAACTCACCGGTATGCCTACCGTGCCTTTGCTACACGATTGACTAAGCCCTGGCCAGTGCTAACTTATCTCATACTTCGAAAACTCATAAAACAAAGGAGTCCTTACCACTCCTTATATCATATATCATTATATTAAAAATATAATACTCATAGGTCTCAAGGACCATATCTCCTATCAGTGGATAATTTGAAACAACAACAACACTCATAGGTCTCAAGGACCATATCTCATATCAGTGGATGTTTTGAAACAACAACAAAGGCTAAAAACATTGAAAATTCTGCATAAAGATTTCTGCAAAGAGTTTTCAACCACCCATATCGTGGATACTGAAAACCTATCTTACACGACTTCAAATTCAACACAATTTTTCATATGCCGAGACTTACATAGCCTCTTTCGAATGCAAAAAGAATCAACTCAAAATAATAAATAGGTAAAAAGTTACGAGGTGTTAAAGTTGGCCACAAAATAAGAAAAGTGCAGATATTTCTGCAAAATCTGTTTCATTCACCCAACTTTGGGATAAACAAAAACTATGTTATAAAATTCTGAATTTTACCAAATTTCGTACACTAGTAGGCTAGTCCACAGACTCTACATTGGAACAAGAATCACTCCAAAAGAATTATTCTACACAGAATTATGAAGTGCCAAAGTTCATCAAAAATCATATTTTTTAGAAAATTCCCAGAATTGATTCCTCAATTCAAACTTCCAATCAACCCATTCTAATATATAAATTCTTCATACTCTACCTAGTATGCAACACATGCATTCCAACAACATCAATGGTAATGTCATTTGCATTTAAAATCAGACTTAACACCAAATTTTACATTTCATATCACACATCATTTCAAAGCATGGGATGAATTCTAATGCATTCAAATATATTTCAAATGAATTGCTACTATCAAAACATTAAATTCACTTCCAGTTTTAATTATCAAAACACAATGTTTTACCATCAAATAATATGAAATTAAGTCTGCTCACCTCTCGATGCGTGTGAAGAACTCGGCTCCTTGCCTCGGTTCTCGACACGTTCGGAAACACCTAAACCACACCAAACATCGGATTAAACTCAATCCGATTAACTAAAACAAAACAAATCAGAATATCCTATGGGTTCCATTTTCTGCCCAACAATTCCAGAACCTAAACCAAGGCTCTAGACACAACCAGAAACATCTCATTACCCTATAAACAACCCTCACAAACCAACTCAATGCTCGGACAATCAAACCCAAAATTATCAAACCTGAAAATTCAACTAGAACACCAATCTTGTGTTCACAATAAAATTAAAGAATCTAGTGACATCAACAGGTCACAATAAAGCTATCTCAACCAACAGAATATTGCAATTTACGAAGAGATAACAAAATTTCAATCCAAACTACTCTGAAATTTTACCATCACAGAAACTCACGAAATTAACAGGATAGCTATCCCTAACCATCAGTAACACACCCCCAGAATATCAAGGCAAGTAACTGAACCAAGAGAGAAAAAATTGGAATTTACCCAAATCTGGACGAACTGAAAATGGCTCACTGGAACCAAAATAAGATGATTCAGCAAACGATTCTGGTACCAAAAGAAAGCTCTCGCCGATACGAAACCGTAGCAACAAGAATCACTCAATTCTGACTTACGGTTTGAGAGTTATGGTGATTTTAATTTTGTAGGACAAAACACTACTGGATTTTAGAGAAAATCGTGAGAAAAACGATTTTCAGAAAAATAAACTGAAATTTTCGGGTTTTTTTGAGCTTTTATAGTGTTTTCGGATTTTGGACCAAAATCGAAGATTATTTTTCCACGATCTCAAATGTGGAAACGGAATATCAAAAATCAATATAGAATAGTCGTACGGGCTCCGGGAAGTAAATTGGGCCCGAAATCGGTAAATGGGCTTGTAGGCCCAAATGGCCCGAATCAACAAATGGGTACGAAAGCCCAACATGCACCTCGACACGCTAATTAAAACGCAAAGACTAACACATACCCAAACCCTTATAGACACACGCTCTAAATTAAAGGGTACGAAAAACTCAGGTTTCACACACACAGTGAGAGGAAGGAATTGAGTTTTTAGGGCTGATGTCAAGAATGCCTAAATCCCGATTGAAAATGGGATAAGGGTGCTTCAGTCGATGTGTCTCCAGACAAGACAAACCAGCGATTTTTCCAAAGGTGAAATGACGTCGTTCTGAGCTGAACAACGTAGGCTCAGCTCAAAGGCCCAGCTCGACAAATTGGCAAACTATCTTGTCATTTTGACCATCTTGGTCAAAAGGACGAGATAGCCCTCATTTTGACATTTTCTTTATGTCTTTTCTTATAATGATAATAATATATTTATTATTTTTTAAATAAACTAAATGTTTAATAGTTCACAATAAATAGCTTATTAATCGAAGAAATACCCCAAAACATACTATGGACTCATTATGGTAGTAAAATCTACTTATATTAAAAAATACTTTGGGAAAATTTGTATTCTACTAGCTATTGATTATATTTCGAAATGGTTAGAAGCCAAAGCAACCATGAATGATGATGCCTGCACAGTAGTTGACTTTATTGAAACTTATATATTCAACTGATATGGTGTTCCCAGTGTGATTATAAGCGATAGAGGTATGTATTTCTGCAACAAAATCTTCAAAGTCCGGATGAAAAAGCGTAGAATCAATCACAAAACTTCAACATCCTATCATTCACACACTAATGGCTAAATTGAGATTTCAAATAGGGAGATTAAGAACATTCTAGAGAAATAGTCAATACAAATAAGAAAGACTGGAGCACCAGGTTAGATAATGCTTTGTAGGCATATATAATAGCCTACAAAACACCAATATGGATGATACCCTATTTGTTACTATATGGTAAAAATTATCATGTTCTTGCCAAAATAGAACACAAAGCATTTTGGGCCATCAAAGCATGCAAATTGCGGATGATGGAAGTAGGGGAACATAGGAAATTACAGCTCCAAAAGTTAGAAGAATTACAATTAAGATCATATAATAATTCAAAGATCTATAAGGTAATGACTAAAGCTTATCATGACAAATAAATTCTAGAAAAGACATTATATGAAGGGCAGAAGGTATTGCTATATCATTGAAAACTCAAATTATTTTTTGGCAAGTTAAAATCACATTGGATAGGTCCTTTCATAATTTATCATATATTCCTTCATGGAGCTATCAAAATTGTGAGTGAATCTACTAATAAGCATTTTTAAGTAAATGGGCACAGACTTAAACCTTACTATGATCAAGCAGGGATGGTGGAGGATATCACATTTTAGCTACCAGGTTACAATTGATTGTTATAAAATCAGGTCGAGACAACGATATTAAACTAAGGTGTTACTGGGAGGCAACCCAAATTTTAATACTTATTTTTCAGTAAGTATAAGGATATGTCCTAGACTGTGCCCATATAAAGACACAGGAAGAAGGCAATCAATGAAGGCATGAGAAGAAGACAAAAGGAGCACTGTAATGGGCGTATAAATGATAAACAAAGAAAGTAGGCATGCTGATGGTGCTTTCCAAAGAAAAATAATCACGGTATTAATGGGCACAAGATTTCCTCTAATAATAACGGATGGTTGCAATGGGTATAAGCAAGATGGGAATGCTATAAAGAGGGAAAAAATAATCAGACCAACTCTTTTGCACTCTTACTACAATTAAAATAACATTCACTCTCAGTTGCTCTCAAACACATATAGAAACCACTCAATAAATCTAAAAAATATCTTCCTACAGCAAAATCATTGTATATTCTGATTATTCCGATGATAAATAACTACTCACAAAAAGATCACAACCAAAAATCAAAACCCCAACCTACAACAATGAAGACATCACATGTAAAGACCCAAACCAAACCTATAAGGACCGTCATGAAACCTGAATAAGCCCTTGCAAGGTCCTATTCGAATCCCACAAGGCTTAAGTCGACTAGTTATTAAGTTTCATTAGTTAATTAAGGTAGGAGCATGCAATTTCATTCTGGCATAAATGGAGTATAAAGAAAATATCAGCAGAAGACTTTCATAAATGCAGAATTCAATGGAAACATAACGGACAAATCCCAAAGGAATCTCAATCAACAAGTGTCTATTCAAGGTAAGGTGTGGAAATAGGAACAGAAAATCAGAAGCTAGAAATAAAACTAAAAATGTTGTAAATGTGTTATGCAATCATTCCGCCATGCAGCCCTAATCTCACACCTCAGTACCGCCAGCTAAACACGAACCTAAGCCTGAAAAAAAAGAGAAAAATAATGGAATGAGATTACAAGAATCTCCATAAGGTCAAAACATCATAAGATCTGTGGAAACTTAAACAAATATCTCCTGAACAACATAGATAAATCACATATACATATAATAGGCTCAAACAATCAGCAAGCAAGCACAAATAGTTTAGGGTTGAAATTTTCAAAGAAACAAGGTGGACTAAAAACATTTTGAAGTCAGCCACCACAAGACTGAACCAGAAGCATATAGGCAGATCAATTTACTATCTGTTTTGCAAAACCAAATGGTTATCCCCTACCACCTATGTTGTCAAAGGATATGCTGCAAAAAGGAAAAATAAGTAGCAAACAAACTCACAGCAATCCTTTCTATCTTGCCACTCAAGGACAAGGAATCCAACCAACACAAGGACTGGGTATTCGAGCCACACAAGGATTGGGCATCTTGCCACACAAGGATAAGGAATTTTTCCACACATAGGACAAGGCATCCAGCGTGCACTTGCTGGGAAACAAACACCATATGCCTCCCAATACGGTAAGTATCTCTCCTCTCACTAGTAGCATCGATCACTTACCCCGCTTGTTCACTGGAAAGAGGATCCTGACACACAAGCACAATACAAGTACAAGCACATAGAATCACAGCAGGGTATCCTCAATCAAGTCACAACACAAAACATAGTTCAATACTATACAATCAATCCAAAAGAGGGAAATTCTATTCCCTTATAGGTTATGAAATCACCCAAGGAACCAATCATCAATCCACAAGCATGCATAAGCTTAATGAACAAACAGAAACCAGAAAATAAGAAAGATGATTTACAGATAAACTGATGAGGTATAGATCCTATCTCTCACGCTTTTGAACAAGGTGCTATTCCTTTACCTTTATCACCAGGATCAAAAACAACTAAACAATCATAAGCCAAGAATAACACAATACTAAGCATGCAATACTAAATCAGAAAATCAAAGGCATCCAACGATCCTCACCAAAACCTACCAAAAACTAGTGATCTGGATGCAGTAATAACCTCCCTCTGAATGCGTGATAAAATGGCCAAGAACCCAACGAGTATCAACCTGATTATTCTACCTCTTTTAAGGTACGAATTTCCGCAACACTCGGGTTTAGGGAAAGTACTTGCGATTTCAATAATTAAAAGAGAAATAGGTTGCGATTTTACAATATTAAAAGAGGAATAGGAGTCAGATGCTCATACGAATAAGAGGAACAAGATTCAGAAGCATTAGAAAGAGGAATGCAAAAATTGGCATAGATACCTAGGGAAGGAACTTCGACACAAATTTCAATATAGTAATACTAACCTTCTGAATGTGAATTCAATTGAGAAAGATACAACATGAAGAGAGAAATCCAACAGGCTATCACACACAATAATCTGACAAAAGAGGACAAATTTTGGCACCAAGGAAGAAGAAAGGAATTTCGGCACATACGAGGAAAGGAAGGGAGAGAAGACTTGTGTTTTTGGGGAAGATAAGAGAGAATGAGAATGTGGAATAAAGGTGTGGCCAACCTCCCTATCTATAGGTACGTAAGGGATTGATTTCCCCTATTTTTAAGCTTAGAAAGATAAAATAAGGTTTAAAGGATAAACCTCCTAGAAGATAATAAGAGATAATTAACTATTTAGGATAAAAAAGATTATCTGATACTTATGGATATTAAGGGATTAAACTAAGGATAATTAACACAAAATACCTGAAATAAAATAAGGAAAAATTGTAAGTAATATTTAGGGCCATCATGCATTCATATCTTGAAGGAAAAAATGATATTTTCAGCTGCATCGATACCTACGTGCCATTTTTGACACACGGACTTTTAGGACATCTAACCCACTAAGGATTAAGGTCTCACATCATAAGGTCTAGGATTTCGAAAGTAATCCAGCAAGCACTTTCTTGTGAAAAATTTTAAAAAGAAAAGGTCAGGATTCAGAAATGTCTTCTTGAACTAGAATCAGAATCAAAAGAGAAAGAACCAGGTTCTTCATGCACATGAACAGGATGACAGACATACTTTCTCAACATCGAGACGTGAAACACATTGTGAATTTTTTCCATGTTCAGAGGCAATGCAAGTTGGTATGCAACAGGGCCGATTCTTTCAACAATATTATACGAACCAATGTAACGAGGTGCTAGTTTACCTTGCTTCTGAAAAAAAATAAATCCTTTCCATAGGGCAACTTTTAGAAACACTTTGTCACCCATCGCAAATTCCAGCTCTCTTCGTTGATTATCAACATAGTTTTTCTGGCAATCTTGCGTTGTCCTTAGCCTTTGTCAAACTAGATTGAACTGCTCTATTGCTTGATCAATCAATTCCACATTATATAAGCGTCCTCGCCTACTTCATTCCAGAAAATAAGAGTTCTGCAATGGGTCCCATACAGAGCTTCATAAAGAGCCATTCCGATGCTTACATAAAAACTGTTGTTGTAAGCGAAGTTTGCTAAAGGTAGACATCGATTTCAATTGGTATTTAGATCCATCACGCATGCATGCAACATATCTTTAAGCATTTGAATCGTTCTTTTAGATTGACCATCGGTTTGGGGACGAAATGCTGTATTTATATTCAGTCTCGAACCTAGCACATTTTATAATTTCTCCCAAAATTGTGAAGTAAAACGAGGGTCACGATCGGAAACAATGAAATCTGACACTCCATGTAGATGAACAATCTCGTCCAAATAACGAAAAACCATTTTTTCATGGGTTTCTGTGACACGAACAAAAAGGAAGTGTGAAAATTTCGTTAATCGGTCGACAATCACCCAAATGGCATCGAATCCATGTTGAGATCTGGGAAAACCAGTCACAAAGTCCATAGTGACATGCTCTCACTTCCATTCTAGAATCAGAAGTGATTGAAGTAAACCAACTAGTCTTTGGTGCTCGATCTTCACTTGTTGAGATACAAGGGCAACGAACTCAGCAATGTGACGCTTCATATTCGGCCACCAATATTGTTCCTTGAAATATATATGTATCTTAGTACTACCAGGATGAATAGAAAACTTCAAACTATGTGCTTCAGACAACATCAGATTACGAACATCGACGTCTTGTGGCACACACACTCAGTTTCTGAAGACAAGAACTTCATCATCTCCGACTCTGAAATTACGAACTATAGGATCAACACCATCAGATATTTGTTGCGAAATTTCAGCCAATCTTGGATCTGCAGATTGCTGATTTTGGATCTCTTCCAGCAAAGTAGGCTTGACTTCAATTCAAGCTAACAATGAACTATAGATATCATTGCTAAGATGCACACGCATAGCACTCAAATCTAGCAACATTGGCATGTATTACGCACGCATATAGGCTAAAACTGATGGAGTGGAAGAATTGCTCTTCCAGCTTAAGGCATCAACAACAATATTCACTTTTCTGGGATGATATTCGATGATCAAATCATAGTCTTTAATCAGTTTCACCCATCTTCGTTGTCTCATATTCAACTCCTTCTGCGTAAGGAGATATTTCAAACTTTTGTGGTTGGTGAAAATTCTACACATCTCGCCATACAGGTAGTGGCACTATATCTTCAATGCGAACACCATAGCTGCAAGTTCCAAATCGTGTGTAGGATTGTTGCTCTTGTGTAGATACAACTATCAGGAAGCATAGGCAATGACTTTCCCATCATGCATCAACATAAATCCAAGTGTGGATTTTGATGCATTATTGTACACCTTATATTCTTTTCTGCCGACCGGCAAAGTAAGGATAGGTGCGGTCACCAATCTGGTCTTTAGTTTTTTAAAACTTTTCTATCATTTCTCATTCCACAAGAATGGCTCTCCTTTGCGTGTCAATTTTGTCAAGGGTTCAGCAAGCGATGAAAAATTCTCCACAGAAGGATGGTAGTATCCATCTAATCCAAGGAAACTGAGAACTTCAAATACAATACATGGGGTTCCCAAGCAACAACGACTTCAATCTTCTTCGGATCAACAAGAACACCATGGGTAGAAATAATGTGGCCAAGGAAACCGACTTTGCGTAACCAGAATTCTCATTTGGAGTACTTTGCAAACAGGTGTTGACTCCTCAAAATTGTCAGCACGATCCACAAGTTCTCAGCATGTTCTTCTTTTGATTTTGAATAAATTAGAATGTCATCGATGAAGACTATCACAAATCTTTCCAAAAACTCTCAGAATACTCGATTCATCAGGTCTGTGAACATTGCTGGTGCATTGGTTAAACCAAATGGCATAACCAGAAATTCATAGTGGCCATATCGTGATCTGAATGCAGTATTCGGTACATCAGCTTCACGAACATGCAACTGATGGTATCACGATCTGAGATCAATCTTGGAAAACATGGTTTCACTTTGGAGCTGGTCGAACAAGTCATCAATGCTCGGTAGAGGATACTTGTTCTTCACAGTCACCCAATTCAGTTGTAGATAGTCAATACACATTCACAGCGAACCATCTCTCTTCTTCACTAACAATACAGATGCTCCCCAAGGTCACTGGTTTGGATGAAACCATGATCCAGCAAATCTTCCAATTGTGTCTTCGATTTTTTTATTTCTGCAGGAGCCATACGATACAGATGAATGGAAATTGGATTCATACTCGACACTAGTTCAATGTCGAATTCCACTTCTCTTGCTTGTAGCAAACCAGCTATCTTCTGGAAACACATCCGAAAATTCACAAACCACTGGAACAAATTCCAGATCTGAGGAATGTTTGGAAATGTCATGTACATGCACAAGGTACGCAATACATCCTTTGCCGATCAATCGCTTAGCATCGAGCCAGGAAATCATGCAAGTTGGAACAACTCGTCTATCACTTTCAAAACAATAGTCGGAACCATCTGGAAGGGTGAACATAGATGTTTGGTGAAACACTCCATTTTGAGTTTGATATTTTGCCAGACAATCCATGCCTAAGATCACTTCCAGCTCTCAGATGTCCAATGGAATTAGAGCCACTTTAAGGATACTTGAACCCATACATATAGCACAACCAATGTAGACTAGAACACAAATCAGTTGCTCTCCCAAAGGGGTCAGAACAGCAATAGAAGGAGATAGGGGAGACACAGGCCAATCCAAGCTAAGTGCTATCCTTGGACTCACAAATGATCTATTCGCTCCGAGATCTAATAACACTTTAGTATTTTAAGCAAAAACTGAAATAGTACCTGTCACCAGATCTAGGCTTGCCACGACATTAGTCAAAGTGAATAACCTTGTTGGTCTAGGCAGCGCCTCACTTGTAGATCTGTTAGGTGATCATCCAGGTGTGTGTGCTGGTGGTTTAGTGGGATTGGCAAACCCACCTCAGCTTGCATTTTGTGCACCTGTAATACGTCTTTATTTAAGACACTCCCTCTGAATATGGCCCATTTCACCACAATTGTAGCATCGTCGTGGCTGTGAACTCCTCGTAGATCCATTGGGATTAGGACCAGAAAAACTTTTCCTAAAGTTTCCCCCATTTTCCATTATTCTTCAGAGGGTAGGACCTGAAAGGATAAGGTCTAGTGTGTTGTTGAACTTGGAATCACGTCTGAATGATCCACCATAATTTGCTGCAAGAGGCTTCTTTCTTTGCACAATCTTCTTGGCTTTAGTGGCAGCAATGATCAATTCTTGCAAATGTTGCACAAGTGTCATGCCCATAATGGTTTTGAGCTCGGTAGTCAGCCCTTCTTGAAATCGTTTCGTAAGCTGATAAGATGAGCGATCTTCTTCAGGTTCAAAACGAGACAACTCCCTCAATTCCTTTCATATTCTAGCACTAAACTGGTGCCTTGTTCAAGCTTATAGAAAACTTGTTGCTGCTTGTTTTTGTGGAATCTAGCGTAAAATCTTTTGTCAAACTCATGCCGGAATTCTTCCCATTAAGGCCACTGATCCTTAAACTACAAACTCACGGTTGTCCACCATGTGAGGGCTTCTCCCTCAAGTAGGAAAGTGGAAATTGCAACCTTGTCATCATCATGTTCAGCAACAAAGACTCTTGACATAGTGTGTCGATCCATTCATGAGCCACAGTGGCACCTGTTGAACCGTTGAAATCTTTGCATCCTAGTTGACGAGTTTCCTTCAACAAGTTTATAATAGCAACTGGAAGTCTCTCGTCTTCCTTAGGATGAGCCGGCTGAACAAGTTCAAGTGGAGTAATAGGATCTTTCACAGGTGGTGCGGGTGTAGGAGCAATCTGAAATTGAGCCTCCATTCGCTGCTGGTTAGCAGTAATCCCTTGCAATTCGTGCAGTTTTTGCGCCATTACTAGATCAATGGCTGGTGCAGCTGGTGCCTCTAGTTGGTTTTCGAGCTTAGCTTGTCCTCCCTGCTCATTTTGTGCATCCGGTTCATTCTGCTGAATAGGTTGCTGTTAGCTTTGACTTCACACGTACCCCGACGATCCCTAGGTGTATTCTATCTTGTCGTACGTTACAAACACATGGAGTCACTCAATACAAAACCCAATTATGAAACTTAGGAAAAGAAAGTGGTACCTGGTGGAGAGGCGTACACCGGACGATATGGATATGCTGAAAAGCAAAACACACATGAACACAAGTACACACAAGTCTTGGCAATGCATATATACACACCAAAAACACACTCGACATTCATATAAAACACACATATGCATTGGGCACACATAAGAACATTCGGTAGCACACATAAATATATCATAATCAACATACAGCAATACACATACATTCGGTTATCACAAGGAAACATAGTGAAACACACATCAAAAAACATCAAAATTTATCAGATCATATAGCATGAAAGAACACAAAAACACACAACATGACACATATTTGATCACAGAATTAAACTTATCATTTTAACATCAGAACACTTTTGGCATTGATCTCTAAAGTGTGGGTGTGTGTGCATGTATCTCCTACAAATACAAAGCCAACAAACATGTTAGAATATAACAAATTATATTTCCTAAATCATGCTCCGTTACCAAAACTATAAGGACCTGAACCCAGCCTATTAAGATCTTTACCACCGTGAAACCGAAGCAAGCCCAACCTAGGACCTATTTGAAACTCACAAGGCTTAATCACACTAGTTCAGATTTTATTAAACTCTTGTCTTATGCTTTTGAAAGATTGGAGCATGATAATTGTAGACAAACATTCTGGTGACATATGGAGTGAATAAAAACATCAACGAAAGTTTTTATAAGTAACCAAAGGAACCACAACACACAAGTCCTATAGGGATCTCAAAATCCAGCAATTAACCCTCCAATAAATTCTGAAAATAAACAAGAATAGGTGGGATTCAATAAACCAAAAAATAGTCCAATCAAACTTCATGTTTAATGGTAAATGTGCAAGCAATCAGCAAGGAAAGAAATATGCGAATGTGATGCTATATCGTCCAGCCTTGCAGCCTTAATCTCACACACTAGTACCACGGACATATGATGTACCTAAGTCTGAAAAATGATGAAAACAACAGGATAAGATTACAAGAATCTTAGTAGGGTCACAATATCGTAAGATCTGTAGAAATCTAAACCAACATCTCCCAAGCAACATCAGATTCACCTACACAACTAAAGGGGTATCAATCAATTATAATAGGGATAGGGCCAAAAGTTATAGGCTGAGGCTGGACTACAAACATTTCTGAAAATAGAAGTACACAAGCAAGTAATTCATCATTCAATCACATCAATAAAAAGGCCATCCCTTCCACCTGTGTTGTCCAAGGGTTAACTGCACAAAGAGGTAAATGGTTGGCACACAATCTAATCAACAAGCCTATTGATCTTGCCACATAAGGACATGTCATCCAAGCCACACAGGGACAAGGACATCCAAACCACACAAGGATAAGGTCATCCAAACCACAAAAGGATAAGAGCATCTTGCCTGTACACAGGATAAGGCATCTAGCCATACAAGGACTAGGCATCCAACGTGCACATGCTGGGGATTTCCACTTATACGACTCCTATAGTAGTAAGAACCTCTCCTCTCCCTAGGAGGATCAGCGCTTACCCTTAATGGCCACTGGAAAAAAGACCCTACCACACAATCATGTACAAGCACACACAAGCAAATACAAGGCATAACACCATAGCAGGGCATCCTCAATCATATCACAACACAATCAGCATATTCAATGCACACAACATATATGAATTAGGCACACACAACCTATCTCAAAAGTCTGAAATTTCCTAAAGGATCATAGCTCAATCTGCAACTTATGCTCACACTATACAAGGCATGCACATACAATCATCAACAAGAACATGCACTGAAAACATCAATCATACAACAAGGATCTCTGAAGAAACCAATGAGGTATAGATCCTACCTTTCTTGTCTTTAAACAAGTAGCTAATCCTTTGCCTTTATTAAGAGAATCCGAACCACCTATATAACCATAAGGCAAAGACAAAACCAAACTAAGCATGCATATTCAATAACCAAGCAAACATCCTAATTCCTTACCAATTCCACTCAACCAACCTATTAAAAATCAGTGATCAAATGCTCCTGAGACCTCCCAGTTAGATGTGTGATGTGAAAGCTAGGAACACAACAAGGATCAACCTGATTTACCATCCAAGGGTAATTGCAATTTCATGCATATAAGGTTTAGAGGCTGCGATTTCATAATAAAAATGAAAGATTAGGTGTTAATTACTTATACGATTCAAAGAAACAAAATTAAAAACCAATATACAAGTCAATTGGTAAGAATCGGCAACAATAAGGTAAGGGTATAGAGCATGCCGATTTCATACCTAGGGAAGATGCAAAAGATGAATTCATGATATTACAACATGAATAGGTGCCAAACAACCATATGAACAAGAGGAACAACAACAAAAACCAATTGAAGGATCAATCAAAAAATTTTGGCACAAACCTCCTTTAAATTATGATAAGAAAAAATATGGGGAACAACTAACTTTCTGATGATGAAACCAAGATAGCAAGATAGAGGATGGAAAGAGGTTTCCAACAAGCTATTATTCACAGAAATCTGATGAATGATGAAAGAATTCGGCAATAGTGACTGTTAGGTGAATTTCGGTAGCAAGGGTAACGAGTAGCTTTGATTACGTGATGATTTTGTGTGGTTTGTGTTGTGCGGTTTGTGTTGTGTGGCCGGCTGGATAGTTTATAGGATTAATGAGATTAATTTTCCCTACTTTTAAGGCTAGATATAGGATATAATCAGAGCTTGATGTACACAAGGAGACTTGATCAAGACATCTAGTAATTTTTGTTAATGTAAATTGAATTTACCTTCCCTGCAAGTGCATGATGCCAAAAAGTAATGTAGTTCTAAAAGAACGAGTATCAATCCATAAGGAAAATCTGTCTATAACTAATTAATTTGCCAAATTCCTTCACTCTAGTTAAATTGATCGAATATTGAGTTGATTGCAATTCAAAAGTAAAAATTAAATTTAAATAGTTGTAATGAGAATGTAGAATAAATTGATGGTTTGTATATGAATTCGCACTTAGAATCTATTTTACTAACTAACTTAGAAGATATTCTTGATTTCCTTTTATCCTATAATACCTTCCCAGGCTATTATTGGCTAACCCAATTACCTAATCAGCTATATTCCTATGCTAATTAGAAGAACGAATTGATTAACCCCAATCACTATGAGCTCTATGTCGAAACCTAAACCAATATTCTTACTAGACTAGGTTTACCTAGAATGAAGTGACCAATTTCATAATAAAGAATAAGGTAGAGTAATCTTCATTGGTTAATAGGTTAACAAACTTTGGATTGAATTCTACTTAGGCTGTTAGAAACTAAATCAACGGAGAGAAAGAAAAACAAGTAAAATAAAATCAATTGTCATACTGAAAATCCAAGTAACATATTGTTGTTTAATCTTTGAAAGGGAAAAAATTCCAATGATGAAACTAGTGTTCAAAAGCTAAGAACTCATTACCAAATAATACATCTGACTAATTTATATGAACACATCGACCGGTCCATGGTGATTTCTTGGGTGAATGACTCTAAAGATCCATATCCCATATTCCAAAATTTGCTCTTAAGGGCACCCTTACCGCCGTGAAACCCAAAAAAGTCCGAACCAGGACCTATCTGAATCCCACGAGGCTTATCCATCTAGTTTCGATTTTAGCATGTTAATTTCTTTAAGATTTTAAAGTTTGGGGCATGATATTGGACAAATATTCTGGTACCATACGGAGTGAATAAAACATCAGTGGAAGTCTTTAAATTCAATCAATGAATCCATAACACACAAGTGCCATAGGGATCCAAATATCTAGAAAATAACTCCCAACATAGTTCAGAAATAGCAAGCAAAGGAGGAAACTTTGAGAAACCAGAAAAAATAGTCCAATCAATGATCATATTGTATATGCAAGCAACAAAGGAGACAAAAATATGCAAATGTGATGCAATATCGCCCTGCTGTGCAGCCTTGATTCTCACACACTGGTACCACGACCAATAAATGTACCTAAGCTTGAACAAATTAGTGAAAACAACAGGATGAGATTACAAGAATCTCAGTGGGTCATAGCATCATAAGATCTACAAAAATATTAAACAAACATCTCCCAAACAACATCAGATCATCCCTACACATCTAAAGGTATCACGTAATTCAAGAATCAATCAAAGGTTAAGGCCGAAACTAAGGCTGAGGGTGGACTGCAAACACTTCCGAAAGTCAGAAGTACACAGGCAGGTAAATCATCAATCAATATTCCAAGGCTTCACTGCACAAAGGGTAAAAGGGTTAACACACAAGCTAATCAGCAAGCCTATTCATCTTGTCACACAAGGACAAGGGCATCTAAACCACATAAGGATAAGGGCATCTAAACCACATAAGGATAAGGACATCTTACCACATAAGGACAAGGCATCTAGCCAAACATGGACTAGAATTTTGTGTGTTTTCTATATAAAATTTTGGTGTAGCTGACTTCCTATTTATATAAGATGGTTATGAGATTATAATCCCTATCTTCAAGGCTTAATTAAAGTAAGATAATTATTAGCATTATATTCTGTAATTATCTCCCTTTAAACTTAGAGTTTTTATTTCCTAAGGTAATTATCAACCAATAAAGAATCAATTTAAAGGGAACTAATACCAAAAATGATTACTAGACATCCTTTACCAATTTTGGCCATCACACATCCTTTTCTTCAGGAGCAAAATGGTCTTTTTCACATGCACTGGATTCTGGACTTCTAGGACTCAAAATTGAGGGTCTTACATGAATGGAATGGTAATTTAGGTTGTTTCTTGCAAAGTTCTTAGCTATCACATCACACATCTCAGGGGAAGGCACCTGCAGCATCCAATCACTGGTTTCTGATAGGTTTGGTGAGTGAAACTGGTAAGGAAATAGAGTATTCACTTGGTTAATAAGTATGCATTCTTGGTTGGGTTTTGTCTTTGCCTTATGATGTTATAGCTTCTTTGTGAGACCCCAAATTTTGAGTTTTAGAGGTCCAAAAGCCAGTGTAGGTGAAAAGACCATTTTACCCCTGAAGGAATGGATGTGTGATGGCAAAAAATAGTATAGAATGTTTAGTAATTATTTATGGTATTAATTCCCTCTGATTTTGTTCTTTATTGGTTGCTAGTTACCTTAGAAAATAAAATCCCTAAAATTAAGGAAAGATAATTATAGAATTTAATTATGATAATTATCTAACTTTAATCCAATCTTTAAAGTAGGGGAATTAATCCCATAACCACCCTGTATAAAGAGGAAGCCGGAGACACTTAAACCTTACACAAAAAATACACAAAATTTGTCCAACCTAAAACCCTACACCTCCCTATTGCTTTCGAAATTTGCTTGAACTTTAAAATAGCATAACTCTCTCACCATTTGTCAGATTCTTGGAAATAATAGCTTGTTGGAAAGTTCTTTCCATCCACTACCCCAAAATATTGAGTTTTTTTGTCTTGAGGTTAATATTTTCTTATCGTAATTTAGGTCATAATTCGGCGGGATTGGTTCCAAAATTATATAATTCTGCTTTCAATTGATTTCTTTTATTATTCCTCTTGTTTGTATAATTGTTTAGCATCCAGTCATGTTATAAAATCATGAATTCCTACTTTGAATCTTCTCTATGCAAGAAATCTGTATGCCTTACCCTTACCTTATTATTGCTTATCTTGATCAATTGATTAACCTATTGGATTGTGATCTTGTTTCTTTTGACTGTACATGTTATAAACACCTAATCCTTCCTTGTTAACATGAAATCGTAACCCTTATAACTTGTTAACATGAAATCGCAACCCTTATAACTTGTTAACATGAAATCGCAACCCTTATAACTTGTTAACATGAAATCGCAACCCTTATAACTTGTTAACATGAAATCGCAACTTTCCCTATTGCCCTATTGTTAATGCAGAAAATTATATGTTGATTAGGAATGGTAACTCAGGTTGTTTATTGTTAATTTCTTGCCTATCACATCACAGATCCTAAGATAGGTTTGGTGAGTGTAATTGGTAAGGAAATAGGGTTTTTACTTGCCTATTGGATATACAAACTTAGTTTGGTTTTTTCTTTACCTTGTGATGTTATAGGTGATTTGGAAATATTAAATAAAGGAAAAGAAATTGCTTCTTGTTCAGAGACAAGAGAAGTATGATCCTTGCCTCATCGGTTTCTCTAGAGATCCTTTTGTTTGCTTATTGATTTCGGTAGTTATGCTTGTGTTAATGTATGAACATATGTGTGAGATAGTATTTGCATTAGTTACAGATTGATTTGAGGCTTATCTAGGCTATACTGAATTATTTGAGATAGGTTATGAGTGTCTAGCTTGTATGCATTGTGCGTTATGACATGATTGAGGATACCCTATGGTGGTATTTTGCTTATATATGTTTGTGTGTCAAGATCTTATTCCGGTGGCCATTCGGGATAAGGACTGATGCTCTTTGGGAGAGAAGAGGTTCTTACTGGTATGGGAGTTGTATGGGTGGCAATCCCCAGCCTAGGCGCACTGGATGCCTAGTCCTTGTGTGGTTAGACGCCTTGTCCTTGTGTGGCAACATGCCCTTATCCTTGTGTGGTTTGGATGCCTTTATCCTTGTGTGGTTTGGATGCCCTTGTCCTTATGTGGCTTGGATGCCTTGTCCTTGTGAGACAAGATGAATAGGCTTGCTGATTAGCTTGTGTACTAACCCTTTTACCCTTTGTTCAGTGAATCCTTGAACAACACAAGTGGAAAAGGATGGACTTTTCCTATTGCCGAGATGATTGATGAGTTTTACCGGCCTGTGTACTTTTTATTTTCGGAAGAGGATGGATTTTTCCTATTGCTGAGATGATTGATGAGTTTTACCGGCCTGTGTACTTCTGATTTTCGGAAGTGTTTGTAGTCCACCCTCAACCTTAACTTTCGGCTCTATCCCTTTTTGATTGATTCTTGAATTGCGTGATATTCCTTAGATGTGTAGGGATGATCTGATATTGTTTGGGAGATGTTTGTTTAAGATTTCTATAGATCTTATGATGTTGTGACCCTACTGAGATTCTTGTTGTGAGACCTAGCCCGTAGGGGAGTCTGTGATACCAAATCCCACATTAGAAAGGAGTGGGGAAGGTCTTGGGCTTATATGTCATATGTGATGGTATCATTTGTAACGAGAAGCATCTTTTGGGCTATGTGGTTAGAAGCCTAACTCAGCATTGTAGTTGTGATCTATCAAGTGCACATACACGTTCGGGCCCACTGGGCCGAGGATCCGGAGGCCGGGTAGTGACAAATGGTAGCGGAGCCGATCTCACTCCCTCTTCTGTGTGGGCTTGGGCCGTGTTGTGTGTTCATGTTTGAGCTTGTGTGTTTGAGTCCCAGTCAGTTATATTTGGGCTCCCCTCGTGAGGACACGAGATCTATAAAGAGGGGAGATTGTGAGATGTAGCCCGTAGGGGGGGGTCTATGATACCCAATCCCATATCGGAAAGGAGTGAAGGAGGTCTTGGGTTTATATGTGTTGTGTGATGGTATCATTTGTAACAAGATGCATCTTTTGGGCTATGTGGTTAGAAGCCCTTCTTAGCATTGCAGTTGTGATCCATCATGCGCACATACACATTCGGGTCCACTGGGCTAAGGGGCTAGGGGCCTGGTCATGACACTTGTAATCTCATCTTGTTGTTTTCACCATTTTTCAGGCTTAGGTACATTCGCTGTTTGTGGTACCAGTGTGTAAGATCAAGGCTGCATGGCGGGGCGATATTGCATCATATTTTTATTTCTGCTTTCTTGGTTGCTTGCGTATATAATATGAACTTGATTGGACTATTTTCTGGTTTTTCAAGTCCCTCCTTTGCTTGTTTGTTTCCGAATTATATTGGAGGTTTACTTGTTGAATTTTTATATCTCTATGGGACTTGTGTGTTGTGGTTCCAATTATTTAATTTAAAGACTTCCGCTGATGTATTTATTCACTCCGTATGATACCAGAATTCTTGTCCAATATCATGCTCCAAACTTTAAAATCTTAAAGAAATTAATATACTAAAATCCGAACTAGATGGATAAGCCTTGGGGGATTCAGATAGGTCCTAGTTTAGGCTTGTTTGGGTTTCACGGCGGTAAGGATCCCATTAGGAGCAAGTTTGGAATATAAGATTTGGGTCCTGACATGATGCCCTAATGCACATTTTGTTTCAACTGTCAAAACGACATTGACCCCTGTCGTTTTGACCCTAAATTCTAATATTATTATAATATTATATAATAATATATTTTTTAATACCTCTATACCATTTATGGACCTATCCAAGGTCCTAAATTTCCAAACCATCATTAAATCTTATCTCACTATATTTCAATCATCGATTTCATAATTATCCAAAATTTTTAATAAATGCATTAATTCCTAAAAATAAAATTTGACTTATTATTTTTCATCTGTCTAAAACTACTGGCTAAGGCCCATTGTCATAAAAGATTTTGATTGGGCTTTCCGGCTCATGTAATTTGAAATTTCCAAATTCTCATATGTGTCTTGGGCACTTGTAATATATGCAACCAAAAGAAACAAAATCCGAATCCAATAGGTTAATTAGTTGATCAAGATAGGCAAAAAATAGGGCAAAGGTAGGGCATGCCGATTTCATGTATAGGGAAGATTCAAAGGATGATAAACAATCATGCAAACAAGAGGAACAACAACAGAAAATCAATTGAAGGTAGAATCATAAAATTTTGAAAACTAATCTCGCCGAATTATGTCCTAAATTATGACAAATAAAAACTAACCTACACTCTAAAACCCCAATATGGTTGGTTAGAGGACAGAAAGAACTTTCCAACAAATGATGAGAGAGTTATGCTATTTTGAAGTTTAAGCAGATTTCGGCAGCAATAGGGAGGTGTAAGGTTTTTGGTTGGACGAATTTTGTATATTTTTTGTGTAAGGTTTAAGTGTAGCCGGCTTCCTCTTTATATAGGGTGGTTATGAGATTAATTTTCCTACTTTAAAGGTTAGAATAAAGTAAGATAACTATCAGAATTAAATTCTGTAATTATCAACCAACAAAGAACCAAATCAAAGAGAATTAATACCAGAAATAATTACTAGAAATTCCATATCATTTTTGGCCATCACACATCCATTCCTTCTGGGACAAAATGCTCTTTTCACCTGCACTAGCTTTTGGACTTCTAGGACACAAAATTCGAGAACTCATATCCTCCCTTCCTTATAAGAGTTTCGTCCCCGAAATTTCTGCACTAGTACCTAAGCAAACAGGTAAGGAAATTTTGGACTGATAGATTCCTCGGTCTCGCATGACTGTTCCTCGATTTGGCAGTTTGGATTCTTGCGAATAATAGCTTGTTCAAAAGCTCTCTTCATTCTCATTCCCTAAATCTAGTGTTTTTCATCTGGAGGTTAGTTTTTCTTTGTTTAAAGTTAAATCGTGTTTCGGCAGAATTGCCAAAATCTGCTTGAACTTCAAAATAGCATAACTCTCTCATCCTTCGTCGGATTCTTGTGAATAATAACTTGTTGGAAAGCTCTTGCCGTTCACCATCCATCCATCTTGGGGTTTTCTTTCTGGATTTTAGTTTTTCTTTGCCTTAATTTAGGTCGAAATTCGGCTAGATTAGGTTTCAAAATTGTGTGATTTTTTCTTCAATTGATTTCTGTTATTGTTCCTCTTGTTCGTATGATTGTTTAGCATCCATTTATAATTTTAAAATCATGAATTCATCCTTTGAATCTTCCCTATTCATGAAATCAGCATGCTCTACCTTTTCCCTATTGATGCCTATCTTGATCAACTGATTAACCTATTGGATTCTGACCTTGTTTCTTTTGATTGTTCATGTTATAAACACCTATTCCTTTCTTAACTTCATGAAATCACAACCCCTAATCTCTATAATGTTGAAATCGCAAGTTTCTCTATAAACCTTAAGGTGTTGCTGAAATTTATATATATTGAATTAGGATGAAATATCAAATGGATTCTTACTGAGTTATTGGCCATCACATCATGCATTCAAGGGAAAGATATTGTTGCATCCGGATCGCTGGATTTAGGTAGGTTATGTGAGACCCCAAATTTTGAGTCCTAGAACTCCAGAAGCCAGTGCAGGTGAAAAGACAATTTTGCCTCTGAAGGAAAGGATGTGTGATGGCCAAAATTGGTAAGAATGGTATGGTAGTTAATTCTGGTATAAATTTCCTTTAATCTAAGTACTTATAGATAGATAATTGCCTTAGAGATTAAAATCCCTAAGAATAGGGGAAGATAATTAAAGAATTTAATTATCTTGTAATTATCTTATTTTTAATAAAATCTTAAAAGTAGTAATCATAATTCTATACCCATTCATTATAAATAGGAAGCCAACCTCACAAAAATCATTCAGAGAAAACATACAAAATTCGTATAAGCCTAAAACCCTACACCTCCCTATAGCCACCAAAATTCGTTGAAACTTTAAACCAGCATAACTCTCTCATCGTTCATCAGATCCCTGAAAATAATAGCTTGTTGGAAAGATATCTTCATTCTCTTTCCGAAAATATTTGGTTTTTTGTCAGGAGGTTAGTATTTCTTTCTCTAAAGATAAGTTAAAAATCGGCGGCGGAATTAGGTTTTTGCCAAACTTTTTTGAACTTCAGAATGGCATAACTCTCTCATCGTTTGTTGGATCCCTAAAAATAATAGCTTTATGGAAAGATATTTTTATCCTCTTTCCAACCATATATTTTTGTTTGTTTTTACGTAAATATTTACTTGTCTAAGGTTAAGTTGAAAATCGGCGACAGAATTAGGTTTCTTTTTAGATTTCTACAGTTTTTGTTTTCGATTGATTTCTGTTGTCGTTTTGCATGTTCTTATGATTTCTTAGCATCTATTCATGATGTATAATCATGAATTTTCTTCTTTTATACTTCTCTATGCTTAAAGTCAAAATTATCCTATGCCCTACTTTTAGTGATGAAATTTGCATAGTTAATTGGAATGATAATTCAGGTTGAATCTTATTAAATTCCTGGCTATCACATCACAAATCCAAGGGGGAGGCACCTGCAGCATCTGATCATTGGTTTCTGATAGGTTTGGTGAGTGGAATTGGTAAAGAAATAGGGTATTTAATTGATTATTTAATATGCATGCTTAGTTTGTTTTCGTTTTTGCCTGGTGATAATATAGGTGGTTCGAAATTACCTAATAAAGGCAAAGGAGTAGCTTCTTATTCAGAGACAAGAGAGGTAGGATTTACGCCTCATCGGTTTCTCCAGAGACCCCTATTATTTTCTTGATGTTTTTGTTACCTGCCCTTATTGTGTTACATGCGATTGGATTATAGGGTGAGAGTATGAAATTCGGAATCAGATATGGATCTCATAGGCTATAACGAATCCCTGAATTAAGTATTGAGTGCCTGGGTTGCATATGTTATATGAATTGAATATGCTGAAAGTGTTCTGACATGATTGAGGATACCCTATTGTGGGATTATGCTTTGTACTTGCTTGTGTGTGCTTGTACGTGTTTGTGTGTCAGGATCCTTTTCCGGTGGCCATTCGGGGTAAGCGTTGATGCTCCTAGGGAGAGGAGAGGTTCTTACTAGTATGGGAGTTTTATGGGTGGCAAACCCCAGCATGCACGCGCTGGATATTTGTCCTTGCAAGGCCGGAACCTTGTCCTTGCGAGGTTTGGGATGCCCTAGTCCGTGTGTGGATTAGGAAGACTTGTCTTTGTGTGGCAAGGCGACTTATCCTTGCAAGGCAAGATGAATAGGCTTACTGATTAGTTTGTATGTTAACCATCTACCCTTTGTGCAGTAAGCCTTGGACAACACAAGTGGAAGGGGATGGCCTTTCTTCTTCATTGCTGAGAGTAATCTGATGAGTTCTACCTGCCTGTGTACTTCTGATTTTTCGGAAGTGTTTGTAGTCCTCCCTCAACCATAGATTCGACCCTAACCTCTTTTTAATTGATTCTTGAATTGCGTGATCCCCTTTAGTTGTTTAGGAATGATCTAATGTGAATTGGGAGATTTGTGTTTAGGATTTCTGCAGATCTTATGATGCTGTGACCCTACTGAGATTATTGTAATCTCATATCGTTATTTCTACCATATTTCAGGCTTAGGTACATCCACTGTCCGTGGTACCAGTGTGTGAGTTCAAGACTACACGGCGGGAAGATATAGCATCACATTTACATACTTGTTTACTTGCGTATATAACATGAATGATTAGGCTACTTTTCGTTTTATTTTAAAAACCCTCTTTTGCTTACTATTTCTGAAATATGTTGGAAGATTTCTTGCTGGTTAATTAGATCCCTATAGGACTTGTGTGTTATGAACCCAATGATTTAATCCGTAGACTTCCGCTGATAATTTATTCACTCTGTATGTGACCAGAATGTATGTCCAATATCATGCTCCAATTGTTGTTAAAAATTGAAATAAACATTCTAAAAGTCGGAAGTTAATGGTAAAGCCTGGTGAGATTCAGATAGATCATAGGTGTCATTTAGGCTTATTTGGGTTTCACGGTGGTGATGACCTTACTAGGAGCAAATTGTAATAGTTACGAATTGGGGTCGTCACAGGTTAATTGGTAAGGATTCCCAATGCCTTTGGTTTTTAATTGTAACCACCCCAATTCCTACCTATTAATATTTGTTCCAATGAAGGTCATTACCGCCGTGAAACCCAAACAAGCCCAAAGACACCTAGGACCTATTTGAATCTCACCAGGCTTACTCACTAAATTTTCGACTTTTAGCATGTTCATTCTACATGTTTAGTAATAGCTGCAGCATGATATTGGACAATCATTCTGGTATCATACAGAGTGAGTAAAAACATCAGCGAAAGTCTTTAAATTAAATCACTAGATTCATAACACATAAGTCCCGTAAGGATCCAAATATCCAGCAAGAATTCCTCCAACATATTTGAAAATAACAAGCAAAGGAGGAATCTTAAAATAAACCAGAAAGTAGTCCAATTTTTATTCAAGTTATATGCGCAAGTAATCAAGGAACAGGTATGCAAAAGTGATGCGATATCACCCCGTCGTACAACCTTGATCTCACACATTGGTACCATGAGCTGTGAATGTGCCTAAGCCTGAAAAAAATAGTGAAAACAACGGAATGAGATTATAAGAATCTCAGTATGGTCACAACATCATAAGATCTGCAGAAACCATAAACATAAATCTCCTAAACAACATCTGATCATTCCTATGCAACTAAAAGGGATTCATGCAATTCAAAGATTCAATTAAAAAAGATAGGGCCGAATCTAAGGCTGAGGGGGACTACAAACACTTTCGAAAAGTATCAGAAGTACATAGGCAGGCAGAACTCATCAGATTGTTCTCGGTAATGAAGAACAAAAGGCAATCCCCTTCCACCTGTGTTGTCCAAGGCTTACTGCACGAAAATTAATTGGTTAACACACAAACTAATCAGCAAGCCTATTCATCTTGCCACACAAGGACAAAACATCCGAAGCCACACAAGAACAAGGGCATCCCAAACCACACAATTATAAGAGCTTCCCAAACCTCACAAGGATAAGGGGTTCCTGCCACACAAGGACAGGGCTTCTGGCCACACAAGAACCAGACATCCAGCAAGCTCTTGCTGGGATTTGCCACCCATATGACACCCAAACCAGTAAGAACCTCCCCTCTCACTAGGAGCATCAGCGCTTACCCCGAATGGCCACCAGAAAAGGATCCTGACACACAAACACGTACAAGCACACACAGGCTGTAACGACCCCAATTCCTAACTATTCTTAATTGCTCCGATTAAGGTCATTACCACCGTGAAACCCAAATAAGCCTCAACGACACCTAAGACCTATTAGAATTCCACAAGGCTACTCATAAGATACCGATTTTAAACTTGTTTATTTTGTTGCTTATCAATCAATTGGAGAATGAAATTGGACACATATTCTAGTAACATACGAAGTAAATAAAAACATCAGCGGAAGTCTTAAATTAATCCATTGGGTTCATAACACACAAGTCCCATAGGGATCCAAATAACCAGCAAGAAATTCTTTACAAGTTTCGGAAATAGCAAGCAAAGAAGAGTGCTTAAAATAAACCAGAAAGATGCCCAATCATTCATGTTATATGCGCAAGTAACAAGTATGCAAATATGATGCAATATTGTCCCGTCGTGCAGCCTTGATCTCACACACTGGTACCACGAACAGTGAATGTACCTAAGCCTGAAAAATGGTAAAAACAACGATATGAGATTACAAGAATCTCAGTAGGGTCACAGTATCATAAGATCTACAGAATCCCTAAACACAAATCTCCCAATTCACATAAGATCATCCCTAAACAACTAAAGGGGATTACGCAATTCATAAATAATTCAACAAGGGTTAAATCCGAATCAATGGCTGAAGGAGGACTACAAACACTTCCGAAAGGTCAGAAGTACACAGTCAGGTGAAACACATCAGAATTGACCTCGGCAATGAATAAGAAAGGTCATCCCCTTCCAACTGTGTTGTCCAAGACTTACTGCACAAAGGGTAGATGGTTAACACGCAAATTAAATAGTAAGTCTTTCATCTTGTCTACGTCATAGACAAGTCGACTAGTTTCACACGGACAAGTCTTCCCTGGTCACATACCTACCAGGGTATCCCAGGTCACATACCTACCAGGGCTTCCTGCTCGACTAGTCACACACTGACAAGTCTTCCCTGGTCACATACCTACCAGGGCATCCCAGATCTCGCAATATAAGGACTTCCTGTCTCGCAAGACAGGGATCCGGCCTCGCAAGGACAGATATCCAGCGCTAGTTTGCTAGTTCACCTCCCATACAACTCCCACAAATCGGTAAGAACCTCTCCTCTCCCTAGGAGCATCAGTTCTTACCCTGCGTGGCCACCGGAACAGGATCCTGACACACAAACACGTACAAGCACACACAGGCAAGTACAAAGCATAATACCACAACAGGGTGTCCTCAATCACGTCAGGAAAAAATTAACACATCCAATTTGTATAACAATAGCATCCCAGGCACTCAATTCCTAACTCAGGGGTTCGATATAGCCTAGGAGATCCATATCTCATTCCGAATTTCATATCCACACCCAACAATCCAATCGCAAACAATACAACAAGGGCAGGTAACAAAAACATCAGATAAGAGCAGGGGTTTTGGAGAAACCGATGAGGCGTAGATCCTACCTCCCTTGTCTCTGAACAAGAAGCTAATCCTTTGCCTTTCTTAGGTAATTCTGAACCACCTAAATTATCACCAGGCAAAAACAAAAACAAACTAAACATGCATATTCAATAATCAATTGAATACCTTATTTCCTTACCAATACCACTCACCAAACCTATCAGAAACCAGTGATCAGATGCTGCAGGTGCCTGCCCTTTGCATGTGTGATGTGATAGCGGGAAACTTAACAATAATTAACCTGAATTTACCATTCTAATTAACTATGCAAAACCTGTCGCTAAAAGTAGGGCATAGGACGGTTTCGTCTTAACCAACAACGAAATATTTACATACAGGCTGCGATTTATATATTTTTGAAACGAGAATGAAAATATTTTTCCAACGACATATTATTTGCAAGATTCCAACAAAAGAGTAGAAAGTTATGCTATTTTTAAGTTCAAAAAGATTTGGCGGAAACCTAATTCCCCCGCCGATTTTCAAAGTAACTTTAGACAAAGAAATACTAACCTCCTGACGAAAAACAAACAATGGATGGAAACAAGATGAAGAGAGCTTTCCAACAAGCTATTACTCGCAGAGATCCAACGATCGATGAGTGAGTTATGCTGGTTTGAAGTTTCTGCAAATTATGGTGGCTATAGGGAGGTATAGGGTTTTAAGCCTATACGAAATTTGTAGGTTTTCTATGAATAATTCTTTGTGAGGTTGGCTTCCTATTTATAATGAGTGGGTATAGAATTATAATTACCACTTTAATCACTTTATCTAAATAGGATAATCTACCAGATAATTAGATAACTAAACTCTAAACTATTTAATTATCTTCCCCTATTTTTAGGGACTTTAATCTATAAGGCAACTATCTAACCTTAAGGATGATTCCTAAGGCAATTACTCATCTACAAGAACCTAGATCTAAAGGAATTTGAAACAAATTAATTACTAAACAATCTTACCAATTTCGGCCATCACACATCCTTTCCTTCAGAGGCAAAATCGTCTTTTCACCTGCACTGGCTTCTGGACTTCTAGGACTCAAAATTCAGGATCTTACATCCTCCCCTCCTTATAAGAATTTTGTCCTCGAAATTTTCAACATAAGTACCTAATCAAACAAGTAAGGAAATTTTTCATGCATAGACTCCTCAATTTCCCAAGACTGCTCCTCAATTTGGCCATTACGCCAAACAACTCGTACCATAGGCACGCTTCGACTGCGAAGCTGTCGAACTGACCGATGTAGTATGGCAACTGGCTGTACGGGATAGGATAGGTCTTCAACTTCAACTGGCGGTTCTTTAAGCATATGAGCAGGATCTCATATATATACTTTCTCACCTCCTTGATTCTTTCTCTCTTGATATGGCCATGGTTTTGCATTAGGCTTTAACTCAATTTTTAGATCAGGATTCACAGTGTCATTCCTGAAGTCATACTCCTCCAACATTGGATAATCCAAAGCATTTGGCTAGCACCGCTGTTTCACATTCTCAACCTGAGAAGGATCAATCTCAAGGAGTGTGTTTCTTTATCTTCTGCAGCAGCTGCGAATTCTGCTTGATTTATCAACCCATCATGAACATTAGAAACTTCTGCCACAGCTTTGCTGATAGTAAATCCATCTTGCCCGTATGAACTCTCAGATATCAGCCTTGCTTTAAAAAATAACATCATCCTTGAGCAATTTCTTCAGAACCTCTGTAAACGGAGATTCCACAAAATACTGATTCTTCTTAAGCACGAGTTTCACTATCCCATAATTTGAAGTAGAACTGTGAATGAAATCGATCATTTCCTTCGGCAGTTTTGTCTTGGACAGCTTACTCAAGACAGCGATTATAGTCTCCGTCTCCACCCCAACCGAAACTGCTGCGTACAAGGAATGCGGAGTCAAATTGTTCCCATGCATAGACTCCGGCCTTCTCAATAGCTGTAGGATGCGCCAGATGGTAAAGGTATCCCTACTCTGGAACGACTTGCGGTGCTTCCCCAGGTAAACCTTGCCGTCGACCATCACCAGCCTGAAAGTGGCAGTTCTCAGCAGCACGATTGCTCTCCCCTCTGACAGCTTTGTATGCTTTCTTGGCTGCTTCTTCATCTTCCGCGCCTTCTTTTTCCACCATACAAATTTATCTCTTTGTTCACGAGTCTCAGAAACTCTTCCCACTCCATGCTAACTAAAGAAGCAGAACCTAGAACAGCCAATGCACGACTTGGTCCACAGAGCTGTTCATGCTTCTTCAACGTTTTTGCTTCCACTTGTTCCTGTGCTCCTCTAGCTGTTGGAATACTCATCTCTTCTAAAACCACGTCCTTTTTGGTTGTCAACAGATTCCCTCATCTTTGCCTGCTCCTCTTCCTCTTCTTGCCTTTATCTCTTTGTCTCTATCAGCAGCCAACGATGCGAGATACTCATCATCCTGCTGTTCACGGATCAAGCGCTGAGCTTGCAAAGATGGGGATGGAGGGCGAGGTGCAGGCTTGGGATAATGGTCATTGGATTGAATTGGCTCTTCTTGCTTAACTTGTTGTTGTTTGGTCTGACTCTCAGACCTACCCCGTTGGTCCTTTTGTTGCCACGAGCGTGCCATACTACACGATTACACCTTTACTACTCAACATATACTAAATACAATACTAGTAAAAAGAGTGGTAGCTGGTGGAGAGGCAAGCACCGGATGATACGCATATGCTGGAAAACAGTATACAAGTTTTCGGAAATCACATGCAAACATGCAAAGGTATTTTTTTGGCAATTCCAACAATACTTAAAGAAATCAAATATCAAGCAAGCAGAGACTCACACATCATCCACATTCCATAATTTACATCATCAATCACATGCATATACATTCAGTAATGACAAGAAAGATATATGAAGGCATATGAACAAACAACACATTAGTTTATTATTCCTATCACCTAAACCTTTCAGTATTAGCCCCTAGGTGAGTGAGTGTGTGCCCATGTTCTTACCTGAAATCACCAAAATCAACAAATAAAATAGCATATAACAAATTAAATTTCCTAAACCATTCTCCACTACCAAACTTGTAACGACCCCAATTCCTAACTATTTTTAATTGCTCCGATTAAGGTCATTACCGCCGTGAAACTCAAATAAAACTAAACGACACCTAAGACCTATTAGACTTCCACAAGGCTACTCATAAGATACCGATTTTAAACTTGTTTATTTTGTTGCTTATCAATCAATTGGAGCATGATATTGGACACATATTCTGGTAACATACGGAGTAAATAAAAACATCAGCGGAAGTCTTAAATTAATCCATTGGGTTCATAACACACAAGTCCCATAGGGATCCAAATAACTAGCATGAACTTCTTCACAAGTTTCGGGAATAGCAAGCAAAGAAGAGTGCTTAAAATAAACCAGAAAGATGCCCAATCATTCATGTTATATGCGCAAGTAACAAGTATGCAAATGTGATGAAATATCGTCCCGCTGTGCAGCCTTGATCTCACACACTGCTACCATGAACAGTGAATGTACCTAAGCCTGAAAAATGGTAAAAATAACGATATGAGATTACAAGAATCTCAGTAGGGTCACAGCATCATAAGATCTACAGAATCCCTAAACACAAATCTCCCAATTCACATAAGATAATCCTTAAACAACTAAAGGGGATCACGCAATTCATAAATCATTCAACAAGGATTAAGGCCGAATCAATGGCTGAGGGAGGACTATAAACACTTCCGAAAGGTCAGAAGTACACAGGCAGGTGAAACACATCAGAATTTCCCTCGGCAATGAATAAGAAAGGCCATCCCCTTCCACCTGTGTTGTCCAAGACTTACTGCACAAAGGGTAGATGGTTAACACGCAAACTAAATAGTAAGTCTTTCATCTTGTCTACGTCATAGACAAGTCGACTAGTCTCACACGGACAAGTCGACTAGTCTCACACGGACAAGTCGACTAGTCTCACACGGACAAGTCTTCCCTGGTCACAAACCTACCAGGGCATCCCAGGTCACATACCTACCAGGGCTTCCTGCTCGACTAGTCACACACTGACAAGTCTTCCCTAGTCACATACCTACCAGGGCATCCCAGATCTCGCAAGATAAAGGCTTCCTGTCTCGCAAGACAGGGATCCGGCCTCGCAAGGACAGATATCCAGCGCTAGCTTGCTGGTTCACCTCCCATACAACTCCCACAAATCGGTAAGAACCTCTCCTCTCCCTAGGAGCATCAGTTCTTACCCTGCATGGCCACCAGAACAGGATCCTGACACACAAACACGTACAAGCACACACAGGCAAGTACAAAGCATAATACCACAACAGGGTATCCTCAATCACGTCAGGAAACAATCAACACATCCATTTCATATAACAATAGCATCCCAGGCACTCAATTCCTAACTCAGGGGTTCGATATAGCCTAAGAGATTCATATCTCATTCCGAATTTCATATCCACACCCTACAATCCAATCGCAAACAATACAACAAGGGCAGGTAACAAAAACATCAGATAAGAGCAGGGGTTTCTGGAAAAACCGATGAGGCGTAAATCCTATCTCCCTTGTCTCTGAAGAAGAAACTAATGTTTTTCCTTTCTTAGGTAATTCCGAACCACCTAAATTATCACCAGGCAAAGATAAAAACAAACTAAGCATACAAATTCAATAATCAATTGAATACCTTATTTCCTTACCAATTCCACTCACCAAACCTATCAAAAACCAGTGATCAGATACTGCAGGTGCCTCCCCTTTGGATGTGTGATATGATAACCAGAAATTTAACAAGAATTAACCTGAATTTACCATTCCAATTAACTATGCAAAACCTGTCGCTAAAAGTAGGGCATAGGACGGTTTCGTCTTAACCAACAACGAAATATTTACAAACAAGCTGCGATTTATATATGGTTGACAAGACAATGAAAATATCTTTCCAACGACATATTATTTTCAAGATTCCAACAAACGAGTAAAAAGTTATACTATTTTTAAATTAAAAAAGATTTGGCGGAAACCTAATTCCGCCGCCTATTTTCAAAGTAACTTTAGACAAAGAAATACTAACCTCTTGATGAAAAAAAAACAATTGTTGGAAAGAGGATGAAGAGATCTTTCCAACAAGCTATTACTCGCAGAGATCCAACAAACGATGAGTGAGTTATGCTGGTTTGAAGTTTCTGAAAATTATGGTGGCTATAGGGAGGTATAGGGTTTTAAGCCTATACGAAACTTGTAGGTTTTCTATGAATAATTATTTGTGAGGTTGGCTTCTTATTTATAATGAGTGGGTATAGAATTATAATTAACACTTTAATCACTTTATCTAAATAGGATAATCTACCAGATAATTAGATAACTAAACTCTAAACTATTTAATTATCTTCCCCTATTTTTAGGGACTTTAATCTATAAGGCAACTATCTAGCCTTAAGGATGATTCCTAAGGCAATTAATCATCTACAAGAACCTAGATCTAAAGGAATTTGAAACAAATTAATTACTAAACAATCTTACCAATTTTGGCCATCACACTTCCTTTCCTTCAGGGACAAAATCGTCTTTTCACCTGCACTGGCTTCTGGACTTCTAGGACTCAAAATTCAGGATCTTACACAGGCAAGCACAAAGCATAATCCCACAATAGGGTATCCTCAATCATGTTAGAACACAGTCAGCAAGTTCAATACACATCACACATGCACTCTAGGCATTCCTAACCTACCTTAAAGGATTCGGTATAGCCTAGAAATTCCTCAACTCAATCCGAAACTCAAGCATGCATTATTTAATATGAATTCGCACACAGTTTCACAATCATAGGTACCGAAATCAATTAAGCAAACAACGAGGTCTTTGGAGAAACCGATGAGGCATAGATCCTACCTCTCTTGTCTCTGAACAAGAAGTTATTCCCCTGCCTTTATTCAATAATTCTACACTACCTATAGCATCACAAGGCAAAGCCAAAACCAAACTAAGTATGCATATCCAATCTCCAATTAAATACCCTATTTCCTTATCAATTCCACTTACCAAACCTATTAAAAACCAGTGATCAGATGCCGCAGGTACCTCCCCCTTGGATGAATGATGTGATAGCCAAGAACTTAACAAGAAACAACCTGAATTACCACCCCTAATTATCATACAATTTTCGGCACTAAGAATAGGGCAATAGAGAAAATTACGATTTCATGTTAACAAGTTGTAGGAGTTACGATCTCATGTTAACAAGGAAGGATTAAAGGCTTATAACATGTATAATAAAAAAAAACAAGATTAGAATCCAATAGGTTAATCAAATGATTAAGAAAGGCAACAATAGAGCAGTAGGGAAAAGGTAGGGCATACTGATTTTATGTATAGAAAAGATTCAAAGGATGAATTCATGATTGTTCAATATGAATGGATTCTAAACAATAATATGAATAAGGGCAACAACATCAGAGATCAACCAAAGACAGAATTATACAAATTTTAAAACCTAATTCCGTCGCCGATTTTCAACTTATCTTGTGAGGACCCGTTCCCGGTAAATGGGAACCTCACCGCCGTGCAACCCCGATCGACCCAACGTGTGGATCAATCGGAATCACACAAGGCTTACTGTAAAATCATTTCCAAATCTTGAAACTTTCCTTTGAAATTGAAGCATGGCATGTTATTATAAAAATTAGGCAAAATCATCATCGGAATTATTAGCGGAAGTCTTTTATCTCACACATATCAACCCACGATATAATTCTGCCACACATTTCACATAATATCGCACTGTCATTTAAACTTATGCAGTATAAAATTTAAATCCCAGATTCACACGTTTAGCATACATATGCACACGTCTAGAGTGTACCTACAACACAAATAATGCCGAGTGTCCAAAATGTGTGGAGTACAATGTCCAGCCCTACGACCAACAATGGAATAGTAACCTGGAAGCTGAACTGCTAGTCTCTCAATTTAGCTCTGAGAAAAATAATGGGAGGGGGTGAGATCAAAGGACCTCAGTGGGAGTACCGCGTCATAAGCACAACGTGGGAATAGAGGCAATTACTAAATCAGTTTACAAACCAAGTACGTAACACAATTGAGTCTCATGCTCATATATGCACATAATGAAATCCACAATGCACAGTGCACAATGCACGACGCGTGATTATCAAAACATTATGCAACGGCTAATATGACCAAAACCTACCGGGGCAGACACAAATCATTTCCGAATAATCCCCGCTAAAGGATCACCTGGAAGCCCATTGATGGTTTTAATTTAACAGTTACATATGTATTTAAACCCCTACCATAAAGGTTTTCCGAAACTGAATGGAAAAATCAAATTATCAGATTCCATCTCAGTTTCGTAGATACATGCATATAGCATTATGAGAACTGATCGTTTATAGTGCACTTGAGTAACCATTCATACAGATATATCCTTCATAACCCTCCAAGGTAAGCAACTGTCCCCTCAGCTGGGATCCCCATATACTTACCTAGCTTGATCAAGCATAGTTCGTCAATTCCAGTAAATCCCTAAGAAAATACTTATACTACATTGTTTAGGAAAAACTTGTAATGCATGCTATGTATTTATACCGTTCCACATCAGGCCGATCTCACATTTTTAACAAGTCTCCCTTGTGTTGCCACACACTCAATTACAAGCAGCAATCCACTCATGGCAACACAATGCACATCACACAGTCATCATGCTTAGTTTTGAACATATATTTAATGCGTTCCAAAGCATGACAAGCATTCATATGAGTCTAACATGATTAGTTATCAGAGTACCAGCAATGCCTCTATTCAAATCAAACCATGCAATCCAATTTTAATTAAACAAATCAACCAGTACGCATATGCAGATGAAACTTAAACTCCCACCTCTTGTCGCGCTGACGACGTACCAGCGACACCTTTGCCTTTCTCAGCTGCCGCAATATCATATATACACATAAGGCAATCATAGAACCGTAAGCTAATCTGAATTCAAGTGATCAGAAACTAAAACTGAAATTAAAACCTAAAGGACCCTCTCACAATTACCACTCAACACTCCTCTGCAATTGAACAATTTAACCACTCCATAAACTCGCAACCATTCCCCCTTAATCACAACTCTGACCAGCAAACATTCACACATTACAGTACCACCCAAGCAACCAATACACCCAATTCATCGAGAACTTTCGAATTCCACCCTCTGACACTGTTCACCCGAGAATTATACAAAGCTTTCAGGGTGTTTCCAGACACAATCACTCACTAAATTAGCTCAGCAACATTACTAGCAACCTAAAGAAACTAACTTACAAGCATGGAAGCAAGAATTAAACCACTTACCAGTAAACCCTCAATTTTTGTCCAGAATGAAAACAGTGTAGAAATCACTCCTACCCACCAAACTACCAGTGGAAACGAGTTGAAAACACTGGGGAAGTGTTAGGGTATGATCCCCTAACGATTTCTGAGGTAAAACTGAGTTGAAGGTGAATGTTGGTACTCTTGGATGGTGGAGAGGAAAGAAAAACGGGGAAAGGCATTTAGGGCAGATGAATTGAATGGTCTGCTGGGTTTAATGCACAAATGGAAAAACTTGGAAAGACTTAAGTGTAACTAATGGGTTAGCTAGTATATGAGCTGACACAATGGATTTGGGCTGAGACTTAATTGGGCTAAATCCCAAGCTCTACCAAGTACAAAAATTCTAATCTCACAGCCCGTATCTTTCCAAATGACCCGAATAAAATTTTGCGTAACAAGACGGGTGTCTAGGATTTCGGTTAATCAATTGGACTTATGAATAGTGTTTGGGCTTGATGAACAGTATTTGGGCTCGATGAATAGTAATCGACCCAAAATTTCATGGTCACTCAAAACGGGTAATAATCTGTCAAATTCCAGTTTCCACTGACTCAATCCTCAATCACGCATTCTAACGTACTCTCGATCACACCTAGACACCCTAAAACACTCAAACACGCTAAGGACTCCCTAAAGCTGAGGCACCCAACGTAAGAAAAAATTTACGAATCGAATCTGCATTCTATCGTAAGCTACTCTTAGAAGGGTGAGGTCTCACATATCTTCTGAGAAATAAATACTAATTTACAAAAACCAAAACAAATATTTTTGGAAAGAGGGTGAAGAGAGCTTTCCAACAAGCTATTATTTGCAGGAATCTGACAAACGATGAAAGAGTTATGCTACATTGAATTTCAAGAAGATTTTGGCACTTCGGCCGACTTTCGACTTATCTTACGAGAAATAAATACTAACCTCCTGATGCAAAACCAAAGATGGTTGGAAAGAGGATGAAGAGAGCTTCCCAACGAGCTATTATTTGCGGTCGTAACTATCGGGAAGCATATGTAACGACTTTCCCGTCTTGCATCAACACGCATCCAAGTCAAGATTTCGACGCATCGCTGTAAACCACATACTCCTTTCCGCAAATAGGTAAAGTAAGGATAGGTGCGGAAACTAACCGGTTTTTCAGTTCTTCGAAACTTCACTGGCATTTCTCGTTCCACATAAACGGCTCACTCTTGTGCATCAGTTTTGTCAATGATCAAGCAAGCGATGATAAATTTTCCACAAAGCGACGGTAGTATTCTGCTAATCCAAGGAAACTACGAACTTTGAACACAGTTTGCTGGGGTTCCCAGGCAATTACGGCTTCAATTTTTCTTGGATCAACTAACACACCTTGGATGGAAACAACATGGCCAAGGAAGCTAACTTCGCATAACCAGAATTCGCATTTGGAGTACTTTGTGAACAACCACCGATCCTTTAAAACATTCAGCACAATCTGCAAGTGCTTAGCATGCTTTTCTTCCGATTTTGAATAAATCAGAATGTCGTTGATGAAGACTATCACAAAATTATCCAGAAAATCATGGAACACACAATTCATCAAGTCCATGAACACAGATGGTGCATTGGTCAAATCAAATGGCATAACCAGAAATTCATAGTGGCCATATCGCGATCTGAACGTGGTCTTCGGAATATCAACATTACGAACTCGCAATTGATGGTATCCAGATCTGAGATCGATCTTGGCGAATGTGGCTGCACTCTGGAGTTGGTCGAACAAATTGTCGATTTGTGGCAAAAGGTACTTGTTCTTCACAGTCACACAATTTAGCTGACGATAGTTGATGCATGATCGCAGCGAACCATCTTTCTTCTTCACGAACAAGACAGGTGCTCCCAAGGTGACACACTAGGTCGGATGAAACCACGATCCAGCAAATCTTCCAATTGTGTTTTTAGTTCCTTCATTTCCGCAGGAGCCATACGGTACAAAGGAATAGAAATTGGATTCCTACCAGGCATTAACTCAATGCCAAATTCCATGTCCCTTACTGGTGGTAAACCGATTATGTCTTATGGAAATTCGCGAACCACCGGGACAGAATCCAGACCCGAGGATTCTTTGGAAATATCATGTACGTGCACGAGATATGCAGTACATCTTTTGCTGATTAGTCGCTTTGAATCAAGCTAGGATATCATGCAAGTTGGAACAACTTGTCTATCACCTTCAAAAGAGTACTCGGCACCATCAGGAAAAGTGAACCACACACGTTTGGTGAAACACTCCATACGGGCTTGATATTTCGCCAGACAGTCCATGCCTAAAATTACATCCAGCTCTTGGATGTCCAAAGGAATTAGATCCCCTTCAAGTACATTCGGACCCATACGTACAGCACAGCCGATGTAAACTAGATCACAAATTAGTTGCTCTCCCAAAGGAGTTAAAACCACAATAAGAGGAGTCAAAGGAGAAAGAGGTCGATCTGTGCGAAGTGCTATCCCTGAACATACAAATGATCTATTTGCTCCAGGATCTAATAATACTTTAGCATTTTGAGAAAAGACTAAAATAGTACCTGTCACCACATCAGGACTAGCCTCGACATTAGTTAGGGTGAATAGCCTCGTTGGTCTTGGTTACGTCTCACCTGTGGATCTGTTGGGTGATCCTCCTGGTGCGTGTGTTGGCGGTTTGGTGGGGTTAGCACACCCAGCTCGGCTGGCACTAGATGTGCCTATGATACGTCTCGGCTTTTGGCATTCCCGCTGAATGTGCCCCATTTTGCCACAATTATAACATCGATGTTGCTGAGTATTCCCCGTCGTTCCACTGGAAATTCGAACCAGAAAAGTTCTTCTTATTGTTACTTCCATTACCGTTAATTTTTGGAGGATAGGACCTGAAAGGATAGGGTCCTGTGCGCCGATTAAATTTCAAATCTCACTAGAAAGATCCACCACTAGTGGCTGCGGATGGCCTTTTAGTTTCCAGGATCTTTTCGGCTTCAGTCATGGCAACAATTAGTTCTTGCAAATTCTGTACTGGTGTCGTACCAACGATGGTTTTGAGTTCAGTACACAGCCCATCCTGAAATCGTCTCGCAAGCTGGTATGGTGAGCGATCCTCTTCAGGTGCAAATTGGGACAATTCCCTTATTGCCTTTTCATATTCCAGCACCGAACGGGTTCCCATTCAAGCTTGTAGAAAGCTTGTCGCTGCTCGCTTTTATGGAATCTCGTATAAAACCTTTCATCGAATTCATATCAAAATTCTTCCCATGTAGGTAGACGATCGCCAAATCGCAAGCTCACAGCTGTCCACCATGCGAGGGCTTCTCCCTCCAATATGAAAATGGTGATGGCTACCTTGTTATCATCAGAGATACGAAAAAACAAAGATACTCGGCACAAGGTGTCGATCCATTTGCGAGAGGCAGCAGCTCCGGCTGAACCATTGAAATCTTTACATCCCAACTATCGAGCTTCCTTCAACAGTTTTGTAATCATGACGGGAAGTCTCTCGGCCTCCATAGGATGTGCCGGCTGTACAGGTTCAAGTGGAGGAATAGGTTCTTCCACAGGCGCGAATTCAGGAGCATTCTGAAGTTGTGCCTTCATACGTTGTTGATTTGCAGCAATTCCTTGCAATACGTTTAAGATTTATGCCATCACATGATCGATGGCTGGTGCGGCTGGTGCCTCAGGTTGGTTTTCGGGCTCAGCTTCCCCTCCCTGCTCAGTTTGTGCATACGACTCCTCTTTCTCAATAGGTTGTTGTTCGGCCTGAACCTCAAACCTACCCCGTCGATCCCTTGTAGCGTTCAACCTTGCCATACTATACAAACATACGATTGTTACTTAACACATAACTAATTACAATACTAGGAAAAGAAGTGGTACCTGGTGGAGAGGCATGCACCGTACGATATGCAGATGCTAGAAATCAAAGTACTCATGCACACGAGTATGAAAATTTTGGAAACCACATGCACACATACAATGCACACTCGAAAATTACCTCAACATACACATAAGCACTCAACAACAGTACAAACCATACACAGAAATCACGCAAACCACATCTCATGCATTCGGCAACAAACATGTCTCATACATATTCACATTCGGCAAGCATAGGTTCACACAAAACATACGTGCCTTGCAAACAAATCAATCACATTCTCAAAAAACTTGACAATAATACATAAAGACATACCTGGCAATGATTAGAAATCACATAGGGATACTCAGTAGCGTACACCACAAATACACATTCTCGACAATGATAAGAAACCCAGCTAAACACTCAAAAACACATCAATTTATACAAGACATAAAAATACTCATAGGCACGCAACAAGTTAATCAATCAAACACGACATCTAAACATTTCTAACCAGGTTTATAACATCTGATTAATAGTTTTGGTATTAGCCCTCTAAGTAAGTGGGTGTATGTGCATGTACCTTCATACAAACACAAAATCAACAATCTAGTTAGCATACAATAAATCATATAACCTAAACCATGCTTCGTTACCAAACCTGTAATGACCCCAATTCCTACTTACTAAAATTTTCTCCGATTAAAGCCATTACTGCCGTGAAATCCAAACAAACCCAAAGACACCTAGAACCTATCTGAATCCCACTAGGCTTACCCATTAATTTTTTTTTGACTTTTAGCATGATCGTTCTATATGTTTAATAATAAATGGAGCATGATATTGGACAATTATTCTGGTATCATATAGAGTGAATAAAACATCAGCGAAAGTCTTTAAATTTAATTATTGTAATCAAAACACACAAGTCCTATAGGGATCCAAATAACCAGCAAGAAATCCTTTAACATGTTCCAAAATAAAACAAGTAAAAAAGGGATATTGTGGCAATGAGATCATTCCTAGCAACTAAAGGGGATCACGTAATTCAAGAATTCAGTTAAAAAGGGTAAGGCCGAATCTAAGGCTAAGAGGGACTACAAATACTTCCGAAAACTCAGAAGTACTCAAGCAGGTAGAACTCATCAGATTGCTCTCGGCAATGGGGAAGAAAGGCCATCCCCTTCCACCTGTGTGGTCTAAGGCTTACTGCACAAAAGGTAAATGGTTAACACACAAGCTATTCAGTAAGCCTATTCATTTTGCCACACAAGGACAAGTCATCCCAAGCCACACAAGGACAAGGGCTTCCTGTCACACAAGGACAGGGCTTCTGGTTACACAAGGACAGGGCTTCTGGCCACACAAGGACCAGACATCCAGCGAGTTCATGCTGGGGATTGCCACCCATACCAGTAAGAACATCCCCTCTCACAAGGGGCATTAACTTTTACCCCGAATGGCCAATGGAAAAGGATCCTGACACACAACACATACCAGCACACACAAGCAAGTACAAAATATAATACCACAACAAGGTATCCTTAATTATGTCAGAACACAATCAACATGTTCAATACACACAGCACTTCCAAACTAGGCACTCATATCCTATCTTAAGGGATTCGGTATAGCCTAGAGGATCGCATCTTGGTCTGTAATTCAAGCATTCCTACTACAACATATGTGCATACAACATTACATATAAAGACACCGTTATTAATAAGCAAACAATAAGGATCTATAGAGAAACTGATGAGGCTTTGATCCTATCTCTCTTTTCTCTGAACAAGAAGTTATTCCCTTGTCTTTATTCAATAATTCTGCACTACCGATAGCATCACAAGGCAAAACCAAAAACAAACTAAGTATGCATATCCAATATCCAATTAATTACCCTATTTCCTTTCCAATTCTACTCACCAAACCTATTAGAAACCAATGATCAGATGCCGCAGGTACCTCCTCTTTGGATGTGTGATGTGATAGCCAAGAACTTAACAAGAAGCAACCTGAATTACCATCCCTAATTATCATACAATTTTTGGCATTAAGAATAGGGCATTAAGGCAAGTTGCGATTTCATGTTAACAAGTTGTAGGAGTTATGATCTTATCGTAACAAGGAAGGATTAAAGGTTTATAACATTTATAATAAAAAAAACAAGATTAGAATCCAATAGGTTAATCAATTGATCAAGATAGGCAACAATAGGGTAGTAGGGCAAAGGTAGGGCAAACTGATTTCATGTATAGAAAAGATTCAAAGGATGAATTCATGATTGTTCACTATGAATGGATATTAAACAATCATACGAATAAAGCTAACAACATCAGAGATCAATCAAAGGCAAAGTTATAAAAATCTAAAAAACTAATTCTGCTGAATTTTGATTTAACTTTAGGGAAAGAAATACTAATTTCAGATGAAAAACTAAATATTTTTGGAAATAGGATGAAGAGAGATTTCTAACAAGCTATTATTTGCAAGAATCCGACAAACAATGAGAGACTTATGCTTGTTTGAAGTTTAAGAAGATTTTGGCAGCTCCTCCGAATTTTGATTTAACTTTAGAGTAATAAATAATAACCTTTAGAAAAAACCAATAATTTTTGGAAATATGATGAAAATAGCTTTCCAACAAGCTATTATTTGTAGGAATCCGACAAACGATGAGAGAGTTATGCTTGTTTGAAGTTCAAGAAGATTTTGGCAGAAGTTAGGAGGTGTAGGGCTTTTAGGTCCTACGAATTTTGTGTGTTTTCTGTATAAAATTTTTGTGTGGCTGACTTCCTATTTATATAAGATGGTTATGAGATTATAATCCCTATCTTCAAGGCTTAATTAAAGTAAGATAATTATTAGTATTATATTCTGTAATTATCTCCCCTTAAACTTAGGGTTTTTATTTCCTAAGGTAATTATCAACCAATAAAGAATCAATTTAAAGGGAATTAATATCAAAAATGATTACTAGACATCCCTTACCAATTTTGGTCATCACACATCCTTTTATTCAGGAGCAAAATGGTCTTTTTCACATGCACTGGCTTCTGGACTTCTAGGACTCAAAATTGAGGGTCTCACATGAATGGGATGGTAATTTAGGTTGTTTCTTGCTAAGTTCTTGGCTATCACATCACACATCTCAGGGGAAGGCACCTGCGGCATCCAATCACTGGTTTCTGATAGGTTTGGTGAGTGAAACTAGTAAGGAAATAAAGTATTCACTTGGTTATTAAGTATGCATTCTTGATTGGGTTTTGTCTTTGCCTTATGATGTTATAGCTTTTTTGTGAGACCCCGAATTTTGAGTTTTAGAGGTCCAGAAGCCAGTGTAGGTGAAAAAACTATTTTATCCCTGAAGGAATGGATGTGTGATGGCCAAAAATGGTATAGAATGTTTAGTAATTGTTTCTGGTATTAATTCCCTCTGATTTTGTTCTTTTTTGGTTGCTAGTTACCTTAGAAAATAAAATCCCTAAAATCAAGGAAAGATAATTATAGAATTTAATTATGATAATTATCTAACTTTAATCCAATCTTTAAAGTAGGGGAATTAATCTCATAACCACCCTATATAAAGAGGAAGCCGGAGACATTTAAACCTTACACAGAAAATACACAAAATTCGTCCAACCTAAAACCCTACACCTCCCTATTGCTGCCGAAATCTGCTTGAACTTTAAAATAGCATAACTCTCTCACCATTTGTCAGATTCTTGGAAATAATAGCTAGTTGGAAAGTTTTTTCCATCCACTACCCCAAAATATTGAGTTTTTTTGTCTTGAGGTTAGTATTTTCTTATCGTAATTTAGGTCATAATTCGGCGGGATTGGTTCCAAAATTATATAATTCTGCTTTCAATTGATTTCTTTTATTATTCCTCTTGTTTTTATAACTGTTTAGCATCCAGTCATGTTATAAAATCATGAATTCCTACTTTGAATCTTCTCTATGCAAGAAATCTGTATGCCTTACCCTTACCTTATTATTGCTTATCTTGATCAATTGATTAACCTATTGGATTGTGATCTTGTTTCTTTTGACTGTACATGTTATAAACACCTAATCCTTCCTTGTTAACATGAAATCGCAACCCTTATAACTTGTTAACATGAAATCGCATCTTGCCCTATTGCCCTATTCTTAATGTAGAAAATTATATGTTGATTAGGAATGGTAACTCAGGCTGTTTATTGTTAATTTCTTGCCTATCACATCAGAGATCCTAAGATAGGTTTGGTGAGTGTAATTGGTAGGGAAATAGGGTATTTACTTGCCTATTGGGTATACAAACTTAGTTTGGTTTTTTCTTTACCTTGTGATGTTATAGGTGATTCTGAAATATTAAATAAAGGCAAAGGAATTGCTTCTTGTTCAAAGACAAGAGAAATATAATCCTTGCCTCATCGGTTTCTCTAGAGATCCTTTTGTTTGCTTATTGATTTCGGTAGTTATGCCTGTGTTAATGTATGAACATATGTGTGAGATAGTATTTGCATTAGTTGCAGATTGATTTGAGGCTTATCTAGGCTAAACTGAATTATTTGAGATAAGTTATGAGTGGCTAGCTTATATGCATTGTGCGTTATGACATGATTGAGGATACCCTATGGTGGTATTGTGCTTTGTGCTTGCCTGTGTGTGCTTATACATGTTTGTGTGTCAAGATCCTATTCGGGTGGCCATTCGGGATAAGGACTGATGCTCCTTGGGAGAGGAGAGGTTCTTACTGGTATGGGAGTTGTATGGGTGGCAATCCCCAACCTAGGCGCACTGGATGCCTAGTCCTTGTGTGGTTAGACGCCTTGTCCTTGTGTGGCAACATGCCTTTATCCTTGTGTGGTTTGGATGCCCTTGTCCTTTTGAGACAAGATGTGTAACGACCCCAATTCCTAAACCATTATTCGTTGCTCCGATTAAGGTCATGACTGCCATGAAACCCAAATAAGTCTCAACGACACCTAAGACCTATTAGAATTTCACAAGGCTACTCATAAGATACCGATTTAAAGCTTGTTTATTTAGTTGCTTCTCAATCAATTGGAGCATGATATTGGACACATATTTTGGTAACAAAAGGAGTAAATAAAAACATCAGAGGAAGTCTTAAATTTATCCATTGGGTTCATAACACACAAGTCCCATAGGGATCCAAGTAAACAACAAGAAATCTTCAAACAAGTTTCGGAATTAGCAAGCAAAAGAGGGTGCTTAAATTAAACCATAAAGTTGCCCAATCATATGTTATTTGCGCAAGTAACAAGTTTCAAAATGTAATGCGATATCGCCCCGCCGTGCAGCCTTGATCTCACACACTGGTAACACGAACAGTGAATGTACCTAAGCCTGAAAAATGGTAAAAACAACGGTTTGAGATTAAAAGAATCTCAGTAGGGTCACAGCATCATAAGATCTACAGAATTCCTAAACACAAATCTCCAAATTCACATAAGATCATTTCTAAACAACTAAAATTGGATCACGCAATTCATAGATCATTCAAAAAGGGTTAAAGCCGAATTAATGGCTGAGGGAGGACCACACTTCTGAAAGTTCAGAAGTACACAGGCAGGTGAAATACAACAAAATCATTCTCAATGTAGAAGAAAGGCCATCCCCTTCCACCTGTGTTGTCCAAGACTTACTGCCAAAGGGTAGATGGTTAACACGCAAGCTAAACAGTAAGCCTTTCACCTTATCCTCGCAAGGACAAGTCGACTAGCCCCACATGGACAAGTTTTCCTTAGTCGAAACTAGGGCATCCCAAATCTCGCAAGATAAGGGCTTTCTGTCCCGCAAGACACGGATCCGGCCTCGCAAGGACAGATATCCAGCGTGCACTTGCTGGTTCAACACCCATACACCTCCCATAAATCGGTAAGTACCTCTCCTCTCACTAGGAGCATCAGTGCTTACCCTGCCTGGCCAGCGGAACAGGATCTTGACACACAAAAACGTACAAGCACACACAGGCAAGTACAAAACATAATACCACAACGGGGTATCCTCAATCATGTCAGGAAACAATCAACACATCCAATTCACATAACAATAGCATCCCAGGCACTCAATTCCTAACTCAAGGGTTCCATAAAGCCTAGGAGTTTCATATCTCATTCCGGATTTCATATTCACACCCTACAATCCAATCACAAACAATACAACAAGGGAAGGTAATAAAAACATCAGATAAGAGCAGGGGTTTCTGGAGAAACCGATGAGGCGTAGATCCTACCTCTCTTGTCTCTGAACAATAAGCTAATCCTTTCCCTTTATTAAGTAAATCCGAACCACCTATAATATCACCAGGCAAAGACAAGAACAAACTAAGCATGCATATTCAATAATCAATTGAATACCTTATTTCCTTACCAATACCACTCACCAAACCTATCAGAAAACCAGTGATCAGAAGTCTCAGGTGTCTCCCCCTTGGATGTGTGATGTGATAGCCAGGAATTTATCAAGATTCAACCTGAATTTACCATTCCAATTAACTATGCAAAACCTGTTGCTAAAAGTAGGGCATAAGATGATTTCGTCTCGACTTACAACGAAATATTTACATAAAAGCTTCGATTTATATATTTTTGGAAAGAGAATGAAAAGATCTTTCTAACGAGATATTATTTATAAGATTTTGACAAACGACCAGAAAGTTATGCTACCTTGAAGTTCAAGAAGATTTGACGGAAACCTAATTCCGCCGTCGATTTTCAAAGTAACTTTAGACAAAGAAATACTAACTTCCTAACAAAAATAAAAGGATGGTTGGAAAGAGGATGAAGAGAGCTTTCCAACAAGCTATTACTCGCAGAGATCTAACGAACGATGAGTGAGTTATGCTGGTTTGACTTTTCTGCAAATTATGGTGGCTATAGGGAGGTATAGGGTTTTAAGCCTATACGAAATTTGTAGGTTTTCTATGAATAATTCTTTGTAAGGTTGGCTTCCTATTTATAATGAATGGGTATAGAATTATGATTACTACTTTAATAACTTTATCTAAATAGGATAATTTACTAGATAACTAAACTCTAAACTCTTTAATTATCTTCCCCTATTTTTATGGACTTTAATCTATAAGGCAACTATCTAGCCTTAAGGATGATTCCTAAGGCAATTACTCATCTAAAAGATTCTAGATCTAAAGGAATTAGAAACAAAATAATTTACTAAACAATCTTACCAATTTCGGCCATCACACATCCTTTCCTTCAGGGGCAACATTGTCTTTTCACCTGCACTGGCTTCTGGACTTCTAGGACTCAAAATTCGGGATCTTACATCCTCCCCTCCTTATAAGAATTTCGTCCTCGAAATTTTAACATTAGTACCTAATCAAACAAGTAAGGAAATTTCGCATGCATAGATTCCTCAGTCTCCCAAGACTGCTTCTCAATTTGGCCATTACGCCAAACAACTCGTACCATAGGTACATTTTGACTGCGAAGCTGTCGAACTGACCGATCTAGTATGGCAACTGGCTGTAAGGGATAGGATAGGTCTTTAGCAACTTCAACTGACAGTTCTTTAAACACATGAGCAGGATCTCACATATGCTTTCTTAGCATTGAAATGCGAAATACGTTGTTTTCATTTGCTTGATTAATATCTGGTAGTTCTCCATCTTTTGAGTCATCAAAAGTCTCAATCTGGTCATTGCCCAACACGTATTCATCTTTATAACTTAAGCCTTTCTCTGAAAAATCTTTTAGTAAGAATTTCTCTTTAGTTATTCTCCAAACAACCCTTTGCCCTGCTCCCAGCAACAAAGCTTTCCCAATAGCAGATCTCTGCATCCATCTGTCAGCCGCAAATTTATTGACAGAAGTGGCATGTTGCTCATAGGTTAGTGGCGACACCCAATAAGCCTAACTCCACCAAGGTTTTGCCTTTCCGGAATAATAAATCCACCCAATAAGAATATAATCAACAGTGCTGCTGATCCATATACACTCGCTCGTTCTAGACCGGCATGCAGCTGATTATCTACTTTCTTATTTTCCTGTTTCATGTTCAGCATCTCTCCTTGGAATTTAGCAGCCTAGTATACAGATAGCTCTAGCTCTGAGGAGGCATCCATGTATTCCTCGAAAGATATTTTGGTGGTAACTCTGGCCAAAAGTGCGCATCTTGATAAGGACGCTTCTGAATTTATAATATTCTGGTAAGCTCTCATGCCAGAATGCAACTTCTTCACGGCTCCCCAACCTTCACAAATGGAGGCGCACTAGGTGCTGAAAAGCTTCTTCTTCTTCTTTTTTTTTTTTTATGAGTTCACAATCAGATTTTATAAGATACAGCTCAGTGATATCTCTTGAACAAACAAGTTCACAATCTGACGACGTTTTGGTGGTAACTGCTCCAGGTAAGCTTTGCCGTCAACCACCACCAGTCTGAAAGTGGCAGTTCTCTTTGCCAAATCTTTGGGAATCTCCATGTCCACGTAATGTAAAAAGGTTACTTCACATGCAGACCTCTGCCCATCTTCTTTACGAGATTTCCACAAAATTACTGATTCTTCTTAAGCACGAGTTTTCCTTGTTTAAAGTACTCCTTCATGATGATGAGCCAGCAAAACCTTCACTTGCTCCCTGCCATCTAGCCGCGAAATCCAACGTTTCCCTTACAGTAAGCTCCGCAATGTGGTTGTCTATTTGACTTATGTATGCAGAAGTCCTTTTAACATTAAATTGATTTAGCTTCTCCCCGTTGTATGTAATGCTGCCAGTTCTCTTTGAAGTTCTCGTCAAGCTTCCCTGCAAGAACTCAAAGCAAACTCTTGCTTCTCTTGCAAGTTAACCAAGCTATCCTTGCATGATTTGCCCTAGGGAAATTGATGATAAACTCCCTAGGCTTTTGCACAGCCTTCACAATCAATAATGACAATCACCATTACGGATTGTTTATGACTCACGTCCAATGCGTATGATGGTGAGCTGCGGTCGTGGCTAGTGTGACCTTTGCAGTCCATGGTGTAACTGTTGCAATCCAAGGGGTGACCCATGTATCTTTTATAGAAACTTTACTCACTTTCGCTCCCCTAGCCAAGATCATCTCTGTTTCCAAACAACAGTTTATTCAATTGATGCATGGTTTACCGCAGGAGCTGCTGTACTTTCTTTCATTTGTTTCTTTTGGTGTATCTCTTCCTTTACGCTTCCTTGGCTTTCTTGGTTATTGGGGTCATTGACACCGATATCTGGCCAGAGCACCAGAGCTTTCACGACAGCGACCTAGGCCCGACCCCTACAAAATGGCGTGGAACGTGCACTGCCACCCCGGACTTTCTCTCCACCTTGTGCAACCACAAGCTCATCGGCGCATGCTTCTTCTCTAACAGTTAAGAAGCCACCAACGGCAGGATGAACGAGACAGCCACTCAGCAACACAGGTAACAGGGAGACCAGGCTGTTCGCAATCGTTGCACAGTGAGCATGCATTAAGCATGCATGAAGATAGTTGGCTTTCCTTGCAAGTCGAATGAAGGCAATAAAAGTATCAGCTCCGCAAGCCCTTGCTACATCACGAGAAAAGAATACTTCTGACGAGTATTCAACATTACCTTTCTGAATGGATTCATCATCATCTGTTTCTATTAATTGTGGAGATATTGTATTTTCCTCATGATGAATATCCACAGGAAGTGCGCTACGATCAAATCCTGATCCGCCAATGAGTTCTCCAACATGTCATAGAAGCTTTTAGTTAAAACTAGAATTTCTCTCAACTTATGCCTTATATCAGAATTCACGTCATTCGTTGAAGATGACTCTACTTTGCAGTACGGTCCATAGAATCTCTGAATCAAGAAGTGGGTTCCTTGGCTGCTGCTGTTGGAGCACCATTTATGGTCTAGAGTTTGGAACATGTTAAGTGCAGCTTTAAGTTTGGTCTTGTTCTTGGATAGTATGTTTGTGGTCTTCAACAATGTCCAGCTTATCTTGTCAGACCTTTTATATTCCTTTTGAACAAAGGATGAATTCTCACGGTAAACGTCACTGATAGGAAGTGACTGAGTTTGCGGTTGGTTATGGACATCAGCAACATCGCTTTTCAATTTCCTGTCATTCTCATGATAACCTACATGAGGCAATATTAATGACTTGTCTTCTTCAGTATGATCTATCGGCGACCTGGGCCGACTCCATGTGGAGGAAGTTTGAGCTGGCATTCGTGGGAATGTTTGAGAGTATTTCCTTGCATGGTCCTTGTATGCATAGAGTGAAGGAGACAGCCTGAATGTGTACCCATCACCTTCCCTGTATATGCCATTCATTTCACGTGCAAGGTTGTACGTACGCTACAGAGAGGCATGGGAATGGTAGTTGGCTTGAGGCACTCCTCATTGATATCCTTCTTCGGATCTATAATCTCTGAAGAATTTGACCATCTCTTCCTCTGAAATACCATGATCCTTCATGTAACACTCAACACTCGAAACCACATGCTTCCTTTGCTGCTCCAACCCGTGGGACACTGTGTCATCCGGAATCTCTGGTGGAAGCTCAGGCGGTTTTACTGGTTCATCATTCATCTCTTGAACATCTGCTTCCAGAGGAAAAAATTCACCTTTAAGGAAGGAGAGCTTCTGGTGGATTCCTTTAATCTTCCGCTGCTCTATCTCAGCCTTTTGAGCTGACTGCTCTTGTCTTGCACAGGTGGCATAGGTGGCACGGAAGGATGGTTATCTTGAAGAGAAGGATTGTAGTGGTAAGTTAGACCATCATTCGCCGTATGTAAGGCTGGACTGTCGTAGTCAAAGTAAGAACCTGCATCTTCCCGCCTTGTTAATAGAGATAGGGGATTATCATGATCATTTGGTTGAGCAGCACCTCTTGTAGCCATCTCGGCAGCACCTTCTGTAGCTGTACGATGGTACTGGCTCCAACCATCATTCACGCCTGTAGTAACATCGTTCCCAACTGTAGCAAACTGTCGAGCTTGATTGTCCATTGAAGCATCTGTGGAAGACCAGGAATCTGAACAAATCGTATCGGTTCCCAACCTCCGCCTGTAGCTGAGTCGGCGTTTTCTCATGTCTCCAAGGCACTCGTTACACTAGTTCTAATTGCTGTTTCAGTTCACTTCCTCGTTTAAGGAGTAGCAGTCAAACTGGCAGGAGCAGTAGCACTTTTGACTCGTTTAAGGATTTGTATACTGTTACTCTTTTCTTTCCCTTCACCAGAGAGCTCTTCCTGTTGAGCTTGAACTGCGACTTCACCGGCTGGTACTTCTTCTTCATCCTTACGGCAATGTCAAGAACAACTTTTATCTCCTTTGGCTCGGACTTTTTCTTTGAACAACGCACATGTGAGATTCATCGACAATCAGAGGAGACCATTCTCGTTCAAGCATGCGTGTCCTCAAATGCTTCATCTATGAAACAGCCAGCAATAGCAATTGCTAGTGTTTTCGGAAGCATGCAAATCAGCTCTTCGACCTTCTCTTCAGTCAAATGCTCTAGTCTCAGACGCTCCCATCGACCAACGCGTGAAAGTTTTTTTTTTTTTTTTTTTTGATACCATTAAGTTATAACTTGTTGCTGTTCGGTCTGAATCTTAGACCTACCCCGTTGGTCCCTTTGTTGCCTCGAGCGTGCCATACTACTCGATTACACCTTTACTACTCAATATATACTAAATACAATACTACTAAAAGAGTGGTACCTGGTGGAGAGGCATGCACCGGACGATATGCATATGCTGGAAAACAATATACAAATTTTCGGAAATCACACGCACAAATGTTATGCACACTTGGCAATGACATTAACACTCACAGAAATCATTAACAAACATCAAGCAAGCATAGACTCACACATCATCAATCATATGCATATACATTCGGTAATGACAAGAAAGACATATGAAGCCATATGAACAATCAGCATATTAGTTTATGATTCCTATCATTCAACCTTACAACTTAATCTCATTTTAGCCTTAATTCCCTTTCAGTATTAGCTCCTAGGGGAGTGAGTTCTTACCTGAAATCACCAAAATCAACAAATAAGTGAGCATATAACAAATTATATTCCCTAAACCATGCTCCGCTACCAAACTTGTAACGACCCCAATTCCTAACTATTATTAATTGCTCCGATTAAGGTCATTACCGCCGTGAAACCCAAATAAGCCTTAATGACACCTAAGACCTATTACAATTCCACAAGGCTATTCATAAGATACCGATTTTAAGTTTGTTTATTTTGTTGCTTATCAATCAATTAGAGCATGATATTGGACACATGTTCTGGTAACATACGGAGTAAATATAAACATCAGCGGAAGTCTTAAATTAATCCATTGGGTTCATAACGCACAAGTCCCATAGGGATCCAAATAACCAGCAAGAAATTCTTCACAAGTTTCGGAAATAGCAAACAAAGAAGAGTGCTTAAAATAAACCAGAAAGATGCCCAATCATTCATGTTATATGTGCAAGTAACAAGTATGCAAATGTGATGCAATATCGTCCCGCCGTGCAGCCTTGATCTCACACACTGGTAACACGAACAGTGAATGTACTTAAGCCTGAAAAATGGTAAAAACAACGGTTTGAGATTACAAGAATCTCAGTAGGGTCACAGCATCATAAGATCTACAGAATCCCTAAACACAAATCTCCCAATTCACATAAGATCATTCCTAAACAACTAAAATGGGATCACGCAATTCATAGATCATTCAAAAAGGGTTAAGGCCGAATCAATGGCTGAAGGAGGACCACACTTCTGAAAGTTCAGAAGTACACAGGCAGGTGAAATACAACAAAATCGTTCTCAATGTAGAAGAAAGACCATCCCCTTCCACCTGTGTTGTCCAAGACTTACTGCACAAAGGGTAGATGGTTAACACGCAAGCTAAACAGTAAGCCTTTCACCTTATCCTCGCAAGGACAAGTCGACTAGCCCCACATGGACAAGTCTTCCCTAGTCGCAACTAGGGCATCCCAAATCTCGCAAGATAAGGGCTTCCTGTCTCGCAAGACAGGGATCCGGCCTCGCAAGGACAGATATCCAGCGTGCACTTGCTGGTTCAACACCCATACACCTCCCATAAATCGGTAAGTACCTCTCCTCTCACTAGGAGCATCAGTGCTTACCCTGCCTGGCCAGCGGAACAGGATCTTGACACACAAACACGTACAGGCACACACAGGCAAGTACAAAGCATAATACCACAACGGGGTATCCTCAATCATGTCAGGAAATAATCAACACATCCAATTCACATAACAATAGCATCCCAGGCACTCAATTCCTAACTCAGGGGTTCCATAAAGCCTAGGAGTTTCATATCTCATTCCGGATTTCATATTCATACCCTACAATCCAATCACAAACAATACAACAAGGGCAGGTAATAAAAACATCAGATAAGAGCAGGGGGGAGAAACCGATGAGGCGTAGATCCTACCTCTCTTGTCTCTGAACAATAAGCTAATCCTTTGCCTTTATTAAGTAAATCCGAATCACCTATAATATCACCAGGCAAAGACAAGAACAAACTAAGCATGCATATTCAATAATCAATTGAATACCTTATTTCCTTACCAATACCACTCACCAAACCTATCAGAAAACCAGTGATCAGAAGTCTCAGGTGTCTCCCCCTTGGATGTGTGATGTGATAGCCAGGAACTTATCAAAATTCAACCTGAATTTACCATTCCAATTAACTATGCAAAACCTGTTGCTAAAAGTAGGGCATAAGACGATTTCGTCTCGAATTACAACGAAATATTTACATAAAAGCTTCGATTTATATATTGTTGGAAAGAGAATGAAAATATCTTTCCAACGAGATATTATTTGTAAGATTCTGACAAACGACCAGAAAGTTATGCTACCTTGAAGTTCAAGAAGATTTGACGGAAACCTAATTCCGCCGCCGATTTTCAAAGTAGCTTTAGACAAAGAAATACTAACTTCCTGACAAAAAAAAAAAGATGGTTTGAAATAGGATGAAGAGAGCTTTCCAACAAGCTATTACTTTCAGAGATGCAACAAACGATGAGTGAGTTATGCTGGTTTGAAGTTTCTGCAAATTATGGTGGCTATAGGGAGGTATAGGGTTTTAAGCCTATACGAAATTTGTAGGTTTTCTATGAATAATTCTTTGTGAGGTTGGATTCCTATTTATAATGAATGGGTATAGAATTATGATTACTACTTTAATCACTTTATCTAAATAGGATAATTTACTAGATAACTAAACTCTAAACTCTTTAATTATCTTCCCCTATTTTTAGGGACTTTAATCTATAAGGCAACTATCTAGCCTTAAGGATGATTCCTAAGGCAATTACTTATCTAAAAGAACCTAGATCTAAAGGAATTAGAAAAAAAATAATTTACTAAACAATCTTACCAATTTCGGCCATCACACATCCTTTCCTTCAGGAGCAAAATCGTCTTTTCACCTGCACTGGCTTCTGGACTTCTATGACTCAAAATTCGGGGTCTTACAGAATACCCTATTTCCTTACCAATTCCACTCACCAAACCTATCAGAAACCAGTGATCAGATGCTGCAGGTGCCTCCTCTTTGGATGTGTGATGTGATAGCCAAGAACTTAACAAGATTCAAACTAAATTACCATCCCAATTAACTATGTAAATTTTGGCACAAAGAATAAGGCACAAGAAAAATTATAATTTCATGCATACAAGTTAATAGGGTTGTGATTTCATGTTAACAAGGAAGGATTAGGTGTTTGTAATATATACAACCAAAAGAAACAAGATCCGAATCCAATAGGTTAATCAGTTGATCAAGATAGGCAAAAAATAGGGCAAAGATAGGGCATGCCGATTTTATGTATAGAGAAGATTCAAAGGATGATAAACAATCATGCAAACAAGAGGAACAACAACAGAAAATCAATTAAAGGTAGAATCATAAACTTTTGAAAACTAATCTCGCCGAATTATGTCCTAAATTATGACAAATAAAAACTAACCTACACTCTAAAACCCCAATATGGTTGGTTAGAGGACAAAAAGAGCTTTCCAACAAATGATGATAGAGTTATGTTATTTTGAAGTTTAAGCAGATTTTGGCAGCAATAGGGAGGTGTAAGGTTTTTGGTTGGACGAATTTTGTATATTTTTTGTGTAAGATTTATGTGTAGTCGGCTTCCTCTTTATATAGGGTGGTTATGGGATTAATTTTCCTACTTTAAAGGTTAGAATAAAGTAAGATAACTCTCAGAATTAAATTCTGTAATTATCAACCAACAAAGAACCAAATCAAAGGGAATTAATACCATAAATAATTACTAGAAATTCCATATCATTTTTGGCCATCACATCACGCATTCAAGAGAAAGATATTGTTGCATCCGGATCGCTGGATTTAGGTAGGTTATGTGAGACCCCAAATTTTGAGTCCTAGAAGTCCAGAAGCCAGTGCAGGTGAAAAGCCAATTTTGCCTCTGAAGGAAAGGATGTGTGATGGCCAAAATTGGTAAGAATTGTATGGTAGTTAATTCTGGTATAAATTTCCTTTAATCTAAGTACTTATAGATAGATAATTTCCTTAGAGATTAAAATCCCTAAGAATAGGGGAAGATAATTAAAGAATTTAATTATCTTGTAATTATCTTGTTTTTAATAAAATCTTAAAAGTAGTAATCATAATTCTATACCCATTCATTATAAATAGGAAGCCAACCTCACAAAAATCATTCAGAGAAAACATACAAAATTCGTATAAGCCTAAAACCCTACACCTCCCTATGGCCACCAAAATTCGTTGAAACTTTAAACCAGCATAACTCTCTCATCGTTCATCAGATCCCTGAAAATAATAGCTTGTTGGAAATATTTTTTCATTCACTTTCCGAAAATATTTGTTTTTTTGTCAGGAGGTTATTATTTCTTTCTCTAAAGATAAGTTAAAAATCAGCGGCGGAATTAGGTTTTGCCAAATCTTTTTGAACTTCAGAATGGCATAACTCTCTCATCGTTTGTTGGATCGCTACAAATAATAGCTTGTTGGAAAGATATTTTTATCGTATTTCCAACCATATATGTTTTGTTGTTTTTACGTAAAGATTTACTTGTCTAAGGTTAAGTGGAAAATCGGTGACAGAATTAGGTTTCTTTTTAGATTTCTACAGTTTTTGTCTTCGATTGAGTTCTGTTGTCGGTTTGCATGTTCTTATGATTTCTTAGAATCTATTCATAATGTATGATCATGAATTTTCTTCTTTTAAACTTCTCTATGCTTAAAGTCGAAATTATCCTATGCCCTACTTTTAGTGATGAAATTTGCATAGTTAATTAGAATGATAATTCAGGTTGAATCTTATTAAGTTCCTGGCTATCACATCACAAATCCAAGGGGGAGGCACCTGTAGCATCTGATCACTGGTTTCTGATAGGTTTGGTGAGTGGAATTGGTAAAGAAATAGGATATTTAATTGATTATTTAATATGCATGCTTTGTTTGTTTTTGTTTTTGCCTGGTGATACTATAGGTGGTTCGAAATTACCTAATAAAGGCAAAGGAGTAGCTTCCTGTTCAGAGACAAGAGAGGTAGGATCTACGTCTCATCGGTTTCTCCAGAGACCCCTGTTATTTTGTTGATGTTTTTGTTACCTGCCCTTATTGTATTACATGCGATTGGATTATAGGGTGACAGTATGAAATTTGGAGTCAGATTTGGATCTCATAGGCTATAACGAGTCCCTGAGTTAAGTATTGAGTGCCTGGGTTACATATGTTATATGAATTGAATATGCTGATTTTGTTCTGACATGATTGAGGATACCCTATTGTGGGATTATGCTTTGTACTTGCCTGTGTGTGCTTGTACGTGTTTGTGTGTCAGGATCATTTTCCGGTGGCCATTCGGGGTAAGCGTTGATGCTCCTAGGGAGAGGAGAGGTTCTTACTAGTATGGCAGTTGTATGGGTGGCAAACCCCAGTATGCACGCGCTGGATATTTTTCCTTGCAAGGCCGGAACCCTGTACTTGCGAGATTTGGGATGCCCTAGTCCGTGTGTGGATTGGGAAGACTTGTCTTTGTGTTGCAAGACAACTTATCCTTGAGAGGCAAGATGAATAGGCTTACTGATTAGTTTGTATGTTAACCATCTACCCTTTGTGCAGTAAGCCTTGGACAACACAAGTGGAAGGGAATGGCCTTTCTTCTTCATTGCTGAGAGTAATCTGATGAGTTCTACCTGCCTGTGTACTTCTGATTTTTCGGAAATGTTTGTAGTCCTCCCTTAACAATAGATTCGGCCCTAACCTCTTTTTAATTGATTCTTGAATTGCGTAATCCCCTTTAGTTGTTTAGGAATGATCTAATGTGAATTGGGAGATTTGTGTTTAGGATTTCTGCAGATCTTATGATGCTGTGACCCTACTAAGATTATTGTAATCTCATACCGTTGTTTCTACCATATTTCAGGCTTAGGTACATCTACTGTCCGTGGTACCAGTGTGTGAGTTCAAGACTACACGACGGGGCGATATAGCATCACATTTACATACTTGTTTACTTGCGCATATAACATGAATGATTAGGCTACTTTCCGGTTTATTTTAAAAACCCTCCTTTTGCTTACTATTTCTGAAATATGTTGGAAGATTTCTTGCTGGTTAATTAGATCCCTATAGGACTTGTGTGTTATGAACCCAATGATTTAATCCATAGACTTCCGCTGATAATTTATTCACTCCGTATGTTACCAGAATGTGTGTCCAATATCTTGCTCCAATTGTTGTTAAAAATTGAAATAAACATTCTAAAAGTCGAAAGTTAATGGTAAGCCTGGTGAGATTCAGATAGGTCATAGGTGTCATTTAGACTTATTTGGGTTTCACGGTGGTGATGACCTTACTAGGAGCAAATTGTAATAGTTACGAATTGGGGTCGTCACAGGTTAATTGGTAAGGATTCCCAATGCCTTTGGTTTTTAATTGTAACGACCACAATTCCTACCTATTAATATTTGCTCCGATTAAGGTCATTACCGCCGTGAAACCCAAACAAGCCCAAAGACACCTAGGACCTATTTGAATCTCACCAGGCTTACTCACTAAGTTTTCGACTTTTAACATGTTCATTCTACATGTTTAGTAACAGCTGCAGCATGATATTGGACAAACATTCTGGTATCATAAGGAGTGAGTAAAAACATCAGCAGAAGTCTTTAAATTAAATCACTGGATTCATAACACACAAGTCCCGTAAAGATCCAAATAACCAGCAAGAATTCCTCCAACATATTCGAAAATAACAAGCAAAGGAGGAATCTTAAAATAAACCAGAAAGTAGTCCAATTTTTATTCAAGTTATATGCACAAGTAATCAAGGAACAGGTATGCAAAAGTGATGCGATATCGCCCTGTCGTACAACCTTGATCTCACACACTGGTACCATAAGCAGTGAATGTGCCTAAACCTGAAAAAATAGTGAAAACAACGGAATGAGATTATAAGAATCTCAATATGGTCACAACATTATAAGATCTGCGGAAACCATAAACATAAATCTCCTAAACAACATATGATCATTCCTATGCAACTAAAAGGGATTCATGCAATTCAAAGATTCAATTAAAAAAGGTAGGGCCGAATCTAAGGCTGAATGGGACTACAAACACTTTCGAAAAGTATCAGAAGTACATAGGTAGGCAGAACTCATCAGATTGTTCTCAGTAATGAAGAACAAAAGGAAATCCCCTTCCATCTGTGTTGTCCAAGGCTTACTGCACAAAAGGTAATTGGTTAACACACAAACTAATCAGCAAGCTTATTCATCTTGCCACACAAGGACAAAACATCCGAAGCCACACAAGAACAAGGGAATCCCGAACCACACAAGGATAAGAGCTTCCCAAACCTCACAAGGATAAGGGGTTCCTTCCATACAAGGACAGGGCTTCTGGCCACACAAGGACCAGACATCTAGCGAGCTCTTGCTGGGATTTGCCACCCATACGACTCCGATACCAGTAAGAACCTCCCCTCTCACTAGGAGCATTAGCGCTTACCCCGAATGGACACCGGAAAAGGATCTTGACACACAAAAAGGTACAAGCACACAAAGGCAAGCACAAAGCACAAAACCACAACAGGTTATTCTCAATTCTGTCAGATCACATTCAGCAAGTTCAATACACTTCACACATGCACGCTAGGCATTCCTAACCTACCTTAAAGGATTCGGTATAGCCTAGAAATTCCTCAAATCAATCCAAAATTCAAGCATGCATTATTTAATATGAATTCGCACATAGTTTCACAATCATAGGTACCGAAATCAATTAAGCATGATATTGGACAATCATTCTGGTATCATACGGAGTGAGTAGAAACATCAGCGGAAGTCTTTAAATTGAATCACTGGATTCATAACACACAAGTCCCGTAAAGATCCAAATAACCAGCAAGAATTCCTCAAACATATTCGAAAATAACAAGTAAAGGAGGAATCTTAAAATAAACCAGAAAGTAGTCCAATTTTTATTCAAGTTATATGCGCAAGTAATCAAGGAACAGGTATACTAAGGTGATGCGATATCGCCCCGTCGTACAACCTTGATCTCACACACTTGTACCATAAGCAGTGAATGTGCCTAAGCCTGAAAAAAATAGTGAAAACAACGGAATGAGATTATAAGAATCTCAGTATGGTCACAACATTATAAGATCTGCAGAAACCATAAACATAGATCTCCTGAACAACATCTGATCATTCCTATACAACTAAAAGGGATTCATGCAATTCAAAGATTCAATTAAAAAAGGTATGGCCGAATCTAAGGCTGAAGGGGACTACAAACATTTTCGAAAAGTATCAAAAGTACATAGGCAGGCAGAACTCATCAGATTGTTCTCAGTAATGAAGAACAAAAGGCAATCCCCTTCCATCTGTGTTGTCCAAGGCTTACTGCACAAAAGGTAATTGGTTAACACACATACTAATCAGCAAGCTTATTCATCTTGCCACACAAGGACAAAACATCTGAAGCCACACAAGAACAAGGGCATCCCGATCCACACAAGGATAAGAGCTTCCCAAACCTCACAAGGATAAGGGGTTCCTTCCATACAAGGACAGGGCTTCTGGCCACACAAGGACCAGACATCCAGCGAGCTCTTGCTGGGATTTGCCACCCATACGACTCCCATACTAGTAAGAACCTCCCCTCTCACTAGGAGCATTAGCGCTTACCCCGAATGGACACCGGAAAAGGATCCTGACACACAAAAAGGTACAAGCACACAAAGGCAAGCACAAAGCACAAAACCACAACAAGTTATTCAAAATTCTGTCAGATCACATTCAGCAAGTTCAATACACTTCACACATGCACGCTAGGCATTCCTAACCTACCTTAAAGGATTCGGTATAGCCTGGAAATTCCTCAACTCAATCCGAAGCCCAAGCATGCATTATTTAATATGAATTCGCATATAGTTTCACAAGCATAGATCCTACCTCTCTTGTCTCTGAACAAGAAGTTATTCCCCTGCCTTTATTCAATAATTCTACACTACCTATAGCATCACAAGGAAAAGCCAAAACCAAACTAATTATGCATATCCAATCTCCAATTAAATACCCTATTTCCTTATCAATTCCAGTTACCAAACCTATTAAAACCCAATGATCAGATGCCGCAGGTACCTCCTCCTTGGATGAATGATGTGATAGCCAAGAACTTAACAAGAAACAACCTGAATTACCACCCCTAATTATCATACAATTTTCGGCACTAAGAATAAAGCAATAGAGCAAGTTGAGATTTCATGTTAACAAGTTGTAGGAGTTAACATGCAATAGGTTAATCAATGGATTAAGAAAGGCAACAATAGAGCAGTAGGCCAAAGGTAGGGCATACTGATTTTATGTATAGAAAAGATTCAAAGGATGAATTCATGATTGTTCAATATGAATGGATTCTAAACAATAATAAGAATAAGGGCAACCACATCAGAGATCAATCAAAAACAGAATTATACAAATCTTAAAACCTAATTCCGCCGTCGATTTTCAACTTATCTTCTGAGAAAGAAATACAAATTTACAAAAAAAAAAAATATTTTTGGAAAGATGGTGAAGAGAGCTTTCCAACAAGCTATTATTTGTAGGAATCTGACAAACGATGAAAGAGTTATGCTATATTGAATTTCAAGAAGATTTTGGCACTTCCGTCGACTTTCTACTTATCTTACGAGGAATAAATACTAACCACCTGATGCAAAACCAAAGATGGTTGGAAAGAGGATGAAGAGAGCTTTCCAACGAGCTATTATTTGCAGCAATCCGATAAACAATGAGAGAGTTATGCTAGTTTAAAATTTTAGCGAATTTTGGCAGATATAGAAAGGTGTAAGAGTTTTAGGCTATATGAGTTTTGTGTGTTTTCTATGATTGATTTTTGTGGGGTTGGCTTCCTATTTATAATGGATGGGTATGGAATAAAGATTACTACTTTAAAGGCTTTATTAAAGTAAGATAACTATCAGATTTAAATTCTGTAACTATCCCCTTTAAATTTTAGGGATTTTAATTTATAAGGTGATTATCAACAAATTATGAACCAAATTAAAGAGAATTAATACCAAAAATAATTACCAAACATTCCTTACCAATTTCGGCCATCACAAATCATTTTTTTCAGAGGCAAAATGGTCTTTTCACCTGCACTGGCTTCTGGACTTCTAGGACTCAAAATTCGGGGTCTCACATTAATTAAGTTGTCTTGTGGCTTAGTATTGTGTGGTCTTTGCATTGTAATTTTTTAGGAGATTCTGATCTTATTAAAAAGGCAAAGGATTGCATCTGATTCAGACACATGAGAGGTAGGATCTATGCCTCATTGGTTCCTTTAGTTACCCTATTGTTTGATTATTTGAATATGAGTGAATTTGATTGCCTATCTTGTTATATGCTTGAGAAATGTGTGATTATGATTATAGGGAATCTCAGAAGTTAATAGGAAAATAGGTGGCCTAATTTGGTTATGACTTTGAGGATTGATCTTTTATTTGTATTGTGATTTGATTGATGATCCTTTGCTGTGATTTGCGTATGCATGTACTATGTGTGTATGTGTGTATGTGCCCTGTTTGTGCTTTGTTTGAAGGATACTTTTGTCGCTGGCCATGCGACGTAAGTATTGTTGCTCCTAGGGAGAGGAGAGATGCTTACAGAACCGAGAGGTTTATGAGTGGTTATTCCCGGTAAGAGCTTGCTATATGTCTTGTAGGCCGATTCAAGTCCGGACGTCAGGAAGCCTTGTAGGCTAGTCCAAGTCTGGACGTCAAGATGCCCTATAAGCCAGTTCGAGTCTGGACATTAGGTTGCCTTGTTTGAGAGTGACAGGATGACTTGTATACGCTGCTGCAAGAGTGCTCCTAGGCCAGTTTGAGTCTGGATGTCAAAGACAACTAAAAGGATTGCTGCAATATTGATTGTCTAACCATTTACTCTTTGTTCAGGAAAGCCTTGGACAACACAGGTAGAAGTGAATGGCCTTTTCTTTTCCTACTGCCGAGAGTAACTGGATGAGTTTTTTTGCCTGTGTACTTCTGATTTTCAGAAGTGTTTGTAGTCCACCCACAGCCTTAGTTTCGGCCTTAACCCTTTTGATTGATTCTTGAATTGCGTGATACCCTTAGATGAGTAGGGATGATCTGATGTTGTTTGGGAGATGTTTGATTGGGAATCTCTAAGACTTTTGATGATATGACCCTACTGAGATTCTTGTAATCTTATCAGTTATTTTCTCCTGCTTTGCAGGCTTAGGTGTGTACTTTGTTGCTGGTATCAAAGGTGTGAGATCAAGGCTGCATGGTTGGAAAAATTTGCAGCCCTTTTCTATTGAATACGCATGCCATGTCTTTGAACTTGTATGGATTTGCATTCTGGCTTTCCAATCCCTCTTTCTCTTTTTGTTGCTTCCGAAATATGAATGATAGTATTGGTTGATGTTTTGAGATTCTTATGGGACTTGTGTGTTATGTTTCCACTTGTTTTGAGTATTATATAAGTCTTCCGCTGATGTTTTCTTTCACTCCGTATAAGCCATAAATTCATTAATGTATGAATATGCTCCAACCTTTAAATAGCATATAAATCAACCAATAAATTTAACAATTAGGTGACTTGAGCCTTGTGGGATTCAAATAGGACCTTGCGAGGGCTTATTTGGGTTTCACGTCGGTAAGGGTCCTAATAGGTTGGGTTTGGGTCCTTACACCTGCTCCTTGATTGGCTGCGCATATAACATGAATTATGATTGGACTACTTTCTGGTTTTTCAAGATTTTTCCTTTACTTGTTGTGTCCGATTTATGTTGGGGGTTAACTTGCTAGATATTTGGATCCCTATGGGACTTGTGTGTTGTGGGTTCATTGATTTTATTTAAAGACTTTCGTTGATATTTCATTCACTCTGTATGATACCAGAATACTTGTCCAATATTATGCTCCAATTGTTGATAAACATAAAGAATGTACATGCTAAAAGTCGAGAATTTGATGAGTAAGCCTTGTGGGATTCATATAGGTCCTGGTTCTTGAGCTTGTTTGGGTTTCACAAGAGTAAGGGCCCTAATTGGAGCAATTAATAATAGGTTAGGAGTTAGGGTTGTTACAAGTTTTGGTAGTGGAGCATGGTTTAAGGAATATAATTGGTTATATACTAACTTGTCTATTGATTTTGTGTTTGTAGGTAAGAACATGCACATACACTCACTCACTTAGGGGCTAATACTGAAAGTGAACTACTACTAAGAAGGGATTGATTTAAATGATGAGAATGATATCTTGATTTGCTGTGTGTTTATGTATGTTCTTATGCCTGGTATGCCTTGACGTGTTTCTGTGAATATTTTCTGTGTTTCTTATCATTGCCAAGAATGTGTATGTTGTTGGGGCATATTACCAAGTGTCCCTATGTGATTTCTATGTTGCCGAATGTATACGTGTGATTGTTGATGTGTATTGCCGAATCTTCACTGACCACAAAATCCTGAAGTACCTCCTAACGCAAAAAGAATTGAATATGAGACAACGAAGATGAGTGGAGCTGATTAAAGACTACGACATGATCATCGAATATCATCCTGGAAATGCGAATATTGTTGCTGATGCCTTGAGCCGAAAGTTTCATCCACCTTCCCATCGGTTTTGGCTTACATGCTCACCCATTACATACCTATGTTCTTGAATTTAAAAGCTAACTTATGTGCATCTTGGCACTGATTTTTCTGGATCGTTATTGGCACGAATCAAAGTCATGCCAACCTTGATTAAAGAAATCCGGAATCAGCAATTAGAGGATCCAAAACTAATTGAAAGTTAGAAGCAACTTTCTGATGGTGTTGATGCCATAATTCGTGATTTCAGAATACGAGATGACAGAGTGCTTGTCTTAAAAAAAACGGGGAAGTGTTCCACAAGATGTTGATATTTGTAACCTTATTTTATCGGAGACGTATAGTTCGAAGTTTGCTATCCATCCCAGAAGTATTAGGATGTACCGAGATTTAAAGGAGCAGTATTGGTGGCCAAACATGAAACGCCACATTGTTGAGTTCGTTGCTCGATGCCTCATATGTCAACAAGTAAAGATCGAACATCAATGACCCGTTGGTCTACTGCACTCACTTCCGATTCCAGAATGGAAGTGGTAGCACCTCACAATGGATTTTGTGACCGGTTTTCCTAGATTGTAGCAAGGATACGATGCCATTTGGGTAATCATGGATAGATTGACGAAATCTGCATACTTTCTTCCTATACGTGTGACCGATAGACCTGAGAAATTGACTGTTCGTTACTTAGACAAGATTGTTCGATTGCATGGAGTGCCAGTTTCAATCATTTCAGATCATGACCCTCGTTTCACCTCACAATTTTGGGAGAAATTCCATAATACACTGGGTTCGAGATTGAATTTCAGTATAGCATTTCATCCCCAAACCGATGATCAATCAGAAATGACGAGATAGACACTCAAAGGCATGCTACGTTCGAGTGTGTTGGACCAGTATACCGGTTGGGATAGATGCCTGACATTGGCAGAATTTGTTTACAAAAATAATTTTCAAGTAAGCATCGGTATGGCACCTTATGAAGCACTATATGGGAGACATTGCAGAACTCCCATTTTCTGGAATGAAGTAGGTTAGGAGTTAGGGTCGTTACAATTAGTTTGAGGATGGAATGCTGTACTGAAATTCTATCTCAAACCCAACGCATTCTTGAATTTCTCCCAAAATCGTGATGTGAAACGAGGATCACGATCTGAAACGATGGAAACTAGCACTCCATGTAATCGAACAATCTCTTCCAAGTGACAAATAACCAATTTCTCAGGTGTATTTGTCACACGTATGGGAAGAAAATGTACAGATTTCGTCAATCAATCCACGATCACCCATATGGCATCATATCCTCGCTGAGATCTAAGCAATCCGGTCACAAAATCCATTGTGACATGCTCCCACTTCCATTCTGAAATCGGAAGTGACTGAAGTAGACTTGCAGGTCTTTGATGCTCGATCTTTATTTGTTGACATACGAGGCATCGGGCAATGAACTTAACAATGTGATGCTTCATGTTCGGCCACCAAAATTGCTTCTTTAAATCTCGGTACATCTTTGTATTACAAGGATGGATAGCGAACTTCGAACTATACGCCTCAAATAAAATAAGATTACAAATATCAACATCTTGTGGAACACATACCCAATTTCTGAAGACAAGGACGTCGTCATCTCGTACTCTGAAATCACGAGCTATGGCATCAACACCATCAGATAATTGCTTCCGAATTTCAACAGATTTCGGATCTTCTGATTGCTGATTCTGGATCTCCTCAATCAGGGTAGGTAGGACTTCGATTCATGCAAACAATGAACCAGAAAAATCAGTGCCAGTATGCACATGGGTAGCTTTCAAATCCAGCAACATCTATTGGGTGTGCATGTAAGCCAAAACTGACGAAGAAGGAGGATGAAATTTTCGGCTTAAGGCAACAACAATTACATTTGCTTTTCCAGGATGATATTCGATGATCAGGTCGTAGTCCTTAATCAGCTCCACCCATCTTCGTTGTCTCATATATTCAACTTTTTATGCGTAAGGAGATACTTCAGGTTTTTGTGATCGGTGAAGACTTGGCATGTCTCACCATATAAGTAATGTCACCATATCTTCAACGCAAACACCACGGCTGCAGGCTCCAAATCATGTGTAGGATAGTTGCTTTCGTGTGGTTACAATTTTCGGGAAGCAAAGGCAACGACTTTCCCTTCTTGCATCAATACGCATCCAAGTCCAGATTTCGACGAATCACTGTAAACCACATACTCCTTTCCGTCAATAGGTAAAGTAAAGGTGCGGAAACTAACCGGTTTTTCAGTTCTTCGAAACTTCGCCGGCACTTCTCAGCCCACACAAATGACTCCACTTTGTGTCTCAATTTCATCAAAGGTTCAGCAAGCGATGAAAAATTTTCCACGATGCGATGGTAGTATCCAGCTAAACCAAGGAAACTGTGAACTTCAAACACAGTTCGCGGGGGATTCCCAAGCAACTACGACTTCAATCTTCTTCAGATCAACTAAAATACCTTGGGAAGAAACAATATGGCCAAGGAAATCAACTTCGCATAACCAGAATTTTCACTTAGAGTACTTTGTGAACAATCGACGATCCCTCAAAACATTCAGCACAATCTGCAAGTGCTCAGCATGCTCCTCTTCTGATTTTGAATAAATTAGAATGTCGTCGATGAATACTATCACGAATTTTTCCAGGAACTTATGAAACACACGATTCATTAGGTCCATAAACATGGCTGGTGCATTGGTCAAACCGAATGGCATAAATTCGTAGTGGCTGTATCGCAATCTGAATGCGGTCTTCAGAATATCAAAACCACAAACTCGCAATTAATGTTATCCAGATCTAAGATCGATCTTGGAGAATACGGCTGCACCCTGGAGTGGGTCAAACAAATCGTCAATGCATGGCAAAGGGTACCTGTACTTCATGGTCGAACAATTCAACTATCGATAGTTGATGCACAGTCACAGTGAACCATCTTTCTTCTTTACGAATAAGACAGGTGCTCCCCATGGTGACACATTGGGTTGGATGAAACCACGATTTAACAAGTCTTCCAATTGCGTTTTCAATTCCTTCATTTCCGCAAGAGCCATACAATACGAAGGAATGGAAATCGGATTCGTACCAGGCACTAACTTAATGCCCAATTCCACTTCCCTTGCTGGTGGAAAACCAACTTTGTCTTCTGGAAATACTTCTGGAAATTTGCGAACCACTAGAATAGAATCTAGATCTGAGGATTATTTAGAAACAACATGTACATGCGTGAGGTATGTTGTATATCCCTTTCTGATTAATCGCTTTGCATCAAGCCAGGAATTCATGCAAGTTGAAACAACTCACCTATCACCTTCAAAGCAGTACTCGGCACCATCAGGAAAAATGAACAACACACGCTTGGTGAAACGCTGCATACGGGCTTCATAATTTGCTAAACAATCCATGCCTAAGATCATATCCAGCTCTCAGATGTCCAATGGGATCAGATCCACCTCAAGTACATTTGGACCCATACTTAGATCACAGATCAATTGCTCTCCCAAAAGGAGTCAGAACCACAATAGGAGGAGATTAGGGAGACAGAGGCTGATCCATGTTAAGTGCTATCCTTGGACTTATAAATGACTTGTTTGCTCCGAGATCTAACAACATTTTAGCATTTTGAGAAAAGACTGAAATAGTACCTATCACCACATTAGGGCTAGCCTCGGCATTAGTGAGGGTGAATAACCTCGTTGGTCTTTGTTGCGCCTCACTCGTAGATCCATTTGGCAGTCCTCCTGGTGCGCGTACTGGTGGTTTGGTGGGATTGGCATACCCACCTCGGCCTGTATTTGGTGTGCCTGCGATATGCCTGGGTTTCAGGCATTCTCTCTGGATATGGCCCATCTTGCCACAATTGTAACAAAGACATTGCTGAGAATTCCATGTAGATCCATTGGAATTCAAACCAGAAAAGTTCTTCTTGTTGTTACCTCCATTGCCATTATTTTTTGGAGGATAGGACCTCAAAGGATAGGGTCCTATACGCCGATTGAACTTTGAATCTCGCCTGAAGGATCTGCCACCAGTTGCTGCAGATCGCTTTCTGCTTTGCAAGATTTTCTCGGCTTCAATCGTGGCAAAAATTAGTTATTGGAAATTCTGCGAGAGCATCATACCAATGATGGTTTTGAGTTCGGTACTCAGCCCATCCTGAAATCTTCTCGAAAGCTGGTATGGTGAACGATCTTCCTCAGGTGCCTATCGAGACAACTCCCTTAATGCCTTCTTATATTCCAGCACCGAATGGGTGCCCTGTTCAAGCTTGTAGAAAGCTTGTCGCTGCAATTTTAAGGAATCTCGTATAAAACCTTTCATTAAACTCGTACTGAAATTCCTCCCAAGTTGGCAAACAATTGCTGAACCGCAAGCTAACAGATGTCCACCATGCGAGGGCTTCTCCCTCCAGTAGGAATGTAGCGATGGCAACTTTGTCATCATCAGAGATTCGTAAAAACAAGGACATACGACATAAAGTGTCGATCCATTCACGAACTTCTATAGCTGTAGCTGAACCACCGAAATCTATACATCCTAATTGACGAGCTTCCTTCAACAGCTTCATAATAACGATAGGAGATCTCTTAGCTTCCTTAGAGTGAACTGGGTGTAGAGGCTCAAGTGGAGGAATAGGTTCTCCCACGGGCGCGGGTGCAGGAGCGTTCTGAAACTGCGCCACTATATGCTGCTGGTTGGCAGTTGTAACAGATTCAGGATTTGTGCCATAACAGGATCGATAGCTGGTGTGGCTGGTGCCTCAGGATGGTTTTCGGGCTCAGCTTGCCCTCCCTGCTCAATTTGTGCATTCTGCTCCTCTTGCTTAATAGTTTGTTGTTTGGCCTGAACCCCATACCTACCCTGTCTATTCCTTTGTACACTCGGCCTTGCCATACAATACTAGCACATGATCGTTACTCAACACATAACCAAATACAAACACTTGGAAAAGAAGTGGTACCTAGTGGAGAGGCGTGCACTAGACGATATTCATATACTGGAAAAACAAAATTTCACTTGCACACAAGTATGCAAATTTCGTAAAACACATGCATACATGTAAATGCACACTCGACAATCATCATCAAGCATTCGGCAATCATGGATTCATACAAGTTATACTCAACAATCATGCAAAACCATTTAAGGATGTACTTCGATATGCTTACAAACCAATCACATGCATTCCGTAATACACATACTCATGTAATTCACACTTAGTAGCACACATTAATAAGCAGCAAATACATTTATATGCATTCAGCAACATAGGAATAACATAGGGACACTCAACAGCATAGCATGCATCAACAACCCCCAATCAACAATAATCATAAAACACATTGCAATTACTTAGCAACAATCACATTTGAAACTTTCATAGGACACACTCATGCATTTGGTAATATTAAAAAAAACACAGAAAACATTTATCAGGCATAAGAACATACATAAACACCCAACAAATCAAATTATCAATTTCATCATCTAAATCTTACAAATCAACCCCTTTTTAGCATTAGATCATTTTTGTTTTTAGCTCCTAAGTGAGTGGGTGTATGCATATGTACCTACCTACAGATACAAAATCAACAAACACGTTAGCATACAATAAATCATATTACTTAAATCATGCTTCGCTACCAAACCTATAAGGACCCAAATCCCAAATTCAAAAATTTGCTCCTAATGGGACCTTTACCGCCATGAAACCCAAACAAGTCTGATCCAGGACCTATCTAAATCCCAAAAGACTTATCCATCTAGTTTCGATTTTAGCATGTTAATTCCTTTAAGATTTTAAAATTTGGAGCATGATATTGGACAAATATTCTGGTACCATATAGAGTGAATAAAACATCATCGAAAGTCTTTAAATTTAATCAATAAATCCATAACACAAGTCTAATAAGGATCCAAATATCCAGCAAATAACCCTCAACATAGTTCGGAAACAACAAGCAAAGGAAGAAACTTAAGAAACCAGAAAAAATAGTTCAATCAATGATCATATTACATGCACAAGCAACCAAAGAGACAAAAATATGCAAATGTGATACGATATCACCCTGCTATGCAACCTTGATTCTCTCACACTGGTACCATGAACAGTAAATGTACCTAAGCCTGAAAAACTGGTAAAAACAACAGGATGAGATTAAAAGAATCTCAGTAGGGTCACAACAACATAAGATTTACAGAAATCAAAACAGACATCTCCCAAACAACATCAGATCATCCTTACACATCTAAGTGTATCACGCAATTCAAGAATTAATCTAAGGTTAGAGCCTAAACTAAGGCTAAGGGTGGACTGAAAATATTTCTGAAAATCAGAAGTACATAGGCAGTAAGTCATCAATCAATCTCATTAACAGAAAAGGTCATCCCCTTCCACCTGTGTTGTGCAAGGCTTTGCTGCTTACAGGGTAAAAGGGTTAGCACATAAACTAATCAGCAAGCCTATTCATCCTGCCACACAAGGACAAGGCATCCAAACCACACAAGGATAAAGACATCCAAACCACACAAGGATAAGGGCATCCAAACCACATAAGGATAAGGGTTTCATACCACACAAGGACAAGGCATCTAGCCACACAAGGATCAAGCATCCAACATGCACATGCTGGGGATTGCCACCCCTTCGATTCCCATACCAATAAGAATCTCTCCTCTCCCCAAGAACTTCAACGGTTACCCTGAATGGCCACCGGAAAAGGATCCTGACACATAAACACGTACAAGCACACACAGGCAAACCCATAGCACAATACCACAAAAAGGTATTCTCAATCATGTCAGATCATAATCAACACATACAAATTAGGCACTCATAACCTAACTCAAGAAATTGGTATTGCCTAGAGGATCACATCTTGATTTTCAATTCAAGCATACTCACTACAACATATGCGCATACAACTATCATACATGTAGGTACCGAAATTAACAAACAATCAACAAAAATCTTTGAAGAAACCGATGAGGTATAGATCCTACCTCTTTTGTCTCTGAACAAGAAACTATTCCCTTGCCTTTATTCAAGGGATCTGAACCACCTATAACATCATAAGGCAAAGACAAAACCAAACCAAGCATGCATACTCAATAACCAACTGAATACCCTATTTCCTTACCAATTCCACTTACTACACCTATCAGAAACTAATGATCAGATGCCGCAGGTGCCTCCCCTTTGGATGTGTGATGTGATAGCAAAGAACTTAACAAGGTTCAACCTGAATTAGTATCCAATTTAACTATACAAATTTCAACACTAAGAATAAGGCACAAGACATTTTCGGATTTATAGAGGGTAATAAGGTTACGATTTCATATTAATAATGCAGGAGTAGGTGTTTGTAACATGTATAACCAAAAGAAACAAGATCAGAATCCAATAGGTTAATTAATTGATCAAGATAGGCAACAAATAGAGCAAAGGTAGGGCATGCCGATTTTATGTATATGGAAGATTCAAAGGATTAATTCATGATTTTATATTATGAAAAGATGCTAAACAAGAGGAACCACAACAGAAATCAATTGAAGGCATAGTCATAAAATTTTGAAACCTAATCCCGCCGAATTATAACCTAAATTAAGACAAAGAGAAACTAACTTCCAGACAAAAAAACCCAAGATAATTGGATACAGAACAGAAAAAGATTTCCAACAAGCTATTATTTGCAAGAATTTATCAAACGATGAGAGAGTTATGCTATTTTGAAGTTCAAGTAGACTTCAGCACCAATAGGGAGGTGTAGGGTTTTTAGTTGGATGAATTTTGTACATTTTTTGTCTAAGATTTGAGTGTGCCTAGCTTCTTATTTTTATAGGATAGTTATGGGATTAATTTCCCTACTTTAAGGGTCATATTAAAGTAAAATAATTATCAGAATTAAATTCTGTAATTATTCTCCCTTAATTTTAGGGATTTTATTTTCTATGGTAATTATCAACAAATAAAGAACTATATCAAAGGGAATTAAAACAAGAAACAATCACCAGACATTCCTTACCAATTTCGGCCATCACTTATCCTTTTCTTCAGGGGAAAAATGGTTTTTTCACCTACACTGGCTTCTGGACTTCTAGGAATCGAAATTCGGGGTCTCACAAAGCACCACATTGCTGAGTTCATTGCCCGATGCCTTCCATGTAAACAAGTGAAAATCAAGCATCAAAGACCTGCAAGTCTACTCCAGTTACTTCCAGTTATAGAATGGAAGTGGGAGCATGTCACGATGGGTTTTGTGACCAGTTTGTCCAGATCCTAGTGAGGACATGATGCTTTTTTGGTGATCGTGGATCGATTGACAAACTGCACACTTCCTTCTTGTACGTGTGACACACACGCCTGAGAAATTGGTTGTTCGTTACCTGGATGAGATTGCTTGATTGCATGGAGTGCCAGTTTTTATCGTTTTACATCGCAAATTTGGGAGAAATTCCAGAATACGCTAGGTTCAATATTTAATTTCAGTACAGCGTTTCATCCCCAAGCTTATAGCCAATATGAGAGAATGATTCTGACGTTAGAGGATACGTTGGGTGCAAATGTACTAGACCAACATACCAGTTGGGATCGATGCCTACCATTGGCAGAATTTGCTTACAATAATAGCGTTCATGTAAGCATCGGTATGGCACCTTATAAAGCACTATATGGGAGACGTTGCAGAACTCTTATTTGCTGGAATAAAGTAGGCGAGAGACGCCTAGACAATTCGGAATTGATTGTTCAAGCAACAGAGCAGCACTTGATTCGACAACGGCAGAAAAATTACTTCAATAATCGACGAAAGGTGCTGGAATTTGCAGTAGTTGACAAGGTGTTTTTAAAAGTCACCCTGTGGAAGCGTGTCCTTCATTTTCGGCAGTGAGGTAAGCTAGCACCTCATTACATTGGTCCGTATGACATTATTGAAAGAATCGGACCTGTTGCACACCGACTTGCACTGTCTCGAAATATGGAAAGAATCCACAACGTGTTTCACGTCTCAATGTTGAGCAAGTATGTACGAGACCCTGCTTATGTGCTTGAAGAACCACCAGTTGAGGTTGCTAAAGACGTATCCTATCCCGTATAGCCAGTTACCATACTAGATTGGTTAGTTCGTCAACTTCGCAGTCGAAGCGTGCCTATAGTATGAGTTGCTTGGTGTAATAGCCAAATTGAGGAACAGTCTTGGGAGATTAAGGAATCTATGCGTGTAAAATTTCCTTACCTGTTTTTTTAGGTACTTGTGCTGAAATTTCAAGGACGAAATTCTTATAAAGAGCGGACGATGTGAGACCACAATTTTGAGTCTTAGAAGTCCAGAAGCCAGTGCAGGTGGAATGATCTTTTTTACCCTAAAGAAATGGATGTGCGATGGCCAAAAATGGTATGAAATATCTAGTAATCATTTCTGATCTCATTTCTTTTTGGTTTGGTTCCTTATTGGTTCAAAATTACTTTAGGAGATAAAATCCCTAAAATTAAGGAAGGATAATTCCAGAATTTAATTCTCATAACTACTTCAGTCACTTCCAATTCCAGAATTAAGTAACGAACAGCCAATTTATCAGGTGTATCCGTGACATGTATAGAAAGGAAGTGTGCAGATTTCGTCAATCGATCCACGATCACCCAAATGGCATCGTATCCTCGCTATGACCTAGGCAAACCGGCCACAAAATCCATTGTGACATGCTCCCACTTCCATTCTTGAATTGGAAGTGATTGAAGTAGTCCAACGGGTTGTTGATGTTCAATCTTTACTTGTTGACATACGAGGCATCGGGCAACGAACTCAACAATGTGGCATTTCATGTTTGGCCACTAATACTGCTTCTTTAAATCTCGGTACATCTTAGTGCTTCCGGGATGGATAGTTAACTTCGAACTATGCGCTTCCGATAGAATAAGGTTACAAAATCAATATCCTGTGGAACACATACCTGGTTTCTGAAGACAAGCACTTTGTCATCTCGTATTCTGAAATCACGAACTATGGCATCAACACCATCAGAAAGTTGCTTCCAAATTTTAATTAGTTTTGGATCCTCTAATTGCTGATTCCGGATTTCCTCAATCAAGGTAGGTGTGACTTCGATTTGTGCCAACAATGAACCAGAATAATTAGTGCCAAGATGCACATGATTAATCCTCAAATCCAGCAACATAGGCATGTAATGGGTGCGCATATAGACCAAAACCGATGGGGAAGGTGGATGAAACTTTCGGCTTAAGGCATCAGCAACAACATTTTCCTTTCCAATATGATATTTGATGATCAAATCATAGTCTTTGATCAGCTCTACCCATCTTCGTTGTCTCATATTCAATTCTTTTTGCATGAGTAGGTACTTCAAGCTTTTGTGATAGGTGAAGATTTGGCATGTCTCGCCGTATAAGTAATGTCGCCATATTTTCAATGCAAACACCATGGCTGCAAGCTCCAAATCATGTGTAGGATAGCTGCTTTCATGCGGTCGTAACTGTCAAGAAGCATATGCAATGACTTTCCCATTTTGCGTCAATACGCATCCAAGTCCAGATTTCGATGCATCGCTGTAAACCACATACCCCTTTCCGCAAATAGGTAAAGTAAGGATAGGTGCGGAAACTAACCGGTTTTTCAGTTCTTCAAAACTTCGCTGGCATTTCTCGTTCCACACGAACGGCTCACCCTTGCGAGTCAGTTTTGTCAATGGTGCGGCAAGCGATGAAAATTTTTTCACAAACTGACGATACCTGTCACCACATCAGGACTACCCTCAGCATCAGTTAGGGTGAATAGCCTTGTTGGTCTTGGTTGCGCCTCACTTGTGGATCCTTTGGGTGGTCCTCCTAGTGCATGTGTCGGTGGTCTAGCGGGGTTGGCATTCCCACTTTGGCCTGAGTTTGGTACACCTGTGATTCGTCTTGGTTTCGGGCATTCCCTCTGAATATGTCTCATCTTGCCAAAGTTGTAACATCGACGTTGCTGAGAATTCCATGAAGATCCATTGGAATTTGAACCAGAAAAGTTCTTCCTATTGGTATTTCCATTAACATTAATTTTTGGAGGATAGGACCTTAAAGGATAGGGTCCCGTTCATCGATTGAACTTCTAATCTTGCCTATAGGAACTGCCACTAGTGGCTGCAGATGGCTTCTTGGTTTGCACAATCCTTTCGGCTTTGGTTGTGGCAATGCTTAGTTCTTGCAAATTCTGCACCAGTGTCGTACCTACGATGGTTTTGAGTTCAGTACTCAACCCATCCTGAAATCGTCTTGCACGATTGTATGGTGTACGATCTTCTTCTGGTGCGAATCGGGACAACTCCCTTAACACTTTCTCATATTTCAGCACCGAACGGGTGCCTTGTTCAAGTTTGTAAAAAGCTTGTCGCCGCTCGATTTTATGGAACCTCTATAAAATCTTTCACGAATTCGTACTGAAATTCATCCCAAGTTGGCAAAAGATCGCCGGATCGCAAACTAACAGATGTCCACCATGCGAGGGCTTCTACCTCGAGTAGGAAAGTGGCGATGGAAACTTTGTCATCATCCAAGATACATAAGAACAAGGATACTCGGCATAAGGTGTCTATCCACTCACGAGCGGCAGCAACTCCAGCTGAACCATTTAAATCTTTACATCCCAGTTGTCGAGCTTCCTTCAACAATTTTGTAATCATGACGGGAAGTCTCTCGGCTTCCTTAGGATGTGCCAGTTGTACAGGTTCAAGTGGAGGAACAGGTTCTTCCACTGGTGCAGGTGCAGGAGCATTCTGAAATTACACTTCCATACATTGTTAATCTTCAGCAATTCCTTGTAATACGTTTAATATTTGTGACATCACAGGATCAATGACTGGTGCAGCTGGTGGCTCATGTTGATTTTTGGGATCAGCTTGCCCTTCCTGCTCAATTTGTGCATTTGGCTCCTCTTGCTCAATAGGTTGTTGTTCGGCCTGAATCCCATTCCTACCCTGTCGATCACTCGCAGCGTTCAACCTTGCCATACTATTTAAGCATACGATTGTTACTTACACATAACTAAATACGATACTAGGAAAAGAAGTGGTACCTAGTGGACAGGCGTGCACCGACGATACGCATATGCTGGAAAGCAACATACAAATTTTCGGAAATCACATGCGCATATGCAAAAGTATTCTCAGCAATTACATCAACACTCATATATACTCTCGGAAATCATCATCAAACATCAAGCAAGCATGGATTCACACAACATCCATATTCGGCAATACACACCAGCAATCACAGACATATACATGCAGCAATATAGGAGTTAAATAGGGACATTCGACAGCATGCATAAATCAACAAACACATTCTTAGCAATCATAAGAAACACAGCAAACACTCACCGAAACATATCATGGCATACCAGGCATAAGAACATACACGAACAAATATCATATCAGATTATCATTCTCATCATTTAAATCTTACAAATCAATCCCATTTTAGCATTAGTTCACTTTCGGTATTAGCCCTTGTGAGTGAGTGTGTGTGCATGTCCTTACCTATAAATACCAAAATCAACAAATAAGTTAGTATATAAAAAATTATTTTCCCTAAACAATGCTTCGCTACCAAACCTGTAACGACCACAATTCCAACCTATTAATATTTTCTCCGAATAAGGTCATTACCGCCGTGAAATCCAAACAAACCCAAAAACACCTAGGACCTATCTGAATCCCACCAGGCTTACGAACTAAGTTTTCGATTTTTAGCATATTCATTTTACATGTTTAATAACAGTTGGAGCATGATGTTGGAAAATCATTCTGGTATCGTACGGAGTTAGTAAAAAACATCAGCAGAAGTCTTTAAATTAAATCACTGGATTCATAACAAAAGTCCCATAAGGATCTAAATAACCAGAAAGAATTCCTCCAACATAGTCGAAAATAATAAGCAAAGGAGGAATCTTAAAATAAACTAGAAAGTAGACCAATTTTATTCAAGTTATATGCGCAAGTAATCAAGGAACAAGTATGCAAAAGTCATGTGATATCGCCCGGCCGTACAGCCTTGATCTCACACACTGGTACCATGAGCAGTGAATATAGCTATGCCTAAAAAAATGATGGAAACAACGGAATGAGATTATAAGAATCTTAGTAGGGTCACAACATCATAAGATCTGCAGAAACCATAAACACAAATCTCCCGAACAACATCTAATCATTCCTACACAACTAATGGGATTCATGCAATTCAAAAATTCAATCAAAAAGGGTAGGCCGAATCTAAGGCTGAAGAGGACTACAAACACTTCCGAAAAGTATCGGAACTACACAGGCAGACAGAACTTGTCAGATTGTTCTCGGGAATGAAGAAGAAAAGACCATCCCCTTCCACCTGTGTTGCCTACGGCTTACAGCACGAAAGATAATTGGTCAACACAAAACCTAATCAGCAAGCCTATTCATCTTGCCACAGAAGGACAAAACATCCTAAGCCATACAAGGACAAGGACATCCCAAACAACACAAGGATAAGGGGTTCCTGCCACACAAGGACAGGGCTTCTGGCCACACAAGGACCAGACATCCAGTGAGCTCTTGTTGGGATTCTCCACCCATTCGACTCCCATAACAGTAAGAACCTCCCCTCTCAATAGGAGCATCAGCACTTATCCCAATGACCACTGGAAAAGGATCCTTACACACAAACACGTAAAAGCACACACAGGCAAGCACAAAGCACAAAACCACAACAAGGTATTCTCAATTCTGTCAGATCACATTTGGCAGGTTCAATACACATCACACATGCAAGCTAGGAATTTCTAACCTATCTTAAGGGATTCGGTATAGCCTAGAAATTCCTCAATTCAATCCACAACTCAAGCATGCATTATTTAATATGAATGCGCATACAGTTTCACAATCATAGGTACCGAAATCAATTAAGCAAACAACGAGGTCTCTGGAAAAACCGATGAGGCATAGATCCTACCTCTCTTGTCTCTGAACAAGAAGCTATTCCTTTGCCCTTACTAGATACTTCCGAACCACCTAAGTCATTATTAGGGAAAGACAAAAAAAAAACAAACTAAGCGTGCATACGCAATAAACAAGTAATTACCCTATTTCCTTACCAATTCCACTCACCAAACCTATCAGAAACCAATGATTAAATGCCGCAGGTGCCTCCCCCTTGGATATGTGATGTGATAGCCAGAAACTTAACGATTCAACCTGATTTACTATCCCAATTAACTATACAAAGTTCGGCACTAAGAGTAAGGCACAAGACAATTTTCAACTTCATGCATTCAAGGGATGAAATCATAATTATTCACTATGAATGGAATCTAAACAATTATATGAATAAAGGCAACAACATTAGAGATCAATTAAAGGCAGAATTATACAAATCTTAAAACCTAATTCTGCCGCCGATTTTCAATTATCTTTTGACAAAGAAATATGAACGTCCAAAAAACAAAACAAATATGGTTGGAAAGAAGATGAAGATAGATTTCCAACAAACTATTATTTGTAGGAATCAAATAAACGATGAAATAGTTATGTTATATTGAAGTTCAAGAATATTTTGGCAGTTCTGCCGAGTTTCGACTTTTCTTTTGACAAAGAATTACGAATCTCCAAACAAAAAAAAAATATTTCTGAAAAAAATATGAATAGAGCTTTCTAACAAGCTATTATTTGCAAGAATACGACAAACGATGAAAGAGTTATGCTACATTGAAGTTCAAGAAGATTTTGGCAGTTCCGCCGAGTTTTGACTTATCTTACGTGAAATAATTACTAACCTCCTGAAAAAAAAATCAAATATGGTTAGAAATAGGATGAAAAGAGCTTTCCAACAAGCAATTATTTGCAGGGATCCGACAAACGATGAGAGAGTTATGCTGGTACAAATTTTCAGCGAATTTTGGCAAATATGGGGAGGTGTAAGGGTTTTAGGCTATAAGAGTTTTGTTTGTTTTCTATGAATGATTTTTGTGGGGTTGGATTCCTATCTATAATGGATGGGTATGGAATTAAGATTACTATTTTAAAGGCTTTATTAAAGTAAGATAACTACCAGATTTAAATTATGTAATTATCCTTTTTTAATTTTAGGGATTTTAATTCCTAAGGTGATTATCAACAAAATAAGAACCAAATTAAAGGGAATTAATACCAGAAATAATTACCAAACATTCCTTACCAATTTTGGCCATCACACATCCTTTTCTTCAGGGGTAAAATGGTTTTTTTACCTGCACTGGCTTCTGGACTTCTAGGACTCAAAATTCGGGGTCTCACACACGCAATGAATATTGGGGTTCGGGGCATGATGTGAGATACCTTGACAAGAAATGATTATAATCATTCTTTCCTATTTTGGTTTATTTCATTTTCTTCCTATTTCATTTCTTTCCTGTTTCATTTCTTTCCTATTTTGTTTCGTTCATATTCTGAAAATTTCTAGATGATTTTTTTTTCAGATTTTATTCATAATTATCTCCTAAGCATTATCCTCACTTATCTAGGCTTCAAAGTAGGGAAAATTAATCCCTTAAAGACCCTATAAATACCCTAGCCGACTGCCCTATTGCACATACCAGAAAATCATTTTGGTTTCCTTAAATTAAATCATTTTTTTCTTCATAAGTGCCGTGTAAGGACCCAAATCCCATATTCCAAAATTTGCTCCTAATGGGACTCTTACCGCCATGAAACCCAAACAATTCCAAACCAGGACCTATCTGAATCCCTCAAGGCTTGTCCATCTAGTTTTGATTTTAGCATCTTAATTCTTTTAAGATTTTAAAGTTTGGAGCATGATATTGGACAAATATTCTGGTACATACGGAGTGAATAAAACATCAATGGAAGTCTTTAAATTTTATCAATGAACCCATAACACACAAGTCTTATAGGGATCCATATATCTAGCAAATAATCCCCAACATAGTTCGAAAACAACAAGGAAAGGAGGAAACTTGAGAAACCAGAAAAATTAATTCAATCAATGATCATATTGTATGCGCAAGCAACCAAAGAGACAAAATATGCAAATATGATGCGATATCATCCCGCCATGCATCCTTGATTCTCACACACTAATACCACGAACAATAAATGTACCTAAACTTGAAAAATTGGTGAACACAATAGGATGAGATTACAAGAATCTCTATAGGGGCACAACATCATAAGCTCTATTGAAATTTTAAACAAACATCTCCCAATCAACATCAGATCATCTCTACACATCTAAGGGTATCACACAATTCAAGAATCAATCCAAGGTTAGGGCCGAAACTAAGACTGAGGGTGGACTGCAAACACTTCCGAAAATCAGAAGTACACAGGCAGGAAAATCATTAATCAATCTTATCAGTAAAAAAGGTCATCCCCTTCCATCTGTGTTGTCCAAGGATTTTTTACACAAAAGGTAAAAAGGTTACCACACAAGATAATAAGCAAGTTTAATCATCCTGCCACACAAGGACAAGGCATCCAAGCAACACAAGGACAAGGGCATCCAAACCACATAAGGATAAGGTCATCCAAACCGCACAAGGATAAAAGCATCTTGCCACACAAGTACAAGAGTTTAGCCACACAAGAACCAGGCATCCAGCGTGCATATTGCCACGACCGAATATCAGACTACATGTCATTCATGATATCAGACTACGAGTCATTCGGCTTCGTGCGGGACCCGACTCCCAAATCGAGGATCACATTAATCAATGAGGGAATCTTTCCCCATTATGTTCCCCACTATGTTCCCCACTAAGAGAGGGAATATATTCCCTACTTGGGATCCGTGTTTGTGCTTTCTACTTTTGTATATAACCGTTAGATCATACGGCTTGATCTCCACCATTCATTGGGGAGTTGTAAAGGCTATATAAGGGGTGCCTCCCCTCATTTGTAATCATCCAGCAATACTTGCAATATTGAGAGTTTAGAGCTTTCTCTCCATTCTTGTGTGTCTCTCTCCTTTCGGTTCGGTTCTAAGCTTAGCATTCTAGCTAGCTTTGTGAGGAAGGCTTACTTAGCCTATTGCGAGAGCGATAGTCTAAGGCCGCACGGAGAGTTTCTATTCCGCAAAACTCTAGTCCCGTGACAGTTGGTAGCGGAGCTACAGCTCAATCCTTTGAGAGAGAAATGGAGATGCCTAGTACTTCTGATGCCAACATCCATATTGAAGAGGAGGTCGAGGAGGTCCGTGTGGGGAGACTACCCCAACGTGCTCCCGAACCAAACAAGAAGAGAATGAAGACTGTTGATCATCTGTCATCGTTGGAGGCAAGGATCACTCGTGTGGAGATGAAGGTTGCCGATGACAAAGATACGCTTGAGGAGTATGGCCAACGCATAAGCGAGCTCGAGTCAGGGGACATGAATGAGCTTCGCGAGGAGATGCAAGGCGCCCTCATTGCTATCCACTCTTGGAGGCAAGAGTTAGATGATTTCAAGGTAAATCTTCTTGCTGAGATCTCTTTATATAAGGATGATTTGGTTGGAATCAGGGAGGATTGCAAGAAGGGAATTGCGCAAGGGGTTGCCAAACCCAAGCTAAAGCTGGATGTCCCAAGGCCAAAGTCATTTGGTGGGATGAGGAATGCCAAGGAAGTGGACAACTTCCTTTTCAACCTTGAACAATACTTTCAAGGGGTGGGCATAGAGAGCGATGGAGATCGACTTTCCCAAGCCCCACTGTATCTAACCAACAGTACCACGACCTGGTGGAGAATGAAGCATGCTCAAATTGAGCGTGGCACTTTGACGTTGGAGACGTGGGCAGATTTCAAAAGGCTCCTGAAGGCACATTTCTCACCAAGAAATGGGGAGCTAGAAGCGAGAGAGAAACTCCGCAAGTTGTCCCACAAGGGCGACATCCGAGACTACGTGAGGGAGTTCACGGAATTCTTGTTGGAAATCCCAGACATGCCCGAGATGGAGGCCATGTACGTGTTTCTGGGAGGCCTACAAAGTTGGGCCAAGCTGGAGCTTCACCGACGCAACGTCAAGGAGTTTAATGATGCCATCACCGAGGCTGAATCCTTGGCAGAATTTGAGAAGAAGGCCGAGAGTTCAAACCCACCCAAGCCTAAGAGTTTTCGTGACTACAAGGCTAAAGGTGGGGGAGTAGTCCACGAAACCAAGGAGTGGAAGGGCAAGCCTTACAAGTCCTTCAAGTCCTTCCGTCCAGCCAAACCCACATATGGGGGAGGTGAAAGTCGAGGTAAGAATGAGAGACTTAAGCTCTCATGTTTTCTATGTGAGGGGCCACATAGAGCTGTGGATTGACCGAAGGGGAACAAACTGGCAGCCATGGCAAGGGAGGCCGAAGCAATGGAAGCACCAAGGATGAGTTCCATGCAACTGTTGAGTGCTGTTAAAGCCTCAACCAAAGATGCCAAGGAGGAGCAAGCTGGGAGGATGTTTGCTAAACCTATCGTGCAAGGGAGGGAGTCCCGTGCATTGATCGATACCGGTGCTACTCACAACTTCATGAAGAAGGAGGAAGCACAACGACTTGGCATCAAGTTCAAAGAAGAGAAAGGCTGGCTAAAGACGGTGAACACTCAAGCGCAGCCAATCTTTGGAGTAGCCCGAGGGGTCGAGCTACAAATGGGAGAATGGAAAGGTAACCTTGACTTCTCCATTGTCCCTATGGATGATTTTCCAATTGTATTAGGGATGCAATTCTTGGATCAGACGAGAGCAATTCCAGTGTCTTGTACAAACACCCTCATACTTTCCGAAGGAAGCAAGTGTTGTGTTGTGCCTGTTGCTCGGGAGAAGGAGCTAAAGGCCAAAACACTATCAGCCATGCAACTGAAGAGAGGAGTAAGGAAGCTAGAACCCACATTTCTAGCTACCTTGGTGATGGATGAAGGCACACCTGCTGATGACGAAGTACCCATCCAAGTTATGGAAGTTCTTGGGGAGTTTGGCGATGTGATGCCCAAAGAACTCCCACAGAAGCTACCACCCATACGGGAGGTAGACCATGCCATCGAGTTGGAAGTCGGGGCCAAACCAACTGCGAGAGCCCCTTATCGAATGGCACTTCCGGAGTTAGCTGAACTACGGAGGCAATTGAAGGAGTTGTTGGATGCGGGCTTCATCCAACCATCGAAAGCACCTTACGGAGCACCGGTGCTTTTCCAAAAGAAGCAAGATGGGTCGCTGAGATTGTGCATCGACTACCGAGCCTTGAATAAGGTAACCGTGAAGAACAAGTACCCTATTCCTCTTATTGCTGACTTGTTCGATCAACTTGAGGATACGAGATGGTTCACCAAGTTGGATCTGAGATCGGGCTACTATCAAGTCCGCATAGCAAAAGGAGATGAGGCCAAGACCGCATGTGTCACACGGTATGGATCTTAATGCACCTGCTACTTTTTGCACACTAATGAACAAAGTACTCCGAAAGTTCTTGGATCGCTTTGTTGTTGTGTATTTGGATGACATAGTGATATATAGCCGCACACTTGAGGAACACATCCAACACATAAGGATGGTGTTTCATGCGTTGAGGGAGAATGAGTTGTATGTCAAGCGAGAGAAGTGTGCATTTGCCAAACTGGAGGTAGCATTCCTTGGCCACATAGTGGGCGGAGGCAAAATCAAGATGGATGGTGCCAAGATCCAAGCTATCAAGGATTGGCAACCCCCAAAGAAGGTCACGGATCTTCGTTCCTTCTTGGGGTTGGCCAATTATTATCGGCGGTTCATTCAAGGGTACTCTTCCATTGCCACACCCTTGACGGAGTTATTCAAAAAAAACAAGGCGTGGGATTGGTCGAGTGGATGTCAAGAGGCATTCGATGCTCTGAAGGCAGCCATTGTGAAGGAGCCAGTGTTAGCCTTGCCTAACCACCTACTTCCATACGAGATTTAGACGGATACCTCAGATTTTGCAATTGGCGGTGTCTTGATGCAAGAAGGTCACCCAATTGCTTATGAGAGCCGCAAGCTGAATGATACCGAGAGGCGGTACATGGTGCAAGAGAAGGAGATGACAGCCGTGGTGCATTGCTTGCGAGTTTGGAGACATTACTTGCTGGGGAACAAGTTTGTTGTCAAGACTGACAACATTGCCACAAGCTATTTCCTTTCACAGAAGAAGCTATCACCAAAGCAAGCAAGGTGGTAAGATTTCTTGGCCGAGTTTCACTATACACTAGAGTATAAGCCAGGAAAGGCAAACTTGGTGGCGGATGCTCTTAGTAGAAGGGCCGAACTTGCAGCCATCAGTCGACCAGTGAGTCCTTTTGTGGAAAGGATCCGAGGGGGTATGGAGCATGACCCCCAAGCTCAAGCCTTGGTAGAACAAGTGAAGCAAGGCAAGACCCGTAGATTTTGGCTAGAGGATGGGTTGCTCTTCACCAAAGGCAGCACACAACGAGGACGTTGACGAGTTTGGTGGGGGAGAATGTCACGACCGAATATCAGACTACATGTCATTCATGATATCAGACTACGAGTCATTCGGCTTCGTGCGGGACCCGACTCCCAAATCGAGGATCACATTAATCAATGAGGGAATCTTTCCCCATTATGTTCCCCACTATGTTCCCCACTAAGAGAGGGAATATATTCCCTACTTGGGATCTGTGTTTGTGCTTTCTACTTTTGTATATAACCGTTAGATCATACGGCTTGATCTCCACCATTCATTGGAGAGTTGTAAAGGCTATATAAGGGGTGCCTCCCCTCATTTGTAATCATCCAACAATACTTGCAATATTGAGAGTTTAGAGCTTTCTCTCCATTCTTGTGTGTCTCTCTCCTTTCGGTTCGGTTCTAAGCTTAGCATTCTAGCTAGCTTTGTGAGGAAGGCTTACTTAGCCTATTGCGAGAGCGATAGTCTAAGGCCGCACGAAGAGTTTCTATTCCGCAAAACTCTAGTCCCATGACAATATGCTGGGGATTGCCACCCATATGACTCCCATATTAGTAAGAACCTCTCCTCTCCTCAATAGCATCAGGGTTTACCATGAATGGCCACAGGAAAAGGATCCTGACACACAAACATGTACAAGCACACACAGGTAAGCACATAGCACAATACCACAACAGGGTATTCTCAATCATGTCAGAACACAATCAACATGTTCAATGCACACAACACATACAAATTAGGCACTCATTACCTAGCTCAAGGGTTTAATATAGACTAGAGGATCACATCTTGATCCATAATTCAAGCATACCCACTACAACATATGCGCATACACTTATCATACATGTAGGTACCAAAATTAACAAGCAAACAACAAAAATCTCTGAAGAAATTGATTAGGCATAGATCCTACCTCTCTTGTCTCCAAACAATAAGCTATTCCTTTTCCTTTATTCAAGGGATCCGAAGCAACTATAACATCTTAAGGCAAAGACAAAACCAAACTAAGCATGTATACTCAATAACCAATTGAATACTCTATTTTCTAACCAATTTGACTGACTAAAGCTATCAGAAACCAGTGATCAAATGCCGCAGTTGCTCCCCTTGGGATGTGTGATGTGATAGCCAAGAATTTAATAAGATTTAACCTAAATTACAATCTAATTTAACAATGCAAATTTCGATACTAAGAATAGGGCACAAAATAAATTGTAATTTTATGCATAGAAGGTAATAGGGTTGCAATTTCATGTTAACAAGAAAGGATTAGGTGTTTGTAAGATGTACAGCTAAAAGAAACAATATCATAATCCAATAGGTTAATCAATTGATCAAGATAGGCAACAAATAGGGAAAAGGTAGGTCTTGCTGATTTCATGTATAAGGAAGATTCAAAGGATGCATTCATGATTTTACATCATGAAAGGATGATAAACAATCATACGAATAAGAGGAACCACAATAGAAATCAAATGAAGGCAGAATTACAAAATTTTGAAACCTAATCCCGCTGAATTATGTCCTAGATGAAAACAAAGGAAAACTAACCTCCAGACAAAAAAAAAATGGTTGGATAGAGGACGGAAACAACTTTCTAGTAAGCTATTATTTGCAAGAATCCGACAAACAATGAGAGACTTATGCTATTTTGAAGTTCAAGGAGATTTCGGCAACAATAGGGAGGTGTAGGGTTTTTGGTTGGACGAATTTTGTGTATTTTTTGTGTAAAGTTTAAGTTTGGCCGGTTTCCTCTTTATATAGTTTTGTTAACATGAAATCGAAACTCTATAGCCTGTTAACATGAAATCACAATTTGCTCTATTGCCCTATTCTTAATGCCGAAATTTCTATGGTTGATTGGGATGGTAATTCAGGTTGAATATTGTTAAGTTTTTGGCTATCACATCATATATCCAAAGGCGAGGCCCCGGCGGCATCTCATCACTGGTTTCTGATAGGTTTGGTGAGTGGAATTGGTAAGGAAATAGGGTATTCAATTGGTTATTAAGTATGTATGCTTAGTTTGGTTTTGTTTTGCCTTGCGATGTTATAGGTTGTTCGGATCCCTTGAATAAACACAAAGGAATAGATTCTTGTTTAGAGACGAGAGAGGTAGGATATATACCTCATCAATTTCTCCAGAGATCCTTATTATTTACTTTCTGATTTCGGTACCTACTTGTATGATAAGTGTATACACATATGTTGTAGTTAGTATGCTTGAAATGTGGATCAAAAAGTGATCCTATAATGACCCTAATTCCTACCTATTAAAATTTTCTCCGATTAAGGTTATTACCGCCGTGAAATCCAAACAAGCCCAAAGACATCTAGAACCTATCTGAATCCCACCAGGTTTACCCATTAATTTTTTTGACTTTTAGCATGATCGTTCTATATGTTTAATAACAAATGGAGCATGATATTGGACAATCATTCTGGTATCATACGGAGTGAATAAAACATCAGCGGAAGTCTTTAAATTCAATAATTGGAATCAAAACACATAAGTCACATAGGGATCCAAATGACCAGCAAGAAATCCTCCAACATGTTCTAAAATATAACAAGCAAAAGAGGGATCTTGAAAAACTAGAAAACTAGTCCAATCTATGCTCATATTGTATACGCAAGCAACCAAGGAAATAGGAATGCAAAGGTGATGCAATATCGCTCCGCCGTGCATCGATACTAGTACCATGAACAGTGAAATGTATCGAAACCTGAAAAATGGTGGAAATAACAAAATGAGGTTACAAGAATCTCAGTAGGGTCACAACATCATAAGATCTGCAGAAACCATAAACACATATCTCCCAAACAACATCAGATCATTCGTAGCAACTAAAGGGGATCACGTAAATCAAAAATTCAGTTATAAAGAGTAGGGAAGAATCTAAGGCTGAGGGGGGACTACAAATACTTCCAAAAACTCATAAGTACACAGGCAGGTAGAACTCATCAGATTGCTCTCGGCAGTGAAGAAGAAAGGTCATCCCCTTCCACTTGTGTTGTCCAAGGCTTACTGCACAAAATTTAAATGGTTAACACACAAGCTATTCAGTAAGCCTATTCATTTTTCCACACAAGGACTAGTCATCCCAAGCCATACAAAGACAAGGGCTTCCTACCACACAAGGACAGGGACTTCCTACCACACAAGTAAGAAATACTAACCTTCAGACAAAAACCCAAATATGGTTGGAAAGAAGATGAAGATAACTTTCCAACAAGCTATTATTTTCAGAAATCCGACAAACAATGAGAGAGTTATGCTTGTTTGAAGTTCAAGAAGATTTTGGAAGTTCCGCCAAATTTTGATTTAATTTTAGAGAAATAAATACTAACCTTTAGAGAAAAAAACAAAGCTGGTTGGAAATTGAATGAAAATATCTTTCCAACAAGCTATTATTTTCAGGAATCCGACAAACAATGAGAGAGTTATGCTTGTTTGAAGTTCAATAAGATTTTGACAGAAATTGGGAGGTGTAGGGTTTTAGGTCCTACGAATTTTGTGTGTTTTCTGTATAAGATTTTTGTGTGGCTGACTTCCTATTTATATAAGATGGTTATGAGATTATAATCCCTATCTTCAAGGCTTAATTAAAGTAAGATAATTATCAGCATTAAATTCTGTAACTATCCCCTATTAAACCTCTTAAACTTCGGGTTTTTATTTCCTAAGGTAATTATCAACCAATAAAGAATAAATTTAAAGAGAATTAATACCAGAAATAATTACTAGACATCCCTTACCAATTTCGGTCATCACACATCCTTTTCTTTAGGGGAAAAATGGCCTTTTTCACCTGTACTAGCTTCTGGACTTTTAAGACTCAAAATTCAGGGTCTCACTAATACTCTAGGCTATACCTTAAGATAGGTTATGAGTGCCTAGCTTGCATGTGTTGTGTGTATTAAACATGCTGATTGAGTTCTGACATAATTGAGAATACCGAGTTGTGATGTTGTGCTATGTGCTTGCCTGTGTGTGCATGTATGTGTTTGTGTGTCAAGATTTCTTTCCGGTGGCCGTTCGGGGTAAGCGCTGATATTCTTAGGGATATGAGAGGTTCTTACTTGTATGGGAGTCGTATGGGTGGCAATCCCTAGCATGTGCACGTTGGATGTCGGGTCCTTATGTGACTTGACGCCTTGTCTTTGTGTAGTTTTGATGCCCTTATCGTTGTGTGATTTTGATGCCCTTATCCTTGTGCGTCTGGGATGCCTTGTCCTTGTCTGATAGGATGAATAGGCTTTCTGATTAGCTTTTGTGCTAATCCTTTTACCCTTTGAGCAGCAATACCTTGGACAACACAGGTGGAAGGGGATGGCCATTTTTATTGACAAGATTGATTGATGATTTACCAGCCTGTTTACTTATGACTTTCAGAAGTGTTTGCAGTCTACCCTCAACCTTAGATTCTTCCCTAACCTTGGATTGATTCTTCAATTGCGTCATACGCTTAAATGTGTAGGGATGATCTGATGTTATTTGGGAGATGTTTGTTTAAGATTTCTGTGGATCTTATGATGCTATGACCCTATTGAGATTCTTGTAATCTCACCCTGTCGTTTTCACCAATTTTTCAGGCTTAGGTACATTTGTTGTTCGTGGTACCAGTGTGTTAGAAATAAGGCTGCACGGCGGGGCGATATCGTATCACATTTGCATATTTTTGTCTCTTTGGTTGCTTACATATACAATATGATCATTGATTGGACTTTTTTCTCTGGTTTCTCAAGTTCTCTCCTTTCCTTGTTATTTCCAAACTATGTTGGGGGTTATTTTCTGGATATTTGGATCCCTATGGGACTTGTGTGTTATGGATTCATTGATTAAATTTAAAGACTTCTGCTGATGTTTTATTCACTTCGTTTGGTACCAGTATATTTGTCCAATATCATGCTTCAAACTTTAAAATCTTAAAGGAATTAACATCTTAAAATCGAAAGTAGATGGATAAGCCTTGTGAGATTCAGATAGGTCTTGGTTCGGACTTGTTTGGGTTTTACGGCGGTAAGGGTCCCATTAGGAGCAAGTTTTGGAATATGGGATTTGGGTTCTTATAGGTTTGGTAACGGAGTATGGTTTAGGTAGTATGATTTATTGTATGCTAACTTATTTGTTGATTTTGTGTTTGTAGGTAGGTACATGCGCACACACCCACTCACTTAGGAGCTAATAACAAAAATGATCTAATGTTAAAAATGGATTGATTTGTAAGATTTAGATGATGAAATTAATAATTTGATTTGTAGGTAGGTATAGCTTGATGAATGTTTTCTGTGTTTTCTTTGTTATTACCGAATGCCTGAGTGTGTCATATGAAAGTCCTGAATGTGTTTGTTGCCAAATAATTGCAATGTGTTTTATCATTATTGTCGAATGGGTGCTGTTGATGCATGATACGCTGCCGAGTGTCCCTATGTGATTCCTATGTTTCCGAATGCATATGAATGTATTTGCTGCTTATTAATGTGTGCTGCCAAGTGAGAATTACATGAGCATGTGTATTACCGAATGCATGTGATTATTTTGTAAGCATATCGAAGTATATCCTTATGTAGTTTTCCATGATTGCCGAGTATAACTTGTGAGAATACATGATTGCCAAACGCTTGATGATGATTGTTGCCGAGTGTGCATTTGTATTTATGCATGTGTTTTCGGAAATTTGCATACTTGTGTGCATGTGAATTTTTTTTTTCCAGCATATGCATATCGTTTGGTGCATACCTCTCCATGAGGTACCACTTCTTTCCCTAGTGTTTGTATTTGGTTATGTGTTGAGTAACGATCATGTGCTTGTATAGTATGGCAAGGCCAGTGTACAAAGGGATCGACAGGGTAGGTATGGGGTTCAGGCCGAACAGCAACCTATTGAGCAAGAGGAGCCGAGAGCACAAATTGAGCAAGGAGGGAAAGCTGAGCCTGAAAACCAACCTGAGGCACCAGCCACACCAGCCGCACCAGCCATCGATTATGTGATGGCACAAATCCTGAATGTGTTCCAAGGGATTGGTGCAAATCAGCAATGTATAGAGACGCAATTTCAGAATGCTTCTACACTCACGCCCGTGGAAGAACCTATTCCTCCACTTGAGCCTATACAGTCGACTCACCCTAAGGAAGCTGAGAGACTTCCTATCATTATTTCAAAGCTATTGAAGGAAGCTTGTCAATTAGGATGTAAAGATTTCAGTGGTTCACTTGGAGCTGCTGCATCTCGTGAATGGATTGACACCTTATGCCATGTGTCCTTATTTTTACGTATCTCTGATGATGACAAAGTTTCCATGGCTACATTCCTACTGGAGGGAGAAGCCCTCGCATGGTGGACATCTATTAGCTTGCGATTCATCGATCGATTGCCAACTTGGCAGGAATTTTAGTACAAGTTTGACGAAAGGTTCTATACGAGATTCCATAAAAGCAAGCAATGACAAGCTTTCTACAAGTTTGAGTAAGGCACCCGTTCAGTTCTGGAATATGAGAAGGCATTAAGGGAGTTGTCCCGATTTGCACCTGAGGAAGATCGTTCACCATACCAGCTTGCGAGAGGATTTCAAGATGGGCTGAGTACCGAACTCAAAACCATCCTTGGTACAACGCCAATGCAGAATTTCCAAGAACTAATCGTTGCCGCGACTGAAGCCGAGAAAATAATGCAAAGCAGAAAGCCATCCGCAGCAACTGGTGGCGGATCCTTGAGGCGAGATTCAAATTTAAATCGGCATACGGGACCCTGTCCTTTGAGGTCCTACCTTTCGAAAAATAATGGCAATGAAGGTAACAATAAAAAGAACTTTTCTGGTTCGAATTCTAATGGATCTACATGGAATTCTCAGCACTCTAGAAGTTACAATTGTGGCGAGATGGGGAATAATCAGAGGGAATGCCCGAAACCCAGAAGTATCAAAGGCACACCAAAATGCAGGCCGAGGTGGGTATGCCAATCCCGTCAAACCACCAGCACGTGCACCAGAAGGACCACCCAACGGATCCTCAAGTTAGGCGCAACCCAGACCAATGAGGCTATTCACCCTAATTGATGTCAAGGCTAGTCCTGATGTTAGTTCGTGATGCTGATATTCCGAAGACCGTGTTTAGATAACGATACGACCTCTATGAATTTTTGGTTATGCCATTCGGTTTGACCAATGCACCAGCCATGTTTATGGACCTGATGAATCAAGTGTTCCTTGAGTTCCTAAACAAATTCATGATAGTCTTCATTGAAGACATTCTAATTTATTCAAAATCGGAAGAGGAGAATGCTGAGCACTTGCGGATTGTGCTGAATGTTTTGAGGGATCATCGATTGTTCGCAAAGTACTCTAATTGCGAATTCTGGTTACGCGAATTAGGTTTCCTTGGCCATATTGTTTCTGCCCAAGGTGTTTTAGGTGTTTTAGTTGTTTTAGGAATGCAAGCTAAGCATTCCTTACCTACCTTAAGGGATTTAGTATAGCCTAGAAATTCGTCAATTCAATCCGGAACTCAAGCATGTATTATTTAATATGAATGCCCATACAGTTTCATAATCAAAGATACTGAAATCAATTAAGCAAACAACGAGGTCTCTGGAGAAACTGATGAGGCATAGATCCTACCTCTCTTGTCTCTGAACAAGAAGCTATTCCTTTGCCCTTACTAGATACTTCCGAACCACCTAAATCATCATTAGGCAAAGACAAAAAAAAAAGGAAACAAACTAAATGTGCATACGCAATAACCAAGTAAATAACCTATTTCCTTACCAATTCCACTCACCAAACCTATCAGAAACTAGTGATCAGATGTCATAGGTGCCTACCCCTTGGATGTGTGATTTGATAGCCAGAAACTTAATGATTCAACCAATTTCTACCATCCCACATCCTTTTCTTCATGGGAAAAATGGTCTTTTCACCTGCACTGGCTTCTGAACTTCTAGGACTCAAAATTCGGGGTCTCATAGACATTACTTATACGGCGAGACCTGCCGAATCTTCACCAACAACCAAAGCCTGAAGAATCACCTTACACAAAAAGTGTTGAATATGAGACAACGAAGATGGGTTGAGTTGATCATGATCATCGAATATCATCCTTTAAAAGAAAATGTAGTTGTTGATGCCTTAAGCCGAAAATTTCATCCTCCTTATTCATCAGTTTTGGCTTACATGCTCACCCATTACATGCCTATGTTGCTGGATTTGAAAGCTACTCGTGTGCATCTTGGCACTGATTTTTCTGGATTATTGTTGGCACAAATCGAAATCACACCTACCTTGATTGAATAAATCCGGAATCAACAATTAGAGGATCCGAAACTAGTTGAAATTCGGAAGCAACTGTCTGATGGTGTTGATGCCATAGCTCATGATTTCAGAGTACAAGATGACGAAGTTTTTTTCTTCAGAAATCGGGTATGTGTTCCACAAGATGTTGATATTCGTAATCTTAATTTATTTGAGGTGAATAGTTCAAATTTGCTATCCATCCTGGTAGTACAAAGATGTACCGAGATTTCAAAGAGCAGTATTGGTGGCCGAACATGAACTGCCAAATTGCTGAGTTTGTTGCCCAATGCCTTGTATGTCAACAAATAAATATCAAGCATCAAAGACCCGCAAGTCTACTTTAGTCACTTCTGATTCCAGAATGGAAGTGGGAGCATGTCACAATGGATTTTATGACCGGATTGCCTATACCTCAGCGAGGAAATGATGCCATTTGGGTAATCATTGATCGATTGACGAAATCTGCATAATTTTTTTTCGTACGTTTGACAAATACACCTGAAAAATTGGTTGTTCGTTACTTTGACGAGATTGTTCAATTTCATGGAGTGCCAGTTTCCATCGTTTCAAATCGTGACCCTCATTTCACATCACAATTTTGGGAGAAATTCAAAAATGCGCTGGGTTCGAGATTGAATTTCAGTACTGCATTTCATCCTCAGACTGATGGCCAATATGAAAGGACTATTCAGACACTCGAAGACATGCTACGTGCGAGTGTACTAGACCAGCATACTGGCTGTGATCGATGCCTTTCGTTGGTGGAATTCTTTTACAATAGTAGCTTTCATGCAAGCATCAGTATGGCACCCTATGAAGCACTATATGGAAGGCGCTGCAGAACGCCTATTTGCTGTTACGAAGTAGGCAAAAACTGCCTAGACAGTCCATAATTGATTGATCAAGCAACGGAGTAGTTGAACTTGATTTGACAACAGCAAAAGACAGCCCAGGATCGGCAAAAAAACTACTCCAATAATTGACGAAGGGAGCTGGAATTTGCGGTAGATGACAAAGTATTTTTAAGGTCTCCTCGTTGAAAGGTGTCTTTCGTTTTCAGCAGCGACGTAAACTAGCTTCTCCTTACATTGGTCTATATGACATTGTTTAGAGGATTTGCCCTGTTGTGTACCGACTTGCGTTACCTCCAAATATGGAAAGAATTCACACGTGTTTCACGTTTCAATGTTGAGAAAGTATGTGCGAGGCCCTGCTCATGTGCTCGAAGAACCACCAATCAAGGTTGCTGAAGACCTATCCTATCACGTACAGCCAATTGCCATATTAGATCAGTCAGTTTCACAGTCGAAGCGTGCTTATGGTACCAGTTGTGTTTGGGGTAATGGCCAAATCGAGGAACAGTCTTGGGAGACTGAGGAATCTGTGCATGAAAAATTTCTTTACTTGTTTGCTTAGGTACCTATGTTGAAATTTCGTGGACGAAATTCTTATAAAGAGGGAGGATGTTAGATCCCGAGTTTTGAGTCCTAGAAGTCCAGAAGCCATTGCATGTGAAAAGACCATTTTTCCCCTGAAGAAAAGGATATGTGATGGCTGAAATTTGTAAGGAATGTCTAGTGATTGTTTTTGGTTTTAGTTCCTATTGATTTGGTTCCTTGTTGGTTGATAAATACTTTAGAAAATAAAATTCTTAAAATTAAGGAAGGATAGTTACAGAATTTAATTCTGATAATTATCTTACTTTAATCTAATCTTTAAAGCAGGAAAATTAATCCCATAACCACCCTATATAAAGAGGAAGCTAGCCACATTTAAACCTTGCACAGAAAATATATAAAATTCGTCCAACCAAAAACTCTATACCTCCCTATTGTTGCAGAAATCTACTTGAACTTCAAAATATCATAACTCTCTCGTCATTTTGTTGGATTCTTGCAAATAATAGCTTGCTTTAATGCTCTTTCCGTCCTCTATCCAACCATGTTAGCTTTTGTTTTCTGGAGGTTAGTTTTTTTGTCATAATTTACGTCATAATTCGGCGGGAATAGGTTTCAAAATTTTGTGATTCTGTCTTCAATTAATTTATGTTGGGGTTCCTTTTGTTTGTATGATTGTTTATCATCCTTTCTTGATGTAAAATCATGAATTCATCCTTTGAATCTTCACTATACATGAAATCGACATGCCCCCTAACTTTTCCCTATTTGTTGCCTATCTCGATCAATTGATGAACCTATTGGATTTTGATCTTGTTTCTTTTGGTTGTATATGTTACAAACACCTAATCCTTCCTTGTTAACAGGAAATCGCAACCCTATTACCTTGTATGCATGACATCGCAATTTGCCATATTGCTCTATTCTTAGTGCTGAAATTTACATAGTTAATTGAGATGGTAATTCAGGTTGAATCATGTTAAGTTCTTGGCTATCATATCGCACATCCCAAAGGGAGGCACCTGCGGTATCTGATCACTGGTTTAGTATGCATGCTTGCAGATTAATTGCAGTATTCCTTACGTAATTTTTGGATTCATGTGCTATGGATTGAATACCTATTTTGGTTATACCAAGTGTTATTGACTTGATGATTATATTATGATATGATTGAGGATGCCTTACTGTATTGCTATGCCGAGGATTCCTTACTATATTGTTATGCCTTGTACTTGCTTGTGTGTGCTTGTACTTGCTTGTGTGTGCTTGTACTTGTTTGTTATGTCAGGATCCTCTTTCCGATGGCCATTTGGGATAAGTGACCGATGCTCCTAGTGAGAGGAGAGGTACTTACTGGTATGGGAATCGCATGGGTGACAATCCTGAGCAGAAGGTGGCTGGATGCCTAGTCCTTGTGTGGTGAGATGCCTAGTCCTTGTGTGGCTAGATGCGTAGTCCTTGTGTGGCTAGATGCCTTGTCCTTTGTGATGGAAAGATGCCTTGTTCTTTGTGATGGTAAGATGTTCTTATTCTTGTGTGGCTTGGATGTCTTGTCTTTGTATGGCAAGATGAAAAAGCTTGCTGAATAGTTTGTTTGCTAACCATTTACCCTTTGTGCAGCTAAACCTTAAACAACACAAGTGGAATGGGATAATCATTCAATTGTACAAATAAGATGATGAATTACCTACCTGTGTACTTCTCGTTTCACAAGTGTTCTTAGTCCTCCCAACACCTATAGATTTCAGCCTAGCCCTTTAATGTGTATGCTTGTTGTTTGTTTGATCCCTTTGCTAGTATATCCCTTTGATCACACAATTAATCATAGCATTTAATATCTTCAAACCAAGCATTTTAACATCAAGAACTCATGGCACAAAACCAGAAAACATGTCAGCATTTTAACAATAGGAACTCATGGCACAAATCCAAAAACATGTTAACTTCTTAAAGGTGTGGGTGTGTGTGCATGTACTTTCCTACAAGTACAAAACCAGAAAATATGTTAGCATATAACTAGTTATACTTCCTAAACCAATGGCCAAACATTCTGGTAACATACGGAGTGAATAAAACATTAACGAAAGTCTTTATAATTAACCAATGGAACCATAACACACAAGTCTTAAAGGAGTCTCAAAATCCAGAAAGATGCCCTCAAATATATTTCAGAAATAAACAAGAATAAGAGCGATCCAAAGAATCAAAAAGCAGTCCAATGAAATTGCATATTCAAGGGTATATGCGTAAGCAATCAGTAAGGATGGATGTATGCGAATGTGATACAAGATCGTCCCGCCATGCAGTCTTGATCTACCCCTGTACCACTGATAGAACATGTACCTAAGCCTGAAAAAAGAGAAAAACAACTAGGTGAGATTACAAGAATCTCAGTAGGGTCACAACATCATAATATCTATAGAAATCTAAACAAACATCTCCCAATCAACATCAGATTCGTCTTTACTAGTAAAGAGGTATCAAACAATCATTGAAAAATCACAATAGGGATAAGGCCAAAGGTAACAAGGTTTTGGGCAGAATAAGAACACTTCTGAAAATAAAAGTACACAGGCAGGTACTACATCATCTCAACTGAACAAATGAAAGGCTATCCTCTTCCACCTGTGTTGTCCAATGCTTAGCTGCACAAAGGGTAAATGGTTAGCAAACAATCTAATCAGCAAGCCTACTCATCTTGCCACACAAGGACAAGGCATGCAAGCCACACAAGAACAAGGGCATCCAAACTACACAAGGATAAGGACATCCAAACCACACAAGGATAAGGACATCCAAACCACACAAGGATAAAGGCATCCTGCCATCACAAATGATAGTTACTCCAAATAATGCGTATGATAGTTGCCTTTACTAAGAACATTTTTGAAAAAAGAAGTACATAGGCAAGTAATACATCATCTGAACTGAACAATTGAAAAACTATCCCCTTTTACCTGTGTTGCTCAAGGCTTAGCTGCACAAAGGGTAAATTGTTAGCAAACAATCTAATCAGCACTTTTACTCATCTTGTCACATAAGGACAAGACATCCAAGCCACACAAGGACAAAGACATCCAAATTACACAAGGATAAGAGCATCCAAACCACACAAAAATAAAGACATCCTGCCATCACAAAGGATAGTTTCTCCAAATCAAGCGTACGATAGTTGCTCTCATGCGGACGCAACTGTCGGGAAACATAGGCAATGACTTTTCCATCTTGCATCAGCAGACATCCAAGTTCAGATTTTGATTCATCACTGTAAACCACATACTCTTTTCTACTGACCGGCAAAGTAAGCAAAGGTGCGGTCACCAATCTGGTCTTTAATTCTTCTAAACTTCGCTGGCATTTTTCAGTCCACACAAACGGCTCTCCTTTGCGTATCAATTTCATCAAAATTCCAGCAGGTGATGAGAAATTCTCCATAAAGCAATGATAGTATCTAGTTCGACAAGAAAACTGTGAACTTCAAATACAGTCTGCAAATGTTCTAAACAACAATGACTTCAATCTTCTTTGGATCAAAAAGAACACCACAGGCAGAAAAAACATGGCCAAGGAACCCGACTTCACGTAACAAGAATTTGCATTTGGAGTACTTTGCAAATAGTTGTCAATCTCTCAGAATTTTCAGCACGATCCGCAAGTGCTCAGCATACTCCTCTTCTGATTTTGAATAAATCAGAATATTGACAATGAAAACTATCAGAAATCTGTCCAAGAACTCTCGAAACACTCTGTTAAACAAGTCCATGAACACCGCTAGAGCATCAGTCAAACTGAAAGGCATAATCAGAAATTCATAGTGCCCATATCATGATCTTAATACAGTCTTTGGAACATCAGTTTCACGAACACGCAACTGATGGTATCCCGATCTGAGATCAATCTTGGAAAATAAGGCTGCATCTTGGGGCTGGTCGAACAATTCATTAATTCGCAGAAGAGGATACTTGTTCTTCACGGTCACATGATTCAGCTGCCAGTAGTCAATGAACAATCGTAGCGAACCATCTTTCTTTCTCACAAATAAGACAGGTGCTCCCTAAGGTGACACACTAGGTCAGATGAAACCACGATCCAGAAAATCTTCCAGTTGCGTCTTTAATTCCTTCATTTCCACAGGACCCATACAATAAGAAGGAAAGGAAATCGGATTCGTACCCAGCACTAATTCCATGCTGAATTCAACTTCTCTTGCTGGTGGCAATTCGTCTATGTCTTCTATAAACATATCTGAGAACTCTAGAACAACAAGAAAAGAATTCAAATATGAAGATTCTTTGGAAATGTCATGCACATGTGCAAGGTATGCAGTACATCCTTTTCTGATCAATCATTTTGTATTGAGCCAGAAAATCATGCAAGCTGGAACAACTTGTCTATCACCATCAAAACAAAACTCGGAATCATTTGGAAGGCTGAACCACGCATGCTTGGTGAAACACTCAATTCGGGCTTGATATTTGGCAAAACAATCCATGCCTAAGATCACATCTAGCTCTCGGATGTCTAATAGAATCAGGTCCCCTTCAAGCACAATAGAACCCATACGTACAACACAACCGATATAGATTAGAACAAAATTCAATTGCTCTCCCAAAGCAATCAGAACAGAAATAGGAGGAGACATGGGAGACAAAGACTAATCTGAGTTAAGTGCTATCCTTGGACTCACAAATGATCTATTCGCTCCGGAATCTATTAACACTTTAGCATTTTGAGAAAAGACTGAAATAATACTTGTCACCACATCTGGGCTTGTATCGGCTTTAGTCAAAGTGGGCAATCTTGTGGGTTTGGGTTGTGCCTTACTGGTAGATCTGCTAGGTGGTCCTCTAGGTATACGGGCTGATGGTTTAGTGGGATTGGCAAACCCACCTCGGTTTGCACTTGGTGTGCCTGAAATACGCTTGGGTTTAGGACACTCCCTTTGTGTATGGCCCATTTTTTCACAGTTGTAGCATCATCATGGTTGTGAACTCCATGTGGATCCAGTAAGATTAGGATCAGAGAAATTCTTTCGGAAATTACCCACATGCTATTGTTCTTCGAATGATAGGACCTCGAAGGATAGGGTCCCGTACGACAATAGAATTTGGAACCACGTCGGAATAAACCACCATTGCTTGATGAAGGAGGTTTTTTGCTTTGCACAATCTTCTAGGCTTCAGTGGCAAAAATAATCAGTTCTTGAAAATTCGGTACTAGTGTCCTGCCCATAATGGTTTTGAGCTCGGTACTTAGCCTAACTTGGAATCACCTTGAGAGGTGACAAGGAGTGCGATCCTCTTCTAGTGAAAAATGGGATAGCTCCCTCAATTCCTTCTCTTACTCCAGCACCCAACGGGTGCCTTGTTCAAGTTTGTAGAAAGCTTGTCGCTACTCACTCTTGTGGAACCAGGTATAGAACCTTTTGTTGAATTCATGCTGGAACTCCTCCCAAGAAGGTAGTCGATCACCGAACTACAGGCTCAGAGCTGTCCACCATGCAAGGGCTTCTCCCTCAAGTAAGAAAGTAGTGATGGCAACTTTATCATCATCAAAAATATGCAGGAACAAGGATACTCGGCATATGGTATCAATCCACTTATGAGCTGCAGTGGCACCTGCTGAACCATTGAAATCTTTGCATCCTAGTTGATGGGCTTCCTTCAGCAACTTTGTAATGACAACCAGAAGTCTCTCGGCTTCTTTAGGATAGCCTGGCTGGACAGGTTCAAGTGGAGGAATAGGATCTTCCACAGAAGCTACGGGTGTAGCAGCATTCCAAATTGGGTTTCCATTCACTGCTGATTCTCAGCAATTCTGTGAGACCCCGATCATTCATAGTTTAGATAACCATGAAGTTCAGGAGCCGATGAAGCTAAAAGGACGATTTTACCCCTGAAGAAATAGATGCATAATGGCCTAAAATGGTTGCTACCAGATATTTCAAATTTTAATTCTAGTATTTTTATATTAATTATCTTTAGTTTTATTCCTTATTATCTAAGATATTAGATAATTCTTCCTTTTAAATATAATATCTCTTTTAGTAAAATTATTCTTTTAAATAGAGTTATCCTTCTAATATAATTATTCTTTAATTATCCTTTTAAGCTTAAAAGTAGGAAATTATCTCTTAGTTAAACCTCCTTAGACACCTATAAAAGAGTGGCCAGCCTATCCCACGTAAACATACCATAACCCACCTAGAAATTTTGAAATTTATCCCCTTCCTCCCAATTTATGATTTTTGCCTAAACCCTAGCCAAAACTCTTTGATCTTCATCTTGGCATAACTCTCGCATCCTTTATCGTATTTCTGAAAATAATAGCTTGTTGGAAAGATCTTTCTATCCTCTTTCTAACCATCTTGGGATTTTTATCTGGAGATTAGTTTTTCTCTGTCAAAAGTTAAGTCGTAATTCGGTAGAATTGCAAAAATCTGCTTGAACTTCAAAATAGCATAACTCTTTCATCGTTTGTCCGAATCTTACAAATAATAGCCTGTTTGAAAGCTCTTTCCATTCTCTCAGCCATCTTAGGTATTTGATCTTGAGGTTTTTTTTTCATATTTTAGGTCGTAATTCGGCGGGATTAGGTTTCAAAATTATGTGATTCTTCCTTCGATTGATTTCTGTTATTGTTCCTCTAGTTCATATGATTATTTACCATCCATTCATGATGTAAAATCATGAATTCATCCTTTTAATCTTCCCTATTCATGAAATCAGCATACCCTACCTTTGCCCTATTGATTCCTAGAAGTTCAGAAGCCAGTGCAGGTGAAAAGACCATTTTGCTCAAGAAGAAAAGATATGTGATGGCCGAAATTGGTATGGAATGCTTGCTAATTATTTCTGGTATTTACTTTGTGAACAACTACCGATCCTTTAAAAAGATTCATCACAATCCCCAAGTGCTTAGCATGCTCTTCTTCTGATTTTGAATAAATCAGAATGTCGTTGATGAATACTATCATAAATTTATCCAGAAACTCATGGAACACACGATTCATCAAGTTCAAGAACACAGTTGGTGTATTGGTCAAACCAAATGGCATAACCAGAAATTCGTAGTGGCCATATCGCGATTTGAACGCGGTCTTCGGAATATCAACATTACGAACTCGTAATTGATGGTATCCAGATCTGAGATCGATCTTGGAGAATATGGTTGCACCCTGGAGTTGGTCGAACAAATCATCAATGCATGGAAAAGGGTACTTGTTCTTAACAGTCACACGATTCAGTTGCCAATAGTCGATGCATAATCGTAGAGAACCATCTTTTTTCTTCACGAACAAGACTGGTGCTCCCCAAGGTGACACACTAAGTCGGATGAAACCACGATCCAGCAAATCTTCTAATTTCGTTTTTAGTTCCTTCATTTCCACAAGAGCCATACGGTACGAAGGAATGGAAATCAGATTCCTACCAGGCACTACTCAATGCCAAATTCCACTACCCTTACTAGTGGTAGACCGGTTATGTCTTCTGGAAATACTTCTGGAAATTCGCGAACTACTGGGATAGAATCCAGACCCGAGGATTCTTTGGAAATATCATGTACGTGCGCGAGATACGTAGTACATCATTTGCTGATTAGTCATTTTACATTAAGCCAGGATATCATGCAAGTTAGAATAACACGCCTATCACCTTCAAAATAGTACTCGACACCATCAGTAAAAGTGAACCACACACATTTGGTGAAACACTCCATACGGGCTTGATATTTCGCCAGACAATCCATGCCTAAAATCACATCCATCTCTCGTATGTCTAATGGAATTAGATCCACTAAAAGTACATTTGGACCTATACGTATAGCACAACCGATGTAAACTAGATCACAAATCAATTGCTCTCCCAAAGGAGTTAAAACCGCAATAGGAGGAGTCAAAGGAGAAAGAGGTCGATCCGTGCTAAGTGTTATCCTTGGACTTACAAATAATCTATTTGCTCCGGGATATAATAATACTTGTTAAAATTTTAATGGGTAAGAATTCACAATGTGTTCTACGTATCTATGTTGAGAAAGTATGTGCAAGATCCTACTCAGGTGCTCGAAGAACCCCAGTTGTAATTTCTGAGGATCTATCCTATCCCGTACAGCCAGTTGCCAAACTAGATCGGTCAGTTCGATAGCTTCGTAGTCGAAGCGTGCCTATGCATGCAAAATTGAAGAACAGTCTTGGGAGACTACGGAATCTATGCATGCAAAATTTCTTTATTTGTTTGCTTAGGTACTTGTGCTAAAAATTACGAGGACAAAATTCTTATAAATAGGGGAGGATGTGAGACTCTGAATTTTGAGTTCTAGAAATCCAGAAGCCAGTGCATGTGAAAAAGACCATTTTTCCCCTGAAAAAAAGGATGTGTGATGGCCGAAATTGGTAAGGGTTGTCTAGTAATTATTTCTGGTATTAATTCTATGAGATCCAGAATTTTGAGTCCTAGAAGTCCAGAAGTTAATGCAAGTGAAAAAACTATTTTTTCCCTGAAGAAAAGGATGTGTGATGGCCGAAATTGGTAAGGAATGTTTGGTAATTATTTCTGGTATTAATTCCCTTTAATTTGGTTTTTAATTTGTTGATAATCACCTTAGGAATTAAAATCCCTAAAATTAAAAGGGGATAATTACAAAATTTAAATCTGGTAGCTATCTTACTTTAATAAAGCCTTTAAAGTAGTAATTTTAGTTTCATACCCATCCATTATAAATAGGAAGCCAACTCCACAAAAATCGTTCATAGATAACACACAAAACTAGTATAGCCTAAAACCCTTACACCTCCCTATATCTGCCAAAATTTGCTGAAAATTTAAACCAGCATAACTTTCTCATCGTTTGTCAGATTACTGCAAATAATAATCTGTTGGAAAGATCTCTTCATCCTCTTTCCAAATATTTTTTTTTTTTGTTTGTATGTTTGTAATTTTTTGTCAAAAGAAAAGTCGAAACTCGGCGGAACTGTCAAAATCATCTTGAACTTCAATGTAGCATAACTTTTTCATTGTTTGTCGGATTCCTGCAAATAATAGCTTGTTGGAAAGCTCTCTTCATCCTATTTCCAACAATTTTTTTTTTGGACGTTTCTAATTATTTGTCAAAATAAAAGTCAAAACTCGGAAAAACTGCCAAAATCTTCTTGAACTTCAATGTAGCATAACTCTTTAATCGTTTGTCGGATTCCTGCAAATAATAGCTTGTTGGAAATTTCTCTTTATCCTCTTTCCAAAAATATTTGTGTTGTTTTTTGGACATTCATATTTCTTTATAAAAAGATAAGTTGAAAATCGACGGCAAAATTAGGTTTTAAGATTTGTATAATTCTGTCTTTGATTGATCTCTGATGTTGTTACCTTTATTCGTATAATTTTTTAGTATCCATTCATAGTGAACAATCATGAATTAATCCTTTGAATCTTTTCTATACATAAAATCAGTATGCCCTACGTTTGCTCTACTGCACTATTGCCCTATTTCTAGTGCCGAAAATTGTATGATCTTTAGGGATGGTAATTCAGGTTGTTTCTTGTTAAATTCTTGGCTATCACATCACACATCCAAGGGGGAGGTACCTGCGGATCTGATCACTGGTTTCTGATAGGTTTGGTGAGTGGAATTGGTAAGAAAATAGGGTATTTAATTGGATATTGGATATGCATACTTAGTTTTGTTTTGGTTCTGCCTTGTGATGCTATAGGTAGTGCAGAATTATTGAATAAAGGCAAGGGAATAATATCTTATTCAAAGACAAGAGAGGTAGGATCTATGTCGCATCAGTTTCTCCAAAGACCTCGTTGTTTGCTTAATTAATTTTGGTACCTATTATTGTGAAACTGTATGCGCATTCATATTAAATAATGCATAGTTGAGTTGCGGATTGAATTGTGGAATTTCTAGGCTATACCGAATCCCTTAAGGTAGGTTAGGAATGCCTAGCTTGCATGTGTGATGTGTATTCAACATGGTGAATATGATCTAACAGAATTGAGAATACCCTGTTGTGGTTTTGTGCTTTGTGCTTGCCTGTGTGTGCTTGTACGTGTTTGTGTGTCAGGATCCTTTTCCGGTGGCCATTCGGGGTAAGCGCTGATGCTCCTAGTGATAGGGGAGGTTTTTACTGGTATGGGAGTCGTATAGGTGGAAAATCCCACCAAGAGCTTGCTGGATGTTTGGTCCTTGTGTGGCAGGAACCCCTTATCCTTGTGTTTTTTGGGAAGCCCTTAGCCTTGTGTGGTTTGGGATGTCCTTGTCCTTGTGTGCTTTGGGATGTTTTGTCCTTGTGTGGCAAGATGAATAGACTTGCTGATTAGCTTGTATGTTAACCAATTACCTTTCGTACAATAAGCCTTGGACAACACAGGTGGAAGGGGATGGCCTTTTCTTCTTCATTGCCAAGAACAATTTGATGAGTTCTGTCTGCCTGTGTACTTCTGATACTTTTCGGAAGTGTTTGTAGTCCCCTTCAGCCTTAGATTCGGCTCTACCCTCTTTGAATAAATCTTGGAATTGCATAAATCCCTTTAGTTGCGTAAGAATGATCAGATGTTGTTCGGGAGATTTGTGTTTATGGTTTCTGAAGATCTTATGATGTTGTGACCCTACTGAGATTCTTGTAATCTCATTCCATTGTTTTCAACATTTTTTTCAGGCTTAGGTACATTCACTGCTCGTGGTACCAGTGTGTGAGATCAAGGCTGTACGGCGGGGCGATATCACATCACTTTTGCATACTTGTTCCTTGATTACTTGCGCATATAACTTAAATAAAAATTGGACTACTTTCTAGTTTATATTAAGATTCCTCCTTTGCTTGTTATTTTCGACTATGTTGGAGGAATTCTTGCTGGTTAGTTGGATCCTTACGGGACTTGTGTGTTATGAATCCAATGATTTAATTTAAAGACTTCTGCTGATGTTTTTACTCACTCCGTATGATACCAGAATGATTGTCCAATATCATGCTCCAACTGTTATTAAACATGTAGAATGAACATGCTAAAAGTCGAAAACTTAGTAAGCCTGGTGAGATTCAAATAGGTTCTAGGTGTCTTTGGGCTTGTTTGGGTTTACGGCGGTAATGACCTTAATTGGAGCAAATATTAATAGGTAAGAATTGGGGTCGTTATAAATTCCTTTTAAATTGATTCTTTATTGGTTCATAATTAATTTAGGAAATAAAAACCCTAAGTTTAAGGGGGATAATTACAAAATTTAATTCTGATAATTATCTTACTTTAATTAAGTCTTGAAGATAGGGATTTTAATCTCATAACCAAGTTATATAAATAGGAAGTCAGCCACACAAAAATCTTATACAGAAAATACACAAAATTCATAGGACCTAAAAACCCTACACCTCCCAATTTCTTCCAAAATCTTCTTGAACTTCAAACAAGCATAACTCTATCATCGTTTGTCGGATTCCTGCAAATAATAACTTATTGGAAAGCTCTTTTCATCCTCTTACCAATTATCGTTTTTTGTCTGAAGGTTAGTATTTTTTTCTCTAAAGTTAGATCAAAATTCGGCGGAACTGCAAATACTAGTGAGAGATACGAATGCTAAACAATTGGGATTGTTACATCACTGTGGGGTATAGGGTGTGATAGTGTATCTTTCTAAAGGAAAAGAAAATTGATGATACAGGCTTTTGTTTATCAAAGGAGTAAGAGAAAGAGAGAAAAATGAAGGTAGATACTAAGAGTAGGGTCTCAAATACTACTAGAACAAGGAGGAAAAATGAAAGTGTGTGCTGAAGTGTTTTTTTTGTGAATATGCGACGGAAATGGTGAAAACATGAGAGTGAGGCGTGAGGGTGACTAAACTTGGTGACAAGGTGTAAAGAAGTGGGGACAATTAGAGGATGTGAAACCCCAAAAATTTCCTAGCTGCTTCATTTTAAAAGCTCAATTGATAATTTATGAGGTTAGTGAGTTTTAGCCTAAATTCGTAGACCGATGATGGATTTATAATTTGGCTTTGAAGATTTAGAAGATAAATTATATTTTAGAGAATTTTTATAACTATTGAGAAATTAGTATATTTAAAAATTCAATGATTGACAAATTAAATGGTGACTGTATTGATGATTGTTGGTGTTTGGAACTATAGATAGGTCCATTGATGGCTTCAAATGATTGGTGAATTTCTTAAGAATTTTTGGAATCATAATTTGATTTATTATAATTTTTCTAAATTTTATTATAAGGTATCTGATTTTTATTAAATTATAAAAATATAAGAAAATTAATTTTATGATACTGATGGATAGTACTATGCATAAAGATTCTGTAGAAATTTTTGTATTTTTTTCAATGTGATATTAAATTTATTATAAATTTTTAAAAAATTATTAGAATTAATAAATAATATTTATTATTATTTTATTGATATTTAAAAAATATATTAATATTATACTAATTAAGATCAAATCGATAGCACGTCTCATTTTTTTACTGTTCCTGGGTTTATGTCATTTCTCTTGAAATAACGTCGTTTGGGAAGGAGCCCAGAATGATATCATTTCGTCCTATCACCTGCTGCCACCTAACTCTTCCTAATTTCTGCCCATCGCCAGTGACGTAACGAGATATGTATACCGTTATGTATGACTTCCTCGTTATATGACAAAATCACTAAAAAAAAATATGTCTGAAAGTTCCTCTTGGACTTCTGATGCCATTCATGCATTTATTGTGGCGATTTCGATCTTCCCACAACTAGATCTAGGTGAATTTTTTCACCTGGAAAGCCGAGTAATAAATTGATTTGATTGATTGTGTTAGTTGATAGAAATAATCAATTCTCCGTTGGGTTAAAACCGAAATTGGGAGATTTTTGTGTTTGTTTGGTTTTGATGATGGATTACTGTATGTATCAAGGTTTGGAGCTACAGAAAATTTAGGGTTTTGCAGGAGAAAATCCAATCATTTGAGGTCCCTCTAAACGACAGGTCATGAAGACGACCTTGAATGATATGTCCAAACGACATGTTCCTGGGCAAGCCAAGTCATTCACAGATAAGGGTACACATGTCCAAAGTTCGGACGAGGCATGGTACGTCCCGATTAGGATACATGTCAGCCTCGGGAAGGATAGTGTATTAGTGTGGCATCATCTGGTGGTGCCACATGGTGTGATATGATTGGCTAGAATTTAATAAATTATAAAAAAATAGACAAAAATAGACAAAAATAGTAAAAAAATCAGGAAAAATAGCAAAAAAAGGGAAAATTTTTTGGAAAAATTATGAAGAATACTAAATTGAATTTGGAGTCTAGTGATACTAACTTTGTAGAATTTTGAGATGACTTGAAAGGTCAATTAAATGATAAAAAATTTGGAATAATTAGAAAAATACTAAATTGAATTAGGCGTATTATATATTACTGTGTATAGGTGGATACCAACTGATGCAGGATCTTGAGGAATCGGTCCAGGAAACAAATGTGGGCTATTCGAACTTCAAAAAACTATAAGTGGATGGATCATTTTTACTTAATTGCGCAAATTACTAGTATGATCATATAAATGTGTTAATAAAGGAAATTAAAACGAAATAATAGCATGATATCATATGTGTGAGAATCGGTTATTTTAAACCGGTAAAGTATATTATTATGATTGGGTTTGAATTTGATGAACGGTCCATAGCCAGGCAACGAAGTGCCAAAAAGGGATAGGAATCCTTCTGTTTAACCATTTGGGCTTACGGGAACAAACTTATTGTACACAAATTAAGAGAAATGAGTATTTTTTTTCAAATCCCGGACTAAAAGTATTTATGTAATTTCATCTTCAGTCTAACGAAACTTTCTATTCGTATTTTTTTAGGTTACCAACCATCAGTAATATTTGTAAATTCATTGCAACATTTGAAAGTCAAAATAAAATTCGAGTCTCTTATATTCTTTAAATTTTATATGGGTAATAATTTAGATATTAAGTATGAAATTATGAAAAATAATTCTTGTGAAGAATTTGAGAAAGATTTGGTTCATTAAGGACATAGTTATGAAAAAAAAAGGGGATATGAGGACGTAAAAATTTCCCTGTAATTTTTTTAAGACATGTAATTAGATTTAAAGATTTTTCTTCTAATTTTTTTGTATTATATTTGTTATAAATTTTATAATTTTTTAAAAAATAATTTTGTTTCATAAAAATGTTATAATAATTTTTAGAAATTTATAAATTTTTTCTAAAGATTTTTCAAGGTAATATGCTATTTATTAGGTATTTTATGGAATTTTTATGAATTTTAGCAATATATTAATATTTATATAATTATATTTAAAAAAAGAGGAAAAAGAAGGAAATAAGGGTTAAAACGTAGAAGGCACCATCGTTTTTATGGAGACCTCCATCGTTTTAAACTAACGCAGAACTAGGGTTTGAAATCATAGTTTGCCCTCTTCATACGGCGTTTCATTTAGTTCGAAACGACGCCATATTGTTTTGGGGCTTAGTCTCTAGCCAAGCATTCCCTCTGCCCTACAAGCGTTCCACCCGTCAATTCCTAAGACCCATATTTAGGTGAAGTAAGACCAATGAAGGGACTCACATGGGTATAATCCAAGTCAAGCCTGAGATTTTCCAGTTTGGTATGTGAAAAATCTGCGAGGGACGAAGACGAGAGAGTTGCACATGACCATGAGTGAAATCGAGCTAATCGTAGGCAAGATTGGGTAAGTTTCTACCTGGTGAAATCAAGTGCTTAAATCTGATAATCTAGGGCCTTACATTATGTGCAATCTTTGATTTGTGTGTGGGTTTGGTTTGGATGCATAAGAACTACGTGCGGGTAGGATTATTGGAGGGATTACTTGTGTTATTGAGTAAATCGAAAGAAAATAAAAATAAAACGAGATTCCGGCTAGGGTTTATAGGAAACCCTCAGCAGCTAGAGGTTAGGGATGACTTCGGACGACAAGTCGTCCGAAGAAACCCTAAATGACAAACCACACAAGTGTTTAGCGTGTGACATATAGCATAATTAGAAGGAAATTTCTGAGTGACAGATTGTTTAGTGGTAGAACTGAACAACATGTAGCTAAGTTCTCGAGTGAATGACATGTAGCTTAAGTTGAAAGCAAACGACGTGTAGTCTGATTAATAGAATGAAGACACGTCGTTCAGAGTTAGGGCAAACAGCCTCGGACGAGTCGTGGCAAGTTCTAGGGAAGCCATGTATCGGCATCTCGGAGGTTCAGGAATGTGCTGGCACTCGCTCATCCTGCCATGCGTAGGTTCAGACGAAATTAACAGAAAATTAGCAGAAATTAACAGAAAAGCCAGAAAAATCAAGAAAAAATAGAAACAAATCGAAGAAAAATATGGAAAAATTAGTAAAACTTCTAGAAATTTAGAAAATCCAATGGTACTAAATTTGATTAAATCTTATGTCATTTGATAGGCCAATTAAATCATGGAAATCGATATAAAAATAGAAAAAAATAATAGGAATAGTCGAAAATTTCATCGGATCATTGTTTATGATTTGAAAGAGTGTAAATAAGGAATTATGACATGGAATGCAAATGATTCAAAGGTGAACTTTTTTTTAACATGTGTCGAAGTAAATCGACAAATTCAGTCTCCTCCGGAATCGGATCCCGAGGAAGAAATACCATAAACTGTGAGTGGTTGGTGAGTGTGTGGGCATGCATAGTATGTTTATGTTTTCTTTAATTTAAACTCTTAGATCATGCAATAATACGAATCGAATGAACATGCATACATAGTCTAATTCTTATAATTGCTGAATTCGTGATCCAATTACATTTAATTGAATTATTATGGTATACATTTGACATATTGCATCGTATATTTTTTAATAACAGTCTGCACACAACATGTGTCGGTATAGGCTAACCTATACCACCCTAAAGAGCACTTTAGGTCTGGTAGCGAGGTGTAAAGATGTCATATCTATTTCCGAGGAATAAGGTTGGATGGGGTTTAATTTATTGAATGCGCATTAATTAACCTTTACTTGCAGGTTATGGGTACCGATTAGGGTGGAGCTACCATCACCTAACGATCTGGCATTATCAGTGGAATGAGCTTTAGATAAATATTCGATAGTTTGCTCGTTGTCTGTTAAAAAGTTAAAATATTAATCAAAAATGATTAGGGTTACAACTAACAGATCCTAGTCTTGTTCAGAGCATAGAAAAACTAAGAATTTATACCAGCCCAAGTTTACGTCATGTGTGAACACTCATGAAAGGACGTCATAATTGGCTTATTGTTTGCTTGTGTTTCTTTGAGATTGGTAGTGATAAATGTGTTTTTATTTGGTTTAAATATTAGGTTTTTTTTTTTAATCTATTTTATTTGCTAGCCCACTTTGTTTATGCAATGTATATCCGACAACTCACCTAGCAAGTTTTCTTGCCAAATCCTTAGATTTGGTTAGTTTTCTGGCAATTGGAAGTCCCATCTGACTTACGATTAGTTGTATGTGATATCAAGTAAAAATGGTGTGCATGGTGCTTGTTCTTATCTGAGTTTTGTATAGTGTTTGCTTGTGCCTACGGTTTTGCATGTTTGGTTCAGGGTACAAGAATATGTTTGTGTCTAAAACAAAAACAATGTAATAAACTAATAAAATGGGCAACTGCTACCGGAATAGCACTATTGTATATTGAAAACACTACTGAGATTTTTATTTATTCTTTTCTGCTATCATTTGTCAAATTTAGCCTTGTAGGCTCAGTATGTACATTTTTGGTGATTTTGAAAATTTTTTCTTTAGTATTCGGGCCTTGACAATATGTGAATCCTTCGATAAAACAGTATATCGAATAAATAAAGTGACATGCTTGATGTGGGAGCATGAAATGTATTACTGAAGTGCAAGTGTTGCATCGAGTCACATCCACAATCATGAGGTGAATCACACATTGTAGTAACATGGGGTGACCTATGCGGCTTCTGAGAGCTCTTCGAGTATTGTAATGAGGCATGGACTTGCCGACGAGACAAAAGAGGGACAGGGATTATACAACTGAATTAATTGAATGTGTGACAGAAATTCCTAATGTGAGGACCGTATAGGTGGAGCTACCATCACCTATCAAACCGACATAATCAATGATCTGGGTCAAGTGTTATGTATGTCCAATTGGGACATACCAAATCATCATAAAGAGATAACGAGAGAAAAGGCATGATTTGAGAACCTAAAATTTTGAGCAGTTTAGGTCGGGAAGTCCATTCGAGAATCGTCATTGTTAGTGGGCCTTAGCCTATAGATCGAGATCGATTATGGATTTAAGGAATAAATTGGAATATTTTGAGAAAAATATTCATTTCTGGAAATTATTGTAATTATCTATTTATGATTGTAGAATCATAAAGGAAGTTCCAATGTTGATTTTAGAATTTTAAGACCATAGATTGATCTATTGATGGTATTTAAGGTTGTATGGATTTTTTTGAGAATTTTTGGAATTATAATTGGAAGTATTATGATTTTCTTAAGGAATTTTATGAGGTTTTTTTTGTAAATTATATATTAGTAAGAAAAATCAAATTATGGACTTGATGGAATCTCCTATTCATAAAGAGTGTATAAAAATTTTCTATATATTTTTCAGATTAATATAGTATTTATAATGAATTTTAAAATAATTTTAAATAATTAATAAATATTATTTATATTTGATATTATTAAATTCTATTAATATTTTATTAGAATGGTCAAAATGACATTGATCAATATTATTTTGATCATTGCTGGTCAAAACGCACGAGTGGTTGTCGTTTTGGCCACTCACACAAAATTAATGTCGTTTTTTTGTCATATGGCATCTTATCGATTCAAGTCACACATAACGTTGTTTTAACATTGGGTTATTTGCCATTATATCTGCCGCTTTCACCAGAATTTCATGTGATATCACTGATTTTTTCAGGGTTCGTGCTTATTTGTTTCCTAACCACAAAAATATCAGAGGAGCTTCCTCTCTTCATTGTGAGACTTTTCGGAGCATTTTGGGTTGAATTCCAGCCATTTATTGGTCAGAATCAGGTGAGAATTCATCCCGGAAACTAGGATCTTTTCTCCTTTAATTTGGTCATTTTAGTGTTTATATAGATTGATTTTGGTTGGGTTAAGTTCGTACAAGTTTACTTTTTGTGTTTTTTATGTTTTCATGGGGTATTATGGCTTGAATCATTGTTTTAGATCTCTGGGTTTCTAGGGTTTCTCTGCAGAAAAACATCGGTGTGAGGTTGACGACAACCTCGGACGATAGGTCGTCTAAGTTCCCTCCAAATGACGGGTTTTATGGTCATTGAACCAGACAATGGTTGCCTGCATGGGCAGAAGATATGTCATTCCAACGTGTAAACAGGCCCAGTTCAAGTGTGAGATCACAATCCTTCGTAGTGTAGATGTTCGAAAAGTCTAGGAGCCGATACAGTTGAAATAACTATTTTGCCTCTAAAAAAATGAATGTGTGATGGCCCAAAATGGTTATTGCCAGATATTTCTTATTTTAATTATGGTATTTTTATATTAATTATCCTTACTTTTATCCTTATTATCCAAGGTATTAGATAATTAGTCATTTTAAATAGAATATCTCTTTTAATAGAATTACCCTTCTAATAGAATTATCATTTAATTATCTTTTTAAGCTTAAAAGTAGGAAACTATCTCTTAGATAAACCTGTTTAGACACCTATAAAAGGAGAGGTCGACCTACCCTGATAAATCATACCCAAAACCTCCTAAGAAATTCTAGAATTATTCCTCCCTTCTCTCCTTCCTCTCAATTTTCCATTTTTGCCTAAACCCTAGCCGAAATTCCTTGATCTTCATCTTAGCATAACTCTTTTATCCTTTATCAGATTTCTGAAAATAATAGCTTATTGGAAAGCTCTTTCTATCCTCTATCTAGCTATCTAGGGTTGGTAATCATAAGGTTAGTTCTTCTCTGTCGAAAATCAAGTCGTAATAAGTCATTTTTGGTGCGAAGATTGTGTGATTCTTCCTTCAATTGATTTCTGTCGTTATTTTTTCTGTTCGTATGATTGTTTGGCATCTATTCATATTGTAAAATTATGAATTCATCTTTTAAATCTTTCCTATACATGAAATTGGCATGCCATATTCCTAACCCTATATTTGCCAAAATTTAATCAATTAACTTATCTATTAGTTTCAGATCTTGTTCCTTTTATTCGTTTGAGCAACTAGCACCTATTTCTTCCATATTCACATAAAATCGCAGCTTCTTCTTATGTGTATGATGAAATCACATATACCTTATTAAGCCCTAAGGTAATTCCGAAATTTTTATGATAAATTAGAATGAATAATCAAGTTGTCTATTGCTGACTTTCGGCCATCACATCACGCATTCAAGGGAAAGATATTGCTGCATTCGGATCGCTGGATTTTGGTAGGTTAATTGGTAAAGATTTCCAATGCCTTTGGTTTTTAATTAAGTAATCTTGTGGCTTAGTATTGTGTAGTCTTTGCCTTGTGATTGTTTAGGAGATTCTAATCTTATTGGAAAGGTAGAGGATTGCATCTGATTCATACTCGTGAGAGGTAGGATCTATGCCTCATCGGTTTCTTTGGTTACCTTAATGTTTGAGTATGATTGAATTCGATTGTCTATCTTGGTTATATGCTTGCGAAATGTATGATTATGATAATAGGAAATCTCAAAATTTTCTTTGGCAATAGGTTGCTTAATTCGGTTATGACTTTGAGGATTGATCTTTGATTTGTATCGTGATTTGATTGAGGATCCTTTTGTGTATGTGTGTACTATGTGTGTATGCATGTATGTGCCTTGTATGTGCTTTGTTTGAAGGATTTGTTGTCGCTGGCCATGCAAGGTAAGTATTGTTGCTCCTAGAGAGAGGAGAGATGCTTATCGAATCGGGAGGTTTATGGGTGGTTATTCCCAGCAAGAGCTCATTGGATGCCTTGTAGGCCGATTCAAGTTTGGACGTCAAGATGCCTTATAGTCCAGTTCGAGACTGGACATTAGGATGCCCTGTTTTTGTGTAACAGGATGACTTGTATGCGTAGGTGCAAGAGTGCTCCTAGGCCAGTTAAAGTCTGGATGTCAGAGACAACTAAAAGGCTTGTTGTAATATTGATTGTCTAATCGTTTTACCCTTTTTGCAGTATAGCCTTGAACAACATGGGTAGATGGGGACAAACCTTGGTTTTAAAAATCAGATTATGTTATAGGCTACCTATATGCTTCTGAATAAGAAGTATTTTCAGTCTTTCCCCTTGTTTTCTACCAATTTTTGCCTACCCTTATATTGTGTGTTCTTGTGATGATTTTGGCCCCTATTATGTGTAATTTATGCTTGCGGTTTAAATTGGATATATTAGTTATTTTTAGGTGTTGCTTTTTTTATTATTGGGAGATGTTTGATTGAGAATCCCTAGGACTTATGATGTTTGATTGAGAATCCCTAGGACTTATGATGTTGTGACCCTACTGAGATTTCTGTATTCTCATCCCTTTTTTTCTCCCCCTTTGCAGTCTTAGGTGTGTGCTTTGTTGCTGGTACCAAAGGTATGAGATCAAGGCTGCACGGCTGGACGAATTTGCACTTCATTTGCTCCATTTTTCTATTGAATATGCATGCCATGTCTTTGAACTTGTGTGGATTTGTATTCTTGCTTTTCAATCCCTCTTTCTCTTTCTTGTTGCTTCTGAAATATACATGATACTATTGGTTAATGTTTTAAGATTCCTATGGGACTTGTGTGTTATGTTTCCATTTATTTTCAATGTTAATGTAAGTCTTCCGCTGATGTTTTCTTTCACTTCATATAAGCCAAAAATTCATTAATGTATAAACATGCTCCTACATTTAATAACATATGAATCAACCAATTAAATTTGTAATTAGTAAGACTTGAGCCTTGTGGAATTCAAATAGGAACTTGCAAGGACTTATTTTGGTTTCACGGCAGTAAAGGTCCTAATAGGTTGGGTTTGGGTCCTTACACCAAGCCGGAGGCTCGGCCGAGGTGTGACACGTCATGATTGGGACAATGTGTGTTGTGCCTAAGAAATGTTATGTTAAGCGTGATAAAGGGTAAAATGTGCATCGAGTATTATACTTTGCTATGAAATGCATGAATGTGCCATGCTGTCGTGAATTACTGAAATGCATAAAATACACTGGCTGCATTCGGGAATTGACATCGGCATGTGGAATGCACTGAGTCCACATAAGATAACCTATGCAACCTTTGAGGGCTCTCCGGGTCTGGTAATATGGCTTGGAGACATCAAATCATAAGATAATAAGGATGGAATGAGTTTTTATTTATCTTACTATTAGTTAAATTACATGAATCAGAATCCTACAGTGTGGGAATCATTTCGGTGGAGCTACCATCACCTAACGCCCCGGCACCGTCAATAGATCAAGTTAGGTATAAATTTGACATAGATTTTTCTATTACATGCTATAACGAGATAAAAGGAATGATAACGAGAATAGAGTGCCACTAATGAACTCTTGTCTTGTCACTGGCCTAGATAGACTTAAACATATTGTCAAGCTCAAATCATGGTCTTGTGTGCTCTAAAGAGTCATGTGCTTGTTACATATTATATAACTGTGATTATATGTGTTTTCAATGAGAATAATCTGCATGCCTTAATGAAATAGTGTGTGAATCAATCAAATTATTAAATGCCAGCATGTTCTTGTTATAGACTAAGATTGCATAAAAAGTTCCATGTATGTTTTCCCATCCAATCATCTAGTAGATTTCTGCCAGATTATTGGTATGAGTGCAGGATTAACAATTAGGAGCTGACTCCCAGGCATTTCGAGAAAGCAATAACAGATCAATCGGGAATTGGCCATGTTTGAGGTAATTTTAAAAGATTTATATTCATGGTATTAATTCCTCTAAAATTGTGTATGTATAATATTGAGTCTAAACCTAGGTTTGTTATGAGTCTTCTTGTTATACAATATTACCTTGAGAACATCGTGTTATCCTTTTAAATTCCTTTGTATAATCTTATTCTATTATTTACATAGTTGACTCCGTTATTAGTTGCTACATTCTAGCCTTGTAGGTTTACTATATGCATTGTTGTGTGATGTGGCCTCGTATATAGTGGACCTATGGCGATTGTCACCCAAAATTTTTTCGATCAAGGTCTTAACACGGAGGTGTCGCATGAAGTACCACTGACATATCTCAGTCCTATTCCCGAGACATATACAGACTGAGATATACTGTCAGTCCAGTCATGGCTATGATGGAATTCTAGACAAAGGAATCATATACATATTATACTAATGATTGACTGTAGGTAAGACTGTTTAGATGGAACCACGGAAGTTTGGGTAGTCTTGGATTAAATTACAAAAGTAATGACATAATCTTTATATAAGTGATGTGGATGTCACCAGTTGGATCCTATGGATCAAGTAAGAGGAAAGACTACCACTAGCATATGAAAGTAAGAATGTTATGTAGTGAGTGATAATGTAATAAGGGTGTGGAGTTACCTATTATGATGAGATTAGTATCTTAAGTTGTGTATATTGTTGTCTTAGGTTGTTTCGGATACAATCAGTTATTAAGGATGAGGGTTAGTCCATTATTAGTGTCTCTTATACCCTCTAATCTAGATTTACCAATTGATGTGATGGGACTACTCATTTAATATCGAGGCAGAGGATTGAAATGTGGTTGGAGATTCGGTGAAATACTGACTCTGTATCTTTGGTTACTAGCTTGATTGAGCATGTTAGTGTCAGGACTATCGGAGAAGTTTGATATTTGGTAAAAGAGAACCACACCATTAATTGAGACCTTCCTCTATACCTGACCTTGAATTATTATTAGTTTTCCTCTCTAAGCATTTAGGTTTGAAAATATTATTCATATATATTTATATATATATTTATATATATATGTATATGTATGTATATGTATGTATATGTATGTATATGTATGTATATATATGTATATGTATGTATGTATATGTATATGTATGTATGTATATGTGTATGTATATATATATATGTGTATGTATATATATATATGTGTATCTATATACATATATATATATATATGCATATATATGTGTATACATCTATATATATCTATGTATATATATGTGTATATATATATATGTATATATATCTATATATGTATATATATCTATATATGTATATATATCTATATATATATATATATATATCTATATATATCTATATATATCTATATATATATCTATATATATCTATATATATCTATATATCTATATATATCTATATATATATCTATATATATCTATATATATCTATATATCTATATATATCTATATATATCAAAGAGATGGTGTTACTTGTATGTTTGGATTTGATATGGTTGATTTGACGCAGCGTTGTATTGACTATGAGGTATGAATTCCAAGCTGTGATTTAATATTTGTGAGATTATCTCATATTCTTGATATACAAAGTTGATCGATATACAATGATTAGAGTGAAAAGCTAGTAAAATGAGGCAAAAATGTGATGTCTTTGAATTTTATTTCATAATGAGTTAGTAGGTAGTAAAGTTAAAGGTGGAGTAGTGCACCGGAAACATGGTGATTATAGCTGCAAGCTATTAAATTCTGTTGATAAGATTATGAATAATTAATGTTGTATATGACATAAATTGAGATATAAAGGCAATCGTGATAAATCAATAAATGAAGAGAATGTAGTAGGATGCTATAATTTAGTTTGTAAATGGATTGATATAGAAATTGAATCGACAAGAGAGACTATCAGATTCTTAGACAGTACTTGCTATGTCATGCCCCGGACCCCAAAACTTTGCATGATAGTTACCGTAGGCCAACTATAAACACTGTTATAATGATCAGTGATGCATATAATATGCCTATAAGGATCATAGTATAAAAAAAAAAGCAAAGAAGAAACTATAAGGATCCATTAAATTACTATGCAACAAAATTCAAAGGAGAATATGATGTTGTCCGAGAGGCATCGATAATTGAATAATTATCATACTACTGATACCCAAGGATCAATTTAATACATTGGTTCTAGCATACTTAGTCATTTTTAGGAGAAACATTTTGAATATGATACTCATAAAATTACCTTGTTCGCAGTCCTTCCATGATCGTTTCTTCGTCTTACCTGGGAGTGAGCTCCTAACTATGATTTCCTACATTACCTACCAATAATCTAGCAGAATCCTGCTAGGTGAGCGGACGGGAAAACACACAAGGAAATTCGCATGCAATCATAACATACGTCAAGAAAAATATGATGGCATATGACAAATTAGCAAATTCATACCTTAACTCATGTAATCACAGTCATATAATATGTAGCAAACACACAACTCTTCAATGCATGCATGACGGTGATCGAGGCTTGGCAATATCTTCAAGTCTATCCAGGCTGGGGATAGAACTAGAGTTCTTCAGTGGCACTCTAATTCCATTATCATTTATTTTATCTTATTATTTCATATAATAGACAAATCCATGTCCAATCGATGGCACTCCGGACCGATTCCCTAAGGTCTTGCCCCTACAGGTATCCACCTATGGACAACCATATTTGGATCCTTAATAGTTCAGCTCAATAACAAAATATCATATAAAATAATGCATTTGACTCCTTAACTTAACTTGTTTCCGTCAATCGATTTGGGATCCATCTAAGCGATTTTTCAAATTTTTCTTAATTTTTTGAATTTTTTTTATTTAATAGACCCACCAAATCAAGTCCAATTCATACAAATTTGATATCACTATACTCCAAATTAAATTTAGGGTTTTCTATAATTGTTTTGAAATTTTTCCCAATTTTCTTATATTTTCTCTGATTTTTTTTTTATTTTCTGACTATTTTTTTAATTTTTAAGAATTTATTTAAATTAGACCAATTAGAAGGCTACACATGGCAGCTCTTAGTGCTGCCAAACCTAGTCCCAAACCTATCACTGAGCTAACACATATCACGCTCAGAGTATACGATGCCTTGCTCGAGCCTCAAGCTTGGGCTAAACCTATTTCCATTAGCAGATGACATGTCACCTGATCCTCTGCCAGACAACATATCACACAAAGATACCTCAGATGACATGTTGTCCAAGGTCATCTTCAATCTTAGGTCGCCGGCAATCACCTGCAGTTCACCGGAATTAACACCCACATGTTCAAAAATAACTAAAACCTCAAATACCTACCTACACCATACAAAAACTACATTAAAATAAAGCTTAAGATGACCCAAATCTAACCACATAAAACTTAATCGATTCTAACAAATAAAAATGGCCAAATTGACAAGAATTATACCCGGATTCCAGGAACGAAAGCTTACCCTAATTCAGATATAATATGGACAAAAAATTGCATGAATCCGCACAGGAGGAAGTCATGAGTTCAAAGGGAAACATTTCAGGAGTGTTTTCGTGGCTCAAAACAAATGAATAAAATTTCAACAAAATCGATTTTACCAGTGGCTGGTCTCCGGTTAAAAACGGTGCAGGAATGTTCGAGATCTAGAGACAAAATGGCATTGTTTTGCTTCTCAGCAAAACGATGTCATTCCAAGGTGGAATGACACAACTTGGGAGTCTCGAGCTTCAAAACGGCAAGATGGGCTATCGTTTTGACTAGTTTGGGTCAAAACAACATAATTTTGTGTCGTTTTGGTTTAGTTATTAACATATTAATATAATATTATTTAAATAATAATAATTATATCCATTATATATTAAAAATAATATAAAATACATAATAATTTGAATATCTCCAAAAAATACACCAAAAAATTTTATAAATTCTTCATAATTAGTACTATCTGTCAATCCAATAATCATATTTTTCTTATAAATTCTCAATTTAGTAAAAATAAATACCTTCACATTTTCTTTAGAAAAATCATGATAAATACTAATACTCTTCCAAAAATTCTTCTAAAATTTGTATACCCTTAAATATCATCAATAGGCTATAATCAATAATACAACCCCTATTATGATTTTTTGATCATAATTAGGTAATTAAATTAAATTCTGAAAATTAATAATTATCCTCAAGATTCCTTTAAATCCAAAATCAATCCTGATCCATGGGCTAAGGCCCACTAACATTATTAGTCCTCGAACGGTCTTTCCGGCCCAAGTAGCTCGATTCTCACATCCTACCAACCTTATATAAAGTTTCGTCCTCAAAATTTGATCACACCCAAAATTACAATTATCGTGAGAATCTTACACTCACTGTATCCCAATCAGGTTTGTAGTATCCACTACATTCTCTTCATTTCTAACATGGATAATAGTCATACTTGCAAACAACTCCATATTACCACACTCATCTCCTGGAAATGCAATATCCTATCGCATGTCCTTTATCCTTTGTCAACTAAAATTAACTCTGCCATCATATTCAACGGCAACTATGATCACATACCAATATCGATCTTTACGAGTTATTATGTGAAGACCGGAAAATTTCGAACTACTTAGGCCTGAAAGCACATTTGAGGATGAAAAAAATAGTGGGTCTTAGCCCTCGAAACAAGACTGATTTTGGGTTAAAGAGGTGAGATGGAATTATTTTTGAAGGAGATATTAATTTTTAGAAATTTTTATAATTATTAATTTATGATTGAAAAATCATAAAGGGAGTTTAATCAATTTTTTTGAGATTCTAAGACCATAGAATAGTCTATTGATGATATTTAAGAGTGTATAAATTTTTGTAGAATTTTTGGAAGAATATTTAAAATTTTTATGATTTTTCTAAAGAAAAAATAAGGATATTTAATTTTTAGTAAATTATGTATTTATGAGAAAACAATCCCAAAAACTTGTAAGTTTGGAATCGAATCAAGCAATTCTTCTCCAAAAACTATCCCCAAGAGTTTATGAGTCTCATCCTAGCATTCCCATACTAATTTCTGACCTTCTTAAGGCCGGAATTAGGTAAAACTTCATCCCGCAAATCATGATATTCTTCCCTTTAATTAGCCCATTTTAGTTTGTAGAAATTAGTTTAGTTTAGGTTGGTTAGATTCAGGTTATTGTAAGCTTTGTTTCAGTGTAAATTTCATGATATTTGAGTGTGTATGTGAAGTTTTTAGTTTTACCAGTGACTGAACTGAACGTCCGGCAAGAGTTGTAGGTTTCTGGCGACCAAAGGTAGGGGATGACCTTGGACAATTTTTCATCCAAGGTCTCTTCGAACTACAGGTAGTCTGCTAGGGGAGTAGGTGTAGTTCCAAGTCTAAGGCTCGAACAACACATGTCACACCCCGCTGTGAGACGTGTAGGTTCGGGTGTAGGCTCGGGCCATGCATGTAACATTCTGAGGGTGACAAGTGTAGGCCTAGAATGTGTTTCAGGTAGTTCTGGCAGCATTAGATGCTGCCACATGGTGCACTCCTATATGTTGTAAATTAAAAAATTCTGGAAAAATAGCCAGAAAATATATAAAATTCGGAGAAAAAAGTAGAAAATTGAGAAATATTCCTGAAAATTTATAAAAAATAATAGATTTAATTTTGAATCTAGTGATGTCAAATTTTTATGAATTGGAGTTGATTTGATAGGTCATTTAAATCAAACAAGATTCAGAAAATTAAGGAAAAATAGGAAAAATCATCTGGATGGGTCCCGGGTCTATTATCGGGTAGAAACATGTCGAGTTAAGGAGTTAGCCACGTTATTTTATGTGTTGTTATGATATATGAATGGTTTATTGAGAATGTGGGATTGTTATGCATAGATGGATTCCTACAAGGGTAGGACTTTGAGGGATTAGTCTGGAACTCCATCAACGACTAATTAAGCTTCGAAAACCCGTGATTGCGCGAAATTTCCTTCTTTGATAAATTGCTGGCATGAATATTATTATGTGATTAATAAGAAATCATTAGTTAAAATCATGCAAGCGTATGTGTGATAAATAATGTATCGAGCATTATAACTAGTATAACTTGCATCGAGTAGCATGAGATAATATAAAATGCATGAATGTGCCATACCATGGTTGATATGCATCAAATGCACTGGGTGCATTCGGGAATGGACATCGGCATGTGGAATTCACCGAGTCCACATAGGGTAACCTATGCAACCTTTGAGAGCTTTCCAAGTCTAGCGCCTGACGTGAAGATGTCAATCACGAGGTAATAAGGTTGGAACGGGTTTTGTTTATTTTAAAATTAATTAAATTATTAATCAGGATCCTATAGTGTGGGGATTGATTAGGTAGAGCTATCATCACCTAACACCCTGGCATCGTCAGTGGATCGGGCTAGGCATTAAACTGACATGGATTTTTCTACTGCACGTAATAATGACAAAAATAGAAACATAATGAAGATAGAGTGCCACTCATGAACTCCAGTTCCGTCCTTGGCCTGGATAGACTGGAAGATATTGCCAAGCCCAAATCACGGTCATATGTGGTTAATGTACTGTTTACGATTGTGATTGTATGAGTCATAATATGAATTTGCCAATTCATTAAATGTCAGTATTTTTCTTCATGTGTGTTTGATTGCATGTGAAATATTTCATGTATTTTTCCCCATCTACTCACCTGGCAGGAATCTGCCGGTATATTGGCATGAAATGCAAGAATGACAATTAGGCTTGCTCTCAAGCATCTTGAGACTGAAGTAATGGATCCAAGGGTTAAAGGCGAGTACAAATGAGGTAATTTTAAGAGAATCATATTCATAGTATTTTTTCCGAGTTTGTCGAGTATAATAGAGCCACTATAATAATTTGATTCCAGGGTGTTAAATGTTAGATTAAATATTCATCGATGACACCTGGACATCATCGTTTCTCCCTTGTAATACTGCTGCCTAGTATATCGATAAATCCTTTTAATGATTATCTCTGATTTAATTTATACCATCAGCCTTGTAAGTCTGTCGTATGTATTATCCTATGCCGTAGCAGTATATAATGAGCCTACGGCGGAGTGTCACATGTGATCTTCGAGGTCTGGGTCATGACAAACTCCTAAAATGGTAGTGGAGCATTGTTTAATCTTCATTCTTAGAAACTCATACATTTCTCATTCCTTCCTACTCTAGTACCACTCTATTCTCACCCGTGTGGGTGATAACTCTTATGATGACTTTTACGATAACGGAGCATATTTTCTTCTTTTGGAAATATTCTTGGTTATCGAGTAACTCTATACAACGTGTGTTTTCTTTTCTTTCGAGAACACGTGCAAACCATTCGTCTCTATCCTATGACATTAGTTAATGGTGTTTGAAACCTATAAACTCGACTTTACTTTACTTCTTTGATCGGGCAAAAGTGTTTCAAAAATTTTCTTCTATATTATAATAATGATTTTATCGTCAACTTTGAGAATCGTTTTGTTTTTGGTGAAATGTGTTTTCTCATCATGAGACCAGATTGGGACTTCGAATTATTCACATTATCTTGATTATGAGGTTGTTATGCATAAGGGTTGTGTTTTCTATCAGTGTCCTCTTATAGTTATTGCTCGAGTGAGTGATGACTTTATTCCTTGCTCTAAAACATTTGGTCTATGCATAGTCGCTTTCCTTATTAAAATGGGATGACTAATCAAAAAAAATTTTATTGTGAGTTTGATTGGGTCAAGGGCGAAACTATATGAATATGCGTATATAGTATTAATGTAATTTCAGATTGAAAGCCTAGGAGGAGGAAGAAAGAATGTTCGTATAATCGTTGGTAAGTTTGCATTGTGTATGAATGATTTGAGTATCAAAAAGTAAGATTTAGTAAAAAGTACCTTGGATTAGGCATGGTATAACGAGAAGTACAGGTACTCATGAAGGAGTATGAGATTGGATAATTATTTTGAGGCATAAATCAACTGTGGGATTGTCTTTTGTTTGACATGCTTATAGGTAATAAATGCCTCATTGAATTCTAAACGGAATTGTATGAACCATAGTGGTATGAAGCCTATTATAGGCTATTGTTTGGTGAGTCGTAGATGCTAACTCATAGAAAACTATGAATAAGTGAGTATAACTAGATGAGGATGGATATTATTTACCCGATTATCAGTGTGTTCTGTGTTTATAAGTACACGGAATGCACATTATTAACTGATAGATTAGTAGTGCGGATAGTGCATGTCCTTCTATTGTAGAAAAGATTGATGATATGATTCATTGTGTATGGAGTGCACGTATAGTATGGAGGGATATTATACTGGAACTAAGAAATGTGTAATCTTCTCTTTAGAGTATAAGCTTGAGTTTATATTGGAAAATTGAGTGCGAATTATTAGATACACTTGAGCCCTATAAATTGAGAAAATTGTATGTGGAAAGAGTATTTATAATAAGGGATTAACCGACATGTTACCCATTTGTGGAGGTTGGATACAAAAAACTTACAAGAGAAAATTTTTGGAGTATAGTCTATACTGAGGCTAACTTGCATAAGAAAAATGTGGGATTTCAAGAATTACATCGATATTCTGAAGTGTAAGATTAATGTATTGGGATCAATAATTATAATCTTTCACAAAATACATAAGAATACACAAAAACACAAAGCAAAACACACAATCCATTATAGCAATTAAACATCACAAACCAATCATTTATCATCAAATTACTTTCGGCATTAACTTCTAAAGTTGTGGGTGTATACGCATGTTCCTTCCTACAAGCACAAAACCAGCAAACATATTAGCATATAACAAATTAATATTTCCTAAACCATGCTCCACTACCAAACCTTTCAGGACCCAAACCCAACCTTCTAAGACCTATACAGCCTTGAAACCCAGATAAGCCCAACTTAGGACCTATCTGAATCTCTCAAAGTTTAAACACATTAGTACTGATTTTATTAAATTCCTTTCTTATGTTTTTAAAGGTTGGAGCATGATAATAATGGACAAACATTCTGGTAACATACGGAGTGAATAAAAATATCAGTGAAAGTCTTTATAATTAATCAAGGGAACCACAACACACAAGTCCCATAGGGAATTAAAAATCCAGCAAGTAACTCTTCAATAAATTCCGGAAATAAGTAGGAACAAGAGGGATTCAATAAACCAAAAAGTGGTCCAATCAAACTTCATATTTGATGGTAAATGCGCAAGCAATCAACATGGAAGAAGGTATACGAATGTGATGCAATATCATCCTGCTAGGCAGCCTTGATCTCACACACCAGTACTACAAACAAATGATGTACCTAAGCCTGAAAAATGGTGAAAACAACAAGGTGAGATTACAAGAATCTCAATAAGGTCACAACATCATACGATCTGCAGAAATCTAAGTAAATATCTCCCAAACAACATCAGATTCGCCTACACAACTAAAGGGGTGTCAAACAATCATCAAACATTCATAATAGGGATAGGGCTGAAAGTTATAGGCTATGGGTGGACTACAAACACTTATGGAAATAGAAGTACACATATAGGTAATTCATCATTCGAGCATGTCAACAAAAAGGTCATCCCCTTCCACCTGTGTTGTCCAAGGCTTAACTACACAAAGGATAAATGGTTAGCACACAATCTAATCAGCAAGCCTATTCATCTTGCCAAACAAGGACAAGGGCATCCAAACCACACAAGGATAAGGGCATCCAAACCACATAAGAATAAGGGCATCTTGCTAGCACACAGGACTAGGCATACAGCGTGCACATGCTGGGGATTTCCACTCATGCGACTCTTATACTAATAAAAACCTCTCCTCTCCCTAGGAGCATCAGCGCTTATCCTAAATAGCCATTGGAAAAAGAACCTTACACACAATCATGTACAAGCACACACAAGCAAGTATAAAGCATAACATCACAGCAGGGCATTCTCAAACATATCACAACACAATCAGCATGTTTAATGTACACAACACATGTGAATTAGGGACACATAACCTATCTCAAGGGTCCAAAATTGCCTAAAGGATCATAGCTCAATCTTCAACTCATGCATACACTATACAAGGCATGTGCATACAATCATCAACACGGACTTGCACTGAAAACATCAAACAAACAACAAGGATTTCTAGAGAAACCGATGAGGTATAGATCCTACCTTTGTTGTCTCTGAACAAGTAGCTAATCTTTTTCCTTTATTAAAAGGATCTGAACCACCTATATAACCATAAGGCAAAGACAAAACCATACTAAGCATGCATATTCAATAACCAAGTAAGCATCCTAATTCCTTACCAATTCCACTCACCAAACCTATCAGAAACCAGCGATCAGATGCTATTGAGACCTCCCCTTTAGATGTGTGATGTGATAGCTAGGAACACAATAAGAATCAACCTGATTTACCATCCCAATTAACCATCCAAATTTTGGCACTAAGTTAGGGTATAAGGGCAATTACGATTTAATGCATACAAGGTTTAGGGGTTGTGATTTTATGATAACAATAAAGGATTAGGTGTTAATTACACATACGATTAAAAGGAATAAGATCAGAAACCAACAGACAAGTCAATTGGTAAAAATCAGTAACAATAGGGTAAGGGTATAAGGTCGATTTCATACATAAGGAAGATTCAAAGAATGAATTCATGATATTACAACATGAATAGGTGTCAATCAATCATATGAACAAGAGGATCAACAACAAAAACCAATTGAAGGATCATTCAATTGAAGGAAAATAAATAGGAAGGAAATGAAATCAACCAAAAGAGGAAAGAAGCTTCAATGCCATTTTCGGCTATCACACATTCATTTCTTCAGGGGAAGAATGGTAATTTCAGCTGTGCTAGCTTCTGGACTTCTAAGACAAAGGATCGAGGTCTCACAGCTACCATCACCCAACATTAGCATCGTTAGTGTATCGGGCTAGGCATTAAACTAACATGGATTTGTCTACTGCACGTATTAATGACATAAATATAAACATAATGAAGATAGAGTGCCACTGACAAACTCCAGTCTTGTCCCTGGCCCGGATAGGCTGGAAGATATTACCAAGCCCAAATCACGATCATGTGTGCATTAAAGAGTCATGTGCTTGTTGTAATGTTTATGACTGTGATCGCATAAGTCAAAATATGAAGTTGTTAATTTATTAAATGCCAGCATATTTTTTTTCACGTGTGTTTGATTGCATGTGAAATACTTTATGTACTTTTTCTCGTCCGCTCACCTAGCAAGAATCAACCAGTATATTGGCATGAAATTCAGGAATAATAATTAGGAGCTTGAGCATCTTGTAATTGAAGTTATACTACCCCTACCCCTCACTCAGTCCTAAAGGACTTAATGCACCAATAAGAAATTTATGGGATTTTTCCCGATGTTTTTTAAAAATTTTAACAATTTTTCCTAATTTTTATACTCCTCAAATAAGATCCAAAACATTATAACTTTATACTATTAGATTTCTCATATTTTTCTCTATTTTTTGGAATTTATTTCATAATTTTCTCATTTTCTAGCTATTTTTTCTGAATTTTTATCTATTTTAAGAATTTCTAGAAATTTGGTCAAAAATAGAAATTCAACATGTCATGTGTCATCACCAAACACTGCCATGTGTCACACCACACTTGTCCACCTTTTTGGTCTGACCCGACCCAATCCGACTCAGTTTGGTTCAACCCAATTTGGATCAATCTGGTTTGACTCAACCTAGTTTGACTCCCTTTGACCCGGCGACATGTTGGTTGCATCTACCCTGGACAATATGTTGTCCAAAATTACTATGGATAACCTATTGTCCAAATGATCTATGGACAACCTATTGTCCAAATGATCTATGGACAACCTGGGTCATCTTCAAACTCTGACTACCCTAATTTCATCAGGGCAAATACTAAATACTCATGATAATAAAGATAAATAAAAAATTTAAATTTATCCAAAAGAACCATTAGAAAATGTATAAGTTAGAAGGAATTCTCCATAATGTTTTTAGGTCATGGCTATCATTTTTCGAAATTAGGATCCTGGACATGACAACTAGACCTCATTATAGAAAGAGAAAAGATCCATAGGAGGACGAAGGAGGAAAACTGTACCCATTCGGTAAAAAAATATTGGTTTGATAAAAGATAAATAATTTTTTTTATATATAAAATGAAATATTTTGGGAAAAAATAAACAAACAAAACAAACAATCCAAAGGGAAGTTTTGGGTATGGAATATTTTGAAAATTTTAAATTAATTGGATTCATCTATAATTAGTGTTTAGTATATAATGAATAGGATTTAGTGACAATAGTAAAAATCCTTTTAAATTAAAGAAAAAAAAAGCAGCACAAGGGAATGATTGGTCTTTTAAAAATTAGGTAAAAAGACTAGAACGGCGCGATTGGATTTGAGGTTGAGCCATGGAAGAAAAGGTAACACGTTCATGTACTTGTCTTGGATGATGTCTGATTCAGCCCCACCCACAAGTTTATTATTATATATCCACCTCACTTTAGTATAAATTTGCTTTAATGGTTGGTCGACATTTCATTAATGATGGGTTAGTGGATTCCCTTTTAAAATAAGGTTAGATAAATGGGTTCTCAGTTCTCGGCAGCTCCATGATGGATGGCAAGCTCATTAGCACCAAAATGCAAGTGGCAGAGTGCCAACTGTTGAAAAGCCAATCGGAACAAAAGAGAGAATATATTTGTTTTAAATTTTATTGACCCACGCAAGGGGTTATTTTATTAAGAGCGACAATAATTGCGCACAAGGGGTCCATAATGCTTCGACTTTAGCCCCGGAGGTTTGCATTCAAGTGGATGATGAATTTTTAATCAAGATTTATAACTTGGACACGTGAATCCATGTGAAGAGGGTCCTCCTTGTTCCTATATATCTACATATGATCCTTGATTTGAGTGATACTGGAAAATCATTGTGATGTGATTAAATACTGGAAAATCCTTAATTAGAGTTAATTCTGTTCCCATTATGCAGAACCACTGATCAGATTCTCATTGTGATGTGATTAAATATGTGCACAGCCTCATGATCCAATAATTGCTAAGACCAATCCTTCCAGAGTTAAAAAGATTCAAGTATAGTAGGAAACTTATAAAAATAGAAACGACAAGCTAAAGTAAATTATTTTACGTGCACATATTCATGTCCATTCTCAGTGACCCAAGACATGATAAATGGTGATAGAATCCATATCACTTATTTTCTATATGGGTTTAGTTCTTTGAATTTGTGTTATAATGTATCTTTAATATCGTCATTATGTGATTTTAATAGTCATAATGTTGCTGCCAAAAATAGAAAATTTAAGAATAAAAAATCTTCAAAATGGTTTAATTCTAAAACTAAGGTTTGTCTCTAAATAGATTTGTTGATACCTTATAGCTTGTAGACACATACTTAAAACATAGACCCCTTTTGTATTCTCTCAATAGTGAAATTTCTTTCTTTCTTGTCTAAGGACCTAGGCTTTATAGCCAAACCTTGTTATATTCTTATATTTTTAACTTTCCTAGTATTCGAATATTGATTGTGCGTGCTAGATATTCATAACAATTGGTAGCGGAACGAGGTTTAGAAAAAAAAATTTGTAGGTGCATAATTAGGGGCAGAAAGATGTTATCTATATCAGCCAAATACATGATAGAAAAGTTTGATGGGAGATCTATGTTTAGGCAGTGTAAGATTAGGCTGAAGTCATCCCTGGTACTGGAAGGATTGTGGAGGATGATAAAAAAGGAGTTTCCTAGAGAGATAAAAGACTTAGAAAAGGAAGACCTGAAGGAGAGAGCATTGATTGAGATGTTCATAAGTGTTACAGGCAACATTCTTCACAAGATTGCTACAGAAACATTAGCTGCAGCTGCATGGAAGAAGTTGGAGGAGCTGTACTCAATGAAGTCGCTGACCAATCATCTCTACCTCAAGAAGAGGTTATACACTCTTCACATAAAAAAAGATATTCCTATGAATCTCATATAAATAAGTTCAATTCATTCATTTTGGACCTGAAAAACATAGATATCAAGATTGATATGGAGGATAAGGCCTTGATTTTAAGGTGTTTATTGCCACCATCATATGATATTTTTTTCAATACTTTATTATAGGAGAATGACTACATCATAGTGGATGATGTCAGTAATGCCTTGAAGTTGAAGGAGTTGAAGAAGAACTTTTAAGAGAACAGAATAGATGGTGAAGGTTTGGTGAGCAAAAGAAGAGCACAAAAGGTTAGATAGAAGTCTAAGGAAACTTGTTGGGAGTGCCATAAGTAAGGACACTTTATAAGAGATTTCCCAAGGTTAAGAAAGAATAAAGGAAAGAAAAAGGTAGAAATTTTTACTGATATTATTGACACATGCAGTAGTTATGATGATCAAGATATAGGGAAAGTCTCTGCAGTGAGTTCTAATCACAAGCAAGATTCTCGGATCCTAAATTCTAGTGCTACATATTATATGTGTCTCAACAGACATTGATTCTTTGATTATAGAAAGTTCAAACAAACAGTTTATATGGGAGAAGATAGCGCATTGGCAATTGAAGGTATTGGTAGTGTCAAATTGAGGATATACGACAATGTCATCAGAAGCACTGAATGCAAGTATGTTCCTAAGATAAAGAGGAACTTGATCTCTCTTTCCACACTAGATGATCAAGGATACAAGTATCATTCAAGTGGGAGCATTCTAAAAGTGCACACAGGTTTTATTATGCTGATGAAGGAGAAGTCGTAGTCTAGACTGTATCATCTTCAAGGTGGTATAATTGAAGGGGAAGCAATAATAACTTCTGGAAATAGTAATACGATCGACAAAGGCTTATCTTTGCATGACAAACACGAACTACATCCAAAGATAAAGTTTGTGACAAACAAAGAGAGAAGCTATATCAAACTATCGAACATATTGGTAAATGTAGTTGAAAATAGCATTTTGGATATGCTAATCTTGTGATATTTGTGTTATCTGTTGCTAAGACTGCTGATATGATGAACAAACAATTTCAGATAAGAAGTTTAGGTGTCACCTAAACATGGTTGGGTATTGTGGGATCTAATAAAGTCCCAAGGGATTGTAGCAAGGAAGAATATTTGTTGATTAAGAGGATTAAAGCTAAGGGAAAGATTGTTATTATGTGGTTTTAATATTGTCATAATGTTGTTGTCAAAAATAAGAAATTTAAGAATAAGAAATATTGAAAAGGGTTTAATTCTAACCCTAAGGTTTGCCTATAAATAGTTTTTTTGATGGCTTATAGCCTGTATCCTTCTTTTGTTTTCAACCATACGACCTAGTATAATACTTCACAATAGATTTCCAATGAGGTTTTTCAAGCCATTTTTAAACATTATAGCATTCAAGCCATTTTCAAAATATTATAATATTTATATTTACTTCTTGTTTTATAAAATCATGATTATTTTATAACAAACTAAAATGTCTATATTAATATTTTTTTTATTGTACATTAGTTATTGTATGTAATTATCATATATAATTATTATTTGTTTAAGCTATTAAATTCTATGTCCAATGAAAGGAGGTCTTTGTTCACTGGAGATGGTACTTTATTTTTTTACTCTCTTTCTCTACTCTACATATTTATATTATTATTCTATGTGAAACCTCGTTCCTCTAGGTCATTGAGTGTGATTGGGATTGATCGAGTGCAAGTAGGTTAGTTATGAGTTATAGATCAAGTCATGGTGCCTTGGTCTCTATTGTTAGTAAGTATCGTGTGAGTGGTTGATAGTGTTACACGACATGTCATTTTACGATTTTAATACACTTATTGGTGTTGTCTCGATTTCCATGAAGTTAAGGATTAAGTTCATTGGAATATCCCTTTTGACCATGGAAGTTTATTTCTGAAATTATAAAGTATGTTTTGAAAGGTTTAGGGTATTTGGACTTGATTTGATATTTTGGTTCATTTTTGATCTGTGGATGGTTATATTTGGTTTCGTCTAGGTTTCAACAAGTGAGCTACAAGTAATTTTGAAGGTTTAGTATTACAAAAATCTCCATTGTCTACCCCTTTGCTAAATACCCTGTCTCTAGAATCCTAACGTAGGCAAACATAAGGACACTCTCACTATTTTAGTTATCACTCACCCAAGTAACAAAAGAATACGCTTATGTCACGCCCAAAACTAGAAAAAAAATTCAAGCCGAACATACCCGAAAACAAAATCCTATGAAACAAAAATATAAGTGTTTATACTGGCAAGTGATATCCTGCCAAAAGGGGCAGGAAGTATTTATAAGAAAAGTAAAAAACAAACTATCTTTACAATTTCCATAGTCTTGATTTGATTTGATTTTGATTTTGATTTTGATTTTGATTTTGATTTTGAGTATCCATGAGACCTATTCAAAAACTGCTATATTCTATTTGCTTGGAACTTAAAATATTTAAAGGCAGCGATTGCATAATAAGCAAGTTATTACAATAAAAATTATTTAACTAAATCAAAATAACCCATTCATAATGTACAATAGGTTGTTAAAATCAATAATATTGATAACAAATGTCATCAGTATAACTCACATTTTAAATTGAAATCTGTGCAAATGTTGTTATCTTTGACAGAAGTAGTGTCTTATAGTTCATTCATCCAATAAGAACAACTTAGGATATTATAAAAAAATGGCCCTATTCCCTATTTTAAAATTCAATCCTTATGGAAACGTTTTAAATCGTCCCGACAGAGAGAAAAAAATATTAAATGTAGGAGTAAGAGTGAGCTCGGCGTAAGAATATTTCTCCATGGTTATGGACAGGGAAATCCCCATTCTGCCAGCGTATTGATATGGGGCAGATCTCAGTGACAGAGAAGAGAAGGCCTACATCACAGCTACACGTGGATGCGAGGACTAACGAAAGAGAAGAGCCATGCTGCAACCAAGGAGGCTGCTTTGCCCTCACCAAACATGTGGGGCTTTTAGGATGCCCTAGTCCACTCATGCAATTAATTTTATTCTTCTTATTTTCGGGGAGATTTGGTGATCCATGAAATTGATCCTCATTTTTTGTTCAATAACCCTTTTGCTTATCACATCAGAAGGAATAAATACCACTCTATTACACATGCATTCTGCAGCTTGAGGCTGCTCTTTAGTTTAGTGCTCACAAATTCAATATCTGCCCATCAGCAATGCCACCACATATACACATCAATCATGAGCTGAATTTTAGTGTTCTTCCAAAAAGGTTTGTGATAAGCCAAAACCAAAAAGTTTTATATATCTCCTAAGTCCAATCAATCCATCATATCAAGCAATTATGCATAAATTGCAGATAAAAATAGATAAAAATAGCATATGTAGCATACATGAACACACCCCCCCACCAACCTGTTTACTATACAATAAAACATTACTCTGCAATAAATTAAACATTCCAACACAAGGGGTAAATTATATAATATGATCCAGAACATGGGAAGCAATAATTAAAAAGCCAGAAATAATCCTTTTTATTGGAAAACGGAAGGGAAAGCAAACCAAAGGATAATATACATCCACAACCTTTTTTTTTATATATAATTTTATCTAGTGTCTTCTTTCCAGTTTAAAATCCTACTCTTGAGTACTACAGAATGCATAAGACTCTGGAAGATCTCCAAGTTGTAGTTCCTCTGCTTATTTAGTAAGGTGGTCGGCCATGAGCCCAAGCATAGGCATCATGCCCTAACTGAGCTCCATTTGGGATTAGATTTGGTGGAAGATTGTACAAAGGCAGCTGTGATGGATCCGGCATCCCAGCTTGGTGTCCGCTACTTCCGATTGCTGGCGGCGAACTGTCAGGCCCACCCTGTATTTGACCCTGGCCTCCACTTCCAGCTTCTTCATCCTCCTCCAGTGGTAATCTCTCATAAGTTGCGTTGGCAAAGGTTGCAGCTATGACCATCACTGGCCCTGCTGCAATTAGTGAGCCCACAACGCTTCCTCCAACAACTTGCCCTTGCCCTCCTGCCAAGTACACGGTGAGTCCGGTGGAGCCGGGTGGCGCTGGACCTGGAAGAAAGGCACCGGTTAGGGATAAAATCTCAAACCTACCATGAAGTGCCACTACTGCACCAGGTGCTGCCGGTTGCCTTAGGGTTACATTAGCCACAGAGCCACTGCCACTGAGCACACAAACTCCACGTTGACGCCTTCGGGCAAACTGTGCCACAGAGTCGGCTACATCAGCACCGCCACTGACTTCCATTACGTGGCTGCGAAGGGCATTAGGGCTGTCTCTCGTGACAAAAATAGGAGGTTTAGGCTTGTTTTTGGATCCAGGAGGCCGGCCTCGTGGTCTTCGGTTACCGACTTCAACAGCGCCCTCCTTAGGCTCATCTCCGGTGTCCTTGTCCTCATCATCTTCACCCCTGCCACCGTTTCTGTTGCTGGTTTCGTTGACGGAGAGCTCGCGGCTGGCCTTGGTAAGCGAAGGCGAATTAGATGAAGGGTCTAGGCTTGGCAAGCCAACCTGACCGGTCCACCAAGGATTAGCCAGGGTTGTGAAACTGAAGGAATACAAGAGTAGAGGGTAAGAGAAAGCGAGGCCTGATTAAGGATCTTATAATGGTTTGATTCCTGATTTTCTTGTTTCTTTCCTCTGCTTTGAATCAGTAAGTCAAAGCAAGAAACCAAGAGGGTCTGTTGTCCCAGTAGGGATATTGTATAACACTACTGTTTTTAGTCTTAGTTTAGATTTTGAAGGCAGAGACAGAGAAATATGGAGACGTTTTGGACAGAGGAATTAGATGCAATTGTTTACGGAATCAAAAAAGAGAAGCCAACAGAAAACTTTTTTTTTTTCTTTAAAAGGAAAGAGGAAAGAAGAAGAAGAAGAAGGAGAAGAAGCAGAAGAAGAAGAAGCCGCCCTTGCTCTGGTGAAGATGAATCCGAATGATATCAAGGATCGGAAGTTGTGTCCGAATTGAAAAGGCAAAGTAATCGATGCAAGACACGGAGCAGAGAGAGAATGGAAAAAAAAAAAAAAAAAAACCCTCCCAAGAAGACAACAGTGGATCAAAATGCTGAAAAAGGTTGGTATGTATGAGTAATATGTTTATGTGTTATGATTGGGGCAGGAAGCTAAGGTATTTCCTGAGTAGGTACTACTTTAATAGCAAAGAGAAACAATGCAAGCTCTTCTTTTAGAGGTCATAGAAATTAGGGTTTCGTGGGGTCGCGTGCGCGTGAGCAGGTGGGAAGCACGTCGTTTTCTCCTTCCCAATATTTCAATGTTAACGTAAGAGATAGAGAGAGGGAGAAAGGGCACTACGTACATTTGCCGGTATGGACCTTGTTTTACTGCAAGTAATTATTACTCACAGCCTTTCCATGTTTTTTCCTCTTCTGTGCAGTTTGTACATAATCTTTTTGAGTGAGCGTGTTAGTCACTACATTTTTGGAGCCGGCGACGCGTCACATCCCCACAATAGTCTCCCACAACTTGTAATTCAAAGACATTTATATATTTTGTTTCTTGCAAGAGCACTACTGTTGGAGATGTAAGATACCCATGATTAAACCCCAGCCTCAGAAACAGAAGAATAACATCAATGTCTATGTTTACATCACTACTCAAAGAATAACCCAATGTCTTTTCGTACGAGCCCTGTGTGTCTTTGTGTCTATTCTCTCAAGGTTTTTCTTTTCTTTTCGTTTCGCTTTGAAAAAACGCAGACATGCACGTGTGTGCTCTGTGCGACGTTAGGTTTGCCTATGTTTACTCATTTATCACCTGCCCCAAATTCCTTTGTTTGATTCGTACTAGGAACCACTTGAAAAACTCAAGAGTGATACCAATAAAGTACTTAGCTTCTGCGAGACATGTCTTCTGGTTCAAAGCTAAACATAAACATAAAAACAAAAGTTATATACCGTGACCATAATTTATAGCATGCCTTCCTAATATAAAAACAATAGCGTACGGAATATTTTTTTATTTTTAAAATAGACCTGATAATTTATCAGACCAAATAATTATGAAGATATGAAGTAGAGAGGCCAAATAATCACGTTTAGCCTTATTAACAATGTCTTATCTGTACATTCTAATGCAGTTTAGAAGTAAGAAGAGAGATACGGTTCCTAGTTTGTCCAAACTTCTTTGATTTTTATCCACTAAAATAGGAATTTAGATTTGTAGTGTTGTGTCCAAAGACCAAAGGTAATGCCTTAAGGAAGTTTTATTTATCCCTCCCATGCATACAACTACCAGGGTATTCATTAAATCTGTTTATCATACCATTAATATCAATTTCACCAGCATTATGCAGAGTTGACTATTGGACTCTCAAACAGTACCAGCAGTACCAGCAACGCTTGTCTGCTTCTTAATTTTCCTTTTGTTGTTTTAGGGACACAACCCTATGCCCAGTTGTCCTTCCTTTGATTAACAAATTATAGATTTCAGAATGTCATGTTTTTATTGTTGATAAGGCCAGAGGTCAGCATCAATAAATACAGGCACGTGGTTCCCTTCTCCCTCCATCCACATCTTCTGCCACTCTTGCTGGTCCTATATAGAGACCCAAGAAAGCACATCATACTGCACGCTTCTTCCGTTTCATTCCATTTTAAAGTTGACCAAAAGGTTAGAAGGTTGATGCAAGAGAAGGTATCGAACATTTGCTAGAAAAGAAACAAATGGTCAAATCCAAAGGTGTCCAATTTACATTTTCCTAATTCACCATTAGAAGAGACAGTTGGAATGAAGCAGAGATGACGGCGAGAAATAGCAATTCTTTTCTTTTTTTCATTTTTTCATTTTGATAAGATCAAATTCAACTTCGCATAATCGTTTTCAATTCTTTGGTTGTCATTTTCTCAGATGACAACTTGTTTGTTTTAATGTAAGAAGTTGATCCGGCATGGACACGGCAAAGTTGTATTGGCGCACACTCGGTCAGGCTTTCTTTTGTTTGTACGCTCTCAAAGGACGTCCATTTCCAAGGACTAAAGTATTAGCTTCCGCACGGGCGCGGCGCTTCAGTGAAAACGTCCAGTAGTTATCATGTAGGCTTTCAGACACCAAAAGTTCATCTTTCAGATTATAAGCCATACGTAATTACCCAGACCTCAAGTCAATGGTTTCCAAGAGCATGGGGACCAAATCGACTGGTCCAAGCCCCATGAGCTCCGGTAATCCTGTTTAACAGCATTCATTAGTTTTCACAAATCTAACAAACACAAACCATCACAGGCTAAAGCTTCTTAAATTTTGCAACGGATTCTCGCAATCAAGAATGATCCTTGGCCAAAATTCAAGACTACTTGAGTATGCACCCTTCTTCATCAGGCGTGCCTGAAACCACTGTTCTTTTTTTCTAATTCTTAAAGGGCTAAGACAAGGGACAGAGACATACTTGATAGCGCCTCTCCGTATGAGCTGGCATCCATCATGGTCTATATGATTTGCCACAGGCAGGCTGTCATCATTCATCAACTTGGCCAGGAATATTCAAGCCTGTAAACCAAAGGTTTATCAACATGCTGAAGTGAGATCAAGACATGCAACCTGAACATAGTAGAATTCTAATTCCTGATTATGTGAAAACCCTAACAATGCATTTGGTATTCTCAAATTAGGCAGATTGAGAATCTTGACAAAGTCACAAAAATCTCATCATCTCACATTCCAGTATTTGTATAGGTTTAATGGAGGGGATTGGGTTAGTTTTATGGATTTTCAATTTCTTGTCCAAACGAGAAACAAGAAACCTCTTCTCCCCGTATGAAATGCAAGAAGATGCGCTTTTCCCTTTTTTGTTTTTTGTTGGGCTACTTTTCCATCTCTTGAGTTCGTTCGAACCCAACTCCTCCCACTCTAGAACTTCTTAGAACACAGCACGGATAACGTTGAGCCAAGAGCTCATTGGCACAAGATGACCTGGCGTCCATCTAATTGGCCACCCTATCATGATTCATCAACAATGTCCAAGGCTTGTACACCAAAGGTTTATCAGCATGCAAAAGTGTGTTCAAGCCATGCAACCTCCTCATATGAAAATTCTAATCCCTGATCATGAGAAAACCCATAAGAACTTTTTGCTTAGGTAAATCAATTAATGCACAACAACATTAAAACCTGAGAATTTGGAATATTAATTTATTATATTGGCCGCCTCTACAGAGTCCTTGCTAATTTAAAAGCATTAGAATTCGATAATCAATTTCCCTATAAAATGCAACGCCCCAGATTTTCTGCTCATCATGGTTTTTTCTGCCTGTATTGGGCTTAATCAGCGTCATAGCTAATCTTCACTGCAATTTTCGTATTATTTCCACAATAGAATCTCTTTGCATGCATCTGTGAGGTTTGTTTTTTCTAAGCTTATGAGGTTGATTGATAAGCAAAGAAAACACTGGCTCTGTGTTCAACATACCAGGGTTAGATCAGCCACTTAATGAGGTAATAAAGCATCAGGAAGGAGAAAACGAGGACCCCTATAAGCACACATGTTCGCTGACTCGATTTCTTCTCAAATACCTAAACAGCAAGAACTTCATAAAAACAAGCAGCAATTTCCAAGAAACTGTGAAAGACATAAATATGAAGCAAATGAATAACATCTTGTTTACATACCATCTTAAATCGATCCATGGTCCGTGACATGATACCCCTTGATGTATCCATTTTATTTCCCTGATTTCACAAAACAATCCATAAGTACAGCGAAGCAAAAAAATTGTGTTCATTTAAATGGACAACCAGTCTACCAAAACTTAACACCCATACCATTCGATCAAGCATTCGATTATGATTTTCCACTTCCTCATGTATATCACCTGTCAACTGTGAATGAGGAATATTAGTGCATGATGCGCGAGTTTCTTCGAAAAGAAAATTGAGATCACCATTTCCAGCAACCAGCTTCTCTTCTTTGCTTTATATTTCATTTAACTGGGGGACAAACATGCATATCAAAATCTTTTTTTTCAAAAAGGAAAGCTTTGGGTATAAACACATTAGAGAAAAGCACCAAGAAAGAAAAACAATACAGAATCCAGTGCGGTATAGAATTTGATACATGCATTCTGTCGCTTCAGCAACGTTATACTTCACCACACATCACTGGAAATACTGCAGTCATGCTTCTAAAGAGCACAAAACCATAATCTTCAAGTTCAAGCACTTGAGTTATTAACAAGATTTCGTAACTGGGAACCACACACATAGACACCACAATCACACAGCGCCACAGAAGCAAATTACATAGCCCACAACCACCTAGTGGAACAGCATTGATCTTCTCAAATCAGAAACTTACTTTTTTGAGGAAAACAACTCTGTCCTGCAAACTTTCCATGGCTTTGTCATTATCCTGCAGTTTAATATCCCGTGACAGCGAAGAGGAAGCGCGAAGACCGCCTTCTTCAAGGCCATCGTCATCAAAGAGAGCTGATCGAGAACCACGGTGCGAGCTGAAACACATTGAAGAACATTGACACAGAAAATTGAAAAATATTACATAACTAAACTTTTAAAATAAAAGAAAAAATAGAAGCAATTCATTTGAATCGCATAAGACGATAGAGCCCTAGAAACGATATATTCGATAGATTTGATTCATAAATAGGGATTCAACAAAAAAATGTTAGCATGTGAAACGGGAGAGAGAAATGAGGGATCAAACCTTCTGTAACTCATTTGGAATGGATTTAGAATGGTGAGAGCTTCATATCGGAACTCTTGCTAGAGGATTCTAATAAAATGATGAGAAAGGCGCTGTGCGATTGGGAATAGAATATCGGGGAGACAGACTGTTTTCCATTTGGCACGTAAGCAAATAATATCCCGGGCCTGTAAGAATACCATACAGATCTCCACTTGAGCCCATATAAGAAGAGGCCATCGGACAAAGAATGGCCTATCAGATAAGCCCGTTGTTTTAATTATATGATCTCTGGAGGATCGAGGGAATGTGTGGTTGGCTGTAATATTAATTAAAAATAAACCAATTTATTGGTACATGTTAATAATATAGAGAAAGGTAGGTTAGGTAGGTCCATTTGCAGAAGATTTAGGAGCATTTATGCATGTTAATAATATACGGCCAGGTAGGTCCATTTCCTCAACCACACCCAACTACAGAAACGCAAGAGAGGGGTTTAATGATGGCACTCAATGCGGTCTGCTGCACCCAACCCTAGCCTGTTTAATGCCACATCATATCGACCTGCTTTCAGTTGTGAGCTGCTACGTTCAGTCGGTGATCCCTCAGCAACCTGGGATTGTTAAATGCTAAGGTGCCAATTCCTGCTAATGTCATAATGATTGCATGCCATGATGACCTTCAAGCAATTTCCTTGTTCACCCAAGTTTTAAAACTTTTCCTGTGTTGTAAGTTTGCGTCTATCACTCAAAAAGGCTTGAAAATGACGTCTGTTCGGTGTGGAAAGCTTTTCCAAAGCGGTGAACTAGGAAAAAGAGTGGGGCAGATGGCACTTCAATTCAAGAATTCAACACCTTCTTCTTCTTCTGGATTCCACCAATCCCAAAGCAAATCCAAACACAAAACTACAATAGAAATAGAATGTGGCGGGAAAATGCTGGCGTCGATCAACTAATGCTCGTGGCTTTGTGGTGTTTTCACTTTTGGTATTATTGATGGATATCTTTATCTATAGTCGATACTTTCCCCTATTCTCGTGCCTATCGCCTATCGCCTATCGCCTATCGCCTATCGCCTATCGCCTATCGGAATTGGAGGGGATAAATGAGTGGAGATTAGTGTGGCATCTTATGATCATTCTCCTTTTGCAGATCCAAAGTGAAAAAGAGAAAGGCAAATAAATAATAGGGAATGGAGCAGAAAAGAAAGGACGGTCAAAATGTTAGGATTGCCAAACACCAAAGACTACACAAAATGATGGGCAAGATGAAAGAAAGTGGTACTTCTCATTCTCCTTTTCCTTCTTCCCCTGTATTAAAACTTTTGGGGTCCTTACTCCCTCGACCGACCCTATATAATGTCATATTCCAATAACTAAGCATCCAATTTAAGGTGCAAGGAGAAGACATATGGCAGCAACAGTTTGCAGGCTGTATGCACCTGGGAGCGCGCTTTTTACTACTTCCTTGCACCGCAAAAAGTATATCATCCTACACAGTACTCTTTCTGCTTCTTCACAATTTAAGCCACGGTTTGGCAGATGGGAGAAAAGGTTCCTGGATGAGGTCCTTATTTTGAGGGTTTGTCTTGTACAATTACAAAAACTTCTTAATAATTTTTATTCATTATATGTATTGAGATTTATTTAATTTTAAGAAAAATAGTATTTCATTAAATATTTTTTTCTTAAAATCTAATCAAATAAAATTAAACAAAGAGAAGAATAGTATTTAATTAAATATTATTTCTTTTTATTTAATTTTATTTACTTAAATTTCAAAAAACAATAATATTTAATTAACTATTATTTCTACTCAAAGTTAAATAAATCTTCATAAATATAATTACCAATTAAAAATTATTAAGTAATTTTTGTAAAACAAAGTCACATCAAACCTATAGTCATTCTAATCAACAAGGTCACATCAGACCTAAAATTACTTTGGTCACTATATTTGGGCTCGATAACAAAACATATCTCACTCTTATCATTCTCCACGCTAATACCTCCAACATATCACAAGATTACTACTCCCTCGTCTAAACAATAATTACCACGGGACTAGAGTTTTGCGAAATAGAAACTTTTCGTGCGGCCTTAGACTATCGCACTCGCAATAGGCTAAGTCAGCCTTCCTCACAAAACTAACTAGAATGATAAGCTTAGAACACAACCGAAAAGAGAGATGGACACAAAGGAATGGAGAGAAAACATGAAACTCTCAATATTGCAAGAATTGTTGGGTGATTACAAATGAGGGGAGGCACCCCTTATATAGCCAATACACCTCCCCAATGAATGGTGGAGATCGAGTCAACCGATCTAATGGTGTCTATACAAAGATATACAAGGCAAGCACTAATGGCTGATTTTCCATATATGGTAATATTTGATTACATTGATTCCCCAAATCGGGTCTCCTATATGACAGAAACGGATTCTCATTGAATTCCCCGGTTGCCTTTGATTGATCCTCCATTAATGTGCCGATTCTTTTTGATTGAGGCTCCAGATTTGAGGGACGGGTCACACACGAAGCCGAATGACGCGTAGTCTGAGTTTCGGTAGTGACATTCTCCCCCACCAAACTCGATAGCGTCATCGTTGTGTACTGCCTCAAGAACTCATCGATCTCGTCTCGATGTTGCCAAAGATCGGATTCACTCTGCCAACTAGTCTCACCAGGAGGGTCTCCTTTCTAATGAACCAGATTCTCCACATGGTTCATGTGCTTCCTGCTCACACACCTTGATAAAATCTTATCAAGGTGTTTGTCATGAGTCTTGATGGCTGCAAGCTCAGCCCTTCTACTGAGAGCATCCGCCACCAAGTTCGCCTTCCCCGGCTTATACTCAACTATGTAATCGAACTTTGCCAAAAAATCTTGCCACCTTGCTTCGGTGATAGCTTCTTCTGCGAAAGCAAGTAGCTTGTGGCAATATTGTCAGTCTTGATAACGAACTTGCTCCCTAGCAAGTAATGTCTTCAAACTCGCGAGCAATGCACCACGGCTGTCATCTCTTTCTCTTGCACCATATACCGCCTCTCGATATCATTCAGCTTGCGGCTCTCATAAGCAATTGGATGGCCTTCTAGAATCAAGACACCACCAATTGCAAATTTTGAAGCATCCGTCTGTACCTCGTATGGAAGTAAGTGGTTAGGCAAGGCTAACACCGGCTCCTCCACAATAGCTGCCTTCAAAGCATCGAATGCCTCTTGGCATCCACTCGACCAATCCCATGCCTTGTTCTTCTTGAATAACTCGGTCAAGGGTGCGGCAATGGAAGAGTACCCTCGTATGAATCGTCGATAGTAATTGGCCAACCCCAAGAAAGAACGAAGATCCGTGACCTTCTTTGGTGGTTGCCAATCCTTGATGGCTTGGATCTTGGTGCCATCCATCTTGATCCTTCCTCTGTCCACTATGTGACCAAGGACAGTCACCTCTTGTTTGAAAAATGCACATTTCTCTCGCTTGACATACAACTCATTGTTCCTCATAGCTTGAAACACCATCCTTATATGTTGGATGTGACGACCCCAATTCCTAACTATGATCATTTAAATCGATTAAGGTCATCACCGCCGTGAAACCCAAATAACCCAAATAGCCCAAATAACATCTAAGAACTATCTGAATCTCACCACGCTTACCATTAACTTTCAATTTTTAGCATGTTTATTTCTAATTTTTATTTTAACAACGATTGAAGCATGATATTGGATAATTATTGTGGTAACATACGGAGTGAATAAAACATCAGCAGAAGTCTTTAGATTAAATCATTGGGTTCATAAAACACAAGTCTCATAGGGATTCAATCAACCAGCAAGAAATCCTCCAAATATATTTCAGAAATAGTAAGAAAAGGAAGGATCTGAAAATAAACCAAAAAGTAGCCCAATCATTCATGTTATATGTGCAAATAAACAAGGATCAAGTATGCAAATGTGATGCGATATCGCCCCGTCGTGCAGCCTTGATCTCACACATTGGTACCACGGGCAATGGATGTACCTAAGCCTGAAAAATAGTAAAAACAACGGTATGAGATTACAAGAATCTCAGTAGGGTCGCAGCATCATAAGATCTGCAGAAACTCTAAACACAAATCTCCCAATTCGCATTAGATCATTCCTAGACATCTAAAGTGGATCACGCAATTCAAGAATCAATCAGAAAGGGGTTAGGGCCGAATCTATGGTTGAGGGAGGACTACAAACACTTCCAAAAGTATCAGAAGTACACAGGTAGGTGGAACTCATCAGATTGCTCTCGGCAATAAAGAAGAAAGGCCATCCCCTTCCACCTGTGTTGTCCAAGGCTTACTGCACAAAGGATAAACGGTTAACACACAAGCTATTTAGTAAGCCTAATAAGTCGTCTTATCACGCACGAACAAGTCTTCCCAAGCCACACACGGACTTGGGCATCCCAAACCACACAAAGATAAGGGCTTCCTGACACACAAGGACAGGGTTCCGGCCACACAAGGACAGGGTTCCGGCCACACAAGGACCAGATATCCAGCGAGCTCTTGCTGGGGTTTCGCCACCCATACAACTCCCATACCAGTAAGAACCTCTCCTCTCCCTAGAAGCATCAACGCTTACCCCGAATGGCCACCGAAAAAGGATCCTGACACACAAACACGTACAAGCACACACAGGCAAGTACAAAGCAAAATCCCACAACAGGGTATCCTCAATCATGTCAGAACACAATCAACATATTCAATTCATATAACATATGCAACCCAGGCACTCAATACCTAACTCAGGGATTCGTTATAGCCTATGAGATCCATATCTCACTCTGAATTTCATACTATCACCCTATCATCCAATCACATGCAATACAATAAGGACAGGTATAAAAAACAACAAGAAAATAACAGGACTCTCTAGAGAAACCGATGAGGCATAGATCCTACCTCTCTTTTCTCTGAACAAGAAGCTACTCATTTGCCTTTATTAGGTAATTCCGAACCACCTATATTATCACCAGGAAAAGACAAAAACAAACTAAGCATGCATATTCAATAATCAATTGAATACCCTATTTCCTTACTAATTCCACTCACTAAACCTATCAGAAGTCAGTGATCAAATGCTATAGGTGCCTCCCCCTTGGATGTGTGATGTGATAGCCAGAACTTAACAAGATTCAACCTGAATTTCCATTCCAATTAACTATGCAAATTTCGTCGCTAAAAGTAAGGCATAGGACAATTTCGACTTTAAGCATAGAGAAGTTTAAAAGAAGGAAATTCATGATCATACATCATGAATAGATTCTAAGAAATCATAAGAACACGCGAAACGACAACAGAAATCAATCGAAGACAAAAACTGTAGAAATCTAAAAACCTAATTCCATCGCCGATTTTCAACTTAACCTTAGACAAGGAAATATTTACGTCCAATTAACGAAACATGTATGGTTGGAAAGAGGATGAAAAGATTATTCCAACAAGATATTATTTCCAGTGATCCGACAAACAATGAGAGAGTTATACTATATTGAAGTTCAAGAAGATTTGGCAAAAACCTAATTCCGCCGCCGATTTTCAACTTATTTGTAGAGAAAGAAATACTAACCTCCTGACAAAAAACCAAAGATGGTTGGAAAGAGGATGAAGAGAGATTTCCAACAAGCTATTATTTACAGGGATTTGATGAATGATAAGAGAGTTATGCTGGTTTAAAGTTTTAGCAAATTTTGGCGGCTATAGGGAGGTGTAGGGTTTTAAGCTTATACGAATTTTGTATGTTTTCTCTGAATGATTTTTGTGAGGTTGGCTTCCTATTTATAATGAATGAGTATAGAATTATAATTACTAATTTTAAGATAATTAAAAATAAGATAATTACCAGTTAATTAAATTCTTTAATTATCTTCCCTTATTCTTAGGGATTTTAATCTCTAAGGCAATTATCTATCTATAAGGACTTAGATTAAAGGAAATTTTTACCAGAATTAACTACCATACCACTCTTACCAATTTCAGCCATCACACATCCTTTCCTTCAGGGGAAAAATCATCTTTTCACCTGCACTGGCTTCTGGACTTCTAGGACTCAAAATTTGGGTCTCACATTGGATGTGCTCCTCAAGTGTATAACTTTATATAACTGTGTCATCCAAATACACAACAACAAAGTGGTCCAAGAACTTATGGAGTACTTTATTCATTAGTATACAAAAGGTAGTAGGTGTATTTGTTAAACTAAATGGCATGACCAAGAATTCATAGGAACCATACTGTGTGATACATGCGATCTTGGCCTCATCTCCCTTTGCTATACGGACTTGATAGTAGTCCGACCTCAGATCCAACTTGGTGAACCATCTCGTATCCCCAAGTTGATCGAACAAGTTTGGAATGAGAGGAATGTGGTACTTGTTCTTCATAGTTACCTTATTCAAGGACCGGTAGTCAATGCACAATCTTAGCGACCCATCTTGCTTCTTTTGGAAAGGCACTGGAGCTCCGTAAGGTACTTTAGATGGTTGGATGAAGCCCGTATCCAACAACTCCTTCAACTGCCTCCATAATTCAGCTAACTCCGAAGGTTCCATTTGATAAGGGACTCTCGCAGTTGGTTTGGCTCCGACTTCTAACTCAATGGCATAGTCTACCTCTCATATGGGTGGTAGCTTCTTCGGGAGTTCCTTGGGCATTACATCGGCAAACTCCCCATGAACTTCCATAACTTGGATGGGCACATCGTCATCAGTAGTTGTGCCTTCGTCCATCACCAAGGTAGCTAGAAATGTGGGTTCCAGCTTCCTTACTCCCTTCTTCAGCTGCATAGCTGAAAGTATTTTTGCCTTTAGCTCCTTCTCTCGAGCAACAGGCACCACGCAACATTGGCTCCCTTCCGAAAGTATGAGGATGTTTGTGCAAGACACTGGGATTGCTCTTGTCTGATCCAAGAATTGCATCTCTTACACAATCGGAAAATCATCCATAGAAACAATGGAGAAGTCAAGTTTACTTTTCCATTCTCCCATTCCTAGCTTGACCCCTCGGGCTAGTCCAAATATTGGCTGGGCTTTAGTGTTCACCGTCTTCAGCCAGCCTTTCTCCTCTCGGAACTTGATGCCAAGTCGTTGTGCTTCCTCCTTCTTCATGAAGTTGTGAGTAGCACCGGTATCGATCAATGCACGAGACTCCATCCCTTGCACAATGGGTCTAGCAAACATTCTCTCAGCTTGCTCCACCTTGTCATCTTTGGTTGAGGCTTTGACGACACTCAATAATTGCATGGAACTCATCCTTGATGCTTCCATCTCTTCGGCCTCCATGGAAATGGCTGCCAGCTTGTTCCTCATCGGGCAATCCATAGCTTTATGCGGCCCCTCGCATAGAAAGCATGAGAGCTTGGGTCTCTCGCCCTTGCCCAGATTTTCACCTCCCCTTTGTGTGGGTTTGGTTGGACAAAAGGACTTGAAGGACTTGAAAGGCTTCTCCTTCCCCTCTTTAGTTTCATGGATTGCTCCCCCACATTTAGCCTTGTAGTCGCGGAAACTTTTAGGCTTGGGTGGGCTAGAACTCTCGAGCTTCCTCTCGAATTCCGCCAAGGATTCAGCCTCGGAAATCACATCATTAAGCTCATTGACATTGCGTCGATGAAGCTCCAGCTTGGACAAACTTTGTAAGCCTCCCAGAAACACGTACATGGCCTCCGTCTCGGGCATGTCTGGGATCTCCAACAAGACTTTCGTGAGCTCTCTCACGTAGTCTAGGATGTCGCCTTTGTGAGACAACTTGCGAAGCTTCTCCCTCGCTTCTAGCTCCATATTTCTCGGTGAGAATTGTGCTCTCAGGAGCCTTTTGAAATCTTCCCACGTCTCCAACTTCAAGGTGCCATGCTCGATTTGAGCATGCTTCACCTCCACTAGGTTTTGGCACTGTCACTCTCCATGCCCACCCCTTGAAAGTATTGCTCAAGGGTGAAAAGGAAGTTTTCCACCTCCTTGGCATTCCTTGTCCTGCCAAATGACTTCGGTTTTTGGACATCCAACTTCACTTTGGGCTTGGCAACTCCTTTCACTACGCCCTTCTTACATTCATTCCTGATTTCAACCAAGTCGTCCTTGAATAAAGTGATTTTAGCAAGAAGATTTACCTTGAAGTCATCTAACTCTTGCCTCCAAGAGTTGATAGCAATGAGGGCGCATTGCATCTCCTCACGAAGCTCATTCACGTCCCCTGACTCGAGCTCACTTATGCGTTGGCCATACTCCTCAAGTATATCTTTTTCATCGACAACCTTCATCTCCATACGAGTGATCCTTGTCTCCAATGATAAACAGTCTTCATTCTCTTCTTACTAGGTTCGGGGGCACGTTGGGGTAGTCTTCCCACACTGACCTCCTCTATCTCTTCAACAACAGGGATGTTGGCATCAGCAGGCATCTCCATTTCTATCTCAAAGAATTGAGTCGTGGCTCCGCTACCAACTGTCACGGGACAAAAGTTTTACGGAATATAAACTCTCCGTGTTGCCTTAAACTATCGCACTCGCAATAGGCTAAGTCAGCTTTCCTCACAAAGCTAGCTAGAATACTAAGCTTAGAACACAACCGAAAAGAGAGAGGGACACAAAAGAATGAAGAGAAAACTCTAAACTCTCAATATTGCAAGAATTGTTGGGTTATTATTACAGATGAGGGGAGGCACCCCTTATATAGCCAATACATCTCCCCAATGAATGGTGGAGATCGAGTCAACCAATCTAACAGTGTCTATACAAAGATATACAAGGCAAGCATTAATGGGTGATTTCCCATCTATGGTAATGTGAGACCCCGAATTTTGAGTCCTAGAAGTCTAGAAGCCAGTACAAGTGAAAAGACTATTTTGTCCCTGAAGAAAAGGATGTGTGATGCCCGAAATTGGTAAGAAATGTTTGATAATTATTTCTGGTATTAATTCCCTTTAATTTGGTTCTTAATTTGTTGATAATCATCTTAGGAATTAAAATCCCTAAAATTAAAAGGGGATAGTTACAGAATTTTAATCTGGTGGTTATCTTACTTTAATAAAGCCTTTAAAGTAGTAATCTTAATTTCATACCCATCCATTATAAATAGGAAGCCAACCCCACAAAAATCATTCATAGAATACACACAAAACTCGTATAGCCTAAAACCCTTACACCTCCCTATATCTGCCAAAATTCGCTGAAACTTTAAACCAGCATAACTCTCTCATCGTTTGTCAGATTCCGGCAAATAATATCTTGTTGGAAATATCTCTTCATCCTCTTTCCAACCATCTTTGGTTTTTTGTCAGGATATTAGTATTTTTTTTCTCGTAAGATAAGTTAAAACTCGGCAAAACTGCCAAAATCTTCTTGAACTTCAAGCAAGCATAATTCTCTCATCGTTTGTCGGATTCCTGTAAATAATATCTTGTTGGAAAGATCTCTTCATACTCTTTCCAACCATTTCTTTTTTGTTTTTTGGACGTTTTTTTTTCTTTGTCAAAAGATAAAATGAAAATCGATGGCAGAATTAGGTTTTAAGATTTGTATAATTCTGCCTTTGGTTGATCTCTTATGTTGTTACCTTTATTCGTATGATTGTTTAATATCCATTCATAGTGAACAATCATTAATTCATCCTTTGAATTTTTTCTTTACATGAAATCAATATATCCTACCTTTGCCTTACTGCCCTATTGTTGCCTATCTTGATTAATTGATTAACCTATTGGATTCTGATCTTGTTTCTTTTGATTATACATGTTATAAACCCTTAATCCTTCCTTTTTAACATGAGATCACAACTCCTACAACTTGTTAACATGAAATCGCAACTTTCCCTATTGCCCTATTCTTAGTGCCGAAAATTGTATGATAATTAGGGATGGTAATTCAGGTTGTTTCTTGTTAAGTTCTTGGCTATCACATCACACATCCAAAGGGGAGGTACCTGCAGCATCTGATCACTAGTTTCTGATAGGTTTGGTGAGTGGAATTGGTAAGGAAATAGGGTATTTAATTAGATATTGGATATGCATACTTAGTTTGGTTTTGACTTTGCCTTGTGATGCTATAGGTAGTGTAGAATTATTGAATAAAGGAAAGGGAATAACTTCTTGTTCGGAGACAAGAGAGGTAGGATCTATGCCACTGTAGGTACTAAGATTTTTGTAATTTCATTCCGTTGTTTTCACCATTTTTTTCAGGCTTAGGTACATTCACTGCTCGTGGTACCAGTGTGTGAAATCAAGGTTATACGGCGGGGCGATATTGCATCACTTTTGCATACCTGTTCCTTGATTATTTGCATATATAACTTGAATAAAAATTGGACTAATTTCTGGTTTATTTTAAGATTCCTTATTTGCTTGTTATTTTCGACTATGTTGGAGGAATTCTTGCTGGTTATTTGGATCCTTACAGAACTTGTGTGTTATGAATCCAGTGATTTAATTTAAAGACTTCCGCTGATGTTTTTACTCACTCCGTATGATACCAGAATGATTGTCCAATATCATGCTCCAACTGTTATTAAACATATAGAATAAACATGCTAAAAGTTGAAAACTTAGTGAGTAAGCCTAGTGGGATTCAGATAGGTCCTAGGTGTCTTTGGGCTTGTTTGGGTTTCACGGCGGTAATGACCTTAATCGAAGCAAATATTAATAGGTAGGAATTGGGGTCGTTACAGGTAATCTATGATTACATTGATTGCCTTGATTACCTTGATTCTCATATCGGGTCTCCTATATGGCAGGAACAAATTCCCATTGAGTTCCCCGATTGCCTTTGATTGATCCTCCATTAATGTGTCGATTCTCTTTGATTGAAGCTCCAGATTTGAGGGACGGGGCACAATGTGCACAAAATGCTGCAAAATTGACACAACCTTGAAACTAGGTGTCACACTGTGGTCAAACCTAAGGGTCAACTCTCGAATCAAAGGATAAAAAATATGAGGTCTTACATATACACTCAAAATCATCATTACATGTGCTACATGATTGCTGCTTGGTATACTGACATCGTACCATCAAAGGCTAAAAAGGAAGAGCCTTTAGCCTGCGAGCGATTGACCCTTTGAGAGGAACAAAAAGAGTCTTCCTCTATCTCTGACCTTGGCACCTATGAGTACAAACCTATATGAGCTCCTACATTCTCTCCTAAACCCTATAGACCACTAGGAATTGAATGATAGGGGATGAATTATGGAGATGATTGATATGCATGCTAGTTTTTCTTGATTTTTTATTTTGGTATTTGTGCATGTTGCTAGGCCTTGAGATACATTGGATGATGATATGTGATGCATGAGATACATCACTTGCATGCATTTACCTTATGAGAGTACTGATGTGCATTTTGATATAAGACATGGATTACCATATACGAGGGCTAGAATGTATATGTATATGATTATAAGTATATGCACATAATGTGAGTATGGTGTATAGGGATACCCAGTTTGATATAAGGCCTTAAAGGAGGTCTAGTTTTGGGATGTGTTCCCCTACGTATATGTTTTTGTGCTTGGTCATAACATTGGGTAATATATAGGAGTCCCATGAGGGGATAGTGCATTACGGCTAGGAATTATACAATGTCAGTTTCTAGAAGTGGGTGTGGGTGTACCTTGGAAGTATAGTTGTTGTACATCTCACTAGACGACGCTGAGACCATTCCTATTGAGCGGTTTGACGGATCCATATCGGATGCTTTGACATTTTTGGATTCATACAAAAGATAACTGTGAGAACCCGATCTTAAGTCCTAGAAGTCCAAATGTCAATGCAGCTGAAATGATCATTTTTCCCCTGAAGAAATAGTTGTATGGTAGCCAGAAATGATACTGAAGGTTCTTTCCTCTTTTGGTTGATTTCATTTCCTTTTTGATTCATTTCTATCTTAGATGATATATCTCCTAAACTTAAGGGATAATTCTAAAATTAAATTCTAAAGATTATCTCCTTATATCTAGCCTTAAAAGTAGAGAAAATTAATCCCATTAATCCCATAAACTACCCAACTAGCCACACACATGCCTACACACCAAAAAAACACAAAATCATCACATGATACCCTTCTTCCTTACCTTTGTCACAAAAAATTCTCTAACATATACCATAGCCGAATTCTTTTATCATTCATCAGATTTCAGAAAATAATAACTTGTTAGAAACCTCTTTTCATCCTCTATCTTGCTATCTTAGCTTCATCATCAGAAGGTTATTTCTTCCCTATGTTTATTGTAATCACAATTTATAGAGTGTTGGTACCGAAATTCCTTGATTGATCCTTCAATTGGTTTCAGTTGCTTTTCCTCTTGTTCGTATGATTTTTTGGCACCTATTCTTGTGTGATATCATGAAATCGTTCGTTGAATCTTCCCTTTATGTGAAATTTCCATACCCTACTCCTTTGCTCTATTATTGTCGATTTTTTCCAATTGACTTGTTTGTTGGTTTTTTATCTTGTTCCTTTTAATTATATGTGTATTTGGCATCCAATCCTTCTATGTTATCATGAAATCGCAACCTCTAAACCCTATATGTATGAAATCACAATTTGCCCTATTGCCCTAACTTAGTGCTGAAATTTGCATGGTGAATTGGGTTGATAAATCAGGTTGATTCTTGTTGTGCTCTTGGCTATCACATCACACATCCAAGGGTGTGGTTCTCGCAGCATTTGATCACTGGTATCTGATAGGTTTGGTGAGTGGAATTGGTAAGAAAATGGGATGTTTATTTAGTTTCTAAAATTTATTTGCTTAGTGTGGTTTTGCCTTTGCCTTATGATTATATAGGTGGTTCGGATCTTCTTAATAAAGGCAAAGAATTGGCTACTTGTTTAGAGACAAGAGAGGTAAGATCCATACCTCTTCGGTTTCCTCAAAGATCCTTGCTATTTGATTGATGTTTTTTGGTGCTTGTCCTTGATGTTGTTGTATGCACATGTCTTGTATTTAGTATGCATAGTTGTGGATTGAATTATGGCTCCTTAGGCAATTTTGGACCTTTATGATAGGTTGTGTATGCTTAATTCGAATGTGTTATGTGCATTGGACTTGCTGATTATATTGTAGTGTGATTGAGGATGCCCTGTTGTGGTGTTATGCCTTGTACTTGCTTGTGTTTGTTTGTACATGATTTTGTGTTAGGATCATTTTTCGGTGGCCATTCGAGGTAAGCACTGATGCTTCTAGGGAGAGGAGAGGTTCTTACTAGTATGAAAGTCACATGGGTGGCAATCCCTAGCAAGTGCACACTGGATGCCTATTCCTTGTGTGACTAGAAGCTTAATCCTTGTGTGGCTAAATGCCTTGTCCTTGTGTGGCAAGATGCCCTTATCCTTGTGCGGTTTAGATGCCCTTATCCTTGTGTGGCTTGGATGCCTTATCCTTGTGTGGCAAGATAGATAAGCTTGCTGATTAGATTGTTTGCTAACCAATTACCCTTTGTGCAGCTAAGCCTTGGACAATACAGGTGGAAGGGGACAACCTTTCTATTGATGAGATCGAATGATGAATTACCAACATGTGTACTTCTGTTTTCAGAAGTGTTCTTAGTCCACCACAACTAATTACTTTCGGCACTATCTGTATTGAGATTGATTGATGATTGTTTGAAACCCCTTTAGTTGTGTAGGCGAATCTGATATTGTTTGGGAGATGTTTGTTTAGATTTACGCAAATCTTATGATGTTGTAACCCTATTGAGATTCTTGTAATCTCACCCTATTGTTTTACCCATTTTTCAAGCTTAGGTATATCATCTGTCAGTGGTACTACTATGAGAGATCAAGGTTGTACGGCGGGACAATATTGCATCACATTCGCATACCTCCTTCCTTGCTGATTGCTTGCGTATATACCATTAAACATGAAGTTTGATTGGACTACTTTCTGGTTCTTTGGATCCCTCATTTGTTTATTTATTTCCGAAATTTATTGGAGGGCTACTTGCTAGATTTTGAGATCCCTATAGGACTTGTGTGTTTTGGTTCCTTTGGTTAATTATAAAGACTTCTGTTGATGTTTTTATTCACTCCATATGTTGCCAGAATGTTTATCCATTATTATCATGCTTCAATCTTTAAAAAGTATAAGAAATAAATCTAATAAAATAAAATTAGTATTATTGAGCCTTGTGGGATTCATGTAGGTCCTAGGTTAGGTTTGTTTGGGTTTCACGGCGATAAGGGTCCTTATAGGTTGGGTTTGGGTCCTTACAATAACATAGTGTGATTTAAGATGTTTTCAGTACTTGTTATCTGAGGTGAACTTGAGTGAACCAACTTACATTGGTGAGTGATTGTAAGGATCCGTTCCCAGAAACCGGGTCCCTTACCGCTATAAAACCCGAACTAGCTCAATAGGTAAACCAATAAGAATCATATAAGGCTTTGCTGATTTTTTAAACGCATTTCCCAAAATATAGTGCATTCAATTTTAATTAAAAAGGAGTGTGACCATTAGTAATATAACACTTGGCATAGTGAAATAGAGTAAAAATAAAATGAGCAAAAGACTTAATAAATGAAACTCAAAACTTGCGTCCATAATGCACAAGTCTAAATCTAACACAAGGTCCAAAATATAGTACAATTCCAAGTCCAAAACAAATGGTAAAACTAAAAAAAAACAAGTTCAAAAAAAAACATGAAGTGCAGATGCCATAGTCTAGCTCCTAAAGTGTTCGGAAACTCACTCCTCAAATGAATTGCTACTACTCTCGAACTAACATTGAAAAGGAAAAACAACAATGAGATGAGATTACAAGGATCTCAGCAAAAATCACATCATCATAAGCTTTAAGGGGAACAGAGACATATACAAAAAAAAAGTATAAAATAGTTAACTTAAAAATATTTTTGTATCTGATGCAACTAAGGTGCACATACAACACATAACAATAATGCAATGCATTTCGTTTAAAACGTAGTATAGAAATCCAGTCCAATATGTAAGATCTTGACCCTATGGGCTACTAGGGCCGAAAACCTAATTGAGTTTCGATGAGGAATTAGTGGTTTTTGAATCATAGCTCAGGTTCATTACGAGTCCAATGGACTCTGAAAGTGCTTATTAAGGATGATTGGGATTTATACAACGATTTCATCGGATTGGGCCACTATGTAGTTTTAGAGCCTATACGATATACGATTAGACTTTTTATATCGTTACCTGCTTCTAATGAGTCATCAAGACTCACAGATGTCATTTTGGAGTTATGATGCCAAAAAAGGAGCATTGAGTGGTGTTTTATTGGAATTCAGGACTCAAGGATAATTTGGTCATTTTACCACTTGGTACCCATCATGCTTAGAAATACGGACCTGGCAACATGTGTTCTCCTTGAACATATACTTTTCAGTCTCAAAAAAGTATCGGTGATCCTATGATAGGTTAATTGTATTTTCAAAGGTTTATAAGGACTAATGAGATATTAATCTCATTTATGTATCTTATGGATGAAAAATCAAATAACGAGTTGCACTAATAGTTTTGGGGATTTAAGACCTTGGAAAGGTTTATTATGAGTTCATAGAGATTGGATAATTTTCTGAAAATTTTTGGACGTATAATTTAAATTATTATGATTATTTTTAAAATAATTTTTTTATTTTAAAGAAATTATGAAATTGAAAAAAAATAACTTTGGATCTTAGTAGATAGTACTATTCAAAAGGCATAAGAAGCGTATAGAAATTTTCCATGTATTTTTGGAGTGATATAGAATTTATTATGAATTATTAAATATTTATTAGAATTATTAAATAATTTTTATTTTTATTTTATTATTAATATTTTATACTATTATATTCATAAGTAAAAACGACAGGCTATGGTGTCATTTTGACGAAGCTGGTCAAAACAAAACAAGCCATATTGTTTTGATAAAAAGCACAACGGTGTGCATTTAATGCCACAACGTCGTCCTTCGAGGTAGGCTCAAAACGACGTTGTTTTAACAAGGGAATGAACTGCCACTTAAGGGCTTCCAGCTTCCTATCATCTCCGGTCAACCCAACGGGATAAAATTATATTTTTCTTTATCACTTATTAGTCAGTAACCGGGCTCCAAAAATCCTCCCCTTCCAATCCCCATCACCCCCTTCCATACGATATACGAATAGATTTTATATATCATTACCTGCTTCTGATCAGTCATCAAGACTCACAGGTGTCATTTTGGGGTTATGATGCCAAAAAGGAGCATCGAGTGGTGTTTTATTGGAATTCAGGACTCGAGGGTAATTTGGTCATTTTATCACTTAATACCCATCATGCTTAAAAATACGGACCTGGCAACATGTGTGCTCCTTTAACTTATGCTTTTCAGTCTCAAAAAAGTATCGGTGATCGTATGATAAGTTATTTGTATTTTCAAAGGTTTATAAGGACTAATGAGATATTAATCTCATTTATGTGTATGATGGATGAAAAATCATATAATGAGTTGCACTAATAGTTTTGGGGTTTTAAGACCTTGGAAAGGTGTATTAAGAGTTCATAGACATTGCATAATTTTCTGAAAATTTTTAGACGTATAATTTAAATTATTATGATTGTTTTTAAAATAATTTTTTTTTATTTTTAAGAAATTATGAAATTGAAAAAAAATAATTTTGGATATTAGTAGATAGTACTATTCATAAGGCATAAAAAACATATGGAAATTTTCCAAGTATTTTTTTGAGTGATATAGAATTTATTATGAATTTTTAAATATTTATTAGAATTATTAATTAAATTTTATTTTTATTATATTATTAATATTTTATACTATTATAATCATAAGTAAAAACGACAGGTTATGGTGTCATTTTGACAAAGCTGGTCAAAACAACACAAGCCATATCGTTTTGATAAAAAGCACAATGGTGTGCGTTTAATGCCACAACGTCGTCCTTCGAGGTAGGCTCGAAACGATGTTGTTTTAACAAGGGAATGAACTGCCACTTAACGGTTTCCAGCTTCCTATCGTCTCCGGTGACCCCAACGGGATAAAATTCTATTTTTCCTTATCACTTATTAGTCAGTAACCGGGCTCCAAAAATCCTTCCCCTCCAATCCCCATCACCCCCTTCCATACGATATACGATTAGATTTATTGTATCATTACCTGCTTCTGATGAGTCATCAAGACTCACATGTGTCTTTTTGGGGTTATGATGCCAAAAAAGGAGCATATAGTGGTGTTTTATTGGAATTCAAGACTCGAGGGTAATTTGGTCATTTTACCACTTGGTACCCATCATGCTTAGGAATACAGACCTGGCAACATGTGTGCTCCTTGAACATATGTTTTTCAGTCTCAAAAAAGTATCGGTGATCCTATGACAGGTTAATTGTATTTTCAAAGGTTTATAAGGACTAATGAGATATTAATCTCATTTATGTATATTATGGATGAAAAATCATATAATGAGTTGCATTAATAGTTTTGGGGTTTTAAGATCTTGGAAAGGTTTATTATGAGTTCATAGACATTGGATAATTTTCTGAAAATTTTTGGATGTATAATTAACATTATTATGATTGTTTTTAAAATAATTATTTTTATTTTTAAGAAATTATGAAATTGAAAAAAAATAATTTTGGATCATAGTAGATAGTAGTATTCATAAGGCATAAGAAGCGTTTAGAAATTTTTCAGGTATTTTTTGGAGTGATATAGAATTTATTATGAATTTTTAAATATTTATTAAAATTATTAATTAATTTTTATTTTTATTATATTATTAGTATTTTACACTATTATATTCATAAGTAAAAACGACAAGCTATGGTGACGTTTTGACGAAGCTGGTCAAAACAACACAAGCCATATCGTCTTGATAAGAAGCATAATGGTGTGCTTTTAATGCCACAACGTCGTCCTTCGAGATAGGCTCGAAACGACGTTGTTTTAACAAGGAAATGAACTGCCACTTAAGAAGGCTTCCAACTTCCTATCGTCTCCGGTCACCCCAATGTGATAAAATTCTGTTTTTTCTTATCACTTATTAGTCAGTAACCGGGTTCCAAAAATCTTCCCCCTCCAATCCCCATCATCCCCTTCTATATGATATACGATTAGATTTTTTGTATCATTACTTGCTTTTGATGAGTGATCAAGACTCACAAGTGTCATTTTGGGGTTATGATGCCAAAAAAGGAGCATCGAGTGGTGTTTTATTGGAATTCAGGACTCAAGGGTAATTTGGTCATTTTACCACTTGGTACCCATCATGCTTAGAAATACGGACCTGGCAACATGTGTGCTCCTTGAACATAAGCTTTTCAGTCTCAAAAAAGTATCGGTGATCCTATGACAGGTTAATTGTATTTTCAAAGGTTTATAAGGACTAATGAGATATTAATCTCATTTATGTATATTATGGATGAAAAATCATATAATGAGTTGCGCTAATAGTTTTGGGGTTTTAAGACCTTGGAAAGGTTTATTATGAGTTCATAGACATTGGATAATTTTTTGAAAACTTTTGGATGTATAATTTAAATTATTATGATTGTTTTTAAAATAATTAATTTTTATTTTTATTATATTATTAGTATTTTATACTATTATATTCATAAGTAAAAACGACAACCTATGGTGTCATTTTGACGAAGCTGGTCAAAACATCACAAGCCATATCGTCTTGATAAAAAACACAATGGTGTGTGTTTAATGCCACAACGTCGTCCTTCGAGGTAGACTCGAAACGACGTTGTTTTAACAAGGGAATGAACTGCCACTTAAGGGCTTCCTGCTTCCTATCGTCTCCGGTGACCCCAACGGGATAAAATTTTGTTTTTCTTTATCACTTATTTGTCAGTAACTGGGCTCCAAAAATCCTTCCCCTCCAATCTCCATCACCCCCTTCCATACGATATACGAAAAGATTTTATATATCATTACCTGCTTCTGATCAGTCATCAAGACTCACAAGTGTCATTTTAGGGTTATAATGCCAAAAAAGAAGCATCGAGTGGTGTTTTATTGGAATTCAGGACTCGAGGGTAATTTGGTCATTTTATCACTTAATACCTATCATGCTTAAAAATACGGACCTGGCAACATGTGTGCTCCTTTAACTTATGCTTTTCAGTCTCAAAAAAGTATCGGTGATCGTATGATAAGTTATTTGTATTTTCAAAAGTTTATAAGGACTAATGAGATATTAATCTCATTTATGTGTATGATGGATGAAAAATCATATAATGAGTTGCACTAATAGTTTTGGGGTTTTAAGACCTTGGAAAGGTGTATTATGAGTTCATAACATTGCATAATTTTCTGAAAATTTTTAGATGTATAATTTAAATTATTATGATATATTATTAAGAAATTATGAAATTGAAAAAAAATAATTTTGGATATTAGTAAATAGTAATATTCATAAGGCATAAAAAACATATGGAAATTTTCCAAGTATTTTTTTGAGTGATATAGAATTTATTATAAATTTTTAAATATTTATTAGAATTATTAATTAAATTTTATTTTTATTATATTATTAATATTTTATGCTATTATAATCATAAGTAAAAACGACAGGCTATGGTGTCAATTTGACGAAGATGGCCAAAACAACACAAGCCATATCGTTTTGATAAAAACCACAATGGTGTGCGTTTAATGCCACAACGTCATCCTTCAAGGTAGGCTCGAAACGACGTTGTTTTAACAAGGGAATGAACTGCCACTTAAGAGGGCTTCCAACTTCCTATCGTCTCCGGTCACCCCAACGGGATAAAATTCTGTTTTTCCTTATCACTTATTAGTCAGTAACCGGGCTCCAAAAATCCTCCCCCTCCAATCCCCATCACTCCCTTCCATACGATATACGATTAGATTTTTTGTATCATTACCTGCTTCTGATGAGTCATCAAGACTCACATGTGTCATTTTGGGGTTATGATGCCAAAAAAGGAGCATCGAGTGGTGTTTTATTGGAATTCAGGACTCGAGGGTAATTTGGTCATTTTATCACTTGGTACCCATCATGCTTAGAAATACGGACCTGGCAACATGTGTGTTCCTTGAACATATGCTTTTCAGTCTCAAAAAAGTATCGGTGATCCTATGATAAGTTATTTGTATTTTCAAATGTTTATAAGGACTATTGAGATATTAATCTCATTTATGTATCTTATGGATGAAAAATGATATAACGAGTTGCACTAATAGTTTTGGGGTTTTAAGATCTTGGAAAGGTATATTTTGAGTTCATAGACATTGGATAATTTTCTGAAAATTTTTGGATGTATATTTTAAATTATTATGATTGTTTTTAAAATAATTTTTTTTTGCTTTTAAGAAATTATGAAATTGAAAAAAAATAATTTTAGATATTATTAGATAGTACTATTCATAAGGCATAAGAAGCATATAGAAATTTTCCAAGTATTTTTTTGAGTGATATAGAATTTATTATGAATTTTTAAATATTTATTAGAATTATTAATTAATTTTTATTTTTATTACATTATTAGTATTTTATACTATTATATTCATAAGTAAAAACGACAGGCTATGGGGTCATTTTGACGAAGCTGGTCAAAACAACACATGCCATATCGTCTTGATAAAAAACACAATGGTATGTTTTTAATGCCACAACGTCGTCCTTCGAGGTAGGCTCAAAACGACGTTGTTTTAACAAGAGAATGAACTGCCACTTAAGAAGGCTTCCAACTTCCTATCGTCTCCGGTCACCCCAAAGGGGATAAAATTCTATTATTTCTTATATCATTACTTGCTTCTGATGAGTCATCAAAGCTCACAGGTGTCATTTTGGGGTTATGATACCAAAAAAGGAGCATCGAGTGGTGTTTTATTGTAATTCAGGACTCAAGGGTAATTTGGTCATTTTACCACTTGGTACCCATCATGCTTAGAAATACGGACCTGGCAACATGTGTGCTCCTTGAACATATTTTTTTCAGTCTGAAAAAAGTATCGCTAATCCTATGATAGGTTATTTGTATTTTCAAAGGTTTATAAGGACTAATGAGATATTAATTTTATTTACCTATATTGTGGATGAAAAATCATATAATGAGTTGCACTAATTGTTTTGGGGTTTTAAGACCTTGGAAAGGTTTATTATGAGTTCATAGACATTGGATAATTTTCTGAAAATTTTTGGATGTATGATTTAAATTATTATGATTGTTTTTAAAATAATTTTTTTTTTATTTTTAAGAAATTATGAAATTGAAAAAAAATAATTTTGGATATTAGTAGATAGTAACATTCATAAGGCATAAGAAGCATATAGAAATTTTCCAAGTATTTTTTGGAGTGATATAGAATTTATTATGAATATTAAAATAATTATTAGAATTACTAATTAATTTTTATTTATCTTATATTATTAGTATTTTATACTATTATATTCATAAGTAAAAACGACAGGCTATGGTGTCAATTTGACGAAGCTGGTCAAAAAAACACAAGTCATATCGTCTTGATAAAAAACACAATGCTGTGGTTTTAATGCCACAACGTCGTCCTTCGAGGTAGGCTCAAAACGACGTTGTTTTAATAAGAGAATGAACTGCCACTTAAGAGGGCTTCCAACTTCCTATCGTCTCCGGTCACCCCGACGGGATAAAATTCTTTTTTTTCCTTATCAATTATTAGTCAGTAACTGAGCTCCAAAAATCCTTCTCCTCCAATCCTCATCACCCCCTTCCATACGATATACGATTAGATTTTTTGAATCATTACCTGCTTCTGATGAGTCATCAAGACTCACAGGTGTCATTTTGGGGTTATGATGCCAAAAAAGGAGCATCAAGTGGTGTTTTATTGCAATTCAAGACTCGAGGGTAATTTGGTCATTTTATCACTTGATACCTTTCATGCTAAGAAATACGGACCTGGCAACATGTGTGCTCCTTGAACATGTGCTTTTCATTCTCAAAAAAGTATCGGTGATCCTATGATAGATTAATTGTATTTTCAAAGGTTTATAAGAACTAATGAGATATTAATCTCATTTATGTGTATTAGGGATGAAAAATCATATAATGAGTTGTACTAAAAGTTTTGGGGTTTTAAGACATTGGAAAGGTTTATTATGAGTTCATAGACATTGGATAATTTTCTGAAAATTGTTGGATGTATAATTTAAATTATTATGATTGTTTTTAAAATAATTTTTTTATTTTTAATAAATTATGAAATTGAAAAAATATAATTTTGGATATTAGTAGATAGTACATTTCATAAGGCATAAGAAACGTATAGAAATTTTCCAGTTATTTTTTGGAGTGATAAAGAATTTATTATGAGTTTTTAAATATTTATTAGAATTATTAAATATTTTTTATTTTTATTATATTACTAATATTTTATACTATTATATTCATAAGTAAAAACGACAGGCTATGGTGTCATTTTGACGAAACTGGTCAAAACAACACAAGCCATATCGTCTTGATAAAAAACACAATGGTGTGCGTTTAATGCCACAACGTCGTCCTTCGAGGTAGGCTCGAAACGACGTTGTTTTAACAAAGGAATGAACTGCCACTTAAGGGCTTCCAGCTTCTTATCGTCTTCGGTGACCCCAACGGGTTAAAATTCTGTTTTTCCTTACCACTTATTAGTCAGTAACTGGGCTCTAAAAATTCTCCCCCTCCAATCCCCATCACCCCCTTCCATACGATATACGAATAGATTTTTTATATCATTACTTGCTTCTGATGAGTCATCAAAGCTCACAGGTGTCATTTTGGGGTTATGATGCCAAAAAAGGAGCATCGAGTGGTGTTTTATTGTAATTCAGGACTCGAGGGTAATTTGGTCATTTTATCACTTGGTACCCATCATGCTTAGAAATACGGACCTGACAACATGTGTGCTCCTTGAACATATGTTTTTCAGTCTAAAAAAAGTATCGGTGATCCTATGACAGGTTAATTGTATTTTCAAAGGTTTATAAGGACTAATGAGATATTAATCTCATTTATGTATATTATGGATGAAAAATCATATAATGAGTTGCACTAATAGTTTTGGGGTTTTAAGACCTTGGAAGGTTTATTATGAGTTCATAGATATTGGATAATTTTTTAAATATTTTTGGATGTATAATTTAAATTATTATGATTGTTTTTAAAATAATTTCTTTTTATTTTTATGAAATTGAAAAAAAATAATTTTGGATATTAGTAGATAGTACAATTCATAAGGCATTAGAAGTATATAGAAATTTTCCAAGTATTTTTTGGAGTGATATAGAATTTATTATGAATTTTTAAATATTTATTAGAATTATTAATTAATTTTTATTTTTATTATATTATTAGTATTTTATACTATTATATTCATAAGTAAAAACGACAGGCTATGGTGTCATTTTGACGAAGCTGGTCAAAACAACACAAGCCATATCGTCTTGATAAAAAACACAATGGTGTGCTTTTAATGCCACAACGTCGTCCTTCGAGGTAGGCTCAAAACGACGTTGTTTTAACAAGAGAATGAACTGCCACTTAAGAGGGCTTGCAACTTCCTATCGTCTCCTGTCACCCCAACGGGATAAAATTCTATTTTTCCTTATCAATTATTAGTCAGTAACCGGACTCCAAAAATCCTCCCCCTCCTATCCCCATCACCCCTTCCATACGATATATGATTAGATTTTTTGTATCATTACCTGCTTCTGATGAGTCATCAAGACTCACAGGTGTCATTTTGGGGTTATGATGCCAAAAATGGAGCATCAAAAGGTGTTTTATTGGAATTCAGGACTCGAGGGTAATTTATTTATTTTATCACTTGGTACCCATCATGTTTAGAAATAGGAACCTGGCAACATGTGTGCTCCTTGAACATATGCTTTTCAGTCTCAAAAAAGTATCGGTGATCCTATGATAGGTTAATTGTATTTTCAAAGGTTTATAAGGACTAATGAGATATTAATCTCATTTATGTGTATGATGGATGAAAAATCATATAATGAGTTTCACTAATAGTTTTGGGGTTTTAAGACCTTGGAAAGGTTTATTTTGAGTTCATAGACATTGGATAATTTTCTGAAAACTTTTGGATGTATAATTTAAATTATTATGATTGTTTTTAAAATATGAGCTATAATTCAAAGCCCACTAATTTCGTTGTCAAAATTTGATTGGGACTTCGGCCCAAATAGCCTAGAGGGTCAGGATCGCACACTTGCCTTGGCTAATGTTACCGTACTCAATAATGACACCAATACTCTAGTGTAAACTAGCATGCTATGTGGCAAGCAGAATTTCCATAGTAAATGATAGGATGGCTCCTCTTTGCTTAACCAAAGACAAGTTTAACGTACATGAATAACATAGTTCCAAGTTGTTATATTCGACCTTTAAACATACTTTAGCTTCAATATATTGGGCCCTTACTTAGCTATCTAAAGCCCAAAGCTAGAAATTAATCACCAAGGCATCTTTCCTATAAACAAGTTGTCAGGCCCCGGATCCCAACAATTTAGCGTGACAATCGTCATAGATCCTCTGTAGACATTGTGACAATATACAACAATGCATACAATGAATCCACAAGGCTAATGGCATAATAACAAAACAGAGGAGAAATTAAAATTTGTATTTAAAACAAAGCACAACGAATATAAGAGAAGTATTGATGTCCCCGGGTGACATTGGACAACCCCAGGAAAATATATATCAAGGATGAGCATATTACAACAATAACATGCTTGAATTCGATATTGATAACATATCAATAAATCATTACAAACAAATAACTCAGGGAAAATCAACTAGGAATTTAGTCCTCATACGATACCTCAGATCCTTGCAATCCACCTAAGTCTTCATGTCCTTCCTAGGAGTGAGCTTTGTTCATCAACCTTGCAATCATGCCAAGAACCTAACAGAAATCTGCCAGGTGAGCGGAGGGAAAAAACATATTCAAAGAACACATGCAATCATACACTTATTAAGCACAAATAGTGGCATACGATGAGACTTGATGAAACATAAAATAATGCAGCACAGTCACAGTTAGATGGCACGTACGCATAGCATCCAAAACAATAGTACCATGACTGGGCTGGTAAAAACTCTTAGTCTGTTGAGGGCCTAGTGTTGGGACTGAGATACGTCAGTGGTAATTCCTTGACTTACCTTTTTCTTAATTACCCATTCCACTAATGCTATCAGGGCGTTAGGTGATGGCAACTCCACCTTCAAGTACCTGTCTTGAGTTTATCAGCTTGTTTGTATCGTCCCTGTCCCCCTTGTAGCCTTGAATTGATTGGTGTCTCCACGCCTCGCTACTATACTCGGAGAGCTCTCAAAAATCGCATGGGTTACCCATGCTATGCTTATGCATTCACATCTAGTATATCCAATTTATTCGATGCATTGCATGCCGAACAATTTTCATGGTATCGTAGTGCATCATTCAAATCATTCAAATCATTCAAATCATTCAAATAATTTCCGTAATAGAAACGATAAACAAAATCCATCCACTCATGGTTTTCCCGATATTCGAAAAGCCCACACTTGATCCTCAATTGTCAGACTGATATGCGTCGATAGGTATCCACCTATAAATAAAATCATAGTTAATTCTTCAATATTGTAAACTAGATTACATAATCACATATAAAATTACGTTTAAATAACCTTAATTTGACACGTTTCTACCCGATACCTAATTCGGAATTGGATTCGGATGTTTTTCCTATTCTTTCTTATTTTTCTGAATATTTTTTAATTAGTTAACCTATCAAATCAATTCCAATTTAATAAATTCTGGCACCATTAGACTCCTTATAATGTCTAGTATTTCCTGTAATTTTGGGGGACCTTTTTTTTATTTTTCTGATATTTTTTTCTATTTTTTTCATTTTTCCAATTTTTTAAAAATTTAAGAATTTATTTATTTTATCCAATCAAAACGTGACACTTGGCAGCTCCAAGCACTGCTAGGATGACTCTTGAACCACCAGATTTTTTTCACGCAATATGGTCCCCGCATGGCACGCATCCCTCGAGCCTAAAGCTTGGGACCCTGTATGGCCTCATATCCAGGCAACATGTCGCCTGAAGGATAGATCGTCTTCTTCCCCAACATGCCAAGGTTGAAGGTTTTTCCTCAAAATCCTAATTCTTCAATCGCACAACAATACTCAAAATAATCCCCACTACACTCAAGCACACATCAATTTGAGTATAACCCTATAAAAATCAATCTAATTTCATACTTTAAATCTGGCACACGGAGCGGATGTAAGATCCAGAAATTTTTTGGTTGAATTTCGTCACCTAAAACGAGTGATTCGAGGACCAAGAAATAACACAAAAAGGAGGTCGGGCTGGGGTCACAGGAGAAGGCCGAAGCTCAAAGGAGAGCATTTTCGGCTTCAAAAGGAATAAGGGAGGAGAAATAGCCAAAACGAGGATTCTTATCCTATTGGCTGACCGGGAAACGAGGGAAACCCGGGAGGGACTTCAAGCTGCCAATAGGTAAATCGGGTGTGAAACGACCCGTCGTGTTGAAGTATGAAACGACGTTTGTACAAGCAGCCCAATCCAAACAACAACCTTAGATTAAAAAGACACCTTTGGTGAGTTTTGATAGCCGTGGTCAAACGACATTGACCTATGTCGTTTCGACCCAGAATAAAATATTAATATAGTTAATAATATTTATATTTATTTATTTATACATAAAATATTCTAAAATTCATAAAAATTACCCTAGTACTCAGAAAAATACATAAAAAATTTCTATAAATTCCTTTCCATCTATACCATAAAATTATTTTTCTCAAATATATATTATTTACTAAAAGTCAAATACCATTGTTTTCTTCTTGGAAAAATCACTAAAATTTTAAATTTACCTCCGAAAATTTTTGTAAAATTTGTACACCTTCTAATACCCTCAATAGACCAATTTATGGTCTGAAGACTCCAAAATCATCAATATCCCTTTGATAATGATTTTTGAATCATTTGTCATTAATTAAAATGAAATTTTCAATACTAATTTAAAACTCCCAGATTTATATGGAACCATGCCATAAGTTCGTAAACACTTCCATATGATGAGCTAAGGTTCGTTAATATCGATAATCCTTCCTTGGGCTTCTCGGCCTAAACAGGTTAAAAATTTCTGATTCTTTACACAAGCAGCAGTTATTTATAGGCATAAAAATAGAGAAGGTATTCTTACCATATCCTTCAACTTCCACATTAATAAAACCATTGATTCTGCCCTGGGTTAACGTCATTGATCCTCCCTCCCCATATAATTACAGAACAAAATGGAGACAACCAGATTCATCACTGCCACTCATTTGTTTGCGGTTCTTGTTGCAAATTCTCAATCACCTTAGGCGCAACGATGGTTAATGTTACCAGATATTCTTACCCCCTGGCTCTTCACCTTGCCTTGGGAGAGGGGGGCTTACCCTGATTAATGTTACCATATTTCATAATGACACTAGTAGTCTTGTATAAACTAGCATGCAAGGTGGTATTGTATATAGAATTTTCATAATAAATGATAGGGAGACTCCTTATGTTTACTTAACTAAAAACTTCAACTGCTTGCATATTTTAGCTTTAAATTAAGTATTGACCCCATGCTTAGGCCACACTCTATCTAAAGCTCAAAGCTATAAATTAACCACCAAGATATAATCTTGCTAACAGGTAGAGTACACTCTATCTAAAGGCCAAAACTAAAAATTAACCACCAGATAAATATGTGCAAAAATCTACCAGGTGAGTGGTGGGGAAAAATACAAGCATAATATAAGAATTATGAACATACAAATCCCATAATAATTGGTAATTTAGAAAGCACAATAAAACAGATAAGCGATATCAACTACATGCATAAGCTAATATCTTATTATAGAATTCCATTTTAGTCGAGCATTCAAAGTATGATTGGGTTGGCATTTGTTTGCAGTCTTTCCAGGTCTTGAATAAGACTCGGATCTTTCAGTGGTATCCTAAGTGATTTCTTTTATTTTTTACTTATATTCATCATTTCCATACCCGATATTTAACACACCTCTACAACTCAATTTCAATGACAATGCCGGGACGTTCCGTGATGGAAACTTCACCTAAACAATTTCCCAAACCTACAAGAATGGTTATTAAGTGCATAATAAAATGATAAACCCCGTCCAACCTTATTCTTCATGGTTTGGCATCTTCACGCCACGTTACCAAAGCCGAAGAGCTCATAAGAGTTGCATAGATTATCCAATGCAGACACATTTCTGATCTATTTTTATTTTTTCTATATTTTCCATCGTTTCTTTGATTTTTTTTGACCCATAAAAAAACTCAGATTTGTACAAACTTAATACCATTGAAATCTTCACAATTTCTAATATTTGTTTTTATTTTTTTATTTTTTCCCCCATTTATTTCTATTTTTCCTGTAATTTCCATTAAATTTTGACTTTTCTGTCTAATTTCTGTAATGTTTGTCTATTTTTCTTGCAGTCCGATAGGTAGCAACACGAGCGCCACATCAACATTATACCCAAACCTCAAGGGATTCTGATGGATGTCTCACTTTGAGCTTCCCACGTGTCATGCCCCAAACCCCAAAATTTTTGCTCGATAGTTTGCCATAAACCCATTATATATACTACTTAATATCGAGCAACACATATAAAGGGACTTCAAGGCTAGATTGCAATCAATAGTGGAAGAAAGGATTAAATAAGAAGGTAGCGGCAATATAATATACAATAGTGTTGTTCGAGTGGCACTTACCTTTTTTACTAGTTGATTTTTATTTTATACGTCACTGACCTTTGTATATTAGTTCAAACCCAACACAACCATGCAAACCATATGCACAGGCATATGATACTAGGAACTCAAAGGAATAACATGCGCAATACACACTAGCAACCACAAACTTTATATTTTATATAACTAACCGTAGATCAGTTGGGAACTTGTCTGACGATCAAGTTTTCTTAGATAATCTCGCAGAGACCAAATCTAGCAATCTGGCAAAAACTTGCCAAGTGAGTGGTCGGGAAATACAATCAGAATGAATAAACACCAATCATAAAAATAGCAGTACTAAAACAAAACATTCATAGAATATACAAAGCTCAATAAACCAACAAACACAAGCAATTCAATTCAACCAATTATGAAATTCTTTATTAGGTGAGCACATAGAGCTTTTTTGGGCTGACATACTCTCATAGTCTTTCCAGATCTTGGATAAGACTAAGATTTTTCAGTGGTAACCTAATGTACTTTTTCCTCAATCTTGTGTTCTCTTGTTAAGCAATCATACAATCTATTAAACACTTTCCTAAATCCCAATTCCATTGACAATGTTAGGTCGCTAGGTGATGGTAGCTCCACCTAATCGATTCCCCAAACCTACAAGCAACAATTATTATATGCGCATTTATCAATAAACCCCATCCAACCTTATTCCTCACAGTCTGGCATCTTCACACCTCACTACCAGACCCAGAGAGCTCTCAAGGGTTGCATAGGTTGTCCTATGCAAACTCATGCTATTATTGCATCATTATTCGATGAAATTGTAATACAAAATAGCAATCATATTATCATAAAATCACTTTAATATATAGGCATATAATGAAATCATCGATTATTTATGACTTGTCTAGATATGCATGCTTATGCAATTCTGATTATCTTCTTTAATTTAAATCCACCATAAGAATGTCATGCGTATGCACACAACCAACTACTCATAGTTTATGGCCTTGACTCTTCTTCGAGATCCGATCCTGGAAAAGATTGGCTTCATCGATTTAACTCAATACCTATCAATCGAAAGAATTATCTTTTATTACTCTCCTGTCAAATCATAATTTCTTAAATATACATTTCTAATCCCTTAATTATGTCAATGTTATTCAATTATCGATTCGACACAATTTCTGGTCCTCTTGTTATTTTTTCTATATTTCTACCAACTTCCTCAATTTATTTGACCTATCTAACCATCTCAGATTTCAATAAACTTGGTTCTATTAGAATCCACACAATTTCTAGTATTTTTTTTAAAACAAATTCCATATTTTCTTTAATTTATTTCTAATTTTCCTTATTTTCCGACCTTTTTGCCTAATTTCTATAAATTTCCAGTCAATTTTCCACGACATGTGGTAGTACGAGCTCACACCAACACAAGTGTTGCCATGGCTCCTCCGACCCTATTATCCGATGATCTGAACGACCTGTCATTTATTCATTTATCAAACTACTTATTATACACTAAGCTCTTAAATGACCTGTCATATAATTTATATTCGAATAACATGTCATTCGTTATTATTCTTTGTACTATATGTATTTCACATTCAAATTAAATGATGTGTCACCCATTTTAAGTCCAAACGCCTATCTCTTATATAACCTAGACGACGAGTCTCCCCTCCTCGAGCCTAGATGACCGGTAGGTTGGGATGCCCACAGACAACCCGTCATCCGCGATCATCCCTATCCTCCAGCTGTGGGGTTTGTTTGCAAACCCCTAGCTAGAAAAATTTTGTCCAACCTACTCGATTAAACTTCCAACGTTAGCAATAGACACTTCAAAACATAGTCCTAGTCTAACTGAATAAAACCCAGCCATCATAATCTATTTTTATCAGATCTAAAACCATCAAATTGAAGGTTTAGGGTGCCCGAGTTTCCGGGCCATAAGCTTATCCAATTTGCTGGCAAACTCACTCGATTTTCCTCACAATTGCTCGCAGACACTTTCCTTCCTCTCTCGCTGGTAGCAAATGACAATCTTCAACCCTATAGCAGGCTATACCCAGACGTGTCCCTTCAGTGTACTTTGACCATGCATGGGTTGAAGGGGAAGACAAGTGTGGGGGTAAGGCATGCGTAGTGTGGAGAGTGTTTCATCTGATAACTATTCTCCTATAGTTAATATGATAATGTTTCAAGTCTGGAGAAAATGGTGCCATAAGGGGAAAAGAAACTAAGGTTTCTATCCCTAGGGCAGTTGGATCAAAACGTCAGAGGAGTTTGTCATTTTGACTAGGCTTGGTCAAAATGACGGAGTCTTCCGCATTTTGACGACACTTCTTTATCCTTCCTTCTTTTTTTATATAATATAATAATATAATAATATAATATAAATTTAAAATTTCAGAAATCAATTAAAATTATTAATAAATAACATACAACCTAAAAAAATTATCCAGAAAATTCTAATAAATTCCTCAAAAATAATAGAATATTTTACAATAATTTATTTTTTTTATAATTATAAATTAATAATAAATATAGTACTTTAAAAATCATAATTAGAAAATCCTTAAATATCCGTATATTCTTTTGAAAAATCCGAGGAAATTTTTATATCTTCATATCTCATCTTGAATCTTAATTTGAGTCTCTAATACCCAAAATTCACTTAGATTCTCCACATAATAATTGTTTTTCATAATTTTTCAATTTATAACTACAATAACATTAATACGCAACTTCAAAAATAGAAAGATTCGTGTTCTATTTCAAATTTCTGGGTTTCAAAACAAGTTTCAAAGAACATTGTTGATGATTATTTATTTAAACGATATAATAAAGGTTTTATAAAAGTGAAGGTGAAATTACAAAAATACCCTCAGTTTGCGCATCGGAAAAAGAACGTGCCCCATTTTCCTACTTTATTTGACAGTAGACTTATCGTGTAAGCCCATAGGGCTTAACAGAAGGGTATTCACTTTGAATCCTTCTCTTTCTAACTACTGAGCCGTTTTTCAGGCCTTGGTCCAAACACCAAAATCCAACCCATCGATTTTAAATATCAGGGTCTCCCACCACGACTCGTCTGATCCTACTTACCCACCTTCAAATGACCTGTCACTTAGGTATATTTCAAACTACATGTCATTCATTTCCTACTTAAATGACCTGCCATTCAATTCAATCTTAGATGACATGTCATTCATTATTATTCTTAAACTAAATATATATTTAGGCGATATGCCACATGGTGCTTATGTTAAACAACTTGTCTCCTAAATCTTAATAAAAAACTCATAGCTTATCTCCATTCTTAAACGACCTGTCATCAGGACACCCTCGATGACCTTCCTCAGCTTAACGCCCCTGATCAGAGACCTACTCGATTTTTTCCCCTTTTCACACAGATCTACTTGATTATGCATCCAACAACTCCAATAAACATATCAAAACACAAGTCTAAGCTACCTGGTTGCAACTTATACAACAAAATCAAGTTTTACTCAGTTAAAATGTCATGCCCTGGACTCCAAATTTATTTATTTATTTATTTTTGTGTGAGACCTGACTAGGCCCACTATATACACTATCTAGTTACACCGCAATGTATACAATGAACCTACAAGGCTAGAATAAAAATCGACAGTGGAGGTATACTAAGGATTATATTCTATAAACAAACAGCGGAAGACAAGGAAAAGACGATGTCATTTGGGTAGACATCGTGGAATAACTATTACTACTTGGTCCTAGTAACATTCGTATGATTTACGATCAATTATGTTTACCCAAAGTTCACTAGTTACCCAAAATTGAAACTCATGAGACGGTTTAGGGATATACTCCCATATGACTTTCTCTTGCCAGACTTGTTCCGGCCACCTGCGGAAAAATTCGGAGAACAAGTGTGGCTCAGGGTACGTGGAAAGCAGAGGCAGCTCCTGCAGGTGACTCATACCGTAGGTAAAATCACGCCGATTAACTCAACAAAGACATGACATCGTTTTAAAGCAAAACAACGTAGGGCTCCTCTTCTTCGAAAGCTCGACCAAAATGACAGAACCTCCTGCATTTTGACTAGGCCTAATTTTTTTATTTTCTATTTAATTTAATATTATTATAAAAATAATATTTAATATATATTTAAAATTGAATAAAATTCCAAATAATTAGTCTAATATCTCAAAAAAATCCAGAAAATTATGATAAATTCTAAAATGATTAAATTATTTTTCTTAAAATTATAAAATTAATAATAAATATAATACCTCAAAAATCATTAATAGAAAATCCTTAGGTACCAAAATTATCCTTTCAAAAATTTCAAGAAAATTCTCATATCTCTATATCTTATCTTTAAACTTAATTTAAGTCTTCAATCACCAAAAATTTTCTCAAAATCTCCATATAGTAATTATTTTTATGATTCTTTAAATTCATTGCCTATAATAACATTAATACTAGGTATTCGAAAATAGGAAGGTTCGGGTTTCAATTCGGATTCCTAAACTTCGAAAAAAAATTCGAAAGATACTTTTCAAGGTTATCAGTATCAATAGGAATTCAATAAAATTTAATATAACTGAAAACGAATTACAAACATACCCCCGATTCGGGTTTCAGAAGGAATGTATCTTTCCGGGGTCGTTAATCAATAGCTATATCATGTAAGTCCAAATGACTAAACATGAGGGTTTTATTCCCATTGAATCCTTCTTTTAACATCTAATAAGCCGATATATACATTCTAGGCCCAATACTAGAATCTGATCCATCAAATCAAATATCAAGGTCTAACATTCTACCAACCTTCTAGGAAGTTTCGTTCTCGAAACTTATATACAATAGTTCATACATCTATTCTCATTCCATATCATATACATCCATACCATCACACTAACTTAAGTTCTTTTTCTGATACTAACGCATGGACAAACATACTGCTAGTTTCTTGTTCCTCAGATAAGATTCTCATTCTTATTCTTCTCTAGACTCCCTTTCTTCCAATACTACTGGTTTATCTCATACTCTCCTATATTTTTAGTAATATATCAAACTCTAAAATGTATGCTTCTAAATATCCCACTCAGCTAATTTGTGAGAACCAAGTATTTTGAATCAGTGAAATGAATGAGGATAGTCATTTTAGAATTGAGATATGGTTCGTATTTAGGAAAAAGGGTGTTGAAAGAGATGAGGAACCCTCCCGTCTAGCTATTTGGGCTTACAAGAACGAACTTGTTATATGTTTCTGAAAAAAAACAGATTGAGGGTATTTTTGTAATTTCATCGTTGTCCTATAAAATTTTAAATCTTATTTCTTCTAACAATCAAATACTGGTACTGTTTAGAGATAGATTGAAATTTGAAATCCGACATAGGATTCGAATCTTTCTTAATTTCAAAGTTTGCTATACAAGCAATTATTTAGGTATTAAGTGTGAAAACTTTTGATGAATAAATTTTGTGAAGGTTTTGTGTGGGATTTGATTTAATAAGGACCTAGATACATTCAGAAATAAGTTATGAAAATGTAAGAATTTCCCGGAAATTTTCAAGGATGTATAATGATATTTAAGGATTTTCTTTTATTTTAGGGTATAAAATTAATTATAAATTCTATATTTCTGTAAAAATTATTTTTAATTTATAAGATTTATATTATGATTTTTAAGAATTTATAAGAATTTTCTGGGAATTTTCAAAGTTAATATGGTATTTATAATGAATTTTATAAATTTTGATTAATTTAAGTATATATTAATATTATTTAAATTTTTATTATATTTTTTTAAAATAAAAGAAATAAAAAATCGATGGTCAAAAAGTGGAAGGCTCCGTCGTTTTGATGTGTGGGCGGATTATGGTAGGATACCCCAATCTTGTGTACTGAACGACATCGTTTTACGTCGAATCCAAAAGACGTCGTATTTGTTCCTGAGCTTAGTCACCAGCCGAGGCCATCTCCAGCCCTACATGTGTGTGGCACACACACCCGTACCCTCCCTCTCCCCACACGTAGCTGGAAGGAATCCAGCAATGGGACTACGTGTGAGTGAGCCCTGAACCCAGCCCTAGAACCTCATTTTCAAGCGAGGAAAACTTTGTGGAGGTGAGGACGAGTGTGTTGCGAATGATGTGAAAGAAAAACCGAAAGTTTACCAGCGTCTGGGGTAAGTTTTTTCCAGGAGAACTCAGGCGCCTTATAGTCATGAATTGCTAATGTTAGAGTTGATTAAATTTTTCAATAATGGTAGAATTCAGGTTATATAGACTAGAACTAAGTATAGATGCATATATTGAAGTGTTTGACTAGATGGATTGATGAAGTAAAAAAAAATATGACGGCTAGGTTTTGCTGGAAAGGGAGGTGACCTAAGGAAGAAGACGACTTCGGATGACAGGGCATCCCCAACGACATGTTGTCTAGGGACTTGATGAAATGTATGTCGTTTGATCTATAGTTGAACTATGTGTAGTTTATGACAGGCATCAGGTGATGGTTCGTCTGATTTGGAATGAAATGACAAGTAGTTCGAATCAAGATTAAATGACTTATAATTTAAAAGGCATACGAGAGATGGTTCATATGGTACCTAAGGTATACAGGCTCGGACAAGTTGTGGCAGGCTCTAGTTGAGCCACGTGTCGACATCCTGGAGGTTTGAGAATGTGCTGGCATGTGCCTATCCTGCCACGCCTAGGCTTGGAAGGAATTTTCAGAAAAAATAAAATATGGAAAATAAGGAAAAATCGAGAAAAAGTAGGAAAAATAAAGGAAAAAATTAAGAAAAATATTAAAAATCTAGAGGAATCCAATGGTACCTAGTTTGATTAAATCTGAGGTCATTTGATGGGTTAGTTAAGTCGTGGAAGTTGAATGAAAAATAGGAAAAATAAGAAATAAATCAGAAATGTCGTTAGATCAATAATTTACGTATGAGACTGCTATTATGACTTAAAAAAGTGTGAATTTATGGTAAGTACAGTGCTTGAATGATTTTTAAATAAATTCTTAATTAACAAATGTAGAAATGAATCGGCAGGTTCAGAACCCTCTGGAATCAAATCCTAAAGAAGAACTTTCATAAACTAGTGAGTGATTGGTGTTTGTGGGCGTGCATAGTTTTATTTACAATTTCGTAAATTAAGCTTTTAAATCCTTTAAAAGTTTGTGTCGTTATTGTGTTGCTATACTCTTCGTCATTGTGTTGAGTCGTATGTATTCAAGTAACAGTGTGCATGTGGTGTTGGTCACTATAGGTTAACCTATATCACCCTTGAGAGATCTTAGGGTTTGGTAGCAAGGCATAAAGATGCTAGATTCATTTTCCAAGGAATAAGGTTGGACGGGGTTTAATTAAAATGAATACACATCGATTAACCATTCTTTGCAAGTTAGGGGTATTGCTTAGGTGAATCTACTATCACCTAATGATCCGACATTGTCAGTGGAATAGACCTTAGACTATTGTTCATAATAATAAGTCTGTCGATTTAGAAATCAAAAAACTAAATATTAACGAGTAGGGTTACCATTGACAGATCCTAGTCTTGTTCAGGACTTAGAAAAACTATGAGTCTCATGCCAACCTAATGTGTGTTTGTGTGGTCACTAAGGATTAAATTTCATAATTGTTGTAATTGTATGCTTGTTTTTTAAGAAAATTGTTGGTGTGAAACATTTTTTGCATCGATTTGATTTTCTTATGGTATTCGTTTTCCTTAACTTATTTGATATGCTTGCCCAATTGTTTTGAGATATTTAAATCCGATCACTCATCTGGCAAGTTTTCCTGCCAGATCCTTAGATCTGTTGTGTACAGGACCCTTATAGGCGGCTATTTTTGACAACTAAAATCCTATATGGTAATGCGATTAGTTGTTTAAGATATCTAATGATAGTGATATGTGTAGTTAGTACTTTTTCTCTTTTTGAGTCATGTATAATATCTGTCTATGCATAAGGTTTGGATTTAGGTTTAGAGTTTCTGTAAAAATGTATGTGTTTCTGTGAATGTAATATATCAATAAATGGGCAAATGCTATCCGAATAGCACTATTGCTCCTCAAAATACCACTGCGATTTATTTTGTTTTTTTCCGCTATCAAATTTCTTTTTGGCATTGTAGGCTCAGTATATATATTTTCGGTGACTATAAGTGTATATGCTAGGTCTACGGCAGGGGGACGGTCGCATGTGCAATAAATAAAATTTGGGACATGGTGGTCTAGTGTAGTGCGACGGTCCCTCACATAATTCATCTCCAAATCTCTATGCCAAATATAGCACAACACATCATAACCATATAGGCACAAAAGCACAACATAAATATCAATATGTAATGTATTTAAATAATCAAAAGGCTTAAAATGGCTAGATAAGGGAACACAACTTTTACAGTGTACAAGATTTTTTCTAAACCCATGACGTTATAACTGGAGTTATCAAGGTAATAGAGCCTAACTGGAGGAGAAGATGATGAAGAGCTGGAACCAGATGTTATATCCATAGAAGTTATCTCTGGAGTAGGATCTAGTGTCCAACGAATATTAGGGTTAGAAACATACATAGGCTCAAGTGGTGGAGAAGGTGGTGGCATTGGTTCACGTTCATCCGCTGCTCCTAATATCACTTGACAATTTCTAGAAATATGACCATATCCTCGACATCGAAAACAATATCTATCCCTCATTGATCATCCCCTACGATCACAAGCATATTCCCATTCTCTTCGAGGCGGATATCTCTCCTCTATGTTCTGCCTTCCTCCATTTTCAGGTTCAAGTTGATCTTGGGGTAATGGGCCTTCAAATAATCCCAACGTACTCACCACATCATAAAACATTGCCTATTCACCATCCAGCAAGGCATCTTCTGCATACACATCTGTAACAACCCGAAATAGTGGGTACTGAAGTGGCCAGTGGGGCGATTCACCATCTCCAAATGGAAAATCTCTAGATCCGTAGTAGGCCATATTTCCTGGACATCTTAAATCAATATTCACAATCACGTTAGCATGTCAAATACATGTTTCTTTTCTGCCAAAATGTCAACAAACAATGTGGAGCAACGAATCTCTATGGCCCAAGGAGGAACAAACACACATAGTCACATATCAGGTATTGTCTGGCAGTGGGACACTTTTAATCCCTCGACACCCTGGCACTGGGATTCGAACCACCATCCACTACCTTTTGCTCCTTCAAGGAGAACACCTCTAACCAATTCAGCTGCAACTGAATTGGTGAGAGGCATCCTCCTTGAAGGAACAAAAGGCAATGGGTGGTAGTTTGAATCCTAGTGGCAACATGCCAAGGATTTTGTATGTCCCATTAGGCCTTGAGCCAGAGAGATTCGTTGCTCTCCCCAGACAGTACCTGATATGTGAGTTGGAGATTCATTGCTCCACATTGGTCGTTGTTCCTCCAGGGAGGAATGTCCTCACATAAAAGGTGCCTTTTAAATGAGAACCTCTTTCCCTAGAGAAACAACGAACAACGTGGAGCAACGAATCTCCAACTCACATATCAAGTATTTTCTGGGGCGAGCAACGAATCTATCTAGCCCAAAGCCCAGTAGGATATATTAAATCCCTGGCACACTGCCACTAGGAATTTGAACCACCACCCAGTGCCTTTGTTTCTTCAAGGAGGACGCCTCTCACCAATTCAGCTGCTTAATTGGTAAGAGGCGTCCTCCTTGAAGGAACAAAAGGCAATGGATGGTGGTTCGAATCCTAGTGGCAGCATGCCGAGGGATTAAAAGTGTCCCACTGCTAGACAATATCTGATATGTGAGTGTGTATGTTTGTTCTTCTAGGGAGGGGGTCCTCACAATAAAATTTGAAAATTGGTCTAAATTTAAATTAAGAGATTTCTCCCATTTTAGAATTAATTTTAAGTCTTATGGATCATTTTAAACTTAAAATTAACCGTAGGTTGATTTAAAGACTTGAAATTAAAGCTATACAGGAAATCTTGGCTCTTAAAATTGATCTCAAGTCATAAGATAAATCAATTACGAGTTATTTTAGTCACTTTGCTCATAAAAATAAGATTTCTGCCCAAATTGATTTTTGAATGATGTAGAAATAGAGGCTCAAATAAATCAGGATATAAGAAAATTTTGAGTCTTGAGTTTGGTTATAATAAGCTCAAAACCCATAAGGTAATCGAACTAAAATTTGGAAAAATTAATCTAAACTTCATTTTCATATTCTTTTGAAACACACATGATGTTTAATGGAAAAATCTTATAAGAAAATGAAATCTCTAGTTTTTACTTATATGTTTTTCCTTGGATAACATATGTTTTTCCTTTGATAACATATGTTTTTCCGTTACAAAATCCAGATTATTATTCAAGTCCAAATCTTTTAAGTTTTACAACATGAAATATCAATTAATTTATAGGTTGAAGCAGCATCTCACCCAAACGGACTCTCCTATGTAAACCATAAAGATAAATTATTTGATTTATTAAAGGATTATGATATTCATGCGAATGATTATCAACCCAAAGGAAGGTAACTATCGTCAGGCAAGAATTTCATAATCACATAAGAAATAAATAATTTATAGGTTGACACAACATCCCTCCAAAATGGGCTCTCCTCTGAAGACCTTTACAGTTAATTATTTATTTTTGAGTATGATATTTTATGTGAGTAGTTATCGGCTCAAAGGAAAGTGCTATTGTCGGGAAAAAATATCATAATCATAAGGGATGATAGGCTGTATTGGCAATTTATTTATCCAAAGGATTAGAAAAATTTTGGGTAATGTCATTATTGTTGCCTAATCATTGGCATAGGAAAGTTATTGTGAGCCAACTCTCTGTTCAAAGACTAGAATTGGTGTCACGCCAATTTTCTTACGATTTTGTTATGGATTATAATTTCAAACTTTTCAAATATTTTAGTGATTTCTTTCACTAATTACTCTTTGTTCTCTGTTTTTTAGTGAATTTGACTATCTTCACTGGTGGCATCCCTGAACTAGATGGGGCAAGCATTAAAGACTAGAAAGAGTATTCTGTGTTTTCTAGCATTTAAGGATATTGATTTGGCACTAAGGGAGTCACATCCAAAAGAGCTCACAGATGATAGTACTTTTGAGGAAAACAAGCAAATGAATTAATGGGAAATATCAAATCGACTAAGTTTGTTAATAATTAAGGGCAAAATTCCAGAAAATTTTCTCAGATTTATATCAAATGATGTTAATGCATCTGAGTTCTTTGAACGGTTAGAACAAAGCTTTCTTAAAAGCGAAAAGAAGGAGACAGTTGCACTTTTGCTGAAATTATTTTCCATGGAGTATAATAGTTCACAAAGTATAAAGAATTATGTTTCCGAGATAATTCATATAGTCTTATAATTAGGGACACTGAAGTTAGATCTATCTGATGATCTTTTGGTATACATCATCCTAATGTCCTTAATTCTCAATTCAGAAATTTTGAGAAGAGTTATAACTATTCCCGATCTGTCATTATACCCTGCGAAGTAGAAAGAATTACAATTCCCATCCCGCATAAAATTCTAGGAATTTTTTGATAGTTAGAATAGATTCGTTGACCAGGTCGGCTAATTTGTTTTAATTTTAGACTAGCTCTATATTGTTTTTTTTTCGTTTTTCTATGTCGCCTATGTCGTAAGGTTAAAACCAAGAATTTTTTGTTACACCTCTTTTAAGGTATTTTATCGTTTTGGAGATGGGGATTCCTATTTTCCCCATCGACCCACTTGTTAGAATCATAAAAAATCGTAACAATAATAAATAAAGAGACAAAATAAAAAGATTAAAAAGTTTTTTTTTTTCAACTTTGAATGAAAAATTCAATTGAAAAGGACAAATCTAAGCTCTTTAGTAAAAAAAATCCGTTCTTAAAAAGAATTGAAAAAGTTTTAAACTTTTTTGAAAACTTTCTTGATAATTATTATTAGAAATAACTATATAAAATAGTTGATCAGCTCATTTCAAATTTGGTCTAGGAGGAGGAAAAATTGACACCTGAAAGAAAGAGAAAAGGAAGTGAGAGACAAATAGGCTCATTGCAAACAAACCAAGGCTCTACATTAGAGAAAAAGATGGGAAAGTGTCTGTGAGCTCTCATTTCAAAAGTAAATGTGCTCAATATACCAGGTATCATCCTTGGCATGTAAAGAAAGGTATGCCTCTTACTCCTGTTTGTTAAGGGGTTAATATTTTGTTTCACTACTAAATATACTTTGTGTATATTTTGTAGGCTTACCAATGCCAGTCAAATGTTGATTACTCATCAATATGGGATGTTAGTGCTACTGATTCTCAAGCTATAGAAATTCTAGAAATTCTAGAAATTTTAGAATTTAAGCTATTATTTACTATTTTCAAGACGGATTATAGCCATTATGTCTATATTGAACGATATAATGAAATTTTTGTTCATTTGGATTCAGATATTTTGTCTCTCTATTATTTGAAATGATTAATTCACATAAAACATGGAGAAGTCCCTTAAGGAGTCTGAAATGATATTACTTCTATTATTTGAAATGATTACTTCACATAAAACCTTGCATTTTGGTCACGACAAAACAAAATATTAAACATTTAGATTTCTGATGATTATCATAAATATTTGAGTCACTTCTGAAAAATAAGAATTGACATGTTTGTATAATTCATGGAATTAGAAATGCACTTGATATGCTAACATTAGCTATTTTAGATAAGTTTATAACAAACAAGATGAGAAAATAAAAGTAATTAAAAGATTACTTTTATTATACAGAAGTTCTCTCAATGAAAAAATACCTTTAAGATGAAAAATTTCTATCTCCTTAAAAGAATGTTGAGGTTGAGGGGGAGAAAACATTCACAACTATAAAAGAAAGAAGTTTTTATTCATAACTTTTCTAAATGGTTAAGAAAACAACAATTTTTCTCATCAAGACATCCCATAAGAATAACCTCAACATATATAGACTCTTTAAGGATATTAGTGCCTTTAAAGAAATCTATCAGAATATGGAGAAGTGCAACTTCAGATTTATTACATTTCATGATGTAATTTTCATTAGGTAATTGAAAATTTAAAAAATTGAATGATGGAATTTAGAATCTTATTGTATTTTCTAAAAAATTGAAACCCACAAGTTGTAAAATCTAGATATTCATTGGACAATAAACAAGATTAAAAGTTAGTCTCATTTTTAAATGATTTTAACCATTAAAGGATATTAAAGAATTTTTCTCTTAAATATCATTTAGACTATTAATCCAAAGTTTGTAAAACTATTTATGTGTTATAACCAAAGGATATTAAATTTAATTCTAAAGTAAATGATTTGCACAATAAAGAATTCCATATGAGAGACTAACTGAATATCTCATCAAATCATTTATTTTATCAAAGATAAATTCAAACAATGATCATGAGTTCTGTGGGAGTTTAAATGGATGATATTTTGCTTGCTAATAAGCAATTTAGGTATTTTAGAGGAAATCAAGAATTTTAGGAAATAAATTCTTGATGTAACATCCTTTGTATTCGGAATCCAAATTCATTATATGAATTTTTGGGATATTGATAAAAGGCTTACATTAAAAGATAGTTATAGAAGCAAAATACCAATCCATCTTATAAGAATAGGCAATTAGATCTAGTGCCCTAAAGTAAAGTTTTGGGTTTGAAAAGTTTACAAATTTTTTTTCCTCTCTACTTCGGTAAAAAGATTTAAGTAAGTTTTCTTTTTTTGTATTCACCCAAATTTATAGGGTTGACAATCAAAGCAATTCTGTTTAGGTTCTTTGTTTAGCAACAAGAGAAAATTATAAGACATCTACAGAGAATATAATTTTGTCTTATCCATATGGAAAAGTTGTACAAACATATGTTTGTTTTGATATATGGTTTCCGATTATAGGGTATTAAATCGGATATTTTTTGCTACACTACGTTCAACACAGGATTTTAAGTGGTTCATGAAAAATAAAGTGATTATTTTCCTTAAAGCAATTGTCCTGTATTTGAATTATAATAAGAACTTATTAAAGTCAAAGTAAATTGACATACAGTTCCTGATTGTGAAAGAAAGAGTGAACGAGTCAATATAGAACATTTCACAAACTCCTTCATTGCAGATCTACTTAAGGCCTTAACACTGACAATGCTTATTGAGCATATGGCTCATAAGAGCGTTATTGCATTAAGTAATATATAATGTATCTAAACTCGATATTTGACTGTTTTGGTAAGTTGTGCACATACAACTAAAGTTCAGTATTTGGGTTCTGTCATTCTCTGAGTTTTGGTACTCTCTCTTTATTCAGTTGAAAGTAGACATGAATGATCACATGGTCATGGAACTTTCATGCTACACATCCACACTCAATCTAGATCATTTAGTTTAGTTGATACATGTGATCATTATAGATCTAGCCAAGTATTAGATTTGGCGAACATTGTTTTGTTCCCTATATTAACAAGACTAATGGATAGGACTGGTTAAGATGACATTTATCAAGCTAGTTTATACAAAAATTGTATTTTCACATAACTGTGTAGTGGGAATAAAGATACACTAATATATAGTATATGTGGGAGATTGTTAGAATAATTTGGAATAAATATGAATGCAGTCCACTCATAATGTTCATATAGGCTTGTGGATGAAAGCAAAACATACCAATTACATGAAAATATGTAACCCGATTAAGTGATCAAATAAAATACCAGGCTTAGTCATCTTAAGTGACGATGTGGGTCGCCTTTCGGGTATGTGTAAAAACCGACGAACCTATTGCTAATAAAGATGGGTTTGATTAGTAATTGGCCCACCTAATACTCAACTTAAGGGTTGTAATTCCTAGGCATACCTACATCAGAAAATAGTCACACTAAATACTGACTGCTATTCTTCTATAGGCTCTACCATCTCTCTAGAGAGAAATGTGTACAGAGTGCCTAGAAGATTTACTCCCTCTATCGGTATGCTTCCATGTTTATTTCATTAGATTGAATCGGTTATTAGTTCCTATTAGACGCATAAATCCATCAAGGGTGGCTTACCTTGGTTAATGTTACCATACTCAATAATGATACTAGTATTCTTGTCTAAACGCAGGTGTTACGTCCTAGCATATGATGTGTGGTATTCTGAATTCCCATAATAAATGACCGGAAGACTTGTATCTTTGCTTAACTAAAGACAAGTTTTTTTTTTTGAAGAAATATCGAGATATATTAATTGGAGAACCATATACAACTATACAAAGTGACAGGATAAAGAAACATTAGCCAGTGCTATCAAAATGAAACTTCCAGATACTGAGGCTGGAATGCAGTATCTGCAATTGTCACCTTCCTAGCACTCTACCTAGCCAGCAATGAAGCAAAATCACTTGATGGAAGGACATCCAAGCTATCCATGTGAACCTCTAGAAGATTCGACTTAGCCCACTGAAACCCGTGGCGCATACCGGCATAATACATATCAGCTGCACTGCTCGTGACTCCTCTGAAAATTCGATTGTTCTGGCCCAACCAAATACTCCAAGCACAAGAAAACATCAGCGCATACCATAAGCCACGATAGCGACCTGGGATATTAAAACCTTCCCATTGTACAAACAACTCAGCCACAGACCGCGGCTGAACCCAGCAAAATCCCCAATGTTTGAAAACCAGGGACCAACATGCCCATGTCGTCCTGCAATCGAGCAGGATATGATTAGTATCCTCTTCCAATCTACCACAAGCCTCACAAAAATGGTCTGAGACAGGTAGAATGCCAAGCCGACTTAAATAGCCCTTAGCAGGGAGTCGCCCCCAACATGCAATCCACATGAAAGCTTGCCATTTGGGGGCCCCCGGCTTACGCCACAAATTGGGGATCAACTGCCCAGTGGACACAGCTGTAGTCGCGACTAAGGACCGATAACACGAATTGACAGAGAACGGACAGCCCTGTGTTCCCCACTGGATCAAGTCCTCCTCCAGTGGGTTCGGCCTATAATCATCCAAGATAATCAACAATCTCCGGACATCCTCAGCCTCCCATACAAACAAACTACGATGCCAAAGGAACTGCCATTGCCACACATTGTTAACCCACAAGCCAAACAGTAGAACTGAACCTTCCTTCAGCATAGAGAGAATGAACAATTTGGGGAAGATGACACGCAAAGGTGATGCACTACACCAGACATCATCCCAAAAGATAATGGAATTGCCCCTGCCCAATTTCCAGTGAAATAATGCAGATATACACTGGCCGGTTGGGAGTATGAGACGGCTACTCCGGACTATTCCAGTCCACATAGCGGAGCCACCGCTGTCAGTGCATACTATACCTTCGGGGCAAAGCTTGGGGTTGTATTTGTTAGTGATGACCCGGCTCCAAAGTGAACAAGTATCGTTGGCTATCCGAGTACTCCACTTTGTGAGTAGGGCCTGATTCCGCAACTTCAAGCAGCCCACTCCTGCACCCCCGCTGTTAACCGGACTGACCACCGTCGCCCATTTCACTTTGCAGAAACAACGTTTGTCCGTTGTCCCAACCCACAAGAATCGCTTCATCCATTTTTCAAAATCCCTTCGCACCCCCACTGGTAGCTGGAAAAATGTCATATAGTACACAGGCAAACTATTGAGAACAGACCTTATCAAAGTGAGTCTGCCCCCTAGCGACAGTAAGGCACCCTTCCAAGACGCTAGCTTTCCTTTAAAATGGCTAAGCACCGAATCCCACGTACTGCGCCTACGTGGATTGGCCCCCAGGGGCACCCCAAGATAGGAAAATGGGAATTGCTGCAGGCGACAGTGAAGAGAGGCGGCCAATCCCTCAGCAGCCTGTGTAGAAACGTTAATTCCCACAAGTCCGGATTTGAAGAAGTTGATCTTGAGACCAGAGAGTAATTCGTAGCACCGAAGGACACTCTGAACGTGGATAACTCCCTGTGGGTCGCCATCGCAGAAGAGGATTACATCGTCCGCATATTGGAGATGTGTAAGCTGTATAGTGCCTATGTTGATACCCCGGAATAGCTGACATGTTGTAGCCTTACCAAGCATACGGGACAAAATTTCAGCTGCCAAATTGAAAAGTAATGGGGACAACGGATCACCTTGCCGCAACCCTCTCCCCAAGTTAAATTCCACTGTGGGTGCACCGTTAATGAGAACTGCACAACATGCCGAAGAAATGCACGCTTTAATCCATCTACACCAACGCACCCCGAAGCCCATCTGTGCCAGCACTTCAGATAAAAAGTCCAAATCCACCGAATCAAACGCCTTCTGGAAATCCAGTTCGAAGTACCAGCCCTGACGTCTAGACGTTTTCATTGAGTGGATGATCTCATTGGCTATCATCATAGTGTCGGCGATGAATCGACCTTCCATGAAACCGGTCTGGAATGGGGAGATGAGCTGATCCATCACCTACTTAAGCCTGGTGGTTAAGAGCTTGGCTATTACTTTGTACAGGCTGTTGGTAAGGCTTATGGGCCTATAATCTGCCAGCTCCGCTGCACCGCTGCACTTGGGAATCAAAGTGACGAAGCTGTTGTTGATACCTCGCGACAAAACTCCACTGCTCTGGAATTCCTGTATCATAGTGATAATCTCCGCTCCAATTACTGACCACGCATTCTTAATGAAAAGAAAATTGAAGTCGTCCGGTCCCGGGGCCTTATGACTACCACACGCCCAAACAGCCAGCTTAATCTCATCAGCCAGAAAGGTTGCTCTAGATCAGCTGCAATATCCGGTGAAAGATGCGGCAGATCCAACTCCCCTAAGCCGAACCACCTGGCTTCATCAGCAGCGAAGGCTTTGTGGAAATAGCCAACCACTTCAGACTTGATCGCATCAGGCTGGCATACGTCCCTACCCTGTACCCGGAGCATACGTCCAACGAATCCAGTTCGGCAAGAATTGTCTTCAACTGTGAATCCAATGACCTGCAGGATTCGGAATGCCATGCCTGAAGCTTCCTCTTCAGGAAATCCATCTTCTTAACCACCTTAAAATCCCCCGGAAAACATTTGTCAGCCTCGTGCCACAACTCTTCCACTGTTTTCAAGAAGCTTTTGTCTTCCCACCACACATCCCAAGAGCGAAATGGTCAGATACCCCAGAAGTATGAATCAGCTTTCAATATTAGAGGCACGTGATCAGAAAATCCCTTATCACCTGCATACAAGCGATGGTGATTGAAATGTAGGCACCACTCAGAGGAAGCCAAGACCCGATCAATTTTGGAAGCGCGTGATGAAGTAAACCACGTATATTCCTTGCCAATGAGGGGCATGTCTACCAAATCGTTGCAATGTACAAAGTTCGGAAGACGACTAGCTGCACGCCTATTGAAAGAGTGCCCCAACCTCTCCTCCGCGGTGAGAGCTTCATTGAAGTCTCCTAGGATCACCCATGGGGCCGAATCCATGGACTCGCGATGCTGCAATTCCTCCCACACCCTCTGGCGCTCCACCTCTAGGTTCGGCGCATATAGGCCTACGCATTTGAACCGAAAACCAGAAGCCCGTACTTGCAAATCCAGTATCAACCAATGCTCAAACTTCTTTGTTCCTAAATGCACCAGATGTACCACAAGCATCAATGGCGGTCCACTGTATATCCGAACCAGTCCACAGTCTACGTACCAAGCTATATGGAAACTGTTCCCACTTTGTCTCACATAATAACAGCACACTCAGCTGTTCTGTATCTATTAACATGCGGATTTGACGTTCTTTTAACTTACCCCTACAACCTCTAACATTCCATAAAGAGAAGTTAATCATCACAAATAAATACCCACCAACAAACAGGTACCTGGCCAATTCTATGAAGCACAATGCTTCTGCCACGCCACCCTGTCCTCCACGATACGCCCCTTCAGTTTCTGTCTTATAGCAGCTTTAGTTTGCTTGTGTTTAAGGCCCAATTTAGCTGCTATAGTCAACGCCCTCTGAGCCTCCTCCTCGATGGAGCACTGAATGGAGCCAGCGTCCTTGAGACTAGAATGCCCCGAGAGTCCTTCCGTTTGTTCGCAGCTGATGTTCAAGAAAGAAGGTTCCTCTGCCATGTGACTCGCTCGACCGGACGAGAGGCTGCCTGTGGGCTTGAGATGCCGAAGTTTCTTCTGCTTCACCATCCTACTGTGAGCTGCCCAGCCTTTGAAGCCACACCTCGCAGCCTTGTGCCCAGCCTTCCTCATCCTAACAAAAGTTGTCTCCGCAGGGAACGATTTCGTCTCAGAGGCCTCCTCAGACACTGTCATGTCTATCCTAGCAGACTGTGCTTTCCGAAATGGTTGGAGTTGGCTCCCTTGCGAAGAGCTCTCTCGTACCAGTAGGAAGTCTGGAGCCGAACAGGTACTAGGCCCCCCCCTACTGGGGCTGGAAGAAGTGGAAAGGCCCTCATGAGGCAGTTGGACTTCTAAGTGAGAGCCCACATGCCTTGTCTGGGCCGATAACCCGAGTAGAACAGGCTGAGTAAGGCCCACCACTCTATTATTGTCAGCCTCCATTCCAACACCTGCTGGACCGCTGTGTGCCAACAACTCCCTCTGACATACCACAGGGTGCCCTGCTGAGGAGGCATGGTCCTGATCTTTCCCAGTCTTATCTGGGCTGCTGTCTGACGATGAAGGTGAAGTGGGGGTAGGGCGGCTAGTGGGGTCTCCAGAGGCTGAACCGTGTGCACCAGCGGTGGGGCCTACCCTGGTCACATCTGGCGCTTCCTTAACATATACCCTGAAACTATGTCCATCAACTTGTACCGTGACCATCTCCTGTAGGGAAGATAGAGAATACGTCACAATTTGTAGTATGACCATGTCCAAGCTAGTCCAGTTAGCAGTATTGGGATGAATCTGGACTAATGACCCAAACGTTTGAATGAGCGAGGAAAAGGCTAACTCAGACCAGGCATGTAATGGTAATCCGAGCACCTCCACCACCCAACAGAGCCTACCACCTCCAACGTCAACTGGACTCCATGGATGAAAGGCGACAAACTTATCAGTCCACAATTTAAAATTAACAGCCAGTTCACGAGTCAACAACTCAGTAGTGGGGAATATAATCAATCTCTGTGACCCTCCCATGGATATGCACTCAACACCCTGCGGAAGGGGCAGCTCTTCAATAGAATCTTCTCGAAGGAAACCCACCGCACTTCTCTGGAGCCTCTCCAAGTATCCTGGATGTGCAGTAAGCACCATCTTGTCCTCCCCCTTATCCCGATGAACCATGCCTATAGTGGCTTCAACATATGAACGTCTATCTCTTTCTCGCAGCACCAGCCTGTGTTCCTTGCGTTTGCGGTTCTTTATCTCGTTCACGGCCGTCGTCGGGTCTCACACGATGCCCCGTTCTAGCAGGAAATCTTGCCTCACTGAAAGTCATCCGATGAGGCATTCCTAAAGCCGATGACAGCCTCCTTTGTCGATGATGTTCTTGGGTACCACATCTCACAAATTTGGCGAAACCAAACCTTACTCTCCTACTAGAATTTCGGTTCGGAATGTACACATATGCGACGGGCTCAATAGTGGCTATCTCACGAAATAATCTGCTCGAACCCCAATCCCCTGGAATATTGGCAATGTAGTAGGAGATGTAATGGTCTTCACTGAAGATCCTGGCGGGATCCCATTTGAAATCAGATTGCACCACCTGACTCGGATTTGCATGAGGAGCTGGACGGGGGAACTGAGTAGCCCTCGCAGGACTACACTCAGGGGGCGAGGGAGGGGGTAAGGGACTGTGGGTTTGGTGGGTGTGACGGAGGTGGCGGGAGATAGAGAGAAGTGGGAGGTTCTGTGAGGTGAGAGAAGCCATTAGACAAGTTTAACGTATAGCATAGATCAAAGTTTAACGTAAAGCATAGTTCCATTGAAGAGCACACGAAGTTTGACATATGTGGAATCGTACGTTTCATATCATCTTAATAATCAGAAAACATGTTTTTATTACAAATGAAATGGAAGGAATCAGTAGAAAATAACTTTTTCTTTCCTTTTTTTGAACAGTTCTCGAGGGGTATCGTTGAATCACCAAGTGTGCATCGAGGAGAGCACTAGGCCAGTTTTGCTGCACAAATACAAATCAGTGACATAATTATAATCCATCCGGGATTTATGGTACTTTTACTTTCCGCAGAATGAATTGGTAATTAACACTAAACAACCCCACTTAAGAAATCAAGCAAAGAGGAATCTATTTTTTGGAAAACTCTTTGTCGAAGCAGACAGCAGTGTCGCATATCGTTACGCATGCGTCCGGGGTATTGCCGCCAAGCACGCAATTATCCTGACAAAGAGGCATGCATGGATCATATTTGGGAGCTGCAATGACCTTTGGGATCTGAACTGCTGCAATAAAAACAAGGCACACAACCAACAATGCGACAACTTTGCTTGCCATTTTTTGTTTTTCTTATTTTTTCCCAAGTTCTCCTTTGGTTTTGCACCTGTGGCGTTTTAGTTAATCTTTCTTTAGGTATTTTTTTTCACCCTTGCTTATAAAGGAAGCCTGTGATCTGTTTTTATAGGGCCTTGAAGTAGATGTATTAGTGATTGGCCGTTCAAAACCTAAGGATTTGTGGATGTGCGAGCGACATTCTAATCTTGGAATTGAGCTAGTGGTGTTTGACGAAATTTTGCTGAAGAGTAGGCTTGTTTAATGAGGAATTTTGTTTAATATAATATATATATATCTTTTATTTTTATTAGCCTCTCTAAAAGGACAGGATTCTGCTAAAAGATTCTTTGATTTGAGAGCCGCTACAATGTCCCAAGAGTCCGACTCAAGATTCAGTCAACCAATAATAACAATTTCCTAGCTCCATCACAGTTTAACTTTATCCAGCTTGATATTGGCAGAATCCATCAAACCTCTGTTGAGCTAGTGGTGTTTGATGAAATTTCGCTGAAGAGTGGCTTGTTTAATAAGGAATTTTGTTATATATATATATATATATATATTATTAAAAGAAGCAGGCTTTCCTTATTAACATGGACGTGTAACAAACTCGACATAACTTAGCCATAGTATCAACATCAGTATTAGCCTCTCTAAAAATCTAGTTGATCATTACACACCTGAAATAACTCATAAGGAATCAACACTGATATAACAAGACTTGGAAAAACAAATAGATGGTATCCAACGGACCCATCGTTGCTCCCTCCATCCTGGCATGAGATTAGAAGGAGAGACCTGTACCGAAGTAGAGACAAACTCCTCCGCTCTTCATAAAATTGATCCTGATAGTTAAGAGTCATCAACTCGATTTCCCTCGAAAATCCATACGTTTTGCCATTTCCATACCAACCATAAGGTAGTACCAAAAAAAGTCAGCCATGGCTCCAATCCTCTCATATTCATACTAGATAGGTTTGTGCACCAACAGGGCTTGAAGGAACGCTTGGAAAAATTCATGATAATCATTGGAGGAGACCTATTAGTTCCATATGGGCCTTACCTTTGGGTAATCTCTAACAAAAAAATTTGATGACCCGTGCTTGGAGTGTTTATTTGATTCATTATTTATCAATGTTGGGTTTAACCATGGATCATTTTATTAATTAAACAGGAGCTTTTGATTGTTTTTGTTAGATGTTTTTAGCAAGTTGATGTACAGATTTTTGGGACTAAATATGTTCTAAAGGGAGTGATTTGTGCGAGGATACGAAGAAAACAAGATTAGTGCAAACCCGTCGAAGGTCCAACAACCAGTCGTTTAGCAAGGAATGACTGGCTGAACTTTGCTAATGTTCAAGTCGAGAGGAGACTGACCGGTCTTTTGGAAAGGTACAACTGGTTGATAGCCAAACCAGAACAAGGAAGGATCGATTGTTGAGTTCCAATGACCAGTCGGACAACTAATAGATGCACCAAATTTTTTTAGTACGACGGTCATTGGCCAATGTACAACTGGTCGAAGCATGAAATTATTTTAGGAACCTATCATTTGTGTTTTAATTTTATCGATTTACACATTCAAGTTTTATCTTCAAGGCCTATCCTCGAGCCATCAATGATTAAGATTACGGTATATTTATTTAGGTTTTAATTTATGACAAGACTTTTTGAATTTATTCTTTCCCTACTTCTGCTATCTTGATTCGCCAACGTAAAAATGGAATTCAATTTAGTCGTGTTTGAAAATAAGTTCTAAAATCTATATCTGATCTACAATAATTAATAAACTTATTTATTGGTGGGTTTTAATTGATTCGAAAGAACAATTGAGCTGCTACAAAAAATTAAAAGTCTTTGGAAAATTATTGAAACTTGATAGAATAAGTTTATATTTGCCAAATCTAGGTTTCATATTGATTTGGGCAAAACTATTCAGAAACTTAATTATTATAAGAATATAGTTAATTGAAAACCTAAATTAGCTAGCTCTTAATAGTCTAGAAGGATATTAAGGGGTTAGAAGATAATCAATAACAGATTATAAGATATTGGAATTGAGCAATAGCTAGATTAATTCCAAAAATATTTGACAGAACTAACTTGAACATCTAACTAGATAAATTAGACTTGTTTAATGAGGAATTTTGTTTAATATAATATTACTTTTATATTATCTATTACTTTTATTTTTATTATTAAAAGAGACTTTATTTTTTTTTGGCAATAAAGACTCTGGTGTTTTAACTAAAATCCTGGTTTAGAATTGAATGTCTCATAGATCATAAATCATATGTAATTGTATCTTTTAATCTACATGAAAGAATTATGAATATAAGTTCCTAGTGAGCTCCCTCTCTTTAATTTTGCTAGTTTGTCAGCAGCTCAATTAGCCTCTCTAAAAGGACAGGATTGGATTCCATTCTGCTAAAGGATTCTTTGATTTGAGAGCCTCTACAATCTCGCAAGAGTCTGACTCAAGGTGAATCTTTGCGAACTTAGGGCCAACTGTCAACCAATAATAATAGCCACTAAATCGGCTTCCCAACTGGAGCATTTTCCTAACTCCTAAGAAAAATTTATAATCCATTTACCATTCAAGTCACGTAAGAGTCGCCCTGTTGATGCCATACCTGAGTCCAATTTCCTAGCTCCATCGCAGTTTAACTTTATCCAGCTTGATATTGGCAGAATCCATCGAACCATCTTTGCTTCTTGTTTTGATTTTAACAATATAGGTCGTTGAAGTTGAGAGATTGAGAAGTGGATCTCTGATGCTGATCATCAAATATCTTGTAATGGATAACGGACAATCTTCGTTTGTCCTTCAAATACTAATTGATCCCGTCATTTCCAAAGGTTCCATACCAAAATTCCAAACAAAACAGCCCATGAAGAACTATGGTTCCAGCTAACTTTAAAGAGATTTTAAAACCAACCAGTCCTGAAGGTTAGATCTAAAGAACTGTCTAGAGCTTCCATAAGAAAACAATTGAGACTATAATCTTTGGGCAAATCTGCAATCTCATAGAACATGTCAAGTGGTTTTCGATTAATTCCGACAATGTGGATATATATCCGAAGCTACAAATTTTTTTTTCCAGGCATAAGCTTTTAGTTGGGATTCTATTACGAGGCACCAACCAAAGAAAAAGACTGATTCTCTCTGGCCCCTCAAATCCCCAAATAAATTTCCATAGTCGACTTATATTTTGGTGATCATCTTGTTGAAGAAATTTACGAGCTAACTGCATCATGAATTTTCCATCTGCGGTTAGGTAAATTAGGTTTTAATTTAAATTAATTCACAATTTATTATTCAATTTGTGAATTGATTGGTTTTTAATAAAATTTCCTATAAGATCGATACTTGTTAATCAAACTATATCACTTGTTGATAGTAATGTACCTACGATAAAGATAAATTCAATTTTATACAAATAATATTTTCTGAATAGAGGCCATTAGAGACAAATGTCATGACCGAAACTCAGACTACGCGTCATTCAGCTTCGTGTGTGACTCGTCCCTCAAATCTGGTGTCTCAATCAAGGAGAATCGGCACATTAATGGAGAATCAATCAAAGATAATCGGGGAATTCAATGGGAATCCGTTCTTGCCATATAGGAGACCCGATTTGGGGAATCAAGGTAATCAATGTGATCAAAGATTACCATAGATGGGAAATCAGCCATTAGTGCTTGCCTTGTATATCTTTGTATAGACACTGTTAGATTGGTTGACTCATAACTTTATGAAGCCTATAAAACATATTTCGAGGAGCACACGTGTTCGAATGTTCACATTTTAAGGAATGCCGAGATCGGGTAGTGAAATTACCAAAATACCCTTGGATCTCGTTTTCCAATAAAATGCACTCCGATATTCTTTTTTCAGAGTCAAAACCTCAAATCGACACCTATGAGTCCCAATGACTCATCCAAAGTGGATAAGGGTCGTGAAAATCCAACCACATTTCGTATGGACCCTAAGAGTGCAAAGTGGTCCGAATCCATAAAATATTCTAATAAATTCCAATCATCCTTCACAAACACTTAGAAAATCCATCCAATTCGCATTAAACTCGAGCTATAATTCAAAGCCCACTAATTTCGTTGTCAAAATTTGATTGGGACTTCGGCCCAAATAGCCTAGAGGGTCAGGATCGCACACTTGCCTTGGCTAATGTTACCGTACTCAATAATGACACCAATACTCTAGTGTAAACTAGCATGCTATGTGGCAAGCAGAATTTCCATAATAAATGATAGGATGGCTCCTCTTTGCTTAACCAAAGACAAGTTTAACGTACATGAATAACATAGTTCAAGTTGTTATATTCGACCTTTAAACATACTTTAGCTTCAATATATTGGGCCCTTACTTAGCTATCTAAAGCCCAAAGCTAGAAATTAATCACCAAGGCATCTTTCCTATAAACAAGTTGTCAGGCCCCGGATCCCAACAATTTAGCGTGACAATCGTCATAGATCCTCTGTAGACATTGTGACAATATACAACAATGCATACAATGAATCCACAAGGCTAATGGCATAATAACAAAATAGGGGAGGATATTAAAATTTGTATTTAAAACAAAGCACAACGAATATAAGAGAAGTATTGATGTCCCCGGGTGACATTGGACAACCCCAGGAAAATATATATCAAGGATGAGCATATTACAACAATAACATGCTTGAATTCGATATTGATAACATATCAATAAATCATTACAAACAAATGACTCAGGGAAAAACAACTAGGAATTTAGCCCTCATACGATACCTCAGATCCTCGCAATCCACCTAAGTCTTCATGTCCTTCCTAGGAGTGAGCTTTGTTCATCAACCTTGCAATCATGCCAAGAACCTAACAGAAATCTGCCAGGTGAGCGGACGGGAAAAACCATATTCAAAGAACACATGCAATCATACACTTATTAAGCACAAATAGTGGCATACGATGAGACTTGATGAATCATAAAATAATGCAGCACAATCGCAGTTAGATGGAACGTACGCATAGCATCCAAAACAATAGGACCATGACTGGGCTGGTAAAAACTCTTAGTCTGTTGAGGGCCTAGTGTTGGGACTGAGATACATCAGTGGTAATTCCTTGACTTACCTTTTTCTTAATTACCCATTCCACTAATGCTATCGGAGCGTTAGGTGATGGCAACTCCACCTTCAAGTACATGTCTTGTGTTTATCAGCTTGTTTGTATCGTCCTTGTCCCCCTTGTAGCCTTGAATTGATTGGTGTCTCCACGCCTCGCTACTATACTTGGAGAGCTCTCAAAAATCGCATGGGTTACCCATGCTATGCTTATGCATTCACATCTAGTATATCCAATTCATTCGATGCATTGTATGCCGAACAATTTTCATGGTATCGTAGTGCATCATTCAAATCATTCAAATTATTCAAATAATTTCCGCAATAGAAACGATAAACAAAATCCGTCCACTCATGGTTTTCCCGATATTCGAAAAGCCCACACTTGATCCTCAATTGTCAGACTGATTTGCGTCGATAGGTATCCACCTATAAATAAAATCATAGTTGATTCTTCAATATTGTAAACTAGATTACATAATCACACATAAAATTACGCTTCAATAACCTTAATTTGAAACATTTCTACCCGATACCTAATTCAGAATTGATTCGGATATTTTTCCTATTCTTTCTTATTTTTCTGAATATTTTTTTAATTAGTTAACCTATCAAATCAATTCCAATTTAATAAATTCTAGCACCATTAGACTCCTTATAATGTCTAGTATTTCCTGTAATTTTGGGGGACCTTTTTTCTTATTTTTCTGATATTTTTTTCTATTTTTTTTTCATTTTTGCCAATTTTTTAAAATTTTTTAAGAATTTATTTATTTTTTTCCAATCAAAACGTGACACTTGGCAGCTCCAAGAACTGCTAGGATGACTCTTGAACCACCAGATTTTTTTCACACAATATGGTCCCCTGCATGGCACGCATCCCTCGAACCTAAAGCTTGGGACCCTGTATGGCCTCATATCCAGGCAACATGTCACCTGAAGGATAGATCGTCTTCTTCCCCAACATGCCAAGGTTGAAGGTTTTTCCTCAAAATCCTAATTCTTCAATCGCACAACAATACTCAAAATAATCCCCACTACACTCAAGAACACATCAATTTGAGTATAACCCTAAAAAAATCATCTAATTTCATACTTTAAATCTTGCACACGGAGAGGATGAAGATCCAGAAATTTTTTGGTTGATTTCTCACCTAAAACGAGTGATTCGAGACCAAGAATAACACAAAAGAGGTCGGGCTGGATTCACGGGAGAAGGCCGAAGCTCAAGGAGACATTTTCGGCTTCAAAAGGGAATAAGGAAGAGAAATAGCCAAAACGAGATTCTTATCCTATTGGCTGACCGGAAACGAGGGAAACCGAGAGGGACTTCAAGCGGCAATAGGTAAACGGGTGAAACGACGTTGTACAAGCAGCCCAATCCAAACAACAACCTTAGATTAAAAAGACACCTTTTGGTGAGTTTTGATAGCCGTGGTCAAAACGACATTGACCTATGTCGTTTTGACCCAGAATAAAATATTAATATAGTTAATAATATTTATATTTATTTATTTATACATAAAATATTCTAAAATTCATAAAAATTACCCTAGTACTCTGAAAAATACATAAAAAATTTCTATAAATTCCTATCCATCTATACCATAAAATTATTTTTCTCAAATATATATTATTTACTAAAAGTCAAATACCATTATTTTCTTCTTAGAAAAATCACTAAAATTTTAAATTTACCTCCAAAATTTTTTGTAAAATTTGTACACCTTCTAATACCCTCAATAAACCAATTTATGGTCTGAAGACTCCAAAATCATCAATATCCCTTTGATAATGATTTTTGAATCATTTGTCATTAATTAAAATGAAATTTTCAATACTAATTTAAAACTCCCAGATTTATACGAACCATGCCATAAGTTCGTAAACACTTCCATATGATGGGCTAAGGTTCGTTAATATCGATAATCCTTCCTTCGGCTTCTCGGCCTAAACAGGTTAAAAATTTCTGATTTTTACACAAGCAGCAGTTATTTATAGGCATAAAAATAGAGAAGGTATTCTTACCATATCCTTCAACTTCCACATTAATAAAACCATTGATTCTGCCCTGGGTTAACGACATTGATCCTCCCTCCCCATATAATTACAGAACAAAATGGAAACAACCAGATTCATCACTGCCCCTCATTTGTTTGCGGTTCTTGTTGAAAATTCTCAATCACCTTAGGCGCAACGATGGTTAATGTTACCAGATATTCTTACCCCCTGGCTCTTCACCTTGCCTTGGAAGAGGGGGGCTTACCCTGATTAATGTTACCATATTTCATAATGACACTAGTAGTCTTGTATAAACTAGCATGCAAGGTGGTATTGTATATAGAATTTTCATAATAAATGATAGGGAGACTCCTTATGTTTATTTAACTAAAAACTTCAACTGCTTGCATATTTTAGCTTTAAATTAAGTATTGACCCCATGCTTAGGCCACACTCTATCTAAAGCTCAAAGCTATAAATTAACCACCAAGATATAATCTTGCTAACAGGTAGAGTACACTCTATCTAAAGGCCAAAACTAAAAATTAACCACCAGATAAATATGTGCAAAAATCTACCAGGTGAGTGGTGGGGAAAAATACAAGCATAATATAAGAATTATGAACATACAAATCCCATAATAATTGGTAATTTAGAAAGCACAATAAAACAGATAAGCGATATCAACTACATGCATAAGCTAATATCTTATTATAGAATTCCATTTTAGTCGAGCATTCAAAGTATGATTGGGTTGGCATTTGTTTGCAGTCTTTCCAGGTCTTGAATAAGACTCGGATCTTTCAGTGGTATCCTAAGTGATTTCTTTTATTTTTTACTTATATTCATCATTTCCATACCCGATATTTAACACACCTCTACAACTCAATTTCAATGACAATGTCGGGATGTTCCGTGATGGAAACTTCACCTAAACAATTTTCGAAACCTACAAGAATGGTTATTAAGTGCATAATAAAATGATAAACCCCGTCCAACCTTATTCTTCATGGTTTGGCATCTTCACGCCACGTTACCAAAGCCGAAGAGCTCATAAGAGTTGCATAGATTATCCAATGCAGACACATTTCTGATCTATTTTTATTTTTTCTATATTTTCCATCGTTTCTTTGATTTTTTTTGACCCATAAAAAAACTCAGATTTGTACAAACTTAATACCATTGAAATCTTCACAATTTCTAATATTTGTTTTTATTTTTTTATTTTTTCCCCCATTTATTTCTATTTTTCCTGTAATTTCCATTAACTTTTGACTTTTCTGTCTAATTTCTGTAATGTTTGTCTATTTTTCTTGCAGTCCGATAGGTAGCAACACGAGCGCACATCAACATTATACCCAAACCTCTGGGATTCTGATGGATGTCTCACTTTGAGCTTCCCACGTGTCATGCCCCAAACCCCAAAATTTTTGCTCGATAGTTTGCCATAAACCCATTATATATACTACTTAATATCGAGCAACACATATAAAGGGACTACAAGGCTAGATTTCAATCAATAGTGGAAGAAAGGATTAAATAAGAAGGTAGCGGCAATATAATATACAATAGTGTTGTTCGAGTGGCACTTACCTTTTTTACTAGTTGATTTTTATTTTATACATCACTGACCTTTGTATATAGTTCAAACCCAACACAACCATGCAAACCATATGCACAGGCATATGATACTAGGAACTCAAAGGAATAACATGCGCAATACACACTAGCAACCACAAACTTTATATTTTATATAACTAACCGTAGATCAGTTGGGAACTTGTCTGACGATCAAGTTTTCTTAGATAATCTCGCAGAGACCAAATCTAGCAATCTGGCAAAAACTTGCCAAGTGAGTGGTCGGGAAATACAATCAGAATGAATAAACACCAATCATAAAAATAGCAGTACTAAAACAAAACATTCATAGAATATACAAAGCTCAATAAACCAACAAACACAAGCAATTCAATCAACCAATTATGAAATTCTTTATTAGGTGAGCACATAGAGCTTTTTTGGGCTGACATACTCTCATAGTCTTTCCAGATCTTGGATAAGACTAAGATTTTTCAGTGGTAACCTAATGTACTTTTTCCTCAATCTTGTGTTCTCTTGTTAAGAAATCATACAATCTATTAAACACTTTCCTAAACCCAATTCCACTGACAATGTCAGGTCGCTAGGTGATGGTAGCTCCACCTAATCGATTCCCCAAACCTGCAAGCAACAATTATTATATGCGCATTTATCAATAAACCTCATCCAACCTTATTCCTCATAGTCTGGCATCTTCACACCTCACTACCAGACCCAGAGAGCTCTCAAGGGTTGCATAGGTTGTCCTATGCAAACTCATGCTGTTATTGCATCATTATTCGATGAAATTGTAATACAAAATAGCAATCATATTATCATGAAATCACTTTAATATATAGGCATATAATGAAATCATCGATTATTTATGACTTGTCTAGATATGCATGCTTATGCAATTCTGATTATCTTCTTTAATTTAAATCCACCATAAGAATGTCATGCGTATGCACACAACCAACTACTCATAGTTTATGGCCTTGACTCTTCTTCGAGATCCGATCCTGGAAAAGATTGGCTTCGTCGATTTAACTTAATACCTATCAATCGAAAGAATTATCTTCTATTACTCTCCTGTCAAATCATAATTTCTTAAATATACATTTCTAATCCCTTAATCATGTCAATGTTATTCAATTATCGATTCGACACAATTTCTGGTCCTCTTGTTATTTTTTCTATATTTCTACCAACTTCCTCAATTTATTTGACCTATCTAACCATCTCAGATTTCAATAAACTTGGTTATATTAGAATCAACACAATTTCTAGTTTTTTAAAAAAATCATATGTTTCTTTAATTTATTTCTAATTTTCCTTACTTTCCGACCTTTTTGCCTAATTTCTATAAATTTCCAGTGAATTTTCCACGACATGTGGTAGCACGTCCTCCGACCCTATTATTATCCTATGATCTGAACAACCTGTCATTTATTCATTTATCAAACTACTTATTATACACTAAGCTCTTAAATGACCTGTCATATAATTTATATTCAAATAACATGTCATTCGTTATGATTCTTTGTACTTTATGTATTTCACATTCAAATTAAATAATGTGTCACTCATTTTAAGTCCAAACGCCTATCTCTTATATAACCTAGACAACAAGTCTCCCCTCCTCGAACCTAGATAACCGGTAGGTGGGGATGCCCACAGACAACCCGTCATCCGCGATCATCCCTATCCTCCAGTTGTGGGGCTTTTTGCAAACCCCTAGCTAGAAAAATTTTGTCCAACCTACTCGATTAAACTTCCAACGTTAGCAATAGACACTTCAAAACATAGTCCCAGTCTAACTGAATAAAACCCAGCCATCATAATCTATTTTTGTCAGATCTAAAACCATCAAATTGAAGGTTTAGGGTGCCCGAGTTTCCGGGCCAGAAGCTTATCCAATTTGCTGGCAAACTCACTCGATTTTCCTCACAATTGCTTGCAGACACTTTCCTTCCTCTCTCGCTGGTAGCAAATGACAATCTTCAACCCTATAGCAGGCTATACCCAGACGTGTCCCTTCAGTGTACTTGTTTTGACCATGCATGGGTTGAAGGGGAAGACAAGTGTGGGGGTAAGGCATGTGTAGTGTGGAGAGTGTTTCATCTGATATCTATTCTCCTATAGTTAATATGACAATCTTTCAAGTCTGGAGAAAATGGTGCCATAAGGGGAAAAGAAACTAAGGTTTCTATCCCTAGGGCAGTTGGATCAAAACGTCAGAGGAGTTTTCCAATAATTTATTTTTTTATAATTATAAATTAATAATAAATATAGTACTTTGAAAATCATAATTAAAAAATCTTTAAATATCCGTATATTCTTTTGAAAAATCCGAGGAAATTTTTATATCTTCATATCTCATCTTGAATCTTAATTTGAGTCTCTAATACCCAAAATCCACTTAGATTCTCCACATAATAATTGTTTTTCATAATTTTTCAATTTATAACTACAATAACATTAATACGCAACTTCAAAAATAAAAAGATTCGTGTTCTATTTCAAATTTCTGGGTTTCAAAACAAATTTCAATGAACATTGTTGATGGTTATTTATTTAAAAGATATAATAAAGGTTTTATAAAAGTGAGAGTGAAATTACAAAAATACCCTCAGTTTGAGCATCAGAAAAAGAACGTGCCCCATTTTCCTATTTTATTTAACAATTGACTTATCCTGTAAGCCCATAGGGCTTAACAGAAGGGTATTCACTTTGAATCCTTCTCGTTCTAACTATTGAGCCGTTTTTCAGGCCTTGGTCCAAACACCAAAATCCAACCCATCGATTTTAAATATTAGGGTCTCCCACCACGACTCGTCTGATCCTACTTACCCACCTTCAAATGACTTGTCACTTAGGTATATTTCAAACTACATGTCATTCATTTCCTACTTAAATGACCTGCCATTCAATTCAATCTTAGATGACATGTCATTCATTATTATTCTTAAACTAAATATATATTTAGGCGATATGCCACATGGTGCTTATGTTAAACAACTTGTCTCCTAAATCTTAATAAAAAACTCATAGCTTATCTCCATTCTTAAACGACCTGTCATCAGGACACCCTCGATGACCTTCCTCAGCTTAACGCCCCTGATCAGAGACCTACTCGATTTTTTCTCTTTTTCACACAGATCTACTTGATTATGCATCCAACAACTCCAATAAACATATCAAAACACAAATCTAAGCTACCTGGTTGCAACTTATACAACAAAATCAAGTTTTACTCAGTTAAAATGTCATGCCCTGGACTCCAAATTTATTTATTTATTTATTTTTGTGTGAGACCTGACTAGGCCCACTATATACACTATCTAGTTACACCGCAATGTATACAATGAACCTACAGGGCTAGAGTAAAAATCGACAGTGGAGGTATACTAAGGATTATATTCTATAAACAAACAGCGGAAGACAATGAAAAGACGATGTCATTTGGGTAGACATCGTGGAATAATTGTTACTACTTGGTCCTAGTAACATTCGTATGATTTACGATCAATTATGTTTACCCAAAGTTCACTAGTTACCCAAAATTGAAACTTATGAGACGATTTAGGGATATACTCCCGTATGACTCTCTTGCCAGACTTGTTCCGGCCACCTGTGGAAAAATTCGGAGAACAAGTGTGGCTCAAGGTACATGGAAGACGGAGGCAGCTCCTGTAGGTGACTCATACCGTAGGTAAAATCACGCCGATTAACTCAACAAAGACATGACATCGTTTTAAAGCAAAACAACGTAGGGCTCCTCTTCTTCGAAAGCTCGACCAAAATGACAGAACCTCCTGCATTTTGACTAGGCCTAATTTTTTTATTTTCTATTTAATTTAATATTATTATAAAAATAATATTTAATATAAAATTGAATAAAATTGAATAAAATTCCAAATAATTAGTCTAATATCTCAAAAAAATCCAGAAAATTATGATAAATTCTAAAATGATTAAATTATTTTTCTTAAAATTATAAAATTAATAATAAATATAATACCTCAAAAATCATTTATAGAAAAATCCTTAGGTACCAAAATATCCTTTCAAAAATTTCAAGAAAATTCTCATATCTCTATATCTTATCTTTAAACTTAATTTAAGTCTTCAATCACCAAAAATTTTCTCAAAATCTCCATATAGTAATTATTTTTATGATTCTTTAAATTCATGCCTATAATAACATTAATACTAGGTATTCGAAAATAGGAAGGTTCGGGTTTCAATTCGGATTCCTAAGCTTCGAAAAAAAATTTTGAAAGATACTTTTCAAGGTTATCAGTATCAAGAGGAATTCAATAAAATTTAATATAACTGAAAGCGAAATTACAAACATACCCCCGATTCGGGTTTCAGAAGAAATGTATCTTTCCGGGGTCGTTAATCAATAGCTATATCATGTAAGTCCAAATGACTAAACATGAGGGTTTTATTCCCATTGAATCCTTCTTTTAACATCTAATAGGCCGATATATACATTCTAGGCCCAATACTAGAATCTGATCCATCAAATCAAATATCAAGGTCTAACATTCTACCAACCTTCTAGGAAGTTTCGTTCTCGAAACTTATCTACAATAGTTCATACATCTATTCTCATTCCATATCATATGCATCCATACCATCACACTAAATTAAGTTCTTTTTCTGATACTAACACATGGACAAACATACTGCTAGTTTCTTGTTCCTCAGATAAGATTCTCATTCTTATTCTTCTCTAGAATCCTTTTCTTCCAATACTACTGGTTTATCTCATACTCTCCTATATTTTCAGTAATATATCAAACTCTAAAATGTATGCTTCTAAATATCCCACTCAGCTAATTTGTGAGAACCAAGTATTTTGAATCAGTGAAATGAATGAGGATAGTCATTTTAGAATTGAGATATGGTTCGTATTTAGGAAAAAGGGTGTTGAAAGAGATGAGGAACCCTCCCGTCCAGCTATTTGGGCTTACAGGAACGAACTTGTTATATGTTTCTGAAAAAAAAAACGGATTGAGGGTATTTTCATAATTTCATTTGTACTATAAAATTTTAATTTTATTTCTTCTAACTAAAATACTGGTATTGTTTAGTGATAGATTGAAATTTGAAATCCGATGTAGGATTCGAATTTTTTTTAATTTCAAAGTTTGTTATACATGCAATTATTTAGGTATTAAGTGTGAAAAATTTCGATTAATAAATTTTGAGAAGGTTTTGTGTGGGATTTGATTTAATAAGGACCTAGATATATTCAGAAATGAGTTATGAAAATGTAAGAATTTCCCAGAAATTTTCAAGGATGTATAATGATATTTAAGGATTTTCTTTTATTTTAGGGTATAAAATTAATTATAAATTCTGTATTTCTGAAACAATTAATTTTAATTTATAAGAATGATATTATGATTTTTAAAAATTTATAAGATTTTTTTGGGAATTTTCAGAGTTAATATGGTATTTATAATGAATTTTATACATTTTGATTAATTTAAGTATATATTAATATTATTTAAATTTTTATTATATTTTTTAAAAATAAAAGAAATAAAAAATCGATGGTCAAAAAGTGGAAGGCTCCGTCGTTTTGATCTGTGGGCGGATTATGGTAGGATACCCCAATCTTGTGTACTGAACGACATCGTTTTACGTCGAATCCAAAAGACGTCGTATTTGTTCCTGAGCTTACTCACCAGCCGAGGCCAGCTCCAGCCCTACATGTGTGTGGCACACACACCTGTACCCTCCCTCTCTCCACACGTAGCTGGAAGGAATCCAGCAATGGGGTTACGTGTGAGTGAGCCCTGAACCCAGCCCTAGAACCTCATTTTCAAGCGAGGAAAACTTTGCGGAGGTGAGGACGAGTGTGTTGCGAATGATGTGAAAGAAAAACCGAAAGTTTACCAGCGTCTGGGGTAAGTTTTTTCCAGGAGAACTCAGGCGCCTTATAGTCATGAATTGCTAGTGTTAGAGTTGATTAAATTTTTCAATAATGGTAGAATTCGGGTTATATAGACTAGAACTAAGTATAGATGCATATATTGAAGTGTTTGACTAGATGGATTGATGAAGTAAAAAAAAATATGACGGCTAGGTTTTGCTGGAAAGGGAGGTGACCTAAGGAAGAAGACGACCTCGGATGACAGGGCGTCCCCAACGACATGTTGTCTAGGGACTTGATGAAATGTATGTCGTTTGATTTATAGCTGAACTATGTGTAGTTTATGACAGGCATCAGGTGATGGTTCGTCTGATTTGGAATGAAATGACAAGTAGTTCGAATCAAGATTAAATGACCTATAGTTTAAAAGGCATACGAGAGATGGGTCATATGGTACCTAAGGTATACAGGCTCGGACAAGTTGTGGCAGGCTCTAGGTGAGCCACGTGTCGACATCCTGGAGGTTTGAGAATGTGCTGGCATGTGCCTATCCTGCCACGCCAAGGCTTGGAAGGAATTTTCAGAAAACAAATTGATAGAAAAATTGGAAAATAAGGAAAAATCGAGGAAAAATAGGAAAAATAAAGGAAAAAATTAAGAAAAATATTAAAAATCTAGAGGAATCCAATGGTACCTAGTTTGATTAAATCTGAGGTCATTTGATGGGTTAGTTAAGTCGTGGAAGTTGAATGAAAAATACGAAAAATAAGAAATAAATCAGAAATGTCGTTAGATCAATAATTTACGTATGAGACTGCTATTATGACTTAAAAAAGTGTGAATTTAGGGTAAGTACAGTGTTTGAATGATTTTTAAATAAATTCTTAATTAACAAATGTAGAAGTGAATCGGCAGGTTCAGAACCCTCTGGAATCAAATCCTAAAGAAGAACTTCCATAAACTAGTGAGTGATTGGTGTTTGTGGGCGTGCATAGTTTTATTTACAATTTCGTAAATTAAGCTTTTAAATCCTTTAAAAGTTTGTATCGTTATTGTGTTGCTATACTCTTCGTCATTGTGTTGAGTCGTATGTATTCAAGTAACAATGTGCATGTGGTGTTGCTCACTATAGGGTAACCTATATCACCCTTGAGAGCTCTTAGGGTTTGGTAGCAAGGCGTGAAGATGCTAGATTCATTTTCCAAGGAATAAGGTTGGACGGGGTTTAATTAAAATGAATACACATCGATTAACCATTCTTTGCAAGTTAGGGGTATTGCTTAGGTGAATCTACTATCACCTAATGATCCGACATTGTCAGTGGAATAGACCTTAGACTATTGTTCATAATAATAAGTCTGTCAATTTAGAAATCAAAAGACTAAATATTAACGAGTAGGGTTACCATTGACAGATCCTAGTCTTGTTCAGGACTCAGAAAAACTATGAGTCTCATGCCAACCTAATGTGTGTTTGTGTGGTCACTAAGGATTAAATTTCATAATTGCTGTAATTGTATGCTTGTTTTTTAAGAAAATTGTTGGTGTGAAACATTTTTTGCATCGATTTGATTTTCTTATGGTATTTATTTTCCTTAACATATTTGATATGCTTGCCCAATTGTTTTGAGATATTTAAATCCGATCACTCATCTGGCAAGTTTTCTTGCCAGATCCTTAGATCTGTTGTGTACAGGACCCTTATAGGCGGCTACTTTTGACAACTAAAATCCCATCTAGTAATGCGATTAGTTGTTTAAGATATCTAATGATAATGATATGTGTAGTTAGTACTTTTTCTCTTTTTGAGTCATGTATAATATCTGTCTATGCATAAGGTTTGGATTTAGATTTAGAGTTTCTGTAAAAATGTATGTGTTTCCGTGAATGTAATATATCAATAAATGGGCAAATGCTATCCGAATAGCACTATTGCTCCTCAAAATACCACTGTGATTTATTTTGTTCTTTTACGCTATCAAATTTCTTTTTGGCATTATAGGCTCAGTATATATATATTTTTGGTGACTATAAGTGTATATGCTAGGTCTACGGCAGGGGGACGGTCGCATGTGCAATAAATAAAATTTGGGACATGGTGGTCTAGTGTAGTGCGACGGTCCCTCACATAATTCATCTCCAAATCTCTATGCCAAATATAGCACAACACATCATAACCATATAGGCACAAAAGCACAACATAAATATCAATATGTAATGTATTTAAATAATCAAAAGGCTTAAAATGGCTAGATAAGGGAACACAACTTTTACAGTGTACAAGATTTTTTCTAAACCAATGACGTTATAACTGGAGTTATCAAGGTAATAGAGCCTAACTGGAGGAGAAGATGATGAAGAGCTGGTACCAGATGTTATATCTATAGAAGTTATCTCTGGAGTAGGATCCAGTGTCCAACGAATATTAGGGTTAGAAACATACATAGGCTCAAGTGGTGGAGAAGGTGGTGGCATTGGTTCACGTTCATCCGCTGCTCCTAATATCACTTGACAATTTCTAGAAATATGACCAAATCCTCGACATCGAAAACAATATCTATCCCTCATTGATCATCCCCTACGATCACGAGCATATTCCCATTCTCTTCGAGGCGGATATCTCTCCTCTATGTTCTGCCTTCCTCCATTTTCAGGTTCAAGTTGATCTTGGGGTAATGGTGGGGGTAATGGGCCTTCAAATAATCCCAACGTACTCACCACATCATAAAACATTGCCTATTCACCATCCAGCAAGGCATCTTCTGCATACACATCTGTAACAACCCAAAATAGTGGTGCCCTTCTCCTCGGATTAGGCTGAGGAGGTTCTTCAGGTGGTGGAAACATAGATAGTGGGTACTGCTGTGGCCAGTTGGGCGATTCACCATCTCCAAATGGAAAATCTCTAGATCCGTAGTAGGCCATATTTCCTGGACATCTTAAATCAATATTCAAATTAGCATGTCAAATACATGTTTCTTTTCTGCCAAAATGTCAACAAACAATGTGGAGCAATGAATCTCTATGGCCCAAGGAGGAACAAACACACATAGTCACATATCAGGTATTGTCTGGCAGTGGGACACTTTTAATCCCTCGACACCCTGGCACTGGGATTCGAACCACCATCCACTACCTTTTGCTCCTTCAAGGAGAACACCTCTAACCAATTCAGCTGTAACTGAATTGGTGAGAAGCATCCTCTTTGAAGGAACAAAAGACAGTGGATGGTAGTTCAAATCCCAATGGCAACGTGCTAGGGATTTAATATGTTCCATTAGGCTTTGAGCCGGAGAGATTCGTTGCTCTCCCAGACAATACCTTATATGTAAGTTGGAGATTCATTGCTCCACATTGTTCGTTGTTCCTCCAGGGAGGAAGTTCCTCACATAAAAGTTGCCTTCTCTAGAGAAACAACGAACAACGTGGAGCAACGAATCTCCAACTCACATATCAAGTATTTTCTGGGGCGAGCAACGAATCTCTCTAGCCCAAAGCCCAGTAGGATATATTAAATCCCTGGCACACTGCCACTAGGAATTTGAACCACCACCCAGTGCCTTTGTTTCTTCAAGGAGGACGCCTCTCACCAATTCAGCTGCTTAATTGGTAAGAGGCGTCCTCCTTGAAGGAACAAAAGGCAATGGATGGTGGTTCGAATCCTAGTGGCAGCATGCCGAGGGATTAAAAGTGTCCCACTGCTAGACAATATCTGATATGTGAGTGTGTATGTTTGTTCTTCTAGGGAGCGGGTCCTCACAATAAAGTTTGAAAATTGGTCTAAATTTAAATTAAGAGATTTCTCCCATTTTAGAATTAATTTTAAGTCTTATGGATCATTTTAAACTTAAAATTAAAGCTATACAGGAAATCTTGGCTCTTAAAATTGATCTCAAGTCATAAGATAAATCAATTACGAGTTATTTTAGTCACTTTGCTCATAAAAATAAGATTTCTGCCCAAATTGATTTTTGAATGATGTAGAAATAGAGGCTCAAATAAATCAGGATATAAGAAAATTTTGAGTCTTGAGTTTGGTTATAATAAGCTCAAAACCCATAAGGTAATCGAACTAAAATTTGGAAAAATTAATCTAAACTTCATTTTCATATTCTTTTGAAACACACATGATGTTTAATGGAAAAATCTTATAAGAAAATGAAATCTCTAGTTTTTACTTATATGTTTTTCCTTTGATAACATATGTTTTTCCGTTACAAAATCCAGATTATTATTCAAGTCCAAATCTTTTAAGTTTTACAACATGAAATATCAATTAATTTATAGGTTGAAGCAGCATCTCACCCAAACGGACTCTCCTATGTAAACCATAAAGATAAATTATTTGATTTATTAAAGGATTATGATATTCATGCGAATGATTATCAACCCAAAGGAAGGTAACTATCGTCAGGCAAGAATTTCATAATCACATAAGAACTAAATAATTTATAGGTTGACACAACATCCCTCCAAAATGGGCTCTCCTCTGAAGACCTTTACAGTTAATTATTTATTTTTGAGTATGATATTTTATGTGAGTAGTTATCGGCTCAAAGGAAAGTGCTATTGTCGGGAAAAAATATCATAATCATAAGGGATGATAGGCTGTATTGGCAATTTATTTATCCAAAGGATTAGAAAAATTTTGGGTAATGTCATTATTGTTGCCTAATCATTGGCATAGGAAAGTTATTGTGAGCCAACTCTCTGTTCAAAGACTAGAATTGGTGTCACGCCAATTTTCTTACGATTTTGTTATGGATTATAATTTCAAACTTTTCAAATATTTTAGTGATTTCTTTCACTAATTACTCTTTGTTCTCTGTTTTTTAGTGAATTTGACTATCTTCACTGGTGGCATCCCTGAACTAGATGGGGCAAGCATTAAAGACTAGAAAGAGTATTCTGTGTTTTCTAGCATTTAAGGATATTGATTTGGCACTAAGGGAATCACATCCAAAAGAGCTCACAGATGATAGTACTTTTGAGGAAAACAAGGAAATGAATTAATGGGAAACATCAAATCGACTAAGTTTGTTAATGATTAAGGGCATAATTCGAGAAAATTTTCTCAGATTTATATCAAATGATGTTAATGCATCTGAGTTCTTTGAACGGTTAGAACAAAGCTTTCTTAAAAGCGAAAAGAAGGAGACAGTTGCACTTTTGCTGAAATTATTTTCCATGGAGTATAATAGTTCACAAAGTATAAAGAATTATGTTTCCGAGATAATTCATATAGTCTTATAATTAGGGACACTGAAGTTAGATCTATCTGATGATCTTTTGGTATACTTCATCCTAATGTCCTTAATTCTCAATTCAGAAATTTTGAGAAGAGTTATAACTATCAAAAGGAAAAATGGACAGTTGATCTGCTCATTTCAAATTTGGTCTAGGAGGAGGAAAAATTGACACCTGAAAGAAAGAGAAAAGGAAGTGAGAGACAAATAGGCTCATTGCAAACAAACCAAGGCTCTACATTAGGCAAAAGATGGGAAAGTGTCTGTGAGCTCTCATTTCAAAAGTAAATGTGCTCAATATACCAGGTATCTCCCTTGGCATATAAAGAAAGGTATGCCTCTTACTCCTGTTTGTTAAAGGGTTAATATTTTGTTTCACTACTAAATATACTTTGTGTATATTTTGTAGGCTTACCAATGCCAGTCAAATGTTGATTACTCATCAATATGGGATGTTAGTGCTACTGAATCTCAAGCTATAGAAATTCTAGAAATTTTAGAATTTAAGCTATTATTTACTATTTTCAAGACGGATTATAGCCATTATGTCTATATTGAACGATATAAGAAAATTTTTGTTCATTTGGATTCAGATATTTTGTCTCTCTATTATTTGAAATGATTAATTCACATAAAACATGGAGAAGTCCCTTAAGGAGTCTTAAATGATATTACTTCTATTATTTGAAATGATTACTTCACATAAAACCTTGTATTTTGGTCACGACAAAACAAAATATTAACCATTTAGATTTCTGATGATTATCATAAATATTTGAGTCACTTCTGAAAAATAAGAATTGACATGTTTGTATAATTCATGGAATTAGAAATGCACTTGATATGCTAACATTAGCTATTTTAGATAAGTTTATAACAAACAAGATGAGAAAATAAAAGTAATTAAAAGATTACTTTTATTATACAGAAGTTCTCTCAATGAAAAAATACCTTTAAGATGAAAAATTTCTATCTCCTTAAAAGAATGTTGAGGTTGAAGGGGAGAAAATAATTACACCTATAGAAGAGAAAATATTTTTATTCATAACTTTTCTAAATGGTTAAGAAAACAACAATTTTTCTCATCAAGACATCCCATAAGAATAACCTCAACATATATAGACTCTTTAAGGATATTAGTGCCTTTAAAGAAATCTATCAGAACATGGAGAAGTGCAACTTCAGATTTATTACATTTCATGATGTAATTTTCATTAGGTAATTGAAAATTTAAATTTCTTATAAATTTTTTTTTTTTTGGAAAATTTGTCAAAGTCAAATTGAATGATGGAATTTAGAATCTTATTCTATTTTCTGAAAGATTAAAACCCACAAGTTGTAAAATCAAGAATTCATTGAATAATAAATAAAATTAAAGATTAGTCTCATTTTAAAATAATTTTTAACCATTAAAAGGATATTAAAGAGTTTTTCTCTCAAATATCATTTGACACTATTAATCCAAATTTTGTAAAACTATTTATGTGTTACAACCAAAGGATATTAAAATTAAATCTAAAATAAATGATTTGCACAATAAAGAATTCCATATGAGAGACTAACTGAATATCTCATCAAATCATTTATTTTATCAAAGATAAATTCAAACAATGATCATGAGTTCTGTGGGAGTTTAAATGGATGATATTTTGCTTGCTAATAAGCAATTTAGGTATTTTAGAGGAAATCAAGAAATTTAGGTATTTTAGAGGAAATCAAGAAATTTAGGAAATAAATTCTTGCTGTGACATCTTTTGTATTCAGAATCCAAATCATTATGTGAATTTTTGGGATATTGACAAAAGGGTTTACATTAAAAGATAGTTATACAAGAGAAATATCAATCCATCGTATAAGAAGAAGCAATTAGATCCATTTCCTAAAGTAAAGTTTGGGTTTGAAAATTTTACGGAAAAATTTTCCTCTTTACTTCGGTAAAAGGATTTAAATAAGCTTTCATTTTTTGAATTTACCCAAATTAGAGGGGTGACAATCAAAGCAATTCGTTTAGGGGCTTTGCTTAGCAACTAGAGGAAATTATAAGACATCTATAGAGAATAGAATTTTGTCTTATCCATATGGAAAAGTTATACAAACATATGTTTGTTTCGATATATGATTTCCGATTATAGGGTATTAAATCAGATATTTTTGGCAACACTACATTCATCACAGGATTTAAAGTGGTTCATGAAAATAAAGTGATTATTTTCCTTAAAGCAATTGTCCTGTATTTGAATTATAATAAGAACTTATTAAAGTCAAAGTAAATTGACATACAGTTCCTGATTGTGAAAGAAAGAGTGAACGAGTCAATATAGAACATTTCACAAACTCCTTCATTGCAGATCTACTTAAGGCCTTAACACTGACAATGCTTATTGAGCATATGGCTCATAAGAGCGTTATTGCATTAAGTAATATATAATTATGTGGGAGATTTCAAATTGTATCTAAACTCGATATTTGACTGTTTTGGTAAGTTGTGCACATACAACTAAAGTTCAGTATTTGGGCTCAGTCATTCTCTGAGTTTTGGTACTCTCTCTTTATTCAGTTGTACAGTTTTAATTCAGGAAGATCAGTTGAAAGTAGACATGAATGATCACATGTTCATGCAACTTTCATGCTACACATCCACACTCAATCTAGGTCATTTAGTTTAGTTGATACATGTGATCATTATAGATCTAGCCAAGTATTAGATTTGGCAAACATTGTTTTGTTCCCTATAATAACAAGACTAATGGATAGGACTGGTTAAGATGACATTTATCAAGCTAGTTTATACAAAAATTGTATTTTCACATAACTGTGTAGTGGGATTAAAGATACACTAATATATAGTATATGTGGGAGATTGTTAGAATAATTTGGAATAAATATCAATGCAGTCCACTCATAATGTTCATATAGGCTTGTGGATGAAAGCAAAACATACCAATTACATGAAAATATGTAATCCGATTAAGTGATCAAATAAAATACCAGGCTTAGTCATCTTAAGTGACGATGTAGGTCGCCTTTCGGGTATGTGTAAAAACCGACGAACCTATTGCTAATAAAGATGGGTTTGATTAGTAATTGGCCCACCTAATACTCAACTTAAGGGTTGTAATTCCTAGGCATACCTACATCAGAAAATAGTCACACTAAATACTGACTGCTATTCTTCTATAGGCTCTACCATCTCTCTAGAGAGAAATGTGTACAGAGTGCCTAGAAGATTTACTCCCTCTATCGGTACGCTTCCATGTTTATTTCATTAGATTGAATCGGTTATTAGTTCCTATTAGACGCATAAATCCATCAAGGGTGGCTTACCTTGGTTAATGTTACCGTACTCAATAATGATACTAGTATTCTTGTCTAAACGCAGGTGTTACGTCCTAGCATATGATGTGTGGTATTCTGAATTCCCATAATAAATGACCGGAAGACTTGTATCTTTGCTTAACTAAAGACAAGTTTAACGTATAGCATAGATCAAAGTTTAACGTAAAGCATAGTTCCATTGAAGAGCACACGAAGTTTGACATATGTGGATTCGTACGTTTCATATCATCTTAATAATCAGAAAACATGTTTTTATTACAAATGAAATGGAAGGAATCAGTAGAAAATAACTTTTTCTTTCCTTTTATTGAACAGTTCTCGAGGGGTATCGTTGAATCACCAAGTGTGCTTGATCGAGGAGAGCACTAGGCCAGTTTTGCTGCACAAATACAAATCAGTGACATAATTATAATCCATCCGGGATTTATGGTACTTTTACTTTCCGCAGAATGAATTGGTAATTAACACTAAACAACCCCACTTAAGAAATCAAGCAAAGAGGAATCTATTTTTTGGAAAACTCCTTGTCGAAGCAGACAGCAGTGTCGCATATCGTTACGCATGCGTCCGGGGTATTGCCGCCAAGCACGCAATTATCCTGACAAAGAGGCATGCATGGATCATATTTGGGAGCTGCAATGACCTTTGGGATCTGAACTGCTGCAATAAAAACAAGGCACACAACCAACAATGCGACAACTTTGCTTGCCATTTTTTGTTTTTCTTATTTTTTCCCAAGTTCTCCTTTGGTTTTGCACCTGTGGCGTTTTAGTTTTTTTTTTGAAAAGATCGATAAATATATTAAGAAGTAAGAGTAATACAGAGGGCTGGACAATGGAATCATTGTGCCAGCGCAATGTACATGATGAATACAACAAATATAAATATCCCTGTTACTGAATTACATGATCTATGGATCAAGCTAGCAATCTGCAGGAACTCACAAAACATCCAACTAGCTAACAAGCACCAATTGGCTACAAATCCAGAGAAGAGAACAACACATCAAAACAGTAGCAACTCACAAAGAGGAATCCAACAGAAACTCTTCCAAACAATCTGCCGGAATATGCAGCAGCCCCAGGATCCCCCTAGTTTGCAACAACCAGCAGACATTGATGCATCAGGAAACACATCTGGATAGGTTGCCGAAATTGTGCTTCATGCTGTTATCTGCTGCATTTCGAGCTGTGACAATATCCTGAATATACAACAGTATGATTGAAACCTGCTAGGTATATGACGACCTGAGACTCTAGTCCCAGTTGCTGTCAAAGAAGCGGTAGCTGTTGTTGTACATCATGCCCCGATTCTCCTCCATCCCATAACTATTGCTTTACGCATGCCAAAGAACAAATGAACTACGTTGCTAATGAGGACAATAATGAGACAACATCCCCAACAGCTAAAACATGCAGCGTATCAATATTTATATCAGGAAGATTTGTCTTTGCCCAGTAAAACCCATGCCGCATGCCATTAATATACATATCTGCCACACTTGATACAACTCCTCTGAAAATTCTGTTGTTACGGCTCAGCCAAATGCTCCATGCACAAGAAAAGAGTAGCACATACCAGAGAGCACGCCATCGGACTGGTATGGAGAAGCCTTCCCATTGAACAAATAAATCTGCTGTGGACCTAGGTTGTACCCAACATAATCCCCAATGTTTAAACAGCAACGACCAACATGCCCATGCATGCCTGCAATCCAGCAACATGTGCGTAGCATCCCCTTCCACACAGCCACAAGCGTCACAAAGCTGGTCCGTCGCTGGCAGGATTCCTAAGCGTATTAAGTAGCCTTTGGCAGATAGTTTCTCCATACATGCCAACCACATAAATGCCTGCCATTTGGGTGCACCCTTCCTACGCCAGACATTCGGGATAGGCCGCGCAGGTGACTCCGCTGCTGTCCTTGCGAGAGACTGATAGCAATTTTTTGCCGTAAAAGGCAGCCTTTGTTCACCCCATAACAAGACATCTTCTACCAAAGGATTGGGCCGGAAATCCCCAAGAATGAGCATGAGACACGCTGCAGCCTCCTCTTCCCAAACAAACAGGCGACGTCGCCACAAACAATTCCATTGCCACTCAGGACCCGTCCCTGACCCAAACTGCAAGACTGATCCCTCTTTCTCCATGGAGAGCACGTACAACCTGGGAAAAAGAACTTTCAAAGGGGCTGCGTCACACCAGGGATCAAGCCAAAATCGGATAGAATCCCCTTGCCTAATCTCCAATGGTAGAAGGATGATAGACACCGACCATTGGGCATTGTGTGTCTGCTGATAGTCACTATTCCATTCCATACTGCAGAGGCTTGACGAACATCACTCGAAATGCCATCCATAGACAGAATAGGTCTGTACTTCTGCGCGATAATCTGTCGCCATAGAGAGCACTTTTCGCTGGCTATGCGATAACTCCACTTCATGAGCAATGAGTAGTTCCTCCACTGCAATCAACCCAAACCGGCTCCTCCCTCCTCTGGTCCAGCAGTCACCTTTTCCCACCTTACCTTGCATAGGCAGCGTGTGTCCACCGTTCCTGCCCAGAGAAATCGCTTCATCCACTTTTCCAACAACCGCCTAACTCCCACCGGCAATTTGAAGAAGGTCATATAGTACACCGGCAGACTATTAAGCACAGATTTAATTAGAATCAGACGACCCACTAAAGACAGTAGTGAGCCTTTCCAAGCCGACAGCTTGCCTTTGAATCTAGAAATTACTGGTGCCCACGTGCTATGAAGGCGTGGGTTAGCACCTAATGGTACCCCTAAGTACTGAAGAGGGAATGCTTGCACCCTACAATACAACAGGTGCGCCATTTCTGCTGCAACGTTCTGAGGTACATTAATGCCCACCAACCCGGACTTGAAAAAATTTACCTTTAACCCTGACAGTAACTCATTGCAGCGAAGAATACCTGTGGCGTTTTAGTTAATCTTTCTTTAGGTATTTTTTTTCACCCTTGCTTATAAAAGGAAGCCTGTGATCTGTTTTTATAGGGCCTTGAAGTAGATGTATTAGTGATTGGCCGTTCAGAACGTTAGGATTTGTGGATGTGCGCGCGACATTCTAATCTTGGAATTGAGCTAGTGGTGTTTGACGAAATTTTGCTGAAGAGTAGGCTTGTTTAATGAGGAATTTTGTTTAATATAATATATATATATCTTTTATTTTTATTAGCCTCTCTAAAAGGACAGGATTCTGCTAAAAGATTCTTTGATTTGAGAGCCGCTACAATGTCCCAAGAGTCCGACTCAAGATTCAGTCAACCAATAATAACAATTTCCTAGCTCCATCACAGTTTAACTTTATCCAGCTTGATATTGGCAGAATCCATCAAACCTCTGTTGAGCTAGTGGTGTTTGATGAAATTTCGCTGAAGAGTGGCTTGTTTAATGAGGAATTTTGTTTTATATATATATATATATATATATATATATATATATATATATATATATATTTTATTATTAAAAGAAGCAGGCTTTCCTTATTTATTTTTTTTTTTTTTGAAGAAATCGATATATATATTAAGAATCAAAAGATCAAAGAGCATTGATACAGTTTATGAGTACAATGGATAGACAACAGGGCTCTGAGTTCAATAAAACCAATACAAGAACAATATCCCTAACCAGCAGTACAACATACTGGCCATCCCACCAGCTGAGAGGGAAAGCTTTGCCGAGTATCCCCAGACCTGTAACCTGTGCAATACCTATCTGCCACCCTGCTATCTGCACCTCAAAAACTACAGTTCCAACCCAACCAAAGACACCATGGACAATAACATAGTAGGCTAACCAAAATCACACCAATGGACTGCAATGAGAAAGCGATGATTAAACTACTCATTCCACTACCAAAGCACCCAGCGCACAAGAACAGAACAGAACAGCAAAGTAATTCTGGCACAGAACAGAACAAGACAGTGAAGCATTGTCCCAGCAGAATGAAGAAAATGAAAATGAAAATGGGACCATCAGATAGCAATATTGTAGTACGAGATCTGAGGCCTGCATTCACCGAACTATCTAAGTCGCAAGTAAAGAAACAAAGTCACCTGAGGGAAGTACATCCAAGCTATCAAGACAGACATCCATGAGATTAGTCTTAGCCCAGTAGAACCCGTGCCGCATGCCGTTGTAATACAGATCAGTTGCACTGCTATTTACTCCCCTGAAAATTCAGAACAGCAGGCTTTCCTTATTAACATGGACGTGTAACAAACTCGACATAACTTAGCCATAGTATCAGCATCAGTATTAGCCTCTCTAAAAATCTAGTTGATCATTACACACCTGAAATAACTCATAAGGAATCAACACTGATATAACAAGACTTGGAAAAAAAAATAGATGGTATCCAACGGACCCATCGTTGCTCCCTCCATCCTGGCATGAGATTAGAAGGAGAGACCTGTACCGAAGTAGAGACAAACTCCTCCGCTCTTCATAAAATTGATCCTGATAGTTAAGAGTCATCAACTCGATTTCCCTCGAAAATCCATACGTTTTGCCATTTCCATACCAACCATAAGGTAGTACCAAAAAAAGTCAGCCATGGCTCCAATCCTCTCATATTCATACTAGATAGGTTTGTGCACCAACAGGGCTTGAAGAAACGCTTGGAAAAATTCATGATAATCATTGGAGGAGACCTATTAGTTCCATATGGGCCTTACCTTTGGGTAATCTCTAACAAAAAAATTTGATGACCCGTGCTTGGAGTGTTTATTTGATTCATTATTTATCAATGTTGGGTTTAGCCATGGATCATTTTATTAATTAAACAGGAGTTTTTGATTGTTTTTGTTAGATGTTTTTAGCAAGTTGATGTACAGGTTTTTGGGACTAAATATGTTCTAAAGAGAGCGATTTGTGCGAGGATACGAAGAAAACATGATTAGTGCAAACCAGACCAAAAAACGTATGAGGATAGAAAAATAGACAAGAAGCCGTCGAAGGTCCAACGACCAGTCGTTTAGCATGGAATGACTGGCTGAACTTTGCTAATGTTCAAGTCGAGAGGAGACTGACCGGTCTTTTGGAAAGGTACAACTGGTTGATAGCCAAACCAGAACAAGGAAGGATCGATTGTTGAGTTCCAATGACCAGTCGGACAACTAATAGATGCACCAAATTTTTTTAGTACGACGGTCATTGGCCAATGTACAACTGGTCGAAGCATGAAATTATTTTAGGAACCTATTGTTTGTGTTTTTATTTTATCGAACAATTTACACATTCAAGTTTTATCTTCAGGACATGTGCTCGATCGATCAGTGATCAAGATTACGGTATATTTATTTAGGTTTTAATTAATGACAAAATTTTTTTAATTAATTCTTTCCCCACTTCTTGTGCTATCTTGATTCGTAGATGTAAAATTGGAATTCAATTTAGTTGTGTCTGACAGCAAGTTCTAAAATCTATATATGATCTCCAATAATTAATGACTTATTTATTGGTGGGTTTTAATTGATTCAAATAAACAATTAAGCTGCGACAAAAAATTAGAAGTCTTCTGAAAATTATTGAAACTTGATAGAATAAGTTTATATCTGCCAAATCTAGGGTTCATATTGATTTGGGCAAAACTATTCAGAAACTTAATTATTATAAGAATATAGTTAATTGAAAACCTAAATTAGCTAGCTCTTAATAGTCTAGAAGGATATTAAGGGGTTAGAAGATAATCAATAACAGATTATAAGATATTGGAATTGAGCAATAGCTAGATTAATTCCAAAAACTATTTGACAGAACTAACTTGAACATCTAACTAGATAAATTAGACTTGTTTAATGAGGAATTTTGTTTAATATAATATTACTTTTATATTATCTATTACTTTTATTTTTATTATTAAAAGAGACTTTATTTTTTTTTGGCAATAAAGACTCTGGTGTTTTAACTAAAATCCTGGTTTAAAAATAAATGTCTCATAGATCATAAATCATATGTAATTGTATCTTTTAATCTACATGAAAGAATTATGAATATAAGTTCCTAGTGAGCTCCCTCTCTTTAATTTTGCTAGTTTGTCAGCAGCTCAATTAGCCTCTCTAAAAGGACAGGATTGGATTCCATTCTGCTAAAGGATTCTTTGATTTGAGAGCCTCTACAATCTCGCAAGAGTCTGACTCAAGGTGAATCTTTGCGAACTTAGGGCCAACTGTCAACCAATAATAATAGCCACTAAATCGGCTTCCCAACTGGAGCATTTTCCTTACTCCTAAGAAAAATTTATAATCCATTTACCATTCAAGTCACGTAAGAGTCGCCCTGTTGATGCCATACCTGAGTCCAATTTCCTAGCTCCATCGCAGTTTAACTTTATCCAGCTTGATATTGGCAGAATCCATCGAACCATCTTTGCTTCTTGTTTTGATTTTAACAATATAGGTCGTTGAAGTTGAGAGATTGAGAAGTGGATCTCTGATGCTGATCATCAAATATCTTGTAATGGATAACGGACAATCTTCGTTTGTCCTTCAAATACAAATTGATCCCGCCATTTCCAAAGGTTCCATACCAAAACTCCATACAAAACAGCCCATGAAGAACTATGGTTCCAGCTAACTTTAAAGAGATTTTAAAACCAACCAGTCCTGAAGGTTAGATCTAAAGAACTGTCTAGAGCTTCCATAAGAAAACAATTGAGACTATAATCTTTGGGCAAATCTGCAATCTCATAGAACATGTCTAGTGGTTTTCGATTAATTCCGACAATGTGGATATATATCCGAAGCTACAAATTTTTTTTCCAGGCATAAGCTTTTAGTTGGGATTCTATTACGAGGCACCAACCAAAGAAAAAGTTTGATTCTCTCTGGTCCCTCCCATCCCCAAATAAATTTCCATAGTCGACTTATATTTTGGTGATCATCTTGTTGAAGAAATTTACGAGCTAATTGCATCATGAATTTTCAATCTACGGTTAGGTAAATTAGGTTTTAATTTAAATTAATTCACAATTTATTATTCAATTTGTGAATTGATTGGTTTTTAATAAAATTTCCTATAAGATCGATACTTGTTAATCAGAACTATATCACTTGTTGATAGTAATGTACCTACGATAAAGATAAATTCAATTTTATACAAATAATATTTTCTGAATAGAGGCCATTAGAGACAAATGTCATGACCGAAACTCAGACTACGCGTCATTCAGCTTCGTGTGTGACTCGTCCCTCAAATCTGGTGTCTCAATCAAGGAGAATCGGCACATTAATGGAGAATCAATCAAAGATAATCGGGGAATTCAATGGGAATCCGTTCTTGCCATATAGGAGACCCGATTTGGGGAATCAAGGTAATCAATGTGATCAAAGATTACCATAGATGGGAAATCAGCCATTAGTGCTTGACTTGTATATCTTTGTATAGACACTGTTAGATTGGTTGACTCATAACTTTATGAAGCCTATAAAACATATTTCGAGGAGCACACGTGTTCGAATGTTCACATTTTAAGGAATGCCGAGATCGGGTGGTGAAATTACCAAAATACCCTTGGACCTCGTTTTCCAATAAAATGCACTCCGATATTCTTTTTTCAGAGTCAAAACCTCAAATCGACACCTATGAGTCCCAATGACTCATCCAAAGTGGATAAGGGTCGTGAAAATCCAACCACATTTCGTATGGACCATAAGAGTGCAAAGTGGTCCGAATCCATAACATATTCTATTAAATTCCAATCATCCTTCACAAACAGTTAGAAAATCCATCCAATTCGCATTAAACTCGAGCTATAATTCAAAGCCCACTAATTTCGTTGTCAAAATTTGATTGGGACTTCGGCCCAAATAGCCTAGAGGGCAGGATCGCACACTTGCCTTGGCTAATGTTACCGTACTCAATAATGACACCAATACTCTAGTGTAAACTATCATGCTATGTGGCAAGCAGAATTTCCATAATAAATGATAGGATGGCTCCTCTTTGCTTAACCAAAGACAAGTTTAACGTAAATGAATAACATAGTTCAAGTTGTTATATTTGACCTTTAAACATACTTTAGCTTCAATATATTGGGCCCTTACTTAGCTATCTAAAGCCCAAAACTAGAAATTAATCACCAAGGCATCTTTCCTATAAACAAACTGTCAGGCCCCGGATCCCAACAATTTAGCGTGACAATCGCCACAGATCCTCTGTAGACATTGTGACAATATACAACAATGCATACAATGAATCCACAAGGCTAGTGGCATAATAACAAAACAGAGGAGAATATTAAAATTTGTATTTAAAACAAAGCACAATGAATATAAAAGAAGTATCGATGTCCCCGGGTGACATTGGACAACCCCAGGAAAATATATATCAAGGATGAGCATATTACAACAATTACATGCTTGAATTCGATATTGATAACATATCAATAAATCATTACAAACAAATGACTCAGGGAAAAACAACTAGGAATTTAGCCCTCATACGATACCTCAGATCCTCGCAATCCACCTAAGTCTTCATGTCCTTCCTAGGAGTGAGCTTTGTTCATCAACCTTGCAATCATGCCAAGAACCTAACAGAAATCTACCAGGTGAGCGGATGGGAAAACCATATTCAAAGAACACATGCAATCATACACTTATTAAGCACACATAGTGGCATACGATGAGACTTGATGAATCATAAAATAATGCAGCACAATCGCAGTTAGATGGAACATACGCATAGCATCCAAAACAATAGGACCATGACTGGGCTGGTAAAAACTCTTAGTCTGTTGAGGGCCTAGTGTTGGGACTGAGATACATCAGTGGTAATTCCTTGACTTACCTTTTTCTTAATTACCCATTCCACTAATGCTATCGGAGCGTTAGGTGATGGCAACTCCACCTTCAAGTACATGTCTTGTGTTTATCAGCTTGTTTGTATCGTCCTTGTCCCCCTTGTAGCCTTGAATTGATTGGTGTCTCCACGTCTCGCTACTATACTCGGAGAGCTCTCAAAAATCGCATGGGTTACCCATGCTATGCTTATGCATTCACATCTAGTATATCCAATTCATTCAATGCATTGTATGCCGAACAATTTTCATGGTATCGTAGTGCATCATTCAAATCATTCAAATAATTTCCGCAATAGAAACGATAAACAAAATCCGTCCACTCATAGTTTTCCCGATATTCGAAAAGCCCACACTTGATCCTCAATTGTCAGACTGATTTGCGTCGATAGGTATCCACCTATAAATAAAATCATAGTTGATTCTTCAATATTGTAAACTAGATTACATAATCACACATAATATTACGCTTCAATAACTTTAATTAGAAACGTTTCTACCCGATACCTAATTCGGAATTGATTCGGATATTTTTCCTATTCTTCCTTATTTTTCTGAATATTTTTCTAATTAGTTAACCTATCAAATCAATTCCAATTTAATCAATTCTGGCACCATTAGACTCCTTATAATGTCTAGTATTTCCTGTAATTTTTGGGGACCTTTTTTCTTATTTTTCTTTTATTTTTCTCTATTTTTTTTATTTCTTCTAATTTTTTTTTTCAGAATTTATTTATTTTTATCCAATCAAAACATGACACTTGGTAGCTCCAAGCACTGCTAGGATGACTCTTGAACCACCAGATTTTTTTCACGCAATATGGTCCCCACATGGCACGCATCCCTCGAGCCTAAAGCTTGGGACCCTGCCTGGCCTCATATCCAGGCAACATGTCACCTGAAGGATAGGTCGTCTTCTTCCCCAACATGCCAAGGTTGAAGGTTTTTCCTCAAAATCTTAATTCTTCAATCGCACAACAATACTCAAAATAATCCCCACTACACTCAAGCACACATCAATTCGAGTATAACCCTATAAAAATCATCTAATTTCATACTTTAAATCTTGCACACGGAGAGGATGAAGATCCAGAAATTTTATGGTTAATTTCTCACCTAAAACCGGTGATTCAAGACCAAGAATAACACAAAAGAGGTCGAGCTGGGTTCACAGGAGAAGGCCGAAGCTCAAGGAGACATTTTCGGCTTCAAAAGGGAATAAGGGAAAGAAATAGCCAAAACGGGATTCTTAACCTATTGGCTGACCGGAAACGAGGGAAACCGGGAGGGACTTCAAGCGGCAATAGGTAAACGGGGGAAACGACGTCGTGTTGAAGTACGAAACGACGTTGTACAAGCAGCCCAATCCAAACAACAACCTTAGATTAAAAAGACACCTTTTGGTGAATTTTGATAGCCGTGGTCAAAACGACATTGACTTATGTCGTTTTGACCCAGAATAAAATATTAATAAATAAAATATTAATAATATAAATATTAATATAGTTAATAATATTTATATTTATTTATTTATACATAAAATATTCTAAAATTCATAAAAATTACCCTAGTACTCTGAAAAATACATAAAAAATTTCTATAAATTCCTATCCATCTATACCATAAAATTATTTTTCTCAAATATATATTATTTACTAAAAGTCAAATACCATTGTTTTCTTCTTGGAAAAATCACTAAAATTTTAAATTTACCTCCGAAAATTTTTGTAAAATTTGTACACCTTCTAATACCCTCAATAGACCAATTTATGGTCTGAAGACTCCAAAATCATCAATATCCCTTTGATAATGATTTTTGAATCATTTGTCATTAATTAAAATGAAATTTTCAATACTAATTTAAAACTCCCAGATTTATACGGACCATGCCATAAGTTCGTAAACACTTCCATATGATGGGCTAAGGTCCATTAATATCGATAATCTTTCCTTGGGCTTCTCGGCCTAAATAGGTTAAAAATTTCTGATATTTACACAAGCACCAGTTATTTATAGGCATAAAAATAAAGAAGGTATTCTTACCATATCCTTCCACTTCCACATTAATAACACCATTGATCCTGCCCTGGGTTAACGACATTGATCCTCCCTCCCCATATAATTACAGAACAAAATGGAGACAACCAGATTCATCACTGCCCCTCATTTGTTTGCGATTCTTGTTGCAAATTCTCAATCACTTTAGGCGCAACGATGGTTAATGTTACCAGATATTCTTACCTCCTGGCTCTTCACCCTGCCTTGGGAGAGGGGGGCTTACCCTGGTTAATGTTACCATATTTCATAATGACACTAGTAGTCTTGTATAAACTAGCATGAAAGGTGGTATTGTAAAAAAAATTTCATAATAAATGATAGGGAGACTCCTTATGTTTACTTAACTAAAAACTTCAACTGCTTGGATATTTTAGCTTTAAATTAAGTATTGACCCCATGCTTAGGCCACACTCCAACCTTATTCCTCATGGTTTGGCAGCTTCACACCACGTTACCAAAGCCGAAGAGCTCGTAAGAGTTGCATAGATTATCCAATGCAGACACATTTCTGATCTATTTTTATTTTTTCTATATTTTCCATCATTTCTTTATTTTTTTTTGAGCCATAAAAAAAATTCAGATTTTTACAAACTTGATACCATTGAAATCTTCACAATTTCTAATATTTGTTTTTATTTTTTCATTTTTCCCCCATTTATTTCTATTTTTCCTGTAATTTCTATTAACTTTTGACTTTTCTGTCTAATTTCTGTAATGTTGTCTATTTTTCTTGCAGTCCGACACGTAGCAACACGAGCGCACATCAACATTATACCCAAACCTGTGGGATTTTGATGCATGTCTCACTTTGAGCTTCCCACGTGTCATGCCCCAAACCCCAAAATTTTTGCTCGATAGTTTGCCGTAAACCCATTATATATACTGCTTAATATCGAGCAACACATATAAAGGGACGACAAGGCTAGATTGCAATCAATAGTGGAAGAAAGGATTAAATAAGGAGGTAGCGGCAATATAATATACAATAGTGTTGTTCGAGTGGAACTTACCTTTTTTACTAGTTGATTATACATCACTGACCTTTGTATATTAGTTCAAACCCAACACAACCATGCAAACCATATGCACAGGCATATGATACTAGGAACTAAAAGGAAGAACATGCGCAATACACACTAGCAACAAAAAACTTGATATTTTATATAACTAACCGTAGATCAGTTGGGAACTTGTTTGACGATCAAGCCTTCTTAGATAGTCTCGCAGAGACCAAATCTAGAGATCTGGCAAAAACTTGCCAAGTGAGTGGTCGGGGAATACAATCAGAATGAATAAACACCATTCATTCAAAGCTCAATAAACCAACAAACACAAGCAAGTCAATCAACCAACTATGAAATTCTTTCTTAGGTGAGCACACAGAGTTTTTTTGGGCTGACATACTCTCATAGTCTTTCTAGACCTTGGATAAGACTAAGATTTTTCAGTGGTAACCTAATGTAGTTTTTCCTCAATCTTGTGTTCTCTTGTTAAGCAATCATACAGTCTATTAAACACTTTCCTAAACCCAATTCCACTGACAATGTCAGGTCGCTAGGTGATGGTAGCTCCACCTAATCGATTCCCCAAACCTACAAGCAACAATTATTATATGCGCATTTATCAATAAACCCCATCCAACCTTATTCCTCACAGTCTGGCATCTTCACACCTCACTACCAGACCCAGAGAGCTCTCAAGGGTTGCATAGGTTGTCCTATGCAAACTCATGCTGTTATTGCATCATTATTCAATGAAATTGTAATACAAAATAGCAATCATATTATCATAAAATCACTTTAATATATAGGCATATAATGAAATCATTGATTATTTATGACTTGTCTAGATATGCAAGCTCGTGCAATTCTGATTATCTTCTTTAATTTAAATCCACCATAAGAATGTCATGCATATGCACACAACCAACTACTCATAGTTTATCGCCTTGACTCTTCTTCGAGATCCGATCCTGGAGAAGATTGGCTTCAACGATTTAACTCAATACCTATCAATCGAAAGAATTATCTTTTATTACTCTCCTGTCAAATCATAATTTCTTAAATATACATTTCTAATCCCTTAATCATGTCAATGTTATTCAATTATCGATTCGACACAATTTCTGGTCCTTTTGTTATTTTTTCTATATTTCTACCAACTTCCTCAATTTATTTGACCTATCTAACCATCTCAGATTTCAATAAACTTGGTTCTATTAAAATTAACACAATTTCTAGTATTTTTTTAAAAACATTCCGTATTTTTTTAAATTTATTTCTAATTTTCCTTCTTTTCCGGTCTTTTTGCCTAATTTCTATAAATTTCCAGTCATTTTTCCATGGGCTGGCATGTGGTAGCACGAGCTCACGCCAACACAAGTGCACGCCAGCATAACACCCAAACCTCCGGGATGTTGACACGTGGTTCACTTTGGGCTTGCCATGGCTCCTCCGACCCTATTATCCTATGATCTGAACGACCTGTCATTTATTCATTTATCAAACTACTTATTATACACTAAGCTCTTAAATGACCTGTCATATAATTTATATTCGAATAACATGTCATTCGTTATTATTCTTTGTACTATATGTATTTCACATTCAAATTAAATGATGTGTCACCCATTTTAAGTCCAAACGCCTATCTCTTATATAACCTAGACTACGAGTCTCCACTCCTCGAACCTAGATAATCGGTAGGTTGGGATGCCCACAGACAACCCGTCATCCGCGATCATCCCTATCCTCCAGCTGTGGGGTTTTTTGCAAACCCTAGCTAGAAAAATTTTGTCCAACCTACTCGATTAAACTTCCAACGTTAGCAATAGACACTTCAAAACATAGTCCTAGTCTAACTGAATAAAACCCAGCCATCATAATCTATTTTTATCAGATCTAAAACCATCAAATTGAAGGTTTAGGGTGCCCGAGTTTCCGGGCCATAAGCTTATCCAATTTGCTGGCAAACTCACTCGATTTTCCTCACAATTGCTCGCAGACACTTTCCTTCCTCTCTCGCTGGTAGCAAATGACAATCTTCAACCCTATAGCAGGCTATACCCAGACGTGTCCCTTCAGTGTACTTGTTTTGACCATGCATGGGTTGAAGGGGAAGACAAGTGTGGGGGTAAGGCATGTGTAGTGTGGAGAGTGTTTCATCTGATAACTATTCTCCTATAGTTAATATGACAATGTTTCAAGTCTGGAGAAAATGGTGCCATAAGGGGAAAAGAAACTAAGGTTTCTATCCCTAGGGCAGTTGGATCAAAACGTCAGAGGAGTTTGTCATTTTGACTAGGCTTGGTCAAAATGACGGAGTCTTCCGCATTTTGACCACACTTCTTTATCCTTCCTCCTTTTTTTATATAATATAATAATATAATAATATAATATAAATTTAAAATTTCAGAAATCAATTAAAATTATTAATAAATAACATACAACCTAAAAAAAATATCCAGAAAATTCTAATAAATTCCTCAAAAATAATAGAATATTTTACAATAATTTATTTTTTTATAATTATAAATTAATAATAAATATAGTACTTTAAAAATCATAATTAGAAAATCCTTAAATATCTGTATATTCTTTTGAAAAATCCGAGGAAATTTTTATATCTTCATATCTCATCTTGAATCTTAATTTGAGTCTCTAATACCCAAAATCCACTTAGATTCTCCACATAATAATTATTTTTCAATTTATAACTACAATAACATTAATACGCAACTTCAAAAATAAAAAGATTCGTGTTCTATTTCAAATTTCTGGGTTTCAAAACAAATTTCAACGAACATTGTTGATGGTTATTTATTTAAAAGATATAATAAAGGTTTTATAAAAGTGAGAGTGAAATTACAAAAATACCCTCAGTTTGTGCATCAGAAAAAGAACGTGCCCCGTTTTCCTACTTTATTTAACAGTTGACTTATCCTGTAAGCCCATAGGGCTTAACAGAAGGGTATTCACTTTGAATCCTTCTCTTTCTAACTACTGAGCCGTTTTCCAGGCCTTGGTCCAAACACCAAAATCCAACCCATCGATTTTAAAGATCAGGGTCTCCCACCACGACTCGTCTGATGTTACTTACCCATCCTTCAAATGACCTGTCAGTTAGGTATATTTCAAACTACATGTCATTCATTTCCTACTTAAATGACCTGCCATTCAATTCAATCTTAGATGACATGTCATTCATTATTATTCTTAAACTAAATATATATTTAGGCGATATGCCACATGGTGCTTATGTTAAACAACTTGTCTCCTAAATCTTATTAAAAAACTCATAGCTTATCTCCATTCTTAAACGACCTGTCGTAAGGACACCCTCGATGACCTTCCTCAGCTTAAAGCCCCTGATCAGAGACCTACTCGATTTTTTCCCCTTTTTACACAGATCTACTTGATTATGCATCCAACAACTCCAATAAACATATCAAAACACAAGTCTAAGCTACCTGGTTGGGACTTATACAACAAAATCAAGTTTTACTCAGTTAAAATGTCATGCCCTGGACTTTAAATTTATTTATATATTTATTTTTTTGTGAGACCTGACTAGGCCCACTATATACACTATCTAGTTACACCGCAATGTATACAATGAACCTACAAGGCTAGAATAAAAATCGACAGTGGAGGTATACTAAGGATTATATTCTATAAACAAACAGCGGAAGACAAGGAAAAGACGATGTCATTTGGGTAGACATCGTGGAATAACTATTACTACTTGGTCCTAGTAACATTCGTATGATTTACGATCAATTATGTTTACCCACAGTTCACTAGTTACCCAAAATTGAAACTCATGAGATGATTTAGGGATATACTCCCGTATAACTTTCTCTTGCCAGACTTGTTCCGGCCACCTGTGGAAAAATTCGGAGAACAAGTGTGGCTCAGGGTACGTGGAAGGCGGAGGCAGCTCCTGCAGGTGACTTATACCGTAGGTAAAATGACCCCGCTTAACTCAAGAAAGACATGACATCGTTTTTAAAGCAAAACAACGTAGGGCTCCTCTTCTTTGAAAGCTCGGCCAAAATGACAGAACCTCCTGCATTTTGACTAGTTCTAATTTTTTTATTTTCTATTTAATTTAATATTAATATAAAAATAGTATTTATTATATATTTAAAATTGAATAAAATTAAATAAAATTCCAAATAATTAGTCTAATATCTCAAAAAAATCCAGAAAATTATGATAAATTCTAAAATTATTAAATTATTTTTCTTAAAATTATAAAATTAATAATAAATATAATACCTCAAAAATCATTTATAGAAAAATCCTTAGGTACCAAAATATCCTTTCAAAAATTTCAAGAAAATTCTCATATCTCAATATCTTATCTTTAAACTTAATTTAAGTCTTCAATCACCAAAAATTTTCTCAAAATCTCCATATAGTAATTATTTTAATGATTTTTTAAATTCATGCCTATAATAACATTAATACTAGGTATTCAAAAATAGGAAGGTTCGGGTTTCAATTCGGATTCCTAAGTTTCGAAAAATAAATTTGAAAGATATTTTTCAAGGTTATTAGTATCAAGAGGAATTCAATAAAATTTAATATAACTGAAAGCGAAATTACAAATATACCCCCGATTCGGGTTTCAGAAGGAATGTATCTTTCCGGGAACGTTAATCAATAGCTATATCATGTAAGTCCAAATGACTAAACATGAGGGTTTTATTCCCATTGAATCCTTCTTTTAACATCTAATAGGCCGATATATACATTCTAGGCCCAATACTAGAATCTGATCCATCAAATCAAATATCAAGGTCTAACATTCTACCAACCTTATAGGAAGTTTCGTTCTCGAAACTTATCTACAATAGTTCATACATCTATTCTCATTCCATATCATATACATCCATACCATCACACTAACTTAAGTTATTTTTCTAATACTAACACATGGACACACATACTGCTAGTTTCTTGTTCCTCAGTGTTTCTTATTCACATCTATTGAATAATTTCGATATCTCATTCTTATTCTTCTCTAGACTCCCTTTCTTCCAATACTACTGGTTTATCTCATACTCTCCTATATTTTCAGTAATATATCAAAGTCTAAAATGTATGCTTCTAAATATCCCACTCAGCTAATTTGTGAGAACCAAGTATTTTGAATCAGTGAAATGAATGAGGATAGTCATTTTAGAATTGAGATATGGTTCGTATTTAGGAAAAAGGGTGTTGAAAGAGATGATGAACCCTCCTGTCTAGCTATTTGGGCTTACAGGAACAAACTTGTTATATGTTTCTGAAAAAAAACGGATTGAGGGTATTTTTGTAATTTCACCATTGTCCTATAAAATTTTTAATTTTATTTCTTATAACAATCAAATACTGGTATTGTTTAGAGATAGATTGAAATTTGAAATCCGACATAGGATTCAAATCTTTCTTAATTTCAAAGTTTGCTATACATGCAATTATTTAGGTACTAAGTGTGAAAAATTTTGATGAATAAATTTTGTGAAGGTTTTGTGTGGGATTTGATTTAATAAGGACCTAGATATATTCAGAAATGAGTTATGAAACTGTACGAATTTCCCGGAAATTTTCAAGGATGTATAATGATATTTAAGGATTTTCTTTTATTTTAGGGTATAAAATTAATTATAAATTCTATATTTCTGTAAAAATTATTTTTAATTTATAAGATTGATATTATGATTTTTAAGAATTTATAAGAATTTTCTGGGAATTTTCAGAGTTAATATGGTATTTATAATGAATTTTATAAATTTTGATAAATTTAAGTATATATTAATATTATTTAAATTTTTATTATATTTTAGAAAAAATAAATAAATAAAAAACCGATGGTCAAAAAGTGGAAGGCTCCGTCGTTTTGATGTGTGGGCGGATTATGGTAGGATACCCTAATCTTGTGTACTGAATGACATCATTTTACGTCGAATCCAAAAGACGTCGTATTTGTTCCTGAGCTTAGTCACCAGCCGAGGCCATCTCCAGCCCTACATGTGTGTGGAAAACACATCTGTACCCTCCCTCTCCCCACACGTAGCTGGAAGGAATCCAGCAATGGGGTTACGTGTGAGTGAGCCCTGAACCCAGCCCTAGAACCTCATTTTCAAGCGAGGAAAACTTTGTGGAGGTGAGGACGAGTGTGTTGCGAATGATGTGAAAGAAAAACCGAAAGTTTACCAGCATCTAGGGTAAGTTTTTTCTAGGAGAACTCAGACGCCTTATAGTCGTGAATTGCTAGTGTTAGAGTTGATTAAATTTCTCAATAATGGTAGAATTCAGCTTATATAGACTAGAACTAAGTATAGATGCATATATTGAAGTGTTTGACTAGATGGATTGATGAAGAAAAAAATATATGACGGCTAGGTTTTGCTGGAAAGGGAGGTGACCTAAGGAAGAAGACGACCTCGGATGACAGGGCGTCCCCAACGACAAGTTGTCTAGGGACTTGATGAAATATATGTCGTTTGATTTATAGCTGAACTATGTGTAGTTTATGACAGGCATCAGGTGATGGTTCGTCTGATTTGGAATGAAATGACAAGTAATTCGAATCAAGATTAAATGACCTGTAGTTTAAATGGCATACGAGAGATGGGTCATCTGGTACCTAAGGTATACAGGCTCGGACAAGTTGTGGCAAGCTCTAGGTGACCCACATGTCGACATCCTGGAGGTTTGAGAATGTGCTGGCATGTGCCTATCCTGCCATGCCTAGGTTTGGAAAGAATTTTCAGAAAAAAAAATTAATAGAAAAATTGGAAAATAAGGAAAAATCGAGGAAAAGTAGGAAAAATAAAGGAAAAAATTAAGAAAAATATTAAAAAATTAGAGGAATCCAATGGTACCTAGTTTGATTAAATCTGAGGTCATTTGATGGGTTAGTTAAGTTGTGGAAATTGAATGGAAAATAGGAAAAATAAGAAAAAAAATCGGAAATGTCGTTAGATCAATGATTTAAGTATGAGACTGATATTATGACTTAGAAAAGTGTGAATTTAGGGTAAGTACAGTGTTTGAATGATTTTTAAATAAATTCTTAATTGACAAATGTAGAAGTGAATCGGCAAGTTCAGAACCCTCTGGAATCAGATCCTAAAGAAGAACTTCCATAAACTAGTGAGTGATTGGTGTTTGTGGGCGTGCATAGTTTTATTTACAATTTCATAAATTAAGCTTTTAAATCCTTTAAAATTTTGTATCGTTATTGTGTTGCTATACTGTTCGTCATTGTGTTGAGTCGTATGTATTCAAGTAACAGTGTGCATGTGGTGTTGGTCAATATAGGGTAACCTATATCACCCTTGAGAGATCTTAGGGTTTGGTAGCAAGGCGTGAAGATGCTAGATTCATTTTCCAAGGAATAAGGTTGGACGGGGTTTAATTAAAATGAATACACATCGATTAACCATTCTTTGCAAGTTAGGGGTATTGCTTAGGTGAATCTACTATCACCAAATGATCTGGCATTATCAGTGGAATAGGCCTTTGACTATTGTTCATAATAATAAGTTTATCAATTTAGAAGCTAAAAGACTAAATATTAACGAGTAGGGTGACCATGAGTCTCATGCCAACCTAATGTGTGTTTGTGTGGTCACTAAGGATTAAATTTCATAACTGGTGTAATTGTATGTTTGTTTTTTAAGAATCGGAAATGTCGTTAGATCAATGATTTACGTATGAGACTGCTATTATAACTTAGAAAAGTGTGAATTTTGGGTAAGTACAGTGTTTGAATGATTTTTAAATAAATTCTTAATTAACAAATGTAGAAGTGAACCGGCAGGTTCAGAACCCTCTGGAATCAGATCCTAAAAAAGAACTTCCATAAACTAGTGAGTGATTGGTGTTTGTGGGCGTGCATAGTTTTATTTACAATTTCGTAAATTAAGCTTTTAAATCCTTTAAAAGTTTGTATCGTTATTGTGTTGCTATACTGTTCGTCATTGTGATGAGTCGTATGTATTCAAGTAACAGTGTGCATGTGGTGTTGGTCAATATAGGGTAACCTATTTCACCCTTTAGAGCTCTTAGGGTTTGGTAGCAAGGCGTGAAGATGCTAGATTCATTTTCCAAGGAATAAGGTTGGACGGGGTTTAATTAAAATGAATACACATCGATTAACCATTCTTTGCAAGTTAGGGGTATTGCTTAGGTGAATCTACTATCACCTAATGATCCGGCATTGTCAGTGGAATAGGCCTTAGACTATTGTTCATAATAATAAGTCTGTCGATTTAGAAGTCAAAAGACTAAATATTAACGAGTAAGGTTACCATTGACAGATATTAGTCTTGTTCAGGACTCAGAAAAACTATGAGTCTCATGCCAACCTAATGTGTGTTTGTGTGGTCACTAAGGATTAAATTTCATAATTGGTGTAATTGTATGCTTGTTTTTTAAGAAAATTGTTGGTGTGAAGCCTATTTTGCATCGATTTGATTTTCTTATGGTATTCGTTTTCCTTAACATATTTGATATGCTTGCCCAATTGTTTTGAGATATTTAAATCTGATCACTCATCTGGCAAGTTTTCCTGCCAGATCCTTAGATCTGTTGTGTACAGGACCCTTATAAGCGGCTAGTTTCGACAACTAAAATCCCATCTGGTAATGCTGTTAGTTGTTTAAGATATCTAATAATAATGATATGTGTAGTTAGTACTTTTTCTCTTTTTAAGTCATGTATAATATCTGCCTATGCATAAGGTATGGTTGTTAGGTTTAGAGTTTCTGTAAAAGTATATGTGTTTCCGTGAATGTAATATATCAATAAATGGGCAAATGCTATCCGAATAGCACTATTGCTCCTGAAAATACCACTGCGATTTATTTTGTTCTTTTCCGCTATCAAATTTCTTTTTAGCATTGTAGGCTCAGTACATATATTTTCGGTGACTAGAAGTGTATATGCTAGGTCTACGGCAGGGGGACAGTCGCATGTGCAATAAATAAAATTTGGGACATGGTGGTCTAGTGTAGTGCGACGGTCCCTCACATAATTCATCTCCAAATCTCTATACCAAATATAGCACAACACATCATAACCATATAGGCACAAATTCACAACATAAATATCAATATGTAATGTATTTAAATAATCAGAAGGCTTAAAATGGCTAAATAAGGGAACACAACTCTTCCAGTGTACGAGATTTTTTCTAAACCAATGACGTTATAATCGGAGTTATCAAGGTAATAGAGCCTTGCTGGAGGAGAAGATGATGAAGAGCTGGTACCAGATGTTATATCTATAGAAGTTATCTCTGGAGTAGGATCCAGTGTCCAACGAATATTAGGGTTAGAAACATACATAGGCTCAAGTGGTGGAGAAGGTGGTGGCATTGGTTCACGTTCATCCGCTGCTCCTAATATCACTTGACAATTTCTAGAAATATGACCAAATCCTCGACATCGAAAACAATATCTATCCCTCATTGATCATCCCCTACGATCACGAGCATATTCCCATTCTCTTCAAAGCGGATATCTCTCCTCCATGTTCTGCCTTCCTCCATTTTCAGGTTCAAGTTGATCTTGGGGTAATGGTGGGGGTAATAGGCCTTCAAATAATCCCAACGTACTCACCACATCATAAAACATTGCCTATTCACCAGCCAGCAAGGCATCTTCTGCATACACATCCGTAACAACCCGAAATAGTGGTGCCTTTCTCCCCGGATTAGGCTGAGGAGGTTCTTCAGGTGGTGGAAACATAGATAGTGGGTACTGCGGTGGCCAGTGGGGTGATTCACCATCTCCAAATGGAAAATCTCTAGATTCGTAGTAGGCCATATTTCCTGGACATCTTAAATCAATATTCACAATCATGTTAGCATGTCAAATACATGTTTCTTTTCTGCCAAAATGCCAACAAATAATGCATGCCCTTAACATTTTCCTTCACCTTCTCATGCTCTCTAATTACCCTAGCTTGTTAATGGTTGGAATACTTCATCTGACTTATTTACTCATTTATTTTACTATAATTCAAAGGTTGCCTACCTCACCCACACTGAACTAACCTAACTCCATTTATCAATGAATTCAAGAAAGAGTGTTGGGGCGTCACATGAAAAGAAGCAAAATTTAACAATAACAAACTATGCAGCAATATGTTCACAAAACCAAAAGTTTCTAGACAGTTCCTGGCATCAATTAGAAGAAGGTAATACCCAACCTAGAGAAATTTTTTCCTAGGAACTGATCTATATAAACAAAAGAATATACCCTGCTACTACTAAGATTATCATCCACACGGTTAATAATCAAGGAAGTGGAACAATATTAAAGGATGATCAAGAAATTGGTCATAGCAAATAATGCTCTACTACCACGAGAAGTTTCCACATCCCAAACTCGAAAATTTCGCACGACAATCGCCATAGGCCCACTATATACACTATTTCACAATAAGCAATTCATATAATGAGTCTACAAAGCTAGAAACAATAATGGATAATGGAAAGAAGAACAATCAAAGTACAACGGAATGTAATGTACAATGGTGTCGTTCGGGTGGCACTTTCCCTAAGATTAGACAGTAATCATGTTTTACATTGTTTTTACATTATTGTAATCTCTACCCATGCCCACATTCATGATATGTATAGTGGAAAAAGTAAAAGAAATTAGATAAACACACTAATAACTTCAAGATGTATACATACATACATATATATATATATATATATATATATATATATATATATATATATATAACTGACCAGAAGATGAAGTCTGGACAATCTGCTCACCAAAGCCTTCTTAACTCGTCCGAAAGCGACCAGATTTGCGATTATGAACATACCATTCCTATAGTACTTGGAAATTTACACAATGCAATAAAATGGATAACTGATGTCAAACACATGCAAAAGCTAATATCTTATTATAGAATTCCATTTTAGTCGAGCATTCTAAACATGACTGGGCTAACATTTGTTCACTGTCTTTTCAGGTCCTGGATAAGACTAGGATCTATCAGTGGTATCCTAAGTGATTTCTTTTAGCTTTTCCTTATATTCATCATGTCCATACCCACTAACACACCTCTACAACCCAATTCCACTGACAATGCCAGGATGTTAGGTAATGGTAGCTTCACCTAAACAGTTTCCCAAACCTACAAGAATGGTCATTAAGTGCATTTTAAAATGATAAACCCTGTTCAACCTTATTCCTTATGATCTGGCATCTTCACGCCACGCTACCAAACCCAAAAAGCTCTAAAAGGTTTCATAGGTGATCCTATGCAGACACATGCTGCTATCATTTCCTTCCTATTTCATTTCTTTCCTATTTGGTTTCTTTCCTATTATAAAAGTTTCCAGAAGATTTTTTCCAGATTTTATTCAGAATTATCTCCTTAGCATTATCCTCAATTACGTAGGCTTAAAATAGGAAAAATTAATCCAATAAGATCCTATAAATACAGATACTGGCCTACCCTATTTCTTACATCTAAATCTCTTTTATTTTTTTCAAGAAATACATTCTTTCTCTTCCCCTTGCTGCTAAAATTTACCTTCTTCCTTACCCTAGCTAAAATTGATCACTCTTCATCGGATTTCTGCGTGTGATAGCTTGTTGGAATCCTCTCTTCATGCTGCCTTCTATTATATTAAATTCACAAAAAAGAGGTTACTTCTTCTCTTTTATTATTCATACCAAGCTTTCCTAGCCCTATAGGTGTGCCGATTTTTCAATTCCCTTTGTTGATGGTTTTGAATCTTGTTCCTCTTTTTCGTATGAGTGTTTGGCACCTATCCTTGTTATAATATAATGAAATCAGCCATTGTATCCTTCTGTATGAAAAAATCGGCAACCCTAACTTTGTTCCCTATGTATGCTTAAAATTATACATTGAATTGGGATGAGTAATCAGGTTGTCTTTTGTTGAGTTCTTGGCCATCACATCACGCATTCAAGGGGAGGTTGCACCTGCATCTAATTGCTGGTATTTGGTAGGTTTGGTGAGTAAAATCGGTAAGGCATTAGGATATTCTTTGGTTTCTGAATTTGTATGCTTAGTATTGTGTTGTCTTTGCCTTATGATTGTTTAGGTGATTATGATCCTATTGATAAAGGAAAAGGACTAGCTACTTATTCAAATACAAGAGAGGTAGGATCAATACCTCATCAGTTTCGTTAGATATCATATTGCTTGTTTTCTAGTTTCGGCTTGTGTACTATGAATGTACATGCTTGCGGTTTAGTATGCAAGCTTGTGGTTTGATTTCGAGATTCCTTAGGTAATTGCGGATCCATGTATTAAGGATAAAATGCCTGTTTCGGCTGCCCCATGCTATATTGACTTGCTGATTGTGTTATGATTGATTGAGGATACCTTGCTATGTCTCTATATGCTTGTACTTGCTCGTGTGCTTGTATTATGCTTGTATGTGAGGATCCTTTTTCAGTGGCCATTCGGGGTAAGTAACTGATGCTCCTAAGGAGAGGAGAGGTACTTACTGGTATGGGAGTCGCATGGGTGGCAATCCCCAGCAAGTGCACGCTGGATGCCTAGTCCTTGTGTGGCTAGATTCCTTGTCCTTTGCGATGGCATGATGCCTTATCCTTGTGTGGTTTGGATGCCCTTATCATTGCGTAGTTTGGATGTCCTTATCCTTGTGTGGCAAGATGGAAAGGCTTGCTGATTAGTTTGTTTGCCAACCATTTATCCTTTGCGCAGCTAAGCCTTAGACAACACAAGTGGAATGGGATAGTCATTCAATTGTATAAATCAGATGATGAATTACCAACCTGTGTACTTCTAGTTTCAGAAATTTTCTTAGTCCTCCCAACACCTATCGATTTCAGCCCAGCCCTTTATTATGCATGCTTGCTGTTTGTTTGACCTTATGCTAGTATATGGGATCTGATATGTTGATTGGGAGATAATTGTATAGATTTCTGCAGATCTTATGATGATGTGACCCTACTGAGATTCTTGTAATCTCATCCCATTGTTTTTCTCTATTTTAGGCTTAGGTACTTGTTTTGCCAATGGTACTGGGGTGTGAGATCAAGGCTGCATGATGAGATAATATTGCATCACTTTCGCATACACCTATCTAGCTGGATTTGATTGTGCATATTCCCTATTCATGGTTGCTTGATTGGACTACTTTATGGTTTCTGATTTTCTGTTCTTTCCCTCTAGATTCTGAAATATGCATAAGGACAGATGTTGGATTTTAAGACTCCTTTGTGACTTGTGTGTTATAGTTCCTCTGATTATTTGAATTTATAAAGACTTTCGTTGATGAATTTATTCACTCCGTAGTATGCCAGATTGTATGTCTAATATTTACATGCTCCAACCTTTAAAATTGTAATTCGTATGACTTGAGCCTTGTGGGATTTGAATAGGTCCTTGCAAAAACTTATTCGGGTTTCGCGGCGATAAGAGTCCTTATAGGTTAGGTTTGGGTCCTTACACATTAAACTCAAATATAGACCATCAATGTGAGGACCTTCCACCTTGGAGGAACAACAAACAATGTGGAGCAACGAATCTCTATGGCCCAAGGAGGAACAAACACACATACTCACATATCAGGTATTGTCTGGCAGTAGGACACTTTTAATCCCTCAGCACGCTGGCACTGGGATTCGAACCACCATCCACTACCTTTTGCTCCTTCAAGGAGGACACCTCTAACCAATTCAGCTGCAACTGAATTGGTGAGAGGCATCCTCCTTGAAGAAACAAAAGGCAATGGGTGGTAGTTTGAATCCTAGTGGCAACATGCCAGGGATTTTGTATGTCCCATTAGGCCTTGACCCGGAGAGATTCGTTGCTCTCCTCAGACAGTACGTGATATCTGAGTTGGAGATTCGTTGCTCCACATTGTTCGTTGTTCCTCCAGGGAGGAAGGTCCTCACATAAAAGGCGCCTTTTAAATGAGGACCTGCTTCCCTAGAGAAACAAAGAACAATGTGGAGCAACGAATCTCCTCTGAAGACCTTTACAGTTAATTATTTATTTTTGAGTATGATATTTTATGTGAGTAGTTATCGGCTCAAAGGAAAGTGCTATTGTCGGGAAAAAATATCATAATCATAAGGGATGATAGGCTGTATTGGCAATTTATTTATCCAAAGGATTAGAAAAATTTTGGGTAATGTCATTATTGTTTCCTAATCATTGGCATAGGAAAGTTATTGTGAGCCAACTCTCTGTTCAAAGACTAGACTTGGTGTCACCCCAATTTTCTTATGATTTTGTTATGGATCATAATTTCAAAATTTTCAAATATTTTAGTGATTTCTTTCACTAATTACTCTTTGTTCTCTGTTTTTTAGTGAATTTGACTATCTTCACTGGTGGCATCCCTGAACTAGATGGGGCAAACATTAAAGACTATAAAGAGTATTCTGTGTTTTCTAGCATTTAAGGATATTGATTTGGCACTAGGGGAATCATATCCAAAAGAGGTCACAGATGATAGTACTTTTGAGGAAAACAAGGAAATGAATCAATGGGAAACATCAAATCGACTAAGTTTGTTAATGATTAAGGGCATAATTCCAGAAAATTTTCTCAGATTTATATCAAATGATGTTAATGCATCTGAGTTCCTTGAACGGTTAGAACAAAGCTTTCTTAAAAGCGAAAAGAAGGAGACAGTTGCACTTTTGCTGAAATTATTTTCCATGGAGTATAATAGTTCACAAAGTATAAAGAATTATGTTTCCGAGATAATTCATATAGTCTTATAATTAGGGACACTGAAGTTAGATCTATCTGATGATCTTTTGGTATACTTCATCCTAATGTCCTTAATTCTCAATTCAGAAATTTTGAGAAGAGTTATAACTATCAAAAGGATAAATGGACAGTTGATCAGCTCATTTCAAATTTGGTCTAGGAGGAGGAAAAATTGACACCTGAAAGAAAGAGAAAAGGAAGTGAGAGACAAATAGGCTCATTGCAAACAAACCAAGGCTCTACATTAGAGCAAAAGATGGGAAAGTGTCTGTGAGCTCTCATTTCAAAAGTAAATGTGCTCAATATACCAGGTATCTTCCTTGGCATATAAAGAAAGGTATGCCTCTTACTCCTGTTTGTTAAGGGGTTAATATTTTGTTTCACTACTAAATTTACTTTGTGTATATTTTGTAGGCTTACCAATGCCAGTCAAATGTTGATTACTCATCAATATGGGATCTTAGTGCTACTGATTCTCAAGCTATAGAAATTCTAGAAATTTTAGAATTTAAGCTATTATTTAATATTTTCAAGACGGATTATAGCCATTATGTCTATATTGAACGATATAAGAAAATTTTTGTTCATTTGGATTCAGATATTTTGTCTCTCTATTATTTGAAATAATTAATTCACATAAAACATGGAGAAGAAGAAGCAATTAGATCCATTGCCTAAAGTAAAGTTTTGGGTTTGAAAATTTTACGGAAAAATTTTCCTCTTTACTTCGGTAAAAGGATTTAAATAAGCTTTCATTTTTGGAATTTACCAAAATTATAGGGGTGACAATGAAAGCAATTCGTTTAGGGGCTTTGCTTAGCAATTAGAGGAAATTATAAGACATCTATAGAGAATAGAATTTTGTCTTATCCATATGGAAAAGTTGTACAAACATATGTTTGTTTCGATATATGGTTTCCGATTATAGGGTATTAAATCGGATATTTTTGGCTACACTACATTCAACACAGGATTTTAAGTGGTTCACGAAAAATAAAGTGATTATTTTCCTTAAAGCAATTGTCCTGTATTTGAATTATAATAAGAACTTATTAAAGTCAAAGTAAATTGACATACAATTCCTGATTGTGAAAGAAAGAGTGAACGAGTCAATATAGAACATTTCACAAACTCCTTCATTGCAGATCTACTTAAGGCCTTAACACTGACAATGCTTATTGAGCATATGGCTCATAAGAGCGTTATTGCATTAAGTAATATATAATTATGTGGGAGATTTCAAATTGTATCTAAACTCGATATTTGACTGTTTTGGTAAGTTGTGCACATACAACTAAAGTTCAGTATTTGGGTTCAGTCATTCTCTGAGTTTTGGTACTCTCTCTTTATTCAGTTGAAAGTAGACATGAATGATCACATGGTCATGCAACTTTCATGCTACACATCCACACTCAATCTAGGTCATTTAGTTTAGTTGATACATGTGATCATTATAGATCTGGCCAAGTATTAGATTTGGCGAACATTGTTTTGTTCCCTATATTAACAAGACTAATGGATAGGACTGGTTAAGATGACATTTATCAAGCTAGTTTATACAAAAATTGTATTTTCACATAACTGTGTAGTGGGAATAAAGATACACTAATATATAGTATATGTGGGAGATTGTTAGAATAATTTGGAATAAATATGAATGCAGTCCACTCATAATGTTCATATAGGCTTGTGGATGAAAGCAAAACATACCAATTACATGAAAATATGTAACCCGATTAAGTGATCAAATAAAATACCAGGTTTAGTCATCTTAAGTGACGATGTGGGTCGCCTTTCGGGTATGTGTAAAAACCGACATCAGAAAATAGTCACACTAAATACTGACTGCTATTCTTCTATAGGCTCTACCATCTCTCTTGAGAGAAATGTGTACAGAGTGCCTAGAAGATTTACTCCCTCTATCGGTACGCTTCCATGTTTATTTCATTAGATTGAATCGGTTATTAGTTCCTATTAGACGCATAAATCCATCAAGGGTGGCTTACCTTGGTTAATGCTACCGTAGTCAATAATGATACTAGTATTCTTGTCTAAACGCAGGTTTTACGTCCTAGCATATGATGTGTGGTATTCTGAATTCCCATAATAAATGACCAGAAGACTTGTATCTTTGCTTAACTAAAGACAAGTTTAACGTATAGCATAGATCAAAGTTTAACGTAAAGCATAGTTCCATTGAAGAGCACACGAAGTTTGACATATGTGGATTCGTACGTTTCATATCATCTTAATAATCAGAAAACATGTTTTTATTACAAATGAAATGGAAGGAATCAGTAGAAAATAACTTTTTCTTTCCTTTTTTTGAACAGTTTTCGAGGGGCATCGTTGAATCACCAAGTGTGCTTGATCGAGGAGAGCACTAGGCCAGTTTTGCTGCACAAATACAAATCAGTGACATAATTATAATCCATCCGGGATTTATGGTACTTTTACTTTCCGCAGAATGAATTGGTAATTAACACTAAACAACCCCACTTAAGAAATCAAGCAAAGAGGAATCTATTTTTTGGAAAACTCCTTGTCGAAGCAGACAGCAGTGTCGCATATCGTTACGCATTCGTCCGGGGTATTGCCGCCAAGCACGCATTTATCCTGACAAAGAGGCATGCAAGGATCATATTTGGGAGCTGCAATGACCTTTGGGATCTGAACTGCTGCAATAAAAACAAGGCACACAACCAACAATGCGACAACTTTGCTTGCCATTTTTTGTTTTTCTTATTTTTTCCCAAGTTCTCCTTTGGTTTTGCACCTGTGGCGTTTTAGTTAATCTTTCTTTAGGTATTTTTTTTCACCCTTGCTTATAAAAGGAAGCCTGTGATCTGTTTTTATAGGGCCTTGAAGTAGATGTATTAGTGATTGGCCGTTCAAAACGTAAGGATTTGTGGATGTGCGAGCGACATTCTAATCTTGGAATTGAGCTAGTGGTGTTTGACGAAATTTTGCTGAAGAGTAGGCTTGTTTAATGAGGAATTTTGTTTAATATAATATATATATATATATATATATATATATATATATATATATATATATATATATATATATATATATATATCTTTTATTTTTATTAGCCTCTCTAAAAGGACAGGATTCTGCTAAAAGATTCTTTGATTTGAGAGCCTCTACAATGTCCCAAGAGTCCGACTCAAGATTCAGTCAACCAATAATAACAATTTCCTAGCTCCATCACAGTTTAACTTTATCCAGCTTGATATTGGCAGAATCCATCGAACCTCTGTTGAGCTAGTGGTGTTTGATGAAATTTCGCTGAAGAGTGGCTTGTTTAATGAGGAATTTTGTTATATATATATATATATATATATATATATATATTATTATTAAAGAAGCCCGCCACTCAACAAATAGAGAAAAAAACAATGTCCAGAGCAGCTTGCTCCTCTCAAACCCTCCCACCTCACTCTATTCCAAACCCACACGTCTCCACCACACCCAGTCCTCTCTTCCCCTCACCTCCTTCGCCTCATAACCGTCAGGATGCGGGCAAAACACCGATGGCTGGTCTGCCTCGTTCGAATGTTTCCGAGCTGGAAGCACAGAAACGTTCATCCTGGGTGCCTGCTAAAGCTTTCCCTGAAGACAGATATATTTCCTACTTTATAGACGACATTCCTGTCGGGTGGACTTCAAGTCGGTTATTCAGGGAGATTGCCAACATCGAACCAGTGGCTGATGTGTTCATTCCTAATCGCAGGTCCCGGAGGGGTTTACGTTTTGGTTTTGCGAAGTTTGTGAGATGTGGTACGCAGGAGGTTCATCGGCATAGAAGGCTTATGTCGACCTTCAGTAGCAATACGCGAATGCGGTTTAGTGTGGCGCGTTATACTGATAGAAAAGGGCCACGTTCTCAGTTGGTGGATGAACATGGTGGGGGTGTCGGTATGAAGCATAAGCAAGTCTCTCAGTGGCCGGTTCCTAAGGTTCCAATGCGGGAATGTGATGGTAGAACCTATGTGGAAGTCATTACGGGGAAGTCCACTACTGTCTCTGTCGCTTCCACCGTCACTATATCTGTTCAGTCGGAGATAATGGATAGGCTTCGTCGTAGCGCGGTGGGTTTCATTCGTGGGCAGCACCTTGTTGAGCTGCGTCTTCCCCCGGAAGTGGTTTGCACCCACTTGGGTGGGAATCAACGACTGATCACATTTGTCACCCCAGACTCCATGCATTGGGAACTCACATCCAACCATAACTTTTGGAAGGACATATTTGAAGATTTTCATCCTTGGCGTCCCTTGGACGTTGGAGGCCAGCGGCTTTGTTGGGTGAAGGTGTCTGGACTTCCTTTACATGTGTGGACCGAGGAGGTGTTCCAGTTACTTGTTGCATCGGTTGGCTCCTTTGTACAGGCACATCCTAATACAGCTAACTGGACTTGTCTTACCACGGCTAAGTTACAGGTTGCAACTTCCAGTTCGTTGCAGATATTGGAGAAAGTGAAAATTCAGGTTGATGGCCAACTATTCCTGGTGAGTGTGGAGGAGGTCCAGGAAGATGCAAAGGTGGGTCCCGAGGTTGGTAACCAAAGAGATGGCTCAGGGGGGTTCACCAGCCGCCCTGTCCACTCCTCTTCTCATCTCTCCATGCAAAGTAAGACTAGTGCTGCAGTAGGACAGGGACGCACACACACAGCAGGTAGACAGGACTTGTGTCAGCCGGATTTGTCAGTGAATAGTGAGGAAGACAGGGTTGGTTCTGGGAAAGTCAAACAGGGAGCAACGGGCCAGGGTGTGACACTCCAGCAGTGTGTGCACGACCATCCTACACACGTGCCTGTTAACACAAAAGGACAGTCACTTAAAGGGGGGCTTTTAAGTCATTCCACTTCCAGTGAAGGGGGTTTTAGTAATTGTTCAGCTCCTGCGTTCATGTTGGTGCGAAAGGAGTCTAGTGACAGGGGTTCACTCCATCCTTTTCAGAATGCTGTCTCTGAACGGCTGTCTCTGAAATTAACAAGAGAGGGTTCCTCTTCTGTCATGTGCCCTGAAGATACCGCTTTCACCAGAATGCGGAAGGAAGGAGTAAAAGCTTCTAATGTAACGACCACAATTCCTAACTATTCTTAATTGCTCCGATTAAGATCATTACCGCCGTGAAACCCAAATAAGCCTCAACGACACCTAAGACCTATTAGAATTTCACAAGGCTACTCATAAGATACCGATTTTAAACTTGTTTGTTTTGTTGCTTATCAATCAATTGGAGCATGATATTGGACACATATTCTGGTAACATACGGAGTAAATAAAAACATCAGCGGAAGTCTTAAATTAATCCATTGGGTTCATAACACACAAGTCCCATAGGGATCCAAATAACCAGCAAGAAATCTTCCAATAAGTCTCAGAAATAGCAAACAAAGAAGAGTGCTTAAAATAAACCAAAAAGATGCCCAATCATTCATGTTATATGCGCAAGTAACAAGTATGAAAATATGATGCAATATCGTCCCGTCGTGCAGCCTTGATCTCACACACTGGTACCACGAACAGTGAATGTACCTAAGCCTGAAAAATAGTAAAAACAACGATTTAAGATTACAAGAATCTCAGTAGGGTCACAGCATCATAAGATCTACAGAATCCCTAAACACAAATCTCCCAATTCACATAAGATCATTCCTAAACAACTAAAGAGATCACACAATTCAACAATAGACCCAAAGAGGTTAAGGCCGAGATTATGGCTGCGGGAGGACCACACTTCCGAAAGTTCAGAAGTACACAGGCAGGTGAAATACAACAAAATCGCTCTCAATGAAAAAGAAAAGGTCAACCCCTTCCACCTGTGTTGTCCAAGACTTACTGCACAAAGGGTATATGGATAACACACAAACTAATCAGTAAGCCTTTCACCTTATCCTCGCAAGGACAAGTCGACTAGGCCCACATGGACAAGTCTTCCCTTAGCCGCAACTAGGGCATCCCCAAATCCCGCAAGATAAGGGCTTCCTGTCCCGCAAGACAGGGATCCGGCCCCGCAAGGACAGATATCCAGCGCTAGCTTGCTGGTTCAACACCCATACACCTCCCATAAATCGGTAAGTACCTCTCCTCTCACTAGGAGCATCAGTGCTTACCCTGCCTGGCCAGTGGAACAGGATCCTGACACACAAACACGTACAAGCAACACAGGCAAGTACAAAGCATAATACAATAACAGGGTATCCTCAATCATGTCAGGAAACAATCAACACATCCAATTCATATAACAATAGCATCCCTAGGCACTCAATTCCTAACTCAGGGGTTCGATATAGCCTAGGAGATTCATATCTCATTCCGGATTTCATATTCACACCCTACAATCCAATCACAAACAAATACAACAAGGGCAGGTAACAAAAACATCAGATAAGAGCAGGGGTTTCTGGAGAAACCGATGAGGCATAGATCCTACCTCTCTTGTCTCTGAACAATAAGCTAATCCTTTGCCTTTATTAAGTAAATCCGAACCACCTATAATATCACCAGGCAAAGACAAGAACAAACTAAGCATGCATATTTAATAATCAATTGAATACCTTATTTCCTTACCAATACCACTCACCAAACCTATTAGAAACCAGTGATCAGATGCTGCAGGTGCCTTCCCTTTGGATGTGTGATGTGATAGCCAGAAACTTAACAAGAATCAACCTGAATTTACCATTTTCGGCCATCACACATCCTTTCCTTCAGGGGCAAAATCGTCTTTTCACCTGCACTGGCTTCTGGACTTCTAGGACTCAAAATTCGGATCTTACATCCTCCCCTCCTTATAAGAATTTTGTCCTCGAAATTTTCAACATAAGTACCTAATCAAACAAGTAAAGAAATTTTGCATGCATAGACTCCTCAGTCTCCCAAGACTACTCCTCAATTTGGCAATTATGCCAAACAACTCGTACCCTAGGTACGTTTCGACTGCGAAGCTGTCGAACTGACCGATGTAGTATGGCAACTGTACAGGATAGGATAGGTCTTCAACAATTTCAACTGGCGGTTCTTTAAGCACATGAGCAGGATCTCATATATACTTTCTTAGCATTGAAATGTGATATACGTTGTTTTCATTTGCTTGATTAATATCAGGTAGTTCTTCATCTTTTGAATCATCAAAAGTCTCAATCTGGTCATTGTCCACAACGTATCAATCTTTATCACTTAAGCTATTCTCCTTGGGAATTCTTTTTTTTTTTGACTTTGAATATTTTCTTCTGTAGATTTCCCCACATACGCTGTGCAAGCTGCTCGCTGATTTCTATAATATGTGGATTAACAAACACCTGAGTCAAATTTAAGTATACTGCCAGAACTTGAGCCGTCCCTGAATTTTCATGCAAGTATATCTCCAGCAAAGAGACAATACGAAGTTCGAACAAAACAAGCTGGGCTTGAGCCGTTTCTCCACCACCTTGATTCTTTCAACTCAATTCTGAGATCCGTGTCATTCTGAAGTCATACTCCTCCAGCATTGGATAATCCAAAGCATTTGGCTAGCCCCGCTGTTTCACATTCTCAACCTGAGAAGGATCAATCTCAAGGAGTGTGTTTCTTTGTCTTCTGCAGCAGTTGCCAATTCTGCTTGATTTATCAACCCATCATGATCATTGGAAACTTCTTCCACAGCTTTGCTGATAGTAAATCTATCTTGCCCGTATGAACTCTCAGATATAAGCCTTGCTTTAGAAATAACATCATCCCAGAGCACTCTCTTCAGAACTTCTGGAAACGGAGATTCCACAAAATACTGATTCTTCTTAAGCACAAGTTTCACTTTCCCATAATTTGAAGTAGAACCGTGAATGAAATCAACCATTTCCCTCGGCAGCTTCGTCTTGGACAGCTCACTCAAGACTGCTATTATAGTCTTCGTCTCCTCCCCAACTGAAACTGCCGTATACAAAGAATGCGGAGTCAAATTGTACTCATGCATAGACTCCGGCCTGGAGACAGGCTCCGCAATAGCGATGAGAAAATCGCAAGCTTGTTTGCACCAAGGTGAAATTTCTAGGAAGATCCGGTCATCAGCACAGGCCCGTAGCAGACGATTTTCGTGGTCCAGTTTCACCTCTAGCTTGGTCTTTCTTTCATCAGTTCCACCGGTGCTCCTCATACTTTCTTCTGTCGTGCCTACAGGTGTTTACAAGGCAAAAGACCTGGTCATTCAACGTGGATCCAACCCGATCTATTGCTGAAAACACGCTCTAGTTACGTTCAGCACTGGAGCTGCTACAATAACATCTGTCTTGCAAACCTCTGCAGCTCAGGATCATGACCGCAGTAGAACTCCCACCATACGTCTCATCGAATTCAAATGCTCCCTTCTCCCTTGTTGTTCTGGTCAACTGCAGCGCAATCGTGTGGAAAATAGGCTGCATGGGCCAGGTCAGGCACCGTGGAGGTGGAAAGCTTGGAGGAGAAAGGAGGAGAGATCGGAGATGGTTCAGTGCTGGGGTTTTAGGAGAATCCAGCAACGCCTCAGACCATCCATCTTGTGCAATTCGGTGCATATCCTCGACCTAATTGCGTTCATCCCAGGGTTGAGAAGAACTGACTTTCTTGGCCCCGGTGATACGTTAAACCTAAAACCCTTTTAAAGGAAGGTTCCGCTGTGGGTATCAGACGATCACTGGAGCGGGCGCGTAGCTGTTAACCCCAGGCTTGGATTCAGTCACGGACCTGATAAGTATGCATGCAATGTGTTTCCTTGCATGCATGCATAGTAAGGCTTGTGCTTCACTTGTTGGCTTCTAAAGAAGCATAAAACGTAAAAGCATTGGAACAAAACTTGGCCGTGGATGTAACCATCAGCCATTTGCATCTTCCGCTTTTCTTCTTTCTTCTTACGAGATAGTCCTTGTTAGTCCTTACTGGTTCATCAGCAATTCTCGTAGAGAGACTATTAGCTGGATTTTATTATTATTATTTTTTTTTTTTGAACTTGGTCTTCTTCTCACCTGCATCATTAACAACCTCAACATGCAAACCCTGTCAGCAGCCAACGATGCAAGATACTCATCATCTTGCTGTTCATGGATCAAGCGCTGAGCTTGCAAAGATGGGGATGGAGGGCGAGGTGCAGGTCGGGGATAAAGGTCATTGAATGAACTGATGAAGAGCATAAGGAATGCGGTATCCAGGCTGTTCAGATATTCCACCAAACGTTGCAACCTCAAGCATAACTGCTTCATCACGCTCCTCAGAGGACATGCCTCCCTACTCATCGGATGGAAAGGCATCACCATAGTCAGGCAATTGATCAAACCTTGGACCACTAGGTCTAACATGTCCAGCTCTGTGACTAAACCAGTCACCAAGACATAACCAGCATCCACAAGGTTGATTGCAGGTCATGTGTATACACCCCTCGGCTTTCTCGATAGGTCCTTGGCACTGGGGACAAGGCTTCATATAAACCTTCTTCCATGCCCGATTCTCAGCCTCCGAGCTATTCCTCAAATTCCACTTGGCCACAGTATCACAACCTATGGGTCGGTGTTTCTCCTTGCAACATTGCCAGTAAAATGTGTGAGAGCACAGGCAAGAAACATCGAATGTATGATCGCTTCTTCGTGTCTTCCTCGTAAGCCACCGCATCAATATGCATCCCACTATCACCAAAAACCTCACTTCTTTCATCTTATCCTGGAAAGTTGACAACATGTTGGGAAACAATTTCAAGAATACTGATAGTAAGAGCGCCGTCATGAATGGAACCATGCCTAAGATCACATCCGCAAATGAAACTGGTGTAATTATATCTGCAGTAGTTCACGTCGGTTGTTGTCTGTCCCTTCTCGAAAGGCCCTTCCCATTGGCAAGTTTGACAAGTAACCTTGAGCTTATACTAACATCAGCCCAAAGTAATTTTGTATCAAGCCAATAGTGTTGCAGTGTAGATTTAACCTCATCCTTCCAGTGGTGCAGCTTCGTAACTATCATAGATGCAACAGCTCTTAAAGCAGGACCAATGCCATGCCTATAAGTATGGCCCATACTCTCTGTATTAATGTCCTAGCACTTTTTTTCTTTTTTTTTTTTTTTTAGCTGATCTTTTCTTCTTGGATTCACCGTAAAGCTGTGTAAGCCACTCAACATTACCAGATTCAACATTTCCGGAAGGTTGGAACTTCAACCAGTCCTCATCCTTTGGCACAACACCGTTGCAACTAATTGAATCAACAAGTTCAACAAGGTCTGATACTTGTGTCATGAACACTTCAACTGACGATACATCTGGAATTTTGATTCCACCAGTCTCGTCCTTCTCCTCTATTGAAGCAACTTTGGAATTTGTGTCTACAGTTGGTGTAGAATTTGAGGCAGCATTGACATCATTCAGCGCTGCCTAAACTTTGAAGATAGTAGGCAGCTGGAAACCAGTAAGTGCGGATCCGAATGAGAGGAAAGGTTTCGGATGGGAGCCTCAACAGGAAAGGAAATCCTTTGCTTTTGCTGAGGAACCTGAGTGCTGCATGCCACGGTTCGAGCAGCCACCACTGTCTTCAGACATGGAATGGAGCTTTTGTGGGAATAGAAAGGGTTTAGAATTCTAGCTAAGCATAGAACAGGTTTAGAATTCTAGTTAAGTTTCTGCAGTCTTCTAGCACCAGAATCTCCAGGCCTAAGAATCCTTCGAAGTTGGGAGTTCTCATAAACTCATGTGAATGTCTTAGGTCAAGCACTCTCTCAAGCGCTCAAGACGCCAGATTTTTTTTTTTTTTAGGAATGTCATCGCAGGAACCCTTGAGCTCTATTCGCTCGCTTGGATGAAGTGGAGTGCTCTTGTCTTGCATATCAAGTTGCTGTTCGGTCTGAATCTCAAACCTACCCCGTTGGTCTCTTTGTCGCCTCGAGCGTGCCATACTACTCAAGTATACACTTGTTACTCAACACACACTAAATACAATACTAGTAAAAGAGTGGTACCTGGTGGAGAGGCATACACCGGACGATACGCATATGCTGAAAAACATTATACAAGGTTCCAGAAAACACATGCACACATGCAAAGGTATTCACGGAAATTCCACTCATAAGTCAAACATCACGCAAACATAGACTCACACATCATCCACAATACACATCATCAATCACATGCATAGACATTCGGTAATGACAAGAAAGACATATGAAAGCATATGAACAATCAGCACATTAGTTTATTATGCCTATCACTTAAACCTTTCAGTATTAGCCCCTAGGTGAGTGAGTGTGTGCCCATGTTCTTACCTGAAATCACCAAAATCAACAAATAAATTAGTATATAACAAATTAAATTCCTTAAACCATGCTCCGCTACCAAACTTGTAACGACCCCAATTCCTAACTATTCTTAATTGCTCCGATTAAGATCATTACCGCCGTGAAACCCAAATAAGCCTCAACGACACCTAAGACCTATTAGAATTTCACAAGGCTACTCATAAGATACCGATTTTAAACTTGTTTGTTTTGTTGCTTATCAATCAATTGGAGCATGATATTGGACACATATTCTGGTAACATACGGAGTAAATAAAAACATCAGCGGAAGTCTTAAATTAATCCATTGGGTTCATAACACACAAGTCCCATAGGGATCCAAATAACCAGCAAGAAATCTTCCAATAAGTCTCAGAAATAGCAAACAAAGAAGAGTGCTTAAAATAAACCAAAAAGATGCCCAATCATTCATGTTATATGCGCAAGTAACAAGTATGAAAATATGATGCAATATCGTCCCGCCGTGCAGCCTTGATCTCACACACTGGTACCACGAACAGTGAATGTACCTAGCCTGAAAAATGGTAAAAACAACGGTTTGAGATTACAAGAATCTCAGTAGGGTCACAACATCATAAGATCTACAGAATCCCTAAACACAAATCTCCCAATTCACATAAGATCATTCCTAAACAACTAAAGGGATCACGCAATTCAACAATAGACCCAAAGAGGTTAAGGCCGAGATTATGGCTGCGGGAGGACCACACTTCCGAAAGTTCAGAAGTACACAGGCAGGTGAAATACAACAAAATCGCTCTCAATGAAAAAGAAAAGGCCATCCCCTTCCACCTGTGTTGTCCAAGACTTACTGCACAAAGGGTAGATGGATAACACACAAACTAATCAGTAAGCCTTTCACCTTATCCTCGCAAGGACAAGTCGACTAGGCCCACATGGACAAGTCTTCCCTTAGCCGCAACTAGGGCATCCCCAAATCCCGCAAGATAAGGGCTTCCTGTCCCGCAAGACAGGGATCCGGCCCCGCAAGGACAGATATCCAGCGCTAGCTTGCTGGTTCAACACCCATACACCTCCCATAAATCGGTAAGTACCTCTCCTCTCACTAGGAGCATCAGTGCTTACCCTGCCTGGCCAGTGGAACAGGATCCTGACACACAAACACGTACAAGCACACACAGGCAAGTACAAAGCATAATACCACAACAGGGTATCCTCAATCATGTCAGGAAACAATCAACACATCCAATTCAAATAACAATAGCATCCCTAGGCACTCAATTCCTAACTCAGGGGTTCGATATAGCCTAGGAGATTCATATCTCATTCCGGATTTCATATTCACACCCTACAATCCAATCACAAACAAATACAACAAGGGCAGGTAACAAAAACATCAGATAAGAGCAGGGGTTTCTGGAGAAACCGATGAGGCATAGATCCTACCTCTCTTGTCTCTGAACAATAAGCTAATCCTTTGCCTTTATTAAGTAAATCCGAACCACCTATAATATCACCAGGCAAAGACAAGAACAAACTAAGCATGCATATTTAATAATCAATTGAATACCTTATTTCCTTACCAATACCACTCACCAAACCTATTAGAAACCAGTGATCAGATGCTGCAGGTGCCTCCCCCTTGGATGTGTGATGTGATAGCCAGAAACTTAACAAGAATCAACCTGAATTTACCATTCCAATTAACTATGCAAAACCTGTCGCTAAAAGTAGGGCATAGGACGATTTCGTCTCGACCTAAAACAACGAAGTATTTACATCCAAGCTGCGATTTATATATGGTTGGAAATAGAATGAAAAGAGCTTTCCAACGACATATTATTTGCAAGATTCCAACAAACGAGTAGAAAGTTATGCTATTTTGAAGTTCAAGAAGATTTGGCGGAAACCTAATTCCGCCGCCGATTTTCAAAGTAACTTTAGACAAAGAAATACTAACCTCCTGACAAAAACCAAAAGATGGTTGGAAAGAGGATGAAGAGAGCTTTCCAACAAGCTATTACTCGCAGAGATCCAACGAACGATGAGTGAGTTATGCTGGTTTGAAGTTTCTGCAAATTATGGTAGCTATATGGAGGTATAGGGTTTTAAGCCTATACGAAATTTGTAGCTTTTCTATGAATAATTCTTTGTGAGGTTGGCTTCCTATTTATAATGAGTGGGTATAGAATTATAATTACCACTTTAATCACTTTATCTAAATAGGATAATCTACCAGATAATTAGATAACTAAACTCTAAACTATTTAATTATCTTCCCCTATTTTTAGGGATTTTAATCTATAAGGCAACTATCTAGCCTTAAGGATGATTCCTAAGGCAATTACTCATCTACAAGAACCTAGATCTAAAGGAATTAGAAACAAAATAATTTACTAAACAATCTTACCAATTTCGGCCATCACACATCCTTTCCTTCAGGGGCAAAATCGTCTTTTCACCTGCACTGGCTTCTGGACTTCTAGGACTCAAAATTCGGGGTCTTACATCTAAACTTGGTGTCCATGGTAGGGCCGCCATTGGAAGTTTTGGGAAGCACAAAAGACTGCGTCATCTTAAGCCGACAAGTAGTTTATCATCGGGGCGAGGGAGTCATTCAGGGAGAGGTGGTACTTCCCAAATGGTGGAGGATCCTTCTTTTCTTGCCAGTACTTGTGAGGGGACGGAGGATACCGCTGTACAGCCTGCCTCTAGAGGTTCTGCTAATGAGCAGTGTTCTATCGAGGAGGAAGCCCAGCAAGCGTTGGATTTGGCCAACACTTTGGGACTCACGCGTAAGCAAACGAAGGCTGCTATTAGGCAAAAATTACAGGGGCGAATTAAGGAAGATAGACAAGCGTGGCATACACATTGTGCGTCATGAGGAGGATAGGTGAGAGGTTAGGAGCAAAGGTTTTTGTAGTAATGATAAATCTTGCTATGTGGAATGTACGCGGTTGCCGTGGACGAATTAAAGAGAATCAAATTCATACACTAATTGTAAAAGAGCAGTTGAGCCTCTTGATTTTGTGTGAGACAAAGAGAGACACCTTTTTTGATCGCTTGGCCAGAAAATTTTTGGCTGGGCACCAATGTGTTGTGGACGACTATTGATGCTTGTGGTACGGCAGGGGGTCTTGTTTGTGTATGGAAGGAGACGGACGTTCAGGTTTGTGGCATCGAAAAATTTGAAAGGTGGATGTTATTAGAGCTGCAAGTGAGAGCCTCTGGTTTTCGTTTTACCTGTATAGGGCTGTATGCGCCAAACATAGCAGCGGAGCGTACGATTTTGTGGGCTGAGTTGCAGCGTCGGAAGGAGGCAGACACAGCTCCTTGGTTGATTATGGGTGACTTTAACGAGTCCCTTACAACTGAAGAGAGGTTCGGCTGTTCTTTTCAGAGGGGTGCAGCCCACAGGTTTGCTAATTTTGTTCATCGAAATGGCTTAGTGGATCTGCCTCTCCTTGGTAAATCGTATACCCGCTTCAATGCTCACAGCGCCTCTAGGATCGATCGGGCCCTTGTGTCCCCGGTCTGGTGTCCCCGGTCTGGTGTCTTCAGTTTAACACCCATCGGTTATATGCAGGGGATAAAGGCTTCTCGGATCATGTCCCTATCATCCTGAAAGCTGACTCGTTTCGTTGGGGGTATAGACCATTTTGTACGTGGGATTTATGGTGGGAGGAAAAAGGATTTCTGCAAACAGTGGAGAGATATTGGCAGGATGCAGGAGAGTGTTTTCCTGGCAGGTTCTGCGTGGTGAAGAAGTTGGCATACATGAAGCAGCAGCTGAAGGCTTGGCATAAGGAATCATTGGTAAGTTAGACACCACCCTACAACATATACTCACGGAACTGGACTCGATGGACCAGCAGCGACAGAGTTGGGGGGCTTCTTCGGCTCAGCAATATGCGGCCCTTCAGGTTCAAAAGTGGGAGCTTAAACGGAGGATTGAGGCAATGTGGCGTCAAAAATCCAGACAGCAGTGGTTGAAGCTTGGGGATACAAATTCCCGGTTTTTTCATTCTTGTGCCACCATTCGACGCTGCTGTAATTTCTTTGGGGTGATACGCGTGAATGGGGTGGAAGTCCGACAACCTGAAGAGATTAAAGCGGCAGCTCTGGATTATTTTCGGACTAAATTTGATGGTGGGAATGATTGTTGGTTTGGGCTGGGGGAGCTGCCTCTTCCTCGGATAGCAAGTGCGGATTTAGCAGTGTTGGAGCGCCCATTTGTAGCGGAGGAGATCAAGCGGGCCGTCTGGGCTTGTGGTAGTCACAAGGCTCCGGGTCCAGACGGTTATAACTTCTATTTTATCAAACAGGCATGGACGGTGATTGGTGATGATATCATTTCCATGTTGCAGAATTTTCATTCCAGCGGTATATTGCCAAGGGGTATTAATAATAGTTTCATTACGTTACTCCCTAAGATTTCGGGGGCTGTGGAGTTCGTGGATTATAGACCTATCTGCCTTGTTAATAGCCTCTACAAAATTATCGCCAAGCTATTATCATATCGCCTCAAACAAGTCATGCCGCAGCTTATCTCCCCTGTGCAGACTGGTTTCATGGAAGGCCGGTTTATTGCGGATTCAGTGATGGTAGCTAATGAAATCATCCACTCAATGCAGGCTTCTAAACAACAGGGATGGTGTTTCAAGTTGGATTTTCAGAAAGCGTATGATTCGGTGTTGTGGCCTTTCTTATTTGATGTGATGGAGCAGATGGGGTTTGGAGTGCAGTGGTGTCACTGGATACGGTCTTGTGTTTCCTCCGCACGCTGTGCGATTCTTATTAATGGGGTACCCACGGACGAATTTCAGTTGGGTAAGGGGCTGCGTCAGGGGGATCCCCTATCTCCTTTACTATTCAATTTAGCGGCAGAGGTCTTATCGTGTATGCTTAGTCTCGCGGTAGACTGCAATCTCTTGCGGGGCATTAGCGTGGGCAGTATTCATCTTACGCATCTCCAGTATGCGGATGATGTCATTCTATTCTGTAATGGTGATCAGCAGGGTATATTTAATCTCCGCAGCATTCTGCGTTGCTATGAATTGCTATCGGGACTAAAAGTGAATTTCTTTAAGTCTGGCCTTGTCGGTATTAATGTTCCATCCAATGTGACTGCAGGGATAGCAAGTTTGCTGCACTGTCGCTTGCAAACGTTGCCATTTCAGTATCTTGGGGTACCCCTAGGGGCCAACCCCCGACATCACAGCACGTGGACTGCGGTGGTTGCTGCTTTTAAACGTAAACTTGCGGCATGGAAGGGTTCGTTGTTGTCAATTGGGGGCCGCCTTACTTTGATTAAATCGGTGCTCAATAGCTTGTCGGTGTATTATATGTCATTCTTTCAGTTACCGGTAGGTGTTAGGCGGGACTTGGAGAAGTGGATGAAGCCTTTTTTGTGGGCCGGGGCAACTGATAAGCGGTGTTTATGTAAAGTGCGCTGGGATATGGTAACTACAGCTACGGATAAAGGAGGTGCTGGTGTGGGCTGTTTGAAATTGAGAAATTTTGCTTTACTTACCAAATGGAGCTGTCGTATAGCCAATGAGACCAGTTCACTATGGCGCAGAATCATTGCTCAGAAATATAATCCTATTCTTCGTGCGGATGGTATAGCATCGGATGTTCGTAAGGGGTCAGCTGTATGGCGCGGTATTGTTAATATTAGTAGAATTTGTATGTCTAATGGGCAGTGTATCTCCTCTTGGCATAGTTGGAAACTGGGACGAGGTGACTCTATTTCTTTTTGGCACGATGTTTGGTGCTGTCCATCGCCGTTAAGCGTTGAATTCCCTCGACTTTATGCACTCTCATTGGAGAAGGATGGCAGGGTGGTGCAGTTCGGGTCGAGGCGAAATGAGGAGTGGAATTGGCATTTCCTGTGGCGGCGCCGATTATTTGTATGGGAAGAAGGGGAAGTCCAGCGATTGTTGGCTCTAATTTATGATCAGAAACCGGTGTCCTCATCTGAGGATACTTTGGTGTGGGGAGAACAGCGCATACCTTTTTCAGCTAATAGTTGCTACTGGTCTCTTGCAGCGACTGTTGCAGTACCACAGGAGAGGTCAATTCCTAATGTGTGGAGACAGCGGGGAGCTCCCAAATGGCAAGTGTTCATGTGGCTGGCCTGTAGGGAGCAGCTCACTGCTAAAGGTTTCTTAATACGTAGGGGAATATTTCCGCCAACAGATAAGTTTTGTAATGCTTGTGGCTGTGTGGAAGGGGACTCCACTCACATCCTCCTTGATTGTAGAGAGGCGTGGGTCTGTTGGTCGCTGCTGATAAAACAATGGGGACTCTGTTGGGTTCAACCAAAAACGATGGCTGATTTGTTTGTACAATGGGCAGGTTTTCCAATCTCAACTCGATGGCGTGGATTATGGTATGTATTACTTTTTTCATGTGCATGAAGTATTTGGTTGGGACGTAACAGGCGACTTTTCCTTGGCGAAGTAAGTAATGCGTGCGACCTGTACTATAATGGAATGCGGCATGGATTTTACTGGGCAAAGACCAATCTTCCTGATGTTCACATTGATAGTTTGGATGTATTACCTGTTCAGGATATTGGTTCTGTACTTGTGTAGGAGTGTAGAGGGATTCTGAAAGCTTCAGATCATGTATTTCGGGCAGGGGATCTGTTATTTTCATTTTTGTCCATGGTGATGTTTTCATAGTCTTCTTGTCCAGATATGCTGTATTATTTATTTACTTAATATAAATCGATATTGCTTCAAAAAAAAAAATATATTATTATTATTAAAAGAAGCAGGCTTTCCTTATTAACATGGACGTGTAACAAACTCGACATAACTTAGCCATAGTATCAGCATCAGTATTAGCCTCTCTAAAAATCTAGTTGATCATTACACCCCTGAAATAACTCATAAGGAATCAACACTGATATAACAAGACTTGGAAAAAAAAATAGATGGTATCCAACGGACCCATCGTTGCTCCCTCCATCCTGGCATGAGATTAGAAGGAGAGACCTGTACCGAAGTAGAGACAAACTCCTCCGCTCTTCATAAAATTGATCCTGATAGTTAAGAGTCATCAACTCGATTTCCCTCGAAAATCCATACGTTTTGCCATTTCCATACCAACCATAAGGTAGTACAAAAAAAGTCAGCCATGACTCCAATCCTCTCATATTCATACTAGATAGGTTTGAGCACCAACAGGGCTAGAAGGAACGCTTGGAAAAATTCATGATAATCATTTGAGGAGACCCATTCGTTCCATATGGGCCTTACCTTTGGGTAATCTCTAACAAAAAAATTTGATGACCCGTGCTTGGAGTGTTTATTTGATTCGTTATTTATCACTGTTGGGTTTAACCATGGATCATTTTATTAATTAAACAGGAGCTTTTGATTGTTTTTGTTAGATGTTTTTAGCAAGTTGATGTACAGGTCTTTGGGACTAAATATGTTCTAAAGAGAGCGATTTGTGCGAGGATATGAAGAAAACATGATTAGTGCAAACCAGACCTGAAAACGTATGAGGATAGAAAAATAGACAAGAAGCCGTCGAAGGTCCAACGACCTGTCGTTTACCAATGAATGATCGGTTGAACTTTGCAGATGTTCAAGTCGAGAGGAGACCGACCGATCATTTGGAAAGGTACGACTGGTTGGTAGCCAAACCAGAACAAGGAAGGATCGATTCTTGGATTCCAATGACCAGTCGGACAACTCATAGAGGCACCGACTTTTTTTAGTACGACGGTCATTGGCCAATGTACAACTGGTCGAAGCATGAAATTATTTTAGGAACCTATTGTTTGTGTTTTTATTTTATCGAACAATTTACACATTCAAGTTTTATCTTCAGGACATGTGCTCGATCGATCAGTGATCAAGATTACGGTATATTTATTTAGGTTTTAATTAATGACAAAATTTTTTATTTAATTCTTTCCCCACTTCTTCTGCTATCTTGATTCGTAGACGTAAAATTGGAATTCAATTTAGTTGTGTTTGACAGCAAGTTCTAAAATCTATATATGATCTCCAATAATTAATGACTTATTTATTGGTGGGTTTTAATTGATTCAAATAAACAATTAAGCTGCGACAAAAAATTAGAAGTCTTCTGAAAATTATTGAAACTTGATAGAATAAGTTTATATCTGCCAAATCTAGGGTTCATATTGATTTGGGCAAAACTATTCAGAAACTTAATTATTATAAGAATATAGTTAATTGAAAACCTAAATTAGCTAGCTCTTAATAGTCTAGAAGGATATTAAGGGGTTAGAAGATAATCAATAACAGATTATAAGATATTGGAATTGAGCAATAGCTAGATTAATTCCAAAAATATTTGACAGAACTAACTTGAACATCTAACTAGATAAATTAGACTTGTTTAATGAGGAATTTTGTTTAATATAATATTATTTTTATTTTTATTATTAAAAAAGACTTAATTTTTTTTTGGCAATAAAGACTCTGGTGTTTTAACTAAAATCCTGGTTTAGAAATGAATGTCTCATAGATCATAGATCATATGTAATTGTATCTTTTAATCTACATGAAAAAATTATGAATATAAGTTCCTAGTGAGCTCCCTCTCTTTAATATAAGTTCCTGGATTGGATTCCTTGCTGCTAAAGGATTCTTTGATTTGAGAGCCTCTACAATCTCGCAAGAGTCTGACTCAAGGTGAATCTTTGCGAACTTAGGGCCAACTGTCAACCAATAATAATAGCCACTAATTCGGCTTCCCAACTGGAGCATTTTCCTAACTCTTAAGAAAAATTTATAATCCATTTACCATTCCAGTCACGTAAGAGTCGCCCTGTTGATGCCATACCTGAGTCCAATTTCCTAGCTCCATCGCAGTTTAACTTTATCCAGCTTGATATTGGCAGAATCCATCGAACCATCTTTGCTTCTTGTTTTGATTTTAACAATATAGGTCGTTGAAGTTGAGAGATTGAGAAGTGGATCTCTGATGCTGATCATCAAATATCTTGTAATGGATAATGTACAATCTTCATTTGTCCTTCAAATACTAATTGATCGCGCCATTTCCAAAGGTTCCATACCAAAACTCCAAACAAAACAGCCCATGAAGAACTATGGTTCCAGCTAACTTTAAAGAGATTTTAAAAACAACCAGTCCTGAAGGTTAGATCTAAAGAAATGTCTAGAGCTTCCATAAGAAAACAATTGAGACTATAATCTTTGGGCAAATCTGCAATCTTATAGAACATGTCAAATGGTTTTCGATTAATTCCGACAATGTGGATATATATCCGAAGCTACAAATTTTTTTTTCAGGCATAAGCTTTTAGTTAGGATTCTATTACGAGGCACCAACCAAAGAAAAAGTTTGATTCTCTCTGGTCCATCCCATCCCCAAATAAATTTCCATAGTCGACTTATATTTTGGTGATCATCTTGTTGAAGAAATTTACGAGCTAATTGCATTATGAATTTTCAATCTACGGTTAGGTAAATTAGGTTTTAATTTAAATTAATTCACAATTTATTATTCAATTTGTGAATTGATTGGTTTTTAATGAAATTTTCTATAAGATCGATACTTGTTAATCAGAACTATATCACTTGTTGATAGTAATGTACCTACGATAAAGATAAATTCAATTTTATACAAATAATATTTTCTGAATAGAGGCCATTAGAGACAAATGTCACGACCGAAACTCAGACTACGCGTCATTCAGCTTCGTGTGTGACTCGTCCCTCAAATCTGGTGTCTCATCAAGGAGAATCGGCACATTAATGGAGAATCAATCAAAGACAATCGGGGAATTCAATGGGAATCCGTTCTTGCCATATAGGAGACCCGATTTGGGGAATCAAAGTAATCATTGTGATCAAAGATTACCATAGATGGGAAATCAGCCATTAGTGCTTGCCTTGTATATCTTTGTATAGACACTGTTAGATTGGTTGACTCCTAACTTTACGAAGCCTATAAAAAAAATTTCGAGGAGCACACGTGTTCGAATGTTCACATTTTAAGGCATGACCGAGATCGGGTGGTGAAATTACCAAAATACCCTCGGACCCCGTTTTCCAAGAAAATGCACTCCGATATTCCTTTTTCAGAGTCAAAACCTCAAATCGACACCTATGAGTCCCAATGACTCATCCAAAGTGGAAAAGGGTCGTGAAAATCCAACCACATTTCATTTGGACCCTAAGAGTGCAAAGTGGTCCGAATCGATAAAATAGTCAATTAAATTCCAATCATCCTTCACTAACAGTTAGAAAATCCATCCAATTCGCATTAAACTCGAGCTATAATTCAAAGCCCACTAATTTCGTTGTCAAAATTTGATTGGGACTTCGGCCCAAATAGCCTAGAGGGTCAGGATCGCGCAATTGCCTTGGCTAATGTTACCGTACTCAATAATGACACCAATACTCTAGTGTAAACTAGCATGCTATGTGGCAAGCAGAATTTCCATAATAAATGATAGGATGGCTCCTCTTTGCTTAACCAAAGACAAGTTTAACGTACATGAATAACATAGTTCCAAGTTGTTATATTTGACCTTTAAACATACTTTAGCTTCAATATATTGGGCTCTTACTTAGCTATCTAAAGCCCAAAGCTAGAAATTAATCACCAAGGCATCTTTCCTATAAACAAGCTGTCAGGCCCTGGATCCCAACAATTTAGCGTTACAATCGCCACAGATCCTCTGTAGACATTGTGACAATATACAACAATGCATACAATGAATCCACAAGGCTAATGGCATAATAACAAAACAGAGGAGAATATTAAAATTTGTATTTAAAACAAAGCACAACGAATATAAGAGAAGTATTGATGTCCCCGGGTGACATTGGACAACCCCAGGAAAATATATATCAAGGATGAGCATATTACAACAATTACATGCTTGAATTCGATATTGATAACGTATCAATAAATCATTACAAACAAATAACTCAGGGAAAATCAACTAGGAATTTAGTACTCATACGATACCTCAGATCCTCGCAATCCACCTAAGTCTTCATGTCCTTCCTAGGAGTGAGCTTTGTTCAACAACCTTGCAATCATGCCAAGAACCTAACAGAAATCTGCCAGGTGAGCGGACGGAAAAAACATATTCAAAGAACACATGCAATCATACACTTATTAAGCACACATAGTGGCATACGATGAGACTTGATGAATCATAAAATAATGCAGCACAATCACAGTTAGATGGCACGTACGCATAGCATCCAAAACAATAGTACCATGACTGGGCTGGTAAAAACTCTTAGTCTGTTGAGGGCCTAGTGTTGGGACTGAGATACGTCAGTGGTAATTCCTTGACTTACCTTTTTCTTAATTACCCATTCCACTAATGCTATCGGGGCGTTAGGTGATGGAAACTCCACCTTCAAGTACCTGTCTTGAGTTTATCAGCTTGTTTGTATCGTCCTTGTCCCCTTTGTAGCCTTGAATTGATTGGTGTCTCCACGCCTCGCTACTATACTCGGAGAGCTTTCAAAAATCCCATGGGTTACCCATGCTATGCTTATGCATTCACATCTAGTATATCCAATTCATTCGATGCATTGTATGCCGAACAATTTTCATGGTATCGTAGTGCATCATTCAAATCATTCAAATCATTCAAATCATTCAAATCATTCAAATCATTCAAATTATTCAAATAATTTCCGCAATAGAAACGATAAACAAAATCCGTCCACTCATGGTTTTCCTGATATTCGAAAAGCCCACACTTGATCCTCAATTGTCAGACTGATTTGCGTCGATAGGTATCCACCTATAAATAAAATCATAGTTAATTCTTCAATATTGTAAACTAGATTACATAATCACATATAAAATTACGCTTCAATAACCTTAATTTGACACGTTTCTACCCGATACCTAATTCGGAATTGATTCGGATATTTTTCCTATTCTTCCTTATTTTTCTGAATATTTTTCTAATTAGTTAACCTATCAAATCAATTCCAATTTAATAAATTCTGGCACCATTAGGCTCTTTATAATGCCTAGTATTTCCTGTAATTTTGGGGGACCTTTTTTCTTATTTTTCAGATATTTTTCTCTATTTTTTTTTTCTTTTTTGCCAATTTTTTAAAATTTTTTAAGAATTTATTTATTTTTATCCAATCAAAACGTGACATTTGGCAGCTCCAAGCACTACTAGGATGACTCTTGAACCACCAGATTTTTTTCACGCAATATGGTCCCCGCATGGCACGCATCCCTCGAGCCTAAAGCTTGGGACCCTGTATGGCCTCATATCCAGGCAACATGTCGCCTGAAGGATAGATCGTCTTCTTCCCCAACATGCCAAGGTTGAAGGTTTTTCCTCAAAATCCTAATTCTTCAATCGCACAACAATACTCAAAATAATCCCCACTACACTCAAGCACACATCAATTTGAGTATAACCCTATAAAAATCATCTAATTTCATACTTTAAATCTTGCACACGGAGAGGATGAAGATCCAGAAATTTTTTGGTTGATTTCTCACCTAAAACGAGTGATTCGAGACCAAGAATAACACAAAAGAGGTCAGGCTGGGTTCACGGGAGAAGGCCGAAGCTCAAGGAGACTTTTTCTGCTTCAAAAGGGAATAAGGGAGAGAAATAGCCAAAACGAGATTCTTATCCTATTGGCTGACCGGAAACGAGGGAAACTGAGAGGGACTTCAAGCGGCAATAGGTAAACGGGTGAAACGATGTCGTGTTGAAGTACGAAACAACGTTGTACAAGCAGCCCAATCCAAACAACAACCTTAGATTAAAAAGACACCTTTTGGTGAGTTTTGATAGCCGTGGTCAAAACGACATTGACCTATGTCGTTCTGACCCAGAATAAAATATTAGCATAGTTAATAATACTTATATTTATTTATTTATACATAAAATATTCTAAAATTCATAAAAATTACCCTAGTACTCTGAAAAATACATAAAAAATTTCTATAAATTCCTATCCTTCTATACCATAAAATTATTTTTCTCAAATATATATTATTTACTAAAAGTCAAATACCATTATTTTCTTCTTAGAAAAATCACTAATATTTTAAATTTACCTCTGAAAATTTTTGTAAAATTTGTACACCTTCTAATACCCTCAATAGACCAATTTATGGTCTGAAGACTCCAAAATCATCAATATCCCTTTGATAATGATTTTTGAATCATTTTGTCATTAATTAAAATGAAATTTTCAATACTAATTTAAAACTCCCAGATTTATACGGACCATGCCATAAGTTCGTAAACACTTCCATATGATGGGCTAAGGTCCGTTAATATCGATAATCCTCCTTGGGCTTCTCGGCCTAAACAGGTTAAAAATTTCTGATTTTTACACAAGCAGCAGTTATTTATAGGTATAAAAATATAGAAGGTATTCTTACCATATCCTTCAAGTTCCACATTAATAAAACCATTGATTCTTCCCTGGGTTAACGACATTGATCCTCCCTCCCCATATAATTACATAACCAAATGGAGACAACCAGATTCATCACTGCCACTCATTTGTTTGCGGTTCTTGTTGCAAATTCTCAATCACCTTAGGCGCAACGATGGTTAATGTTACCAGATATTCTTACCCCCTGGCTCTTCACCTTGCCTTGGGAGAGGGGGGCTTACCCTGATTAATGTTACCATATTTCATAATGACACTAGTAGTCTTGTATAAACTAGCATGCAAGGTGGTATTGTATATAGAATTTTCATAATAAATGATAGGGAGACTCCTTATGTTTACTTAACTAAAGACTTCAACTACTTGCATATTTTAGCTTTAAATTAAGTATTGACCCCATGCTTAGGCCACACTCTATCTAAAGCTCAAAGCTATAAATTAACCACCAAGATATAATCTTGCTAACAGGTAGAGTACACTCTATCTAAAGGCCAAAACTAAAAATTAACCACCAGATAAATATGTGCAAAAATCTACCAGGTGAGTGGTGGGGAAAAATACAAGCATAATATAAGAATTATGAACATACCAATCCCATAATAATTGGTAATTTAGAAAGCACAATAAAACAGATAAGCGATATCAACTATATGCATAAGCTAATATCTTATTATAGAATTCCATTTTAGTTGAGCATTCAAAGTATGATTGGGTTGGCATTTGTTCGCAGTCTTTCCAGGTCTTGAATAAGACTCGGATCTTTCAGTGGTATCCTAAGTGATTTCTTTTATTTTTTACTTATATTCATCATTTCCATACCCGTTATTTAACACACCTCTACAACTCAATTTCAATGACAATGTCGGGATGTTCCGTGATGGAAACTTCACCTATAGCGATTAGAAGGAGAGACCTGTACCGAAGTAGAGACAAACTCCTCCGCTCTTCATAAAATTGATCCTGATAGTTAAGAGTCATCAACTCGATTTCCCTCGAAAATCCATAAGTTCTGCCATTTCCATACCAACCATAAGGTAGTACCAAAAAAAGTCAGCCATGGCTCCAATCCTCTCATATATTTATACTAGATAGGTTTGTGCACCAACAGGGCTTGAAGGAACGCCTGGAAAAATTCATGATAATCATTCGAGGAGACCCATTAGTTCCAAATGGGCCTTACCTTTGGGTAATCTCTAACAAAAAAATTTGATGACCCGTGCTTGGAGTGTTTATTTGATTCATTATTTATCAATGTTGGGTTTAACCATGGATCATTTTATTAATTAAACAGGAGCTTTTGATTGTTTTTGTTAGATGTTTTTAGCAAGTTGATGTACAGATTTTTGGGACTAAATATGTTCTAAAGGGAGTGATTTGTGCGAGGATACGAAGAAAACAAGATTAGTGCAAACCAGACCAGAAAACGTATGAGGATATAAAAATAGACAAGAACCCGTCGAAGGTCCAACAACCAGTCGTTTAGCAAGGAATGACTGGCTGAACTTTGCTAATGTTCAAGTCGAGAGGAGACTGACCGGTCTTTTGGAAAGGTACGACTGGTTGGTAGCCAGACCAGAACAAGGAAGGATCGATTGTTGGGTTCCAATGACCAGTCGGACAACTCATAGAGGCACCGACTTTTTTTAGTACGACGGTCATTGGCCAATGTACAACTGGTCGAAGCATGAAATTATTTTAGGAACCTATTGTTTGTGTTTTTATTTTATCGAACAATTTACACATTCAAGTTTTATCTTCAGGACATGTGCTCGATCGATCAGTGATCAAGATTACGGTATATTTATTTAGGTTTTAATTAATGACAAAATTTTTTTAATTAATTCTTTCCCTACTTCTTCTGCTATCTTGATTCGTAGACGTAAAATTGGAATTCAATTTAGTTGTGTTTGACAGCAAGTTCCAAAATCTATATATAATCTCCAATAATTAAAGACTTATTTATTGGTGGGTTTTAATTGATTCAAATAAATAATTAAGCTGCGACAACAAATTATAAGTCTTAGGAAAATTATTGAAACTTGATAGAATAAGTTTATATCTGCCAAATCTAGGGTTCATATTGATTTGGACAAAACTATTCAGAAATTAAATTATTATAAGAATATAGTTAATTGAAAACCTAAATTAGCTAGCTCTTAATAGTCTAGAAGGATATTAAGGGGTTAGAAGATAATCAATAATAGATTATAAGATATTGGAATTGAGCAATAGCTAGATTAATTCCAAAAATATTTGACAGAACTAACTTGAACATCTAACTAGATAAATTAGGCTTGTTTAATGAGGAATTTTGTTTTTTATATCTATATATATATATATTACTTTTATTTTTATTATTAAAAGAGACTTTATTTTTATTTTTTTGGCAATAAAGACTCTGGTGTTTTAACTAAAATCCTGTTTTAGAAATGAATGTCTCATAGATCATAGATCATATGTAATTGTATCTTTTAATCTACTTGAAAGAATTATGAATATAAGTTCCTAGTGAGCTCCCTCTATTTAATTTTACTAGTTTGTCAGCAGCTCAATTAGCCTCTCTAAAAGGACAGGATTGGATTCCATTCTGCTAAAGGATTCTTTGATTTGAGAGCCTCTACAATCTGCCAAGAGTCTAACTCAAGGTGAATCTTTGTGAACCTAGGGCCAACTGTCAACCAATAATAATAGCCACTAAATCGGCTTCCCAACTGGAGCATTTTCCTAACTCCAAAGAAAAACTTATAGTCCATTTACCATTCAAGTCACGTAAGAGTCGCCCTGTTGATGCCATACCTGAGTCCAATTTCCTAGCTCCATCGCAGTTTAACTTTATCCAGCTTGATATTGGCAGAATCCATTGAACCATCTTTGCTTCTTGTTTTAATTTTAACAATATAGGTCGTTGAAGTTGAGAGATTGAGAAATGGTTCTCTGATGCTGATCATCAAATATCTTGTAATGGATAATGTACAATCTTCATTTTTCCTTCAAATACTAATTGATCGCGCCGTTTCCAAAGGTTCCATACCAAAACTCGAACAAAACAGCCCATGAAGAACTATGGTTCCAGCTAACTTTAGAGAGATTTTAAAAACAACCAGTCCTGAAGGTTAGATCTAATGAACTGTCTAGAGCTTCCATAAGATAACAATTGAGACCATAATCTTTGGGCAAATCTGCAATCTCATAGAACATGTCGAGTGGTTTTAGATTAATTCCGACAATGGGGATATATATCTGAAGCTACAAATTTTTGTTTCAGGCATAAGCTTTTAGTTAGGATTCTATTACGAGGCACCAACCAAAGAAAAAGTTTGATTCTCTCTGGTCCCTCCCATCCCCAAATAAATTTCCATAGTCGACTTATATTTTGGTGATCATCTTGTTGAAGAAATTTACGAGCTAATTGCATCATGAATTTTCAATCTACGGTTAGGTAAATTAGGTTTTAATTTAAATTAATTGACAATTTATTATTCAATTTGTGAATTGATTGGTTTTTAATGAAATTTTCTATAAGATCGATACTTGTTAATCAGAACTATATCACTTGTTGATAGTAATGTACCTACGATAAAGATAAATTCAATTTTATACAAATAATATTTTCTGAATAGAGGCCATTAGAGACAAATGTCACGACCGAAATTCAGACTACGCATCATTCAGCTTTGTGTGTGACTCGTCCCTCAAATCTGGTGTCTCGATCAAGGAGAATCGGCATATTAATGGAGAATCAATCAAAGACAATCGGGGAATTCAATAGGAATCCGTTCTTGCCATATAGGAGACCGATTTGGGGAATCAAGGTAATCAATGTAATCAAAGATTACCATAGATGGAAAATCAGCTATTAGTGTTTGCCTTGTATATCTTTGTATAGACACCGTTAGATTGGTTGACTCGATCTGCACCATTCATTGGGGAGTTGTATTGGCTATATAAGGGGTGCCTCCCCTCATTTGTAATCATCCAGAAATTCTTGCAATATTGAGAGTTTAGAGTTTTCTCTCCATTCTTTTGTGTCCCTCTCTCTTTTCGGTTGTGTTCTAAGCTTAGCAATCTAGTTATCTTTGTAAGGAAGGCTGACTTAGCGTATTGCGAGTGCAATAGTCTAAGGCCGCACTGAGAGTATCTATTCCGCAAAACTCTAGTCCCGTGACATTTGGTAGCGGAGCCAAGGCTCAATTCTTTGAGAGGGAAATGGAGTTGCCTGCTGATGCCAAAATCCCTGTTGTTGAGGAGGTAGAGGAGGTCCATGTGGGGAGAGTACCGCAACGTTCTCCCGAACCAACTAAGAAGAGAATAAAGACTGTTGATCATCTATCATCATTAGAGGCAAGGATCACTCATATGGAGATGAAGGTTGTCGATGACAAAGATACACTTGAGGAGTATGGCCAACACATAAGCGAGCTCGAGTCAGGGGATGTGAATGAGTTTCGTGAGGAGATGCAAGGCGCGCTCATTGCTATCAACTCTTTGAGACAAGAGTTAGATGACTTCAAGGTAAATCTTCTTGCTGAAATCACTTTATTCAAGGATGACTTGGTTGAAATCAGGATGAATACAAAAAGGTCGTAGTGCAAGGAGTTGCCAAGTCCAGAATGAAACTGGAAGTCTCGAAGCCAAAGTCATTTGGTGGGACAAGGAATGCCAAGGAGGTGGAAAACTTCTTTTTCACCTTTGAGCAATACTTTCAAGGGGTAGGCATGGAGAGCGATGGAGATCGGCTTTCCCAAACCCCACTTTATCTGAGCGATAGAGCTACAACCTGGTGGAGGATGAAGTATGCCCAAATTGAGCGTGGCACCTTGAAGTTGGAGACATGTGCAGATTTCAAAAGGCTCCTGAGAGCACAATTCTCACCAAGAAATATGGAGCTAGAAGCAAGGGAGAAGCTTTGCAAATTGTCCCACAAAGACGACATTCGAGACTACATGAGGGAGTTAACGAAAGTCTTGTTGGAGATCTCAGACATGCCCGAGACGGAGGCCATGTATGTGTTTCTAGGAGGCCTACAAAGTTGGGCTAATCTGGAGCTTCATCGATGCAATGTCAATGAGCTTAATGATGTGATTTCTGAAGCTGAATCTTGGCAGAATTCGAGAGGGAGCCCGAGGGTTCTATCCCACCTAAGCCTAAGATTTTCCATGACTACAAGGCTAAAGGTGGGGGAGCAGTCCACGAAACTAAGGAGGGGAAGGAGAAGCCTTTCAAGTCCTTCAAGTCCTTTCGTCCAACCAAACCTACCCAAAGGGGAGGTGAACATCGAGGCAAGGACGAGAGACCCAAGCTCTCATGCTTTCTATACGAGGGGCCGCATAAAGCTTTGGATTGCCCGATGAGGAACAAACTAGCAGCCATTGCCATAGAGGCCGAAGAGATGGAAGTACCAAGGATGAGTTCCATGTAATTATTGAGTGTCGTCAAAGCCTCAACCAAAGATGCCAAGGTGGAGCAAGTTGGGAGAATGTTTGCTAGACCCATTGTGCAAGGGAAGGAGTCTCGTTCATTGATCGATACCGATGCTACTCACAACTTCATGAAGAAGGAGGAAGCATATCGACTTGGCATCAAGTTCTGAGAGGAGAAAGGCTGGTTGAAGACGGTGAACACTAAAGCTCAGTCAATATTTGGAGTAGCCCGAGGGGTTGAGTTACAAATAGGAGAATGGAAAGGTAAACTTGACTTTTTCATTGTTCCTATGGATGATTTTCCGACTGTGTTAGGGATGCAATTCTTGGATCAGACGAGACCAGTCCCAGTGTCTTGCACAAACACCCTCATACTTTCAGAAGGGAGCCAGTGTTGCGTAGTGCCTGTTGCTCGAGAAAAGGAGCTGAAGGCAAAAACACTTTCAGCCATGCAGCTGAAGAAGGGAGTAAGGAAGCTAGAACCCACATTTCTAGCTAGCTTGTGATGGATGAAGGCACAACTGCTGATGACGATGTGCCCATCCAAGTTATGAAAGTTCTTGGGGAGTTTGCCGATGTGATGCCCAAGGAATTCCCGAAGAAGTTACCACCCATACGTGAGGTAGACCATGCCATCGAGTTAGAAGTCAGGGCCAAACCAACTGTGAGAGTCTCTTATCGAATGGCACCTCCGGAGTTAGCTGAATTACGGAGGAAGTTAAAGGAGTTGTTGGATGCGGGCTTCATCCAACCATCTAAAGCACCTTACGGAGCACTGTTGCTTTTCCAAAAGAAGCAAGATGGGTCGCTGAGATTGTCCATAGACTACCGGGCCTTGAATAAGGTAACTGTGAAGAACAAGTACCCCATTCCTCTCATTGCTGACTTGTTCGATCAACTTGGGGATGCGAGATGGTTCACCAAGTTGGATCTGAGGTCAGGCTACTATCAAGTCCGCATAGCAAAGGGAGATAAGGCCAAGACCGCATGTGTCACACGGTATGGTTCTTATGAATTCTTGGTCATGCCATTTGGTTTAACAAATGCACCTGTTATCTTTTGCACACTAATGAACAAAATACTCCACAAGTTCTTATGCCGCTTTATTGTTGTGTATTTGGATGATATAGTGATATACAGCCACACACTTGAAGAGCACATCCAACATATAAAGATGGTGTTTCAAGCTTTGAGGGACAATGAGCTATATGTCAAGAGGGAGAAGTGTGTATTTACCAAACAAAGGTGACTTTTCTTGGCCACATAGTGGGCGGAGGAAGGATCAATATGGATGGTGCCAAGATCCAAGCTATCAAGGATTGGCAACCACCAAAGAGGGTCACGGATCTTTGTTCCTTCTTGGGGTTGGCCAATTACTATCGGCTGTTCATACGAGGGTATTCTTCCATTGCCACACCCTTGACCGAGTTATTCAAGAAGAACAAGACATGGGATTGGTCGAGTGGACGCTAAGAGGCATTCGATGCTCTGAAGGAAGCTATTATGGAGGAGGCGGTGTTAGCCTTGCCTAACCACCTACTTCCAAACGAGGTACATACAGATGCTTCAGATTTTGCAATTGGTGGTGTCTTGATGCAAGAAGGCCACCCAATTACTTATGAGAACCGCAAGCTGAATGATATCGAGAGGCGGTACACGGTGCAAGAGAAGGAGATGATAGTCGTGGTGCATTACTTGCGAGTTTGGAGACATTACTTGCTGGGGAGCAAGTTTATTGTCAAGACTGACAACATTGCCACAAGCTACTTCCTTTTGCAGAAGAAGCTATCGCCGAAGCAAGTAAGGTGGCAAGATTTTTTGGCAGAGTTCGATTGCATACTTGAGTATAAATCGGGGAAGGCAAACTTGGTGGCAGATGCTCTCACTAGAAGGGCAGAGCTTGCAGCCATCAAGACTCATGACAAACACCTTGATGAGATTTTATCAAGGTATGTGAGCGGGAAGCAAATGAACCATGTGGAGTATCTAGTTCATTGGAAAGGAGACCCTCCTAGTGAGACTAGTTGGGAGGATCTTTGGCAATATCGAGAAGAGATCGATGAGTTCTTGAGACAGCACACCACGAGGACGTTGTCGAGTTTCATGGGGGAGAATGTCACGACCGAAACTCAAACTACGCGTTATTCAGCTTCGTGTGTGACCCGTCCCTCAAATCTGGTGCCTCAATCAAGGAGAATCGACATATTAATGGAGAATCAATCAGAGGAAATCGGGGAATTCAATGGGAATCCGTTCCTTCTATAAAGGAGACCCGATTTGGGGAATCAAGGTAATCAATGTAATCAAAGATTACCATAGATGGGAAATCAGCCATTAGTGCTTGCCTTGTATATCTTTGTATAGACACCGTTAGATTGGTTGAATCGATGTCCACCATTCATTGGGGAGCTGTATTGGCTATATAAGGGGTGCCTCTCCTAATTTGTAATCATCTAGAAATTCTTGCAATATTGAGAGTTAAGAGTTTTCTCTCTATTCCTTTGTGTCCCTCTCTCTTTTCGGTTGTGTTCTAAGCTTAGCATTCTAGCTAGCTTTGTGAGGAAGGCTGACTTAGCCTATTGCGAGTGCGATAGTCTAAGGCTGCACGGAGAGTTTCTATTCCGCAAAACTCTAGTTCCGTATCACAAAGCATGTGAGATTCTCCAAGTGGGCTAACACTACTTTATGGATCAAGCCACTTAATTAGGGGGCCCAACTGGGACACTCAACTGCCCTTCCAAAAACAAATGGTGCACCCATTCCCAAGATTCCATCTGACTGTCAATACCATAGTTTCCCAAATTGATGATAAAGCTCTCCATGTACAAGAAGAGCCAAACCGTTTAGGAATAGTCTCGTCCAATGACCTCGGCCATGGGTACTTAGATTAAGAGATTCTGATTATTTAGCGAGGGAATCGTTCCCAGGCTCATGTGTATTCTAATCCTCTGAATGGGAGAATTGTTATTACCTCCTTTTGGTGTTCTTGAGGTTACGAAAAGTCATCACCAGCCATTTACATTCACCTTCTACTTCTGCAAACTTGAGACTTATTTCTGAATATCTATCTTCCATCTCCCTCAACTCATCCTCTATTTGTTTGTTCCTATCTTTCAACCATTTGAGTTCACATGATAACACATCAGCAGTATCATAGTCTTTATCATTCAAAATTGGTGTTTTTGTTTCCTCATCTCATATGGTGGGAAGATCATGTCTGGAAAGGCAACAGGAAAAGAGTCAAGCAACTTGCGAGAAAAAAAAAAAGAGTCACATTTTCAGATAGAAGAATATTTAACATGAATTTTTTGTTCCCTTGGAATCCTACCTCTTCCCCACCAGTGCAGGTTTGCCATTCTCTTTACACTATTTTCTTGCCATTATATGAGCTGAGTAGAATAGCAAAACTAAATGAAATACAAAAAAATAGTCTGAAGAATAAGAATCGATGAACGGGTGTATTTGTGTAATAGCATCTGAAGGGTGTAAAAATAGGTCTAAAGGAGAGAGATCGGAAGAGGTACACGGTTTAGATGAAAAGTATATGGTTGATGTCTGCTGAGATTAGATGAGTAACCAAAGTTGGGTAAGGATTGTTAGGAACAAGTTTCGAGGACGAAACTTCTTATAAGGTGGGTAGATTGTGAGAACCGAGAATTTTGAACCAGTGAGATGACTAAGGATAGCTGGATTTGGAATCGAGGCATGGTCCGTAATTAGTCAAGGAAGGGTTAAAAGAGACGAGGAACCCTCCCATCTAGCTATTTTGTTTTACGGGAATGAACTTGCTATACACTTTGGAAAAACTCGAACTGAGAGTATTGTTGTAATTTCACCATTATCCTATAGAATTTCAAGTTTTATTTCTTTTGACATTCAACTATTGGTATTGTTTGAAAGTCCATTGAAATTTGGAATCCGAAGTAGGATTCGAACCTTCCTTAATTTGAGATTTTGTTATATGGATGATAATTTAGGTATTAAGTGTGAAAATTTTGATAAATAAATTTTGTGATGGTTTTGTTAAAGATTTGATTTAATAAGGACCTAGATATGTTGAGAAAGGAGGTATGACAATGTGAGAATTTCCCAGAATTTTTCGAGGACGTATAATAATATTTAAGGATTTTTTTTCGATTTTAGGATATAAAATTAATTATAAATTCTATAATTCTGGGAAAATTAATTTTAATTTATAAGATTGATATTATGATTTTTAGAAATTTATAGTAATTTTCTGGGAATTTGTGGAGTTAATATGCTATTAATAATCTTATAAGTTTTGATAGATTTTAGAATATATATATAATATTATATTTTTAAAAAGAAAAGAAGAAAAAGACTTAGAAAATCAATAGTCAAAATGCAGAAGGCTCCATCATTTTGACTGTGCCTAGTCAAAACGACAGACACCTCTGTCGTTTTGACATATGGGAACCCTAATCCCATATACAAAATGACATCGTTTTACATTGAATTCAAACGACGTTGTATCCTGCTCGAGCTTAGTCACCAACCGAGGTAGTGCCCCACCCTACACGTGTATGGCTCCACACCCGGTCTCCCTCCCTTCCTCACACGTAGCCAGAAGAAATCCGGCGATGAGGCTATGTGTGGGTATACCCCGAACCCAGCCCTAGAACCCCATTTTCAAGCAGAAAAAAATTGACAAGAGGAGAGAGCGAGTGTGCTGCTGGTGTTCGTGAGAGAAACCGTGTGAGACACAGGTCGAATTGGTTAAGTTTTGCCTGACAAGATCTAATGTTTTGAATCTGTGAATTTATGATTTTAAATCTTGTGAAATGCATGATTAAGTTGTGGGTTTAACTCACGTGAGGTAGAACTTTGTTTTTGTATGTTCAATGAGATGATTGGGGGCTTGATTGAGTGAATTGAATTTGAGGAAAAGGAATTTCGGCTAGGGTTTGCTGCCAAAGGAAGCGACCAGAGGAAGAAGACGACCTCGAACGATGTCGTCCGAGAGCGTTCCCAACAACAGGCAGTCTAGGGACTTGATGAAATACATATTGTGTGATTTATGGCTGAACTATGTGTAGTTCAAATCAAACATTAGGTGACATAGTGTCTGAATTAGAATGAAACGACATGTAGCTCAAATCAAGATTAAACAACTCGTAGTTTAGTTAAGACAAGGAAGACATGTCATGTGGTACCTAGGGCATACAAGCTCGGCCTGAGCCAGAGGATCGGACGAGTCGTGGCAGGCTCCAGATGAGCCACGTGTCGATATCCCAGAGGTTCAGGAATGTGTTGGCACGCACCTATCTTGCCATGTGTAGGCTCGGTAGGAAATTTTAGAAAAACAAAGAAAATTGATTAAAAAACCAGAAAATAAGAAAAAATAAAGAAAAATAAGAAAAATGAAGGGAAAATATGAAAAAATTAGGGAAAATACTGCAAAATTAGGAGAATCCAATGGTACAAGGTTTGATTAAATCTGAGGTCATTTGATAGGTTAATAAAATTGTGGAAATTGAATGGAAAATAGGAAAAATAAGACGAAAAATCAAGAATGTCGTTAGATCAATGATTTACATGTGAGACAGCTATTATATCCTAGAAAAGTATGAATTGAGGATAATTATAGAGTGTGAATAATTCTTAAATAAATCCTTGATTAATAGATGTAGAAGTGAATCGGCAAGTTCAGACCCCTCCGGAATCAGATCTTGAGGAATAACTTCCATAAACTTGTGAGTTATTGGTATTTGTGGGCATGCATAGTTTTATTTATAATTTCATAAATTAAGCCTTTAAATCCTTTAAAAGATTATCGTATAAAATGTGAATCATAGGATTAATTCTTAACCCGGATGTGTATAGTTATGTTGCTATATTGTTTGTCATTGCATTGAGTCATAGTATTCAAGTACAATGAGCACGCGGTGTCAGTCGATATAGGTTATAGGATAACCTATATCACCCTTGAGAGCTCTCCGGGTTTAGTAGTGAGGTGTGGAGACGCCAGATCCATTTTCTGAGGATTAAGGTTGGACAGGGTTTAATTATAATGAATACGCATCGATTAACCATTCTTTATAGGTTATAGGTATTGCTTAGGTGAAGCTACCATCACCTAACGACCCGGCATTGTCAATGGAATGGCTTTAGACTACTGTTCATAATAATAAGTCTGTCGATTTAGAAGTCAAAGAACTAAATATTAACGAGTAGGGTTACCACTGACAGATCCTAGTCTTATCCAGGACCCGGAAAGACTAAGAGTCTCATGCCAGCCCAATGTGTATTTGTGTGGTCACTAAGCATTGAATTTCATAATTGGTATGATTGTATGCTTATGTTTTAAGAAAAATTATTGATATGGAACGTATTTTGCGTCATTTTGATTTTCTTCTGGCATTCATTTTTCTTTAACATATTTGGTATGCTTGCCCAATTGTTTCGAGATATTTAAATCGGATCACTCACTTAGCAAGTTTTCTTGCAGATCCTTAGATCAGGTGTGTATAGGACCCCTGTAGGTGGCTAGTTTGATAGCTCAAATCCCATCTGATAATGCGGTTAGTTATTTAAGATATCGAATGACAATGATATGTGTAGTCAGTGTTTGTCCTCTTCTAGAGTCTTGTATAATATATGCAGTCGGTTTTGGACTTTTTTGTAAAAAATGTGTGTCTTTTTCCCAAAAATGTAATATATCAATAAAATAGGCAAGTGCTACCCGGATAGCACCATTGTATATTAAAATACTGCTGCGCTTTATTTTGTTCTTTTCCGCTATCGAATTTCTTTTCAGTCTTGTAAGCTCAGTATATACATTTCCGGTGACTAGAACTGTATATGCTAGGTCTACGGTGAGGAGACGGTCACATGTGAATAGATAAAATCCAGGGCATGTTAGTCTAGTGCAGTGCGGTGGTCCCTCACACTCCTAACCCTAAAGAAAGAGCGTCACCCTATTTGAATCTAACTAAATTTACAGAACACTCTCTAACGATATTTGAATGGTTTATGTACATTCTCTCATGATTTTACAGTAGCCAAAAATCCTCCCCGCCTCTTTCAATTTGAGATCAGCATCTTAGACCTTTGATTAAAAAAAAATTCTAATGTTATTACTTGTTTTAAACTGTTACAAATCTGATTCTCTCCATTTTATTTTTACATGTTTTTATAATTCCTCCCACATTGCCAAGAAGAGGAATTAAGTAATTGAAAGTAGTTTGAATTGACTTTACAGAGTTTGTTGCTTTGTTTTGTTTTTTTGTCATTATATATTGCACCATAAACATAAATCTTCTGGTTTGTTAATTATGGCGACATTGGATTTTTGGGAAAGATTTCTATTGTGTGCCAAAAGATCTTATATGACTGACTATCATTATAAATTTTTATATTTTGTTAACAATAGTGGATTTCCGTTCAGTTTTGCTTTCCTTAGATTCAACCTAAACCTCATAACTTCACATTAACACCCACCTAACTCATTTATAAGAGATATGCCTTCATAAATGCAACATAATTACAACCCATTCTAGCAATCATTGACAACATTAAACAAACAATCATATTACATTACATTCAAAATTTGAAAGTCAGGTGAAGCAATAAGACGGAGGAATCAAGTTATATGGGTGTGTCTCTGTTTTTACTTTTTAATTGTTTGTTTGTAGGATTTAACAATATTTAATTTTTTCAAAGCATCACCGAATCTATTTTGATTTACGTAGAACAAATCAAAATTTATTGCAAAGACTGAGATACTCTGTTTTTGGACTGTCAATTTTGATGTTCGAACTATGCTCTGTAAATTTAGCTAGATTCAAATAGGGTGGCATTCTTTTCTTAGGGCTAGGCGGGAATAGAAAAAGACTTTGATTAACCCTCCCGGCTATCTTTTCCCTACTTAGCTAGCTATCTTTTCTTAGGGTGGTATTCAAAATTGAAGTAGGGAAAAAGACTAATAAATTCAAATAGGGGTTTATCATTCTGTTGAGATATCAATAAGTAGGGGTTTTTGATCATATCTGTTACATGTTGTTTAGCAACCTAATATACAGGTTTGCCAAGGAACGACCGGTCAAACTTTGTAGATGTTCAAGTTGAGAGGAGACTGGTCTTTTGGAAAGGTACGACCATTTAGAGGCCAAAGCAGAACAAGGAAGGACCAATTGTTGGGTACCAACGACCGGTTGGACAACTCACGAAGGCACTGACTTTGTTTTTAGTTTCACCGGTCGTTGTCCTATGTAGGACTGGTCCAAGTATGATATTATTTAAGAAACCTATCATTTGTGTTTTTATTTTATCAAACACTTTACACATTTAAGTTTTATCTTTTGGGCATATCCTCTATTTGTCAATGATCAAGAATACGGTATGTTTATTTAGGTTTTAATTAATGACAAAACTTTTTGAATTAATTCTTTCCCTACTTCTTTTGCTATCTTGATTCACCGATGTAAAACTAGAATTCAATTTAGTTGTGTTTGAAAACAAGTTATAAAATCTATTTCTGATCTAGAATAATTAACAAACCTGATCAGTTTGTTTATTAGGATTTTAATTGATTCGAAAGAATAATTTAATTGCAAAAAATTATTAGAAGTCCTAAGGCATTTGCGGAATCCTAGGATTCATAATGATTTGGACAAAAAGATTCAAAAACTTAATTATCATAGGAATATAGTTAGTTGGAAACCTGAATTAGCTCTTAACTCTAGATAGAATAGAGAAAGCTTGAATATGACAAAAAAGAAACTACTCAATTTGTCTATTTATAGGTTACCTAGGACTTTACCTCAAGCAATTTTATGGGACTTTACCTCAAGCAATTTTATTTTCTCCTTCAGACCTACAACCTCTTTGGATCCCTAAGGAACTGGAATGGACTTGTTTCTCATGTTGATCCTTTCCTTTGGGTTTCTTCTCTGCATAAACGAGAGTTTCCCCTTTCTTAAGGTATCTCTTAATTACCACAATGCCTCGTTTGTCTTCACCGGCACATTGATTTCCTCTCCAACATAAGATAGCGATTTAAAATCGCATTCAGTCAATGCCTCATTTGCTTCTGATTGGATTAAAAAAGAAAAATGCGGGTCTGGGTTTTGGGAGGGGTAATCTAGATCTTTTTGCCCTTCCCGCCTAACCCTAAAAATAGAGCGTAACCCTATTTGAATCTAACTAAATTTGTTGGACATTCTCTCACGATATTTGAATAGTCTACAGAACACTTTCATGGTTTTTTAGTAGCCAAAAATCCTCTCCACCTCTTTCAAATTGACAACGGCATCATAAATCTGTAACTAAAATTTTTTTTTACTTTCATTACCCATTTCCAATTGTTACAAATCTGATTATTTCCATTTTATTTTTTCACATTTTCATAATTCCTCCTACATAACCAAGAAGAGGACTTCAGTGTTTGAAAGTGGTTTGAATTGACATTACAAAATTTTTTGCTTTACAATTATTTTGATTTTTTTATTATATATTACACTGTAAACATAGATCTTCTAGTTTATTAATAATGTTGTTATGACGACATTGGATATTTGGAAAAGATTTCTGTTGTGTGTTGAAACATTTGATATGAGTGACTATCATTATAAATATTTGTATTTTCATGACATTGAGAATGTAAGACACAACATAAACGATGGTTTCTCTCACCTCTCACACACTCCCACTTCTCTCTACTCCCCACCCCAAACACATCTCACAACCTCATGCCTCTCACACCGACATGCGGAATGCTGGGAAATCACCAGTTCCTAGTCAGGTCCCCCCGGCTGCTATGGACACACCACGACAGTTTGCTACCGCATGGGATCCTGCGAAGGCCCTCGCAACAGATAGATATATCTCTTATTTTGTTGAAGATATCCCGGAGGGATGGACATCCAACAAACTCTTTAAGGAGATAGCAACCATCGAACCTGTGGCAGACGTGTTCATCTCGAACCGTAAGTCTCGAAAGGGTTTACGTTTTGGATTCATCAAGTTTGTCAGATGTGGCACACAGGAGAGTAACAGATTGAGGAGGCTCATGGAGGCTTTTGGTGGGTACACCAGAATGCGTTTCAACGAAGCTCTATAAGATGCCAAGTCAGGACGACGCTTTCCATCACGCGGTCGCCTTGGTCAAGCATCTGCCTCAGGTACAACCAAGTTACCTTCCTTGGGGGTTGCACGACTACCTCCAAAAGAATGTGATGGTAGAACCTATGCGGAGGTCACTACTGGGAAGCTTAATAATGCATCTGATATAAAGCCAATATCAGTGTCGTCAAGTGCGGGGCATTTGGAAAGGCTACGTCGCAGTGCAGTAGGATTTCTCCGAGATCGACATAAGGATGAGTTGCTTCTCCCCTCTGACGTTGAGTGTTTATCAATGGGTGGGACCCAACGGTTACTTGTATTTGCCAGTGCTGAATTACTGCACAGCGAGATAAATTCCAACATCCGTTTTTGGAATGAGCGATTTCATGCCTTTCATCCCTGGAACCCAACAGATGTGGGCTGCCGAAGACTATGCTGGGTAGAGGTGATCGGTTTACCACTTCATGCATGGACGGAAGAAATCTTTCGAACGTTGGTCTCCTTGATTGGCTCTCTGGTTCAGATACATCCTAGCACAGTCACCTGGAAGTCCCTCGATTCAGCTAAGTTGCAAGTGGCAAATACAGGTTCCCAGCGTATACAGGCGAAGATGCAATTGTGTGTGGACGGACAAGTGTTCGCTGTAGGCATTGAGGAAGTAACGGACATGGAGATCACGAGTGCTGGGGTTGATGACAAGCCTACTGTGCCAGGAGACTATAGTAGTCATTCTGCATAGATACATCTTTCACCATCACCGGAAAGTGGGGATAAGACCCTTGAAGGTAAGGGCCGCTTGTACTCCCTGGACAAGAAGGAGGTATGTCAGACGGAATTAATGCTGCACAGTGTAGAAGAAAGTGCAGCGGTGGAGGGATTCAAAACCGTTGCTCTGAGACAGCCCGAGAAAAATCAGCCCCAAACTCTGGAACAGATACCGCACGTGGGACAGAGACAAAAGTTATATCAAACAAAGGAGGGTCAATTTTGTCATTCCCAGTCCAGTGAAGAAGGAACTAGCACGTGCTCAGCACCCGCCTTCCTTCGGGTCCGCAAAGAAACACTCGTGGAAGGCCAGTTACAGCCTCTGCAGAGGTCCTTGTCCTCGAGACCAACTCCTGCATCAATTGACGGGATCCCCGCTTCCGCTCCATCCTCAGCAGCCATTGATTTCCCTCACATGTGGAAGGCAGGATATAAAGCGTTGAGGCGAAGGAACACTAGCATAACAATCGCTCGCAGAGCAAGGAGACAGAAGAAACTTCGCCACTTAAAACCCACGGGCAGCCTATCCTCAGGCCGACTGAGCATTATGGAGAAGGAAGGTCCAACTCAACTAGTGGAAGATCCGTCCTTCCTAGACGAAACTTGTGAAAATATGGCAAGCACGTCGGAGACCCACGTCTCCAGAGGACCCGACTCGGGTCCATACTCCATTGAGGCAGAGACCCTGGGACTCAGCCGCAAGCAGACCAAGGAAGCAATTCGAAACAAACTGATGGGGCGCATTGTTGAAGATGGACAGGACTGGAGGAATCACTGCACAACCTAATGCCTATCAGGTATTTTGTTTTGTGCTAAGGGATTTGCCTATGTTCATGATTAATTTTGCTTTTTGGAATATTCGTGGGTGTCACGGTAGAATGAAGGAAACACAGATTAAACAACTCATTACGAAAGAAGGTCTCAGTCTGCTGATTATATGTGAAACAAAAAGGGAACATTTTTCAAACCGATTAGTAAGCAAACTGTGGCCAGGTAGTAATATACAATGGACAGCTATAGATGCACAAGGACGAGCTGGTGGAATGGCATGTTTGTGGGATGATGTGTAGCTTCAGATATTTGGGATTGAGAAATTTGAATGCTGGGTGTTGCTGGAGATGAAGGTTCGAGCCACCGGATTTCTTTTTGTATGTGTGGGACTCCACGCTCCGAACGTAGCGACTGAACGCAGAGCATTATGGACTGAGCTGCAGCGCCGGAAGGCTTCGGATTCGAATCCTTGGATGATTATGGGCGATTTCAATGAAACCATTACCGTGGAAGAGAGAACAGGGCGCACATTTAATCACAGTGCAGCACGTCGTTTCTCCAACTTTATCAACCAGAATGGATTGATCGATATGCCGATCCATGGTAAGGAGTATACATGGTTCAATTCGTATAGTGCCTCCAGGATTGATAGGGCATTGGTGTCCCCCAACTGGATCATACACTTTAGTGGACATCGACTGTACGCAGGCGATAAAGGTTTCTCAGACCATACACCTATAATTCTGAGAGCGGACTCATTTTTCTGGGGCACAAGACCATTCCGCTCGTGGGATATATGGTGGGAGGACAGAAGTTTTTTGCAGAAAGTGATGGAGGCTTGGAAGGAGGCAGGCCGGCTTTTCCCAGGGAATTATAGTGTGGTGCGAAATTGGCGGTCCTGAGGAAGAAGCTACAGGTATGGCACAGCGAATCCTTTGGCTCATTAGAACATCAATTACACCAGATCCTTGCAGAACTAGACGTACTCGATCAGAAGAGAAGAAATCAGGGTCCTACTGCAGTTGAGCGATATGAAGCACTACAGACCCAAAAATGGGACCTCAAACGGAAGATGGAAGCAATGTGGCGACAGAAATCCCGACAACAGTGGATCCGTCTTGGGGACAAGAATAGCAGATTCTTTCATTCCTGTGCCACAATACGGCACTGCAGGAATTTCATAGGGACAATCCGCTTCAACGGTGAAAATTTATCCACGCCTACCGCAATCAAGGCTACAGCTGTCCAGTACTTTCAGCACTTCTTTGCGGACCCGGGTCTCCAGGGCTATGGATTGGGCAGTTTATCTCTGCCTCGGCTACCTGCAGCTGTCGCAAACGGCCTAGAGCAACCATTTATAGAGGAAGAAATCAAGCGCGCTGTATGGGACTGTGGCAGCCACAAAGCCCCTGGCCCAGACGGCTTTAATTTCTATTTCATCAAAAAAACGTGGACTGTCATTGGCGACGATATTGTCCTGATGGTGCAGGAATTCCACTCCAGAGGGGAACTTCCGAAAGGAATTAATACCAGTTTCTTGACTTTAATCCCCAAGCTACAGGGTGCTGTTGAATTTTCAGATTACAGACCGATTAGCCTCATCAACGGCTTATACAAAATCGTCGCAAAGCTTCTGACATGCCGCCTTAAGCAGGTGATGGATCGATTAATATCTCCATGGCAGACCGGGTTTATGGAGGGTCGGTATATTGCGGACACAGTAATGGTGGCGAATGAGATACTCCATTCCATGAAAAAGTCCAAACGCCGTGGCTGGTGTCTAAAACTGGATTTTCTGAAGGCATACGATTCGGTAGATTGGAATTTCATACTGGAAGTGATGGAAAGGATGGGATTTGGGGACCAATGGCGCAGGTGGATACAAGCATGCTTATCGAATGCGTGCTGTGCAGTACTGATTAACAGCGTGCCAACAGAGGAATTTACCTTAGGGCGCGGTTTGCGCCAGGGAGATCCACTGTCACCACTCCTCTTCAACCTCGCAGCTGAGGTGCTGTCATGTATGCTGCGTCGGGCCGCTGAGTGCCAACTTTTTCAGGGTATGAACATTGGCATCTTACAGTTGACACACCTGCAATACGCCGATGACATTATCTTATTCAGCACCGGAGATCACCAGGGACTACTTAATCTCCAGGGCATACTACGTTGTTATGAACTCTTGTCAGGGCTCAAAGTTAATTTCTTCAAGTCTGGACTAGTAGGGATCAATGTTACATCCAGAGCGGCCGAGAGCAGGACTTCTAGCTACGGATGCTCAATTGATTTCTGGCATGACGTCTGGTGTGGTTCACATCCATTACGTGTGATATTCCCCAGATTATATGTTCTAGCTACGGTGAAGGTGGGTGTAGTGTTACAGTTCGGGGCGATGAATGGCACAGTCTGGCAGTGGCATTTTATCTGGCGGCGTGGGCTATTTACTTGGGAGGAAGAGGAAGCAGGACGTCTGCTAGACATGCTGGATGATGTCCGCCCAAATCCAGCGGAGGAAGATTGTTTGCGGTGGGGAGAACAGCTGGAACCTTTCTCAGCCAAAGCCTGCTATCAGTCGCTGGAGGTGAATGCCACGACGGCCAACGAACGGATGATTCCAAACGTTTGGCGCCAACAGGGCACCCCTAAATGGCAAACATTCATGTGGCTGGCGTGCCGGGAGAAGCTGTCAACCAAAGGCCACTTAATCAGGATAGGCATCCTACCAGAATCTGAGCAATACTGCGATGCCTGCGGCGGAGTGGAAGGGGACTCCACTCACATCCTCTTGAACTGCAAGAAGGCATGGCTTTGCTGGTCTTTGTTGATCCGGAATTGAGGTCTCAGCTGGGTTCAGCCACAGACCATCGCTGAACTATTCGTCCACTGGAACGGTTTCCCCATCCCCTCTCGCTGGCGAGGATTATGGTATGTGTTACTCTTCTCATGCGCTTGGAGTATCTGGTTGTGTAGGAATAACAAAATTTTTCGTGGAGAAGATAGTAGTGCAAAGGACATGTATTATAATGGTATGCGACATGGTTTTTACTGGGCAAGGACCAATCTATCGGATGTTGCTTTAGATAGTTTGGATGTACTACCTTCGGGAGATTTTCTGTTATTATTAGCAACTTAGATTACAGGGCTGATGCAAGTAGCAGATACCTAAACATAGTTCTGGCATCTGCAGTTTGCATTTTGTAATTGGACGCGCACAACGTTTTGTTGTTCCGCACCTGTACTGATCTCAATTTTAATACAACTCGATATTCTTCAAAAAAAAAATTAAAAAAAAATACACAACATATATACACAATTCTATTTGATTTCTGCGGGTATGTTAATATGGCAATCTATTTGAAAGAATAGGGTGGCAGGTTGAAATTTCATGTGTGTTGTACATTTCATAAAAAAAGTGATATTTTAGTATTCACGTTGTTTGTCATTATTTATATAGAGCACTTTGTTATCGGCAGAATATTTTCCATTGATATATTTATTGTTAACTTGAATTCAACATATGATTTGCAACATTGAGAATTTTTAATACATGATGTTTATAATAATATATTTATTTTAATCCACTAATGTCAGTTAACAACGGTGTATCTCAACGAACTACAAACTTATGTTATAGAAATAAATATTGTGAAGATTGTGGGAAGTCGACAGTGTTAAGGATTTATCAGTTGGAGCCAAACAATGGGGAAGTTGATGTTTTGGTGCGAAGAATACAGTTTTAGGTCATGATGCTTCCTCACAAATGAGAACATTGTAGTTGGGACTATAGAAATGGTTATGGTTGATTTGCATGTATCGATTGAAAATATAGTTGTTACTAATATTAATAACTTAAGGGATAGTATTGTATTCAAACTTAAGTTATTGATTATGATTATTGTTGTATCCATGTTTTTTAAGGTATTCGTTTGAAATACCACTTTCATTTATCATTGTAAAGTTTCAAGCATGACTTGCTTTATGAAATGAATAGATTGCTTTATGAAATGTATAGATCGGTTTCCCATAACATTGTGTTGTTTGTTATGACTATGTTAAGTGAAACAGGTAACACATTACACTTACACATTCACATTCCACACAATACATAAGTTGTGTGTCGCATCCAATATGATTTCTACAAAAATAAAAAAACATTACATACATTACATCGGGTGTATGGTGCATCGAATGTGACTCTACAAAGACCAGAAGTCACATTATATACATCACACAAGGTGTGTGATGCATCGAATGTGATTTCTATAAAAACCAGAAGTCACATTACATACATCACATCAGGTGTGTGGTGCATCCAATATAATCTGTACAAAGACTAAAAGTCACATTATATACATCAAGACAGTAAATAACACAAATATAATCCAATCACTAACAAAACAACAAAGTTGATAACATTAACCAAAATGAAATCCGAGTACAACTCAATTCAACCAACCAAACAAACAAGGTACCCAACACTAGAAAGTTGCTTAAATGATACTAGTAACTAAGAAAAGAATGGCATATAAATTTAAAAAACTATCACAAGTCACCCAACCCATCGGGACCTAGTAGTTCTTCATTGTTCAATAAGGTTTATAGTGGGAGAAGACTTGGTTTGTGACCTACTCTAGTGAAGAACTCACACAAACTCTGTTGTGTCCAGTAATGTCGCTCATGGCAATTAGTTATCTTTCAATATATCATCTTCAGAAATGGTGTAATTGGAATTTTTGGGGGCCATGGTGGGGGACCCTTTGTACTAGTCTCGGCCATGGGGGAAGAACTGGTCCTCTCCAGTAGTAGGTTCTACTTTCTATTGTCTAATCAGGGGTTCATTTGGTTTACCAGGATCTGTTGGAAGATATGACTTTATATTTGTTCCGTTTGATGATATGATTTTATACTTTATATCCAGATTTTCCATAGTAAAAAAGTGGTCTGATGTTATGACTTTATACTTGTTCCGTTTGAGGCCTTTTTTTTTTGACACCCTTCAAACAATTCTCATATTTGCCAAACTGTCAATACCAATTTAATTTAACCATCCAAAAATATCCTGGCATGACATAACTTCCTTTAACCAGATTCTTGGCCAAACGCATGATGAATGAAGCCCCATGAATAGCACCTCCACAATCAGCCATCTTCATCGAATATAGGTGTGCAAACATACACCCAACGTTGACTCGAACATTGTTTTTGACGTCATACAGGATGAACAATTTTGGCCTGGAAACAACATCAGTGCTCCCTTTCTTTGTATGGAGCGATTTTGTCAGCTATTGTGTATTATTCTCAATGATAGGTTGAGTATAGTCGATGCTTTAGCCATGATAGGATTGTATTGTGAAGCCGTAGTCCGCCAACCACACGCAGCTCCATCATATATAATCTTAACCCAGGTTTTCTGGATTTCACTATGATAAAAAAAATCATGCTCAACAATATTGTAATCCTCACTCTTAATGAATTCAGGATGTAAACCTCGGGTTTTCTGTGTTTTATAATTAGGGGTAGTTTCGTAGTTTCTTTTTAGTATGTAATTTGTAATGGTTTGTGTGGTTGTGTGATATTGTGATTTTAGAGTATTTTTGGCCATATGTAAAATGATTATATTATATGGTTTGATTTTTCATAAATTTAGGATACAATTTATTATTTTTTTGGGATGATATTATATTTATAGTTAAAAATTTATTGATTAGAAAATTATAATTTTTAATTCAGTAGAAAAATATGATTTTTCTTGAGTTATGGTGAAATTTTCAAAATTTTTAAAATTTTTGAACGGATACTCTATTTACTATATTTTTTCTAAGATTTAATTTTTTTTTTGGAATTTTATAAATTATTTATTAATTTTAATTTTCTTTTTAAAATATAATGTTATTATTTTATTCTTATGCCAAATGATGTTGTATTGGTTAGTGTATAGTATAAAAAAAATTCCTTTTTTTTTCCCCTCTTCTTCCTTCCTCCCCTCTACCGAGCTAAGTTTTTCCTCTTCCGGCCGAATTGTTGCTAAGCCTCTGTCCGGCCTCAGATCCTTGCACCATCGGTACCACACAACACGGCTCCTCAACAGCAACCTTCGGCAGCCAGAAGCTTGAAGATTGCACCGTCACTGAGCCAGCGAACATCTAGGTTTTCCAGTGGGAAAACCTTTAGTTTCCGATCGACCTAGGTGAGGAATCACCGAAACTTTTGTGGATTCATATTTTTGAGGTTGAGCTCTTCGTTTTGATGTATAGATCTCTAAAAATGGGTGAGATTTGGTGAGATACCTATTTCCGGCTTTGTCGTCGGTCCGGGCACCATTTGGTCACCGGCTCAGCCACGAGCCGCCGCAATTCGTCAGAAAACCTATTTTTCTTTTTTGATCATATTACCTAATTTCGACGTTCCGGATGCAATGGTATCATCCATTTTTCAATTTGACTTGTCGTTTATGAGATATGACCTTTTAAAGATTTTTTTTCAAAAAAAATATTTTTATACTAAATGATAAGTTATAATTTTATAAATAATACTATGTTGTTAAAAATATAATTTGAGGGTTTATCAATTAATTTTTAGATTTCTTTGTATTTTCAAAAAATATCATCTCCTCGTTTTGCGTGTTAGTTGGATAGTTAGTGATTACATGATTGTGTTTCATGCAGACATGTGACTTGTGTTTATTATTGAGGATTGTAGATTGGATTTCTGCTATGTTGTCTAATTTGCTGTGTTGTGGTTACATATTGGTGAGTGGGGATCTCACACTTTCGTGTTGTGTTGTAAAATGCATGTTTGAGTTTATGGTTTCAGAAAATTAAATAGTGAATCGTATTTGTATTGGGGCACATTTATTGATTTTACTATGTTTAGTATTGAGAGACATATTGTGATTGGGTTTATGTGATTGCACGTATTGTTGACACAATAGATTGTCTGTGAGAGTATATGCATGTATCTAACATAGTGTTTTGGGCTTTTGTATTTCATGTTTATACTGGTTTTATTTCCTATTTTTGTTACAGAATATTCCATTACACTGATGACCTAAACTAAGATTAGTAACTGACGGGTCATATATTTATGATCTACCATTGTTATGTTTCCATTTAAAAAGGGATTTGAAAATTAGTTTTGTTGAGTGTTTATGAATTATATCATTTCATTTTGGTTTCTAACTATGTTTCTTAATATGCAATTGTGGTCCCCATTTCCCTTAACCTGGATATTTAACTAATTGTTTTAGTGTTGTCCATATTGTGCTATAGGTTGTAGTTGACAGCCATCCACCTCATGTGGTTGACTTCCAATAGACATTAGATTTTAGGTTTGGCAAGCATTTTGATTTGATCTGTACATACGGACCAAATTATATTTTGATTTTATCCCGATGATTATAATTTTGGTTTTATACATGTATCTGAGGCTTGACTTTATAGTTATTATGTTTGCATGTGGCATACAATGATTGAGGTTGGATTTTTTTATTACTTGACTGATCTGAATGAGATTTCGTTTTACCCTACTATTTTATTTATTTCCGTTGCGATTTTATACTATTTTACTTTCTAGCCTTACGGGATTCTAAGGGTAGGATAGCAATTGCTATTCTTAGGTTTACATGGCGAAGATGTTTACCCTTGGAGTAGGATACAGGACGTGACACAGGGGTCCAAAAACCACAATTCGAAGTAAAATCAGCAAACGTCATAGCATATTGTTCGCCCGCCAATCTGAAGAGCAACACTTGATAAGATCCATTGGCAATAGCAGTTTTATCAAGGGAAAATGTACCAATAGACTCGTAATACAGATACCTATCACCCATCTCCTTTATTTCGGCCAATTCAAGCAGTCCACCATTACGTAAAAATGTTTTGAATTCATCTAAAAGACCACATTTTTCATTATCCACTCACTCAATCTTCTTATCATTTAAAAATTTTTTGTACTTGACTTTAGCTTGTTATAGTATGCCCACTCATCATTGTCCTCTAACTGTCAAATTTTGAGCATCTCTGCCACTGTAACCTTTACCGCTGCATCTCTTTCACCATCCAGTGCATCCTCCCTCAGTATTGCATGCTCCTCGTCACCTAATTGTTGATGTTGGTTGTCGGTATCATCTGAAATCTCACATGGTTCAGTGGGTGTTTGAAGGTCCATCTGTGGTCGAGCTTGCGGATAAGCAGGTTCAATTTGTGAAAACGAATCATAGGTTTTCCATAACCTCTTCCATCATTGGGAGTTTGAAGATTCGCTAGGCATGGTAATGAGCTGCAATATAAGAATCTATTGAGGTAAGTATAGAAAAAAATGGAGTTCTTTGATGGTTTTATAAGAAGTAGTATGGTTTTAAAACTAGGTAATGGCACAGTTTTTGAAGTCGCGATGTAATGGATGGGTGGGAAAACTGGCCACATCGTCCGATATTAAAGGCATCATTAATGCATATTAAATCTATAAAAGTCATCATCAAATGCCACAGCCACGTCATTGATCAACCAATGAATGTAGTTTGCACAAACAATAACTCTTCTCCATTAATGTCTTTAGATATCACTAAATTTAAATTTCAAAAATTTACAATTACATTAGTACATAACCATTCCCTATGTTAATAAGTGATGTATAAGTTTGTAGGTGACATTATAATATAGACATTCAATATGTATAATAAGTGATGTACATCTTTAATATAATATACATCACATTAGAAGAGGGACATTGGATATGAAACATATATGATGAATATATGTAATGCTATACTGGTCACATTAGAAGAGGGACATCTAATACGCACATGTATATCCATAATGTTACATTGGTCATATTAGAAGTGAGACATCCGATGTGTAACATATGTGATGCATATCTATAATATAATACTAGTTACATAAGTGGATTAACCAAAAGTATTTTGGTGCAAACATAATGAAAAAATTATATGAACAAACCTGAATTACTCTCGGATGATGTACTTGGATAAACATATTTGCCTATATTGGTTGTATAGGAGGAGTGAATTCTGGGCAGTTCATGGGTCGATGCATCATGCAGTGGGACATCCTTTTTCTGTTTTGAAAATTTCTTATTTCTCTCAAATAAGGGCTTCAGTCATTTGTTCTTCTAGCCACTTGGTCATCTGCTACTCAGACCATGTACATGGATTACATCATGTACAATAGATTCATCACCTAGGGACTATGGAGGTGCATAAGGAATGACAGCATCAATGACCTCATCATAATCATCCTCTTTGGCATTTTTGAACCTCTTTTCCAAATCAGAAAGAACAGTATATGTTGTCCACCTTTTTGTAACATATTTTTCTGGAACATAATTAATGTAATATAATGAATGCATCACTTTCAATGCATGTTTGCATAATAAACCTATTGTTATGAACTTCTTACATAAACAGCTCTAAGTATTATACTCCTCATTGACCACAACCTTATTATCCCCCCTTCAATACTGAAACATGTCAAATCTCCACGCTTGACATTATCAAACATTTTGAGAAAAATAAAACCAAAGAACTCCTCTTAGAACTTTGTAAAAATTTTCAGTGTAAATGTTACATGCATGCATCAACATCCTATGATCGAGTGCCAATTTTGGCTTTCCTCTATCTCTAAAGTCATTTAACACCCCTCATCTCTCATTGTTGTCGATCTTTGTTCATAAACACACACAAATTATATCAACAACATGGAATTGGTGGATATTTTGGTGAACACATTATTTTCACTCTCATTTCATTAGATTGACTTAATATACATGAAGAAATGATCCAAATTAAATGCTGGTGACCATTTTTATTATGTCTCGAACTCCAGAAATTTCATACGACAGTTAGACGTAGGCCAGTTATATATTTTTCTTAATATCAAGCAACATACATAAAGGGACTACAAGGCTGGTTTACAATCAATGGCGGAAGAAAAGAGTAAATAAGGAGGCAGTGGCAATATAATATACAATAGTGTCATTCGAGTGGCACTTGCTCTTTCTATTTGTTGATTTTAATTTCTTACATTACTGATTTTTGTACATTATCTCAAACCCAAACCACAACCATGCAAACCATATGCACAGGCAGATGATACATGAAACTCAAAGGAAGAACAGGCGCAATGCACACTAGCAACCACAAACTTGATATTTTATATAATTGACCATAGAACAGTTGGGAATTTTTATGATGATTAAGCCTTCTTAAATAGTCCTGTAGAGACCAGATCTAACAATCAAGAAAAATCTTGCCAGGTGAGTAGTCGGGAAAGTACAATGCAATCAAAATGAATAAAACATAGTTTATAAAAATAGCAGTACCAAAACAAGGAATCCTTAGTATACCCATAACTCGATAAACCAACAAACACAAAAAATTTAATCAATCAACTATGAAGTCCTTTCTTAGGTGAGCACATAGAGCGTGTTTGGGCTGGCATACTCTCATAGTCGTTCTGTGCCCTAGATAAGACTAAGATTTGTCAGTTGTAACCTAAATGTATTTTCCTCAATCTCATGTTCTCTTATTAGGTAATCATTCACTCTTTTAAACACTTCTCTAAGGCTAATTTCACTGACAATGCTGGGTTGTTAGGTGATGGGAGCTCCACCTAATTGATTCCCCAAACCTGCAAGAAACAGTTATTATATGCACATTTAACAATAAACCCCATCCAACCTTATTCCTCATGGTCTAGTGTCTTCACACTTCACTATCAGACCCGAAGAGCTCTCAAAGGTTACCCTATGCAGGCTCATGCTGCTATCGTATTATTATTCAATCAACTCATAATACAAATTTGCAATAATCTTATTATAGCACCATGTTAATATATGAGCAAAATAATGCAAGCATCAATTATCAAGACTTGCCTATACATGCATGTTCATATGATTCTGATTATTCAATTATCTTATTTAATCAAATCAAGACACAAAAATGTCATGCGTATATATACAACCAACAATTCATAGTTTACAGCCTTGACTCTTCTTCGGGATTCAATTACGAAGAAGATTGATTTTGTCGATCTAAATCTGCACCTGTCAATCAGAAGTTCCATCTTTCTATTACTCTCTTATCAAATCATAATTTCTTAACTATGCATTTCTAATCCTTTAATCAAGCCAATGTTACTTAATCATTGATTCGATACAATTTCCGATCTTGCTATTATTTTTTTCCATAATTCTATCAATTTTCTTGATTTATTTGTCCTATCAACCCAAACTTAGGTTTCAATAAACTTAATACCATTGGATTCTTCATATTTTGTAGTACTTTTCATAATATTTTCATATTTTCTTTAATATATTTCTAATTTTTCTTTTTTGCATCCTCTTTTGTCTAATTTATGTAAATTTCCTATCAATTTTCCACATACTGACACATGGCAGCACCAGTGTGCGTGTGAAGATTTAGATTATTTTTTGAAAAGAATATAATTTAGGTAAAGGTCGGAATGCCGTATAAGGTTAGATATATATATTTATATGTATATGTAAGAAATAAATGATAAAATTTATGGCGTGTATGAAGACTATTAATTAAAATTAAAAACTCATCGATTGTCTGAGGTAATTTGAAACCTTAAGTATGCTTGGAATTGTGTAATTTGAGTTTGAAAATTTTTCAAAAAACTTTTAAGAAATTTAATACATCAAAAATTTCAGTGGAATCCTTATGAAAAGTATTATCCACCAGTACCATCAATTCAATATTTTCATATCCTTATAATTTTCTAAAAATTTAAATACCTTATAATATGTTATAGAAAAATCATAATAAATCAAATTATGGTTTCAAAAATTTCTAAAGAATTGATCAATGATTATAAATCATGAATGGACCTATCCATGGTCCTAAATAGTGATAATAATCAATACAATCACTATCTTACATTTAAATCATCAATTGATAAATATCGATATTCCACAATAATTACATAGATTTTTCAAAAATAAAAATTTATCTTCTAAATTATCAAAACCAACTTAAAATTTCATCATCGATCCATAAATATAGGCTAAAACCCACTAATCTCATTGATTCCCAATTGGTTTTCGGACCCAAGCACCGTGGGGTCTCACATATTATACATACACAAATATGACATCATGTGTATGTCATGTTTCAAATTGCAATAACATACAAATAACGAGTCCTATGAACATGTTATATCATATTAAGTCATGAACAATACATGATGTTGATAGGGAGCTAACAAAGCAATAAACTTCCATTTGCAAATCGCAATGGGCTCAAACTTTAAGTATATTTTAAATAGTATATTTAAGTTTCAAACAGAATATTTGAAGTTAAACTCAAACAATCGGGGGAATTAAGAACTCGATAAACACATACTTGTTTCACTTTGTGAGATTTTTGTTGGTGAAGACCTATATGGCTAGCTGTTGTCACACTCAATATCCATGTATAGCCTGTTAATAATTACTAACCATAAGTCGATAGATTATGTAATACTAGAAAATAATGTTATTAGAATACATTAATAACAGTTTACATCTATTACTACTATTTATAGGTAGCCAAACAAAAATACATTTAACACAACATATTAAAATAACATACCAAAATAGATATTACATTGGTTACACACCTAATGTTCCTCTTTTAATATTACAAAATCACAACCTATACCCTTGTTACTTGATGAAATCGCAATTCACCCTAGTGTTGCTGAAATTTGTATTGAATAATCAGGTTGATACTTGTTGGGTTCTTGGCCATCACACCCAGTATTTAGAGGGAGGTTATTGCTGCATCCAGATTATTGATTTTTGGTAGGTTTTGGTGCAGATCATAGTATGCCTTTGATTTTCTGATTTTGTATTGCATGCTTAGTATTGTGTTATCCTTGCCTTATGACTGTTTAGTGTTTCTGATAGTTGTGATAAAGGAAAAGGGATAGCATCTTGTTTATACGCGTAAGAGGTAGGATCTATACCTCATCGTTTTCTCTGGAAATCATCTTGCTTGTTTTTTTTATTTCAGTTTGTTTAATAATGTGTGCATGCTTATAGATTGTGGTATTGGTTCCTAGGTAATTTCAGAATCTATAAGAGAATAAAATTGCCCTCTTTTGGATTGATTATATAGTATTGCATTGTGCTTTGTGTTGTGATGTGATTGAGGATACCCTACTGTGATTCTGTGTGTTTGTGCTTTCTTGTACTTATATTGTGCTTGTGTGTTAAGATCTTCTTTCCGGTGGCCACGCGGGGTAAGTGATCGATGCTCCTAGTGAGAGGAGAGGTACTTACAATATTGGGAGTCATATGGTGTTTGTTGCCCAGCAAGTGCATGCTAGATGTCTTGTCCTATGTGTGGCAAGATGCCTTGTCCTGTGTATGGCAAGATAGAAAGGCTTGTTGTGAGTTTGTTTGCTAACTGTTTACCCGTTTTGCAGCATAGCCTTGGACAATGTAGGTGATAGGGGATAGCCTTTTGGTTTTTCAAAACAGATAGTGAATTAAGTTGCATGTGTGCTTTTGTTTCAGCCTTGTGATGGTTGGTTTTGAAGTGTTTTTATTCCACCCCTTTACTTTGATAAATTCAGCCCTATACTATTTGTATCTGCTTGCTGATTGTTTGAGCTTATTATATGAATATGAGAATTTATCTACGTTGTTTGGGAGTTGTTTGTTTAGGTTTCCGCAGTTCTTATGATATTGTGAACCTACTAAGATTCTTGTAATCTCTTCCTATTGTTTTCTCCCCTCTTTAGGCATAGGTTCATGCTTTGCTGGCGGTACCAAGGTGTGAGATCAGGGTTACACAGTTGGACAGTTGCATATCAAATTTCAGTTTTGCTGTTGTTCTATTTCTGGCTTCCGATTTTTTGTTCCTATTTCCGCACCTTACCTTGAACAGATTCTTGTTGATTGGCATTCTCTCGGGACTTGTGTGTTATGTTTCCACTGAATTATGTATTTGTGAAAGTCATCCGCTGATATTTTCTTTATACTCCATTTATGCCAGAACAAAATTGCATGCTCCAACCTTAAAAGCAACTTAACTAACCAAAGAAACTAAATAACTAGTTGACTTGAGCCTTGTGGGATTCGAATAGGACTTTGTGAGGGCTTATTTTGGTTTCACGGCAGTAAGGGTCCTTATAGGTTGTTTGGGTCTTTACATTTCATGCAAAAATCGTTGTAGGTCCACTATATACACTGCCTCATTATCCAGCAATATATATAGTAAACCTACAAGGTTAGAATGGAGAAAAAAATATCGGAGATAGCAATAAAAGATAAAATCTAAATCATGCAGCAAAATTAAACTAATAACACAATGTCATTCGGTTAACATCGTAAAATGAATAATTTAGCAAATACTTCTTAGGAATTGATTTAATACGATGGTTCTAGCACACTTAGACATACTAGGAAAAATACTATGAATGTAATACTCTATTCTATTACTTCGAGCATGGCTAATTATTGATTGACTCTCGCTATGCCTCAAAGTGAGCTCCTAATCATTATTCCTGCATTCATTGGACATTATTCTGGCAGAAAACTAGATAGGTGAGAAGACGGGAAAAACATACTAAGTATTTCACAAGCATTCATAGCATACGTTAAAAAAAAATTGGTATTGAATAATTCACGTATTTCACACATGCTAGTTCATTAACGCATACAGTTATTCTCATACGATAATACATGTAAATCACAGTCAATTCATATACAGTATGTATATATAACTCATCAGATCACACATATGACCGTGATTTGGGCTTGGCAATATCTTCCAGTCTATTTGGGCTAGCGACAAGACTGGAGTTTGTCAGTGGAACTCTATTCTCGTTATCATTCAATTTATCTTATCACATCACACAGTAGACAAATCCATGTCCAATTTAAATCCTACCCCGATCCACTGCGATGCCGAGGCGTTAAATGATGGTAGCTCCACCTAATCGATCCCCACACTATAAGATTTTGATTTATAATTTAATTAATAATATAATAAATAAAACATATTCCATCATTATTATCTCATTGTTTGATGTCTTCATGCCATGCTACCAGACCCGGAGAGCTTTCAAGGGTTGTATAGGTTATCCTATGCTGATGTAGTGCATTCCTTGTGCCAATGTCGATTCTTGAATGCGCCTAGTACATTTATGCATCTCAACCATCCAATCATAGCATGACACATTTATGCATTCATGGCATATCATAATGATCGATACATGCTATACGAGTTATCATGGTTAACATAGCATTTTACCAGCACACATATACAACTTGGTTTATTCATTTCATACTAATCACATTTTCATGTTCATGCTAGCAATTTATTAAAAGATATAAATTTCCATATACTCACGGGTTTCCAAATTTTGATACGCCCATATATCCTTCGATAGCGATCTAGACCGAATCCATGAGGTCCTACAGCTCTAGGTATCCACCTACGTACAATATTTCTAGATTCATAGTAATTTTCACTCAATCATATAATATCACATAAACTCATGCATCTTTATCTTTGAACCAACACTTTTCTACTCGATAATCAACCTAGAACCCAACCAGGTGATTTTTCTATTTTTTCTTAATTTTCTGAATCTTGATTGATTTAATTGACTAGTCAAATAAAGTCCAATTAATTTAAATTTGGTACCACTAGACTAAAAACTAAATCTAGAATCTTTTACAATTTCTTTAGAATTGTTTTCAATGTTTTACTACTTTTCCCGATTTTTCCTTAATTTCTGCTTTTTTTTCATTATCAGGAATTTATTTTATTTTGACTAATCATTATGCAACACTTGGCAGCATCATACGCTGCCATACCTAAACCTGAAGCTGCCTAAGGGTGACATGTTTCCCAATCAAGGCATAACACACCTCATCCGACCGTCATACTCGGACTAGGCCTATTTTAGCTACAAAGTGACCCGTCGCTTGCCCGTATAGGCGACACTTCGTTTACCCCCATCCCCGAATGACCTGTCACTTTAAAAGACCTTTGATGACATGTCATCTGAGGTCGTCTTCAACCTTGGGTTGTTAGCAATGACCTGCAATCCATCGGAAATCAAACCCAAAAACCAATTTACTCATACATCGTCTAAAACTTAACGAAAATCATCCTAAATCATATATCGTTGTATGACGAATTGAAACCAATATAAATCTCTAACTTTCATGAACTAAAACACTAAAAATCAAGAGGGAGAAATAACCAAATTCTGGGAATATTTCTTAACTTGTTCTGTCCATTATATCATTAAAAATCATATAAAAAGGGTATGGGACTATTAGGGAGAAGGAGAGGGAGTTTGCTGGATGATTTTCAGGACTTGGGACCAAGTGACAACCAATCCTTCAAAGTCCAATTTTACCCCGTGTTGTCATGCTCATACCCCATGGTAACTCAACATCTCTCCCCTAGCCGTATAGCATTTGTATCTTCCACTGTTGTCCCCTTCTTGACAAACATGAACCTATAAAAGACTGTATAACTACATTTTGTTTCCCATCGTGTGATTATCAAATACAATAAAAAAATTTATGAACATAAAATTTTACATGACGATATTAAGTATATACACTAAAATAGTATGTGGAGTTATTACAAAATCGTATGCTATGAAAGCACAACACTTTTATTTATTTTACCACCCATGATCCCATAGGCCCCAAAACCTTTAGTTCACAAAAGAAAGTACACACACCATATGCACATGAAGCAAACCACCTATATAGAGTAAAATCCTTGATTATTTATATACCTAGAGCAGTAGAATGCTCGTAGTTCTTCTTGTAATGTCTCTACTATCTAGCCCCTACCTCAGATACCTTGAGTAAACCTGGTATGGTAAACTAGGTGAGTAGACCCTAAATTTTGTTCTTATAACCTAAGGTGAGTAAGACTATTGTGACTGCATTTAACTCTTCAGAGTTCTTATTTAGACAAAGCAAACATTTCACAATAGGCGAAATAAAAGAATAAGAAATATCACAGTACACAATGCACATAATCCCATTTACTCAGTCAATAGCAACAAACGTTAATGAAATACCACACACAACATTTATTAGTAGTTTTCATGCTTAATAGGATTTAAATAATACATTAGTGGTGGATTTTGTTGTTGGAAAGGAAATTTACTTCCTTCAAATCCACATTCATGGTATCAAGGAAAATCATCAGTGGCTTTCTTTGGAAAGGAGTGGGTTTACGACACACTAACGTTGTCGGGGGAGCGATGGTGGTGACTCCACAATCTCAATTTCAAACTCACACTGGCTAATTCTCTCATCCTCACACTTCGGCCAATACTACAAGTAATACATATCATGTTAGATATTACTTCATCTCCCTCATAAACATTCACACAGTATTCATCACCATACTCGAGAGAGAGCTGAAACCGTCTGGAGTTTCCATATAGCTAGGTCCTTAAGACTGTATCCACCATAGGGATAATCACACAATATTTAGAATTTTACGAAATTTCTCTTTCATATGGATCAAAGCAAAGAAGATATCAGTTTCAAATAAATGTCATGATGAAAGAGATTTCCTGTGAATAAAAAGAATGTTTATGGCATATCACATGTTTAGCACGAAGAATACAATATGAAACATAAACAATTGACGGAAACATTAAGGTTAGTCCACTCACCTTAATCTGGTAGTACTTGACTGGGTCCTTGTGGGACCCTTTCCTTCAGAGAGTTTAGTCAACATTCTGATACAATCAGATCATCCCAATTGGTCAGTTTGAGTGGGTTTGAACAGTTGACTAGTTGGAGTTGACCAGTTTGACTAGTCAGTTGGATAGTGGACCAAGAGTTGACTCATTGACTAAGTGACCTAGACATAGTCATAGAGCCTAGGTGTCGAGTTTAGGATGTTTAGAGTGTCATGTCATTGGTAACATGACAATAATTTGCACAAGTCATTTTAGATTTTTAGCATGCCTTAGGATAATTAGAATAATTAGTTTGGTTTATTTGTTGTTTGAGGCATGATTCCAGTGAAAATATCCATCTCTATCCTCTTTACCCGAGTGTGAGTTTTCGAGGCCCGTTTTAAATGGTCAAAGATCTTTGGGCCGATTTACCTTTAGTGAGCCCGATTTCAATTCACCGAGCCCAATTATATTTTAAAAGCCTAATTTTTATATTTTGAGCCTTTAAACCATATTTTGGCCCACTTAGGATATATAATGGTTATTTCTTACATTTTTTCAGATTTTCAAAAAACATTTCAAAAAAAAAATATATCAGAATTTTAAAATAACTAAAATATCACTCTTTTTCACCAGCTCACATGAGCAGCCAATAGCACCAGCCCCCCTCCCCTTCATCCCTCTTCTCATGCACGCAAGGTAAAATTTTTTTCCCCAAAATTAATTTTCTTCACAAATTGATTTTCCTTTAAAATTAACAATTAGGGCTTGTTCCAAATCATAATCCTAACTCCTCTCTATAGATTTTCACTAGTTTTTTTTTTTGGTGATTTTTGATGAATTTTGATATTTTAGGTTAAAATCGGAATTTGTGGTAACCATCCGATTTTCTTCCCTTTTAATGTCGATTTTTGCTTGCTTTAGATTGTTTTAGAGTTGTCTAGCATTACTGGATGGTTTGTTTTGATTTCCATAAGTTTTGTGAGGTGTGTGGGTATTTTTGGGTTGAATTCAAGTGTGTTTTGGGGGATTTTAGGTTTATATGTGAAATTAATGTTGTTGTTAGTTGTGCTTGATCATTTTGAGCTTGTTGGATGTGAATGAATGCTTGCTAGTGGTTGGTTTTAAGTTGGTGCAATTATAGGTGAAATTGATGGTTTGTCGAGAAACCGCTGCTTTTGATTTGAGTGGTGTTTTTGGTATATTTAGTGGTTAATTTTGATTGGATTGAGTGTTTGATGATTAGTAGAGTATTAGGGAGTGGAATAGATGGGAATTTAAGTTTTATTTTTGATTTTGAGTCATTTTAATTATTTATTTTCATTGTGGTTTTTTAGTTCGTTGCTTCGTTGCTTTGTTGCTTCGTTGCTTCGTTGCTTGCTTTTATTCTTAGGTAGTATTTTGGCTCGTGAGAAAGGGAAGGATGTGGCCGTTATCCAGTCGTCAGCACGAAACGAGGTGGGAGTCTATGTCTCATTCACATGCACAAAATTGTGTTTGTTTTATTAATTTGAAACTTGGATAAATGCTTAGTTTTGAATAGAGGCAACATTTGCATTGTGTGTGAATGTCATACTAGGTTCATTGCAATGCTTGTCATAATTTTTATGCACTGATATTATGTTTAAATTATTGAGTATGATGATTGTGTTTTGATGCATTATTGGTGATCTTTAGTTTAATGAACTGATTCCTTGTTTAAGTGAGAATTTGATAATTTAAGTTGATGACCCTTGATTTTGAATCGCTTGAGCTTGTTGAGTTGATGGATTGATTTCTTTTTTGAGAAACTTGTTATGAGGTTGTTGGGAGAGTGAGGATGCGAGTTGGGCATTTTTTTTGAAAAATAAAAAATAAAATAAAATAAAATAAAATAATAATAATAATAATAATAAATATTTCTTTTTGTCTTCTTAGATCCTGAGATTACCCAAATAAATTTGCATCCCCCTTTCCAAACCTTCTTAGACTTGATTATGAGTGTGAGAGTTCCCTTCAAATGCTTCTTGATTTATATGATTGTATAGTACATTATTATTTTGTTTTCATATGTTATGAGATATGCATTTTGAGAAATGGAAGAATATGTATTATATGATTTCTAGGTGTGACTGGGAATTGATGAATTGCACTTGACCAATACGAAGGTAAGTGGATGAGTATCCTTAGATAGAAGGATAGTCCCTTGCCTAGGAGTTTTGATGGATGTGTATGCCTTGTTGAGTATGTGATGTGATAGGCTACATATGCCTTCAGGCTTTTCGAGTTATGTATGTGTGGAATATGTGTGATAGTGTGTTTTCTTTATTTGTTCTGATGACAACATTGTTGGTAGGGGTTATATTTTCAACTTGCATTATAATTCACCACCAATGGACTCCTGGTTGCCCTTTGGCAAGGGTGACTAGTTGAGTGGTTAAGAGGTCTGCCCCAAATCTGTTTTGGGTGTATTAGTCCGAGAAAATTCTAATTTTTGGTTTGCGAGCCAATTTGGGCTTGAATCTGAGTTTGTGGACTTATTCTTATTGATGTCATACATTTGCATTAGATTGTGTTGCTAGTGTGGATTGGAAGTATGTTAGCTTTCATAGGCTTACTTGATATTTATTTCCAACTATTCTTTTTCGAATGCTTTTAGTGCATTGCCTAGATTCTCCCGTTATTGTTTAGGATGCAGTGACTCTCACTAAGGTCCTCGAGATCTCACCCCCTCTTGTTGTTATTTTTCAGGCTTAGGTACGAGTGTTCGTGTTACGGGCTTCTTTTAAGAACCTTTGTTTTCATAAGGTTGGACGATTGCATATTTACGTTTGAAAACTGGACCTTTTCTTTTATATTTCGGATAGTGATATGCGTGCTTGTTTTTGGTTTAGCATGCTTGCCCATTGATTGATGTGAACCTTTTGTGGGCTATGTTGATTTCTTGCTTTAGACTATGTATATTGCTTTTGGATCTGATATATGAGATGAGCAGGGTGTCTTGGGCACATTTTGGCATTATTGGGCTTGAGAATGGACTTTTTGTGATTATGTATGATTGGGGCCATGTAACCTATTGTGTGTATTTTAAGTCTTCCGCTGTTTATGTTTATACTCCATGATAGGTTATGTTATGCCGAGATTTGTGAAAGTTACATGCTCCATTTTTAAGTTTCAAATTTATATGCATTTTTATATGTTTTGGGAAAAGAGTTTTTAGGTTAAACCTTGTGTGGTTCTGATTGGGCCACAAGTTGGGACAACTAGGACTACGCAGTGGTGAGGAGTCCAGTTATCGGGTTCAGATCCTCACACTCCCGTTCTAGAGTCCAGTGCACACGTTTCAATACCTATACAGGTCATAATTGATATATTCACTTAATTTTATTAAGTTATAAGGTAATAAACTAGAAATTAAAATCACACAACCCCTTACTTAGTCCTAAGGGACTCGATTAGCCTATATGAATTTTCCCTAGATTTTTTCTGGTATTTTCCGAATTTCTATCAAGTCCTCTAATTTTTTATACCACTTAAATCAAATCCAAATCAAGCAAACTATACACCATTGGATTCCTTATATTTGTCTCTACTTTTCAGAATTTTTTCATAATTTTTTTTATTTTATTTCTATTTTTCTGAAATTTTTTTATTTTCAGAATATCTGAAAAAAATGATCAAATAAGAAAAGTCAACGGACACATGTCATCACCAGACACAACGATGAGTCATCACTTCATTTGTCCTATCATTTCAGTTCAATTCCACTCCGACCTGACTCAGTTCTATTTAACACAGTCTGATTCGATCAGTTTGACTCCTGAACCAAAGACATGTCGGTAGTACACTTACCCACATGACCTATCGTCCAGTGCCAACCTGGACGACCCGTCGACTGCTGGTTCGTCTTTAACCTTTGGACCCCGTCCAAAGGTCGAACCTCCTCCCGGCGATTCGCCATTCTAGCAAGCGAATCATCTCCAAAACTATGAGACCATAATTTTTGTGTGATTTTGGCATATAAAAATAAGTAGTTGGCCAAACATAAATCCCACATAAAAAATACACAATTTTACCACATGATAAACCTTACTCCTTACCCTTGCTGCCAAAATTCACCAAGCACTTACCCTATCCAAATTCTTTCATCCTTCATTAGATTTCTGCAAATAGTAGCTTTTTGGAAAGTTCTTTCCATCCTATATTTTACTATCTTGGTTTCATCATCAGAAGGTTCGATTTCTCTTATACTTTTTCTTATAGCAAATACCTAGGGTTTCTGTTGTTGTTCCTCTTGTTCATATGATTGTTTGGCACCTATTTAAGTTGTAATATCATGAATTCATCCTTTGAATCTTCCCTATGTATGAAATCGGCATGCCCTATACCCTTACTCTATTGTTGCCGATTTTTACAAATTAACTTGTCTATTGGTTTTGATCATGTTCTTTTTAATCGTATACCTAATCCTTCCTTGTTATCATGAAATCACAACCCCTAAATCCCTCATGCATGAAATCCCAATTCGCCCTATTACCCTATCTTAGTGCCGAGATTTTCATGGTTAATTGGGATGGTAAATCAGGTTGATTCTTATTATGCTCTTGGCTATTACATCACACATCCAAGGGGGAGGTCTCAGCAGCATCTGATCATTAGTTTCTTATAGGTTTGGTGAGTGGAATTGGTAAGGAAATAGGATGTTTACTTGGTTATTGAATATGCATGTTTAGTATGGTTTTGTCTTTTCCTTAAGCTTGAATAGGTGGTTCAGATCCTCTTAATAAAGGCAAAGGATCAGTTACTTGTTCAGAGACAAGTAAGGTAGGATCTACACCTCATCGGTTTCTCCAGAGATCCTTGTTGTTTGAATGATGTATTCGCTTTTTGTCCTTGCTGTTGTGTACATGCATACCTTGTATTGTGTATGCATGAGATGCGGATTGAGCTATGATCCTTTAGGCAATTTTGAACCCTTGAGATAAGTTATGTGTGCCTAATTTGCATGTGTTGTGTACTTTGAACATGCTGATTGTGTTGTGATATGATTGAGGATACCTTGTTGTGGTGTTATGCCTTGTACTTGCTTGTGTGTGCTTGAACATATTTGTGTGTCAGAATCCTTTTCTAGTAGCCATTCGGGGTAAACGTTGATGCTCTTAGGGAGAGGAGAGATTCTTACTGGTATGGGAGTCGTATGGGTGGCAATCCACAACAAGAGCTCGTTGGATGCCTAGTCCTCGTGTGGCTAGATGTCTTATCGTGTGTGCTGGCAAGATGCCCTTATCCTTGTGTGGTTTGGATGCCCTTATCCCTATTTGGATTGGATGCCATGTCCTTTGTGCTGGCAAGATCAATAGGTTTACTGATTAAATTGTCTGCTAACTATTTACCTTTTGTATAGCAAAGCCTTGGACAACATAGGTGGAAGGGGATGACATTTTTATTGATGAGATTGAATGATAAATTACCTGCCTATGTACTTCTACTTTTTGAAGTCTTTGCAGTACATCCTCAGCCTTTGACTTTCGGTCCTATCCCTATTATGATGGTTTGATGATTGTTTGATATCCCTTTAGTTGTGTAGGCGGATCTTATGTTGTTTGGGAGATGTGTGTTTAGATTTCTGTAGATGTTATGATGTTGTGACCCTACTAAGATTCTTGTAGCCTCATCCTATTGTATTCACCATTTTTCAGGCTTAGTTACATCATTTTTTCGTGGTACCAGTGTGTGAGATCAAGGTTGCACAGTGGAACGATATTGCATCACATCCGCATACCTTCTCCCTTGATTTCTTGCACATATAACACAAAGTTTGATTGGACTACTTTCTGGTTCTTTAAATCCCTCCTTTGTTTGTTTGTTTCCAGAATTTATTGGAGGATTACTTGTTGGATTTTGAAATCCCTATGGGACTTGTGTGTTGTGGTTCTCTTGATTAATCACAAAAAATTCCTCTGATGTTTTTATTCACTTCGTATGTTACCAGAATGTTTGTCCATTACTATCATGCTCCAACCTTTAAAAGTATAAGACAAGAATTTAATAAAATGGTTTAGGATGATTAGAGTCTTGTAAGATTCAGTTAGGTCCTAGGTTGGGCTTGTTTGGGTTTCATGGCGGTAAGGGTCATAATAGTTTGGGTTTGGGTTCTTATAGGTTTGGTAATAGAGTATGGTTTAGGAAATATAAATTTTTTATATGCTAACATGTTTGCTGGTTTTGGTGTTTGTAGGGAGAGGCATGCGCGCACACCCGCAATCTTAAGGGTCAGTCTCAAAAGTGACTTAAAGTTAAAATGCTTGTATCGTAATGTTTGATTGTTGTAATTGACTATTTTTTTTGTTCTGTGTTTATGAATGTTCTTGCATGCTGTATGACGTAAAGCATTCTGATGTGTTTTGACGATTGTCTTGCTGTGTTTCCTTATAACTGCTGAGTGTGTGTGTAACTTGCTGCATGTTGATTATGATCCCTAGATGTGTGTTGCCGAATGTTCTTGTATGAGTGCCGAATGCATGCAGTTAATTTGTATGAGTGCCGAATGCATGTAGTTAATTTTTCTGATTGCCGAGTGTGTTTTAGGTGTTTATACATGCATTTTCGAGAGTGTCTCTATATGTACTACCGAGATTTGAGTGTACTTGTGTGCACATGTGTGTTTTATTTTCTGTATATGCATATCGTTTAGTGTACGCCTCTCTATAATATGGCAAAGCAGAACGCACCTAGAAATCGTCGGGGTAGGTATGAAGCCCAAACCAAACAACAACTCGTTGACCAGAATGAACTGAATGCACAAAATGAGCAGGGAGGGCAAGCCAAGCCCGAAAACCAACTTGAGACACCAGCCATTGATCCCGTGATGACACAAATACTGAACGTATTGCAAGGGATTGCTGCGAACCAACAGTGAATGGAGGCTCAATTACATAATGCTCTTGCACCGCACTACCTGTGAAAGATCCTATTCCTCCACTTGAACCTGTTCCTAAGGAAGCCGAGAGACTTCCAGTTGTCATTACCAAGCTGCTGAAGGAAGCTCATTAGCTGGGATGCAAAGATTTCAGCGGTTCAGCAGGTGCCGCTACAGCTCGTGAATGTATCGACACCATGTGTCGAGTGTCTTTGTTCCTACGCATCTTTGATGACGACAAGGTTGCAATCTCCATATTCCTAATTGAAGGAGAAGCCCTCGCATGGTGAACAGCTGTGAGTTTGTGGTTCGGCGATTATTTTCCTTCGTGGGAAGAATTCTGGTATGAATTTGATGAAAGGTTCTACACCAAATTCCACAAAATCGAGCAATGACAAGCTTTCTATAAACTTGAACAAGGCACCCGTTTGGTGTTGGAATATGAGAAGGAATTGAGGGAGTTGTCCCGATTTTCACCTAAGGAAGATCGCTCACCTTATCAGCTTGCAAGACGATTCCAAGATGAGCTGTGTACAGAGCTCAAAACCATTGTGGGCATGACACCGGTGCAGAATTTGCAAGAATTAATCGTTGCTGCCACTAAAGCCGAGAAAATTGTGTTAAGTAAGGAGCCTTCCGCAGCAAGTAATGGTGGATCATATCAACGTGATTCTAGATTCCACCGACGCACGGGACCCTATCCTTTGAGGTCCTACCCTTCGAAGAATAATGGCAATGGGGGTAACTTTAAGAGGAATTTTTCTGGTCCTAATACCAATGGATCTACATGCAGTTCACAGCCACGTCAATGCTACAGCTATGGCGAAATGGTGCATATTTAAAGGGAGTGCCCCCAAACCAAGACGTATCTCAGGCGTACCGAATGCAAGCCGAGATGGGTATGCCAACCCCACTAAACCACCAACACGGTCACCTAGAGGACCACTAAGCGGATCTACAAGTGAGGTGCAGCCCAGACCTACGTGGTTATTCACACTAACTGATGCCGAAGTAAGCCCAGATGTGGTGACAAGTACTATTCTAGTCTTTTCTCAAAATGCTAAAGTGTTATTAGATCCCAGAGCGAATAGATCGTTTGTGAGTCCAAGGATAGCAGCTAGTTCAGATCGGCCTCTATCTCCCCTCTCTCCTCCTATTGCGGTTCTGACTCCTTTGGAAGAGAAATTAATTTGTGATCTAGTATACATCAGCTATGATGTACATATGGGTTCGATTGTACTCGAAGTGGATCTGATTCCATTGGACATCCGAGAGTTGGAAGTGATCTTAGGCATAGATTGTTTGGTCAAATATCAAGCCCGAATGGAGTGTTTCACCAAGCATGTGTGGTTCACTCTTCCATATGGTTCTGAGTATTGTTTTGAAAGTGATAGGCGAGTTGTTCCAACTTGCATGATTTCCTGGATCAATGCAAAGCGATTGATCAGCAAAGGATGTACTGCGTACCTCACGCATGTGCATAACATTTCCAAAGAGTCCTTGGATTTGGATTCTGTTGCAGTGGTTTGTGAATTTCTAGATGTGTTTCCAGAAGACATAGCTGGTTTGCCACTAGCAAAAGAAGTGGAATTCGGCATTGAACTAGTGTCGAGTACAAATTCGATTTTCATTCCTCATCGTATGGCTCCTGCAAAAATGAAGGAATTGAAGATGTAATTGGAAGATTTGCTGGATCGTGGTTTCATCCAACCCAGTGTGTCACCAAAGATGGTTCGCTGTGATTGCTTATCGACTATCAGCAGCTGAATCGTGTAACTGTGAAGAACAACTATCCTTTACTACGCATCGACCAGTTCCAAGGTGTACCCGTGTTCTCCAAAATTGTTCTCAGATTAAGATACCATCAGTTACTTGTTCGTGAAGCTGATATTCCAAAGACTGCAATCAGATCGCGATACGGCCACTATGAATTCCTGGTTACACAATTCGGTTTGACCAATGCACCAATAGTGTACATAGACATGGTGAATCAAGTATTCTAAGAGTTCCTGGACAGATTTGTGATAGTCTTCATCGTCGACTTTTTGATTTACTCAAAATTAGAAGAAGAAGATGTTGAGCACTTACGGATTGTGATGAAAATTATGAGGGATCGATGCCTATTTGTGAAGTACTCCAAATGTGAATTTTGATTACGCGAAGTTGGTTTCCTTGGCCATGTTGAGTCCTAGAAGTCTAGAAGCCAGTGCAGGTGAAATAACCATATTTCCTTTGAAAAAATGGATGTGTGATGGCCAAAAATGGTATGAAAGGTCTAGTAATCATTGATGGTTTCATTTCCCTTTGATTTGTTTCCTTATTGATTCAATCTTAACTTAAGAGATAAAATTCTTAAAACTAAGGATAGTTCTAAAATTTAATTTTGATGATTATTTTACCTTATTTAGTCTTTAAAGTAGGAAAACTAATCCCATAAACACCCTAAATAATGAGTAGCTGGCCACACTTGTCCACAAACACCAAAAACATAAAAAATTCGTCAAACATCAAACCTTACACCTTACCCTATTGCTATAAAAAATTTCCAACCTTCATCCTAGCATAGCTCTCTCATCCTTTGTTGAATTTCTGAAAATAATAACTTGTTGGAAAGCTCTTTCCATCCTCTATCTAACTATCTTAGTTTTATCATCAGAAGGTTAGTTTTTCCCTACAAAAATCCTACTTGTAATCCATAGGTTTTGGTGCCAAAATTGTGTGATTCTTCCTTCAATTAATTTATGTTGTTGTTCCTTTTGTTCATATGATTGTTTGGCATCCATTCATGTTGTAAAATCATGAATTCATCCTTTGAATCTTCCCTATACATGAAATCGGCATGCCTTATCATTTTGTCCTATTGTTGCCGATTTTGATCAATTGAGTAACCTGTTGGTTTCTGATCTTGCTATTTTTGATTGTATGTGTTATTGACACCTAATCCTTTCTTGTAATCATGAAATCACAACCTCTATAGCTTGTATATATGAAATCACAACTTGCTCTATTGCTCTATCCTTAGTACTGAAATTTATATGGTTGATTGGGATGGTAATTCAGGTTGATTCTTGTTAAGTTCTTGGCTATCACATCACACATTTGAGGGGGAGGCACCTATGGCATCTGGTCACTAGTTTTTGATAGGTTTGGTGAGTGGAACTGGTAAGGAAATAGTATATCTACTTGATTATTGAGTATGCATACTTAGTTTGGTTTTGTCTTTGCCTTATTATATTATAGGTGGTTCTGATCCCTTGAATAAAGACAAAGCAATAGCTTCTTGTTTAGAGACAAGAGAGGTAGGATCTATGCCTCATCGGTTTCTTCAAAGATTCTTGTTGTTTGTTTATTAATTTCGGTGCATATACTTGTTGATGATTGTATGCGAATATGTTGGACAGTGTATACTTGAATTACGGATTGAGATGTGATCTTCTAGGCTATACCAAACCCTTGAGATAGGTTATGAGTGCCTAGTTTGTATGTGTTTTGCGCATTGAACATGTTGATTGAGTTCTGACATGATTGAGGATGCTCTGTTGTGGTATTGTGCCTTGTACTTGCTATGTGTGATTGTACGTATTTGTGTGTCAGGATCCTTTTCCGGTGACCATTCAGGGTAAGCGCTGATGCTCCTTCGGAGAGGAGAGGTTCTTACTAGTATAGGAGTCGTATGGGTGGCAATCCCAAGCTTGTGTGCGCTGGATGCCTAGTCCTTGGCTAGACGCCTTGTCCTTGTGTGGCAAGATGTCCTTATCCTTGTGTGGTTTGGATGCCCCTATCCTTGTGTGGTTTGGATGCCCCTGTCCTTGTATGGCTTGGATGCCTTGTCCTTGTGTGGCAAGATGAATGGGCTTGCTGATTAGCTTGTGTGCTAACCTTCATCCTTTATGCAGCGAAGTCTTTGACAACAAAGGTGGAAGTGGATGGCCTTTTCCTATTTTCGAGAGTGGTTGATGTGTTTACTTGCCTATGTACTTCTGATTTTCGAAAGTGTATAGAGTCCACTCTCAGCCTTAGTTTCAACCCTAACCCTATTGGTTGATTCCTGAATTACATGATATCCTAAAGATGTGTAGAGATGATCTGATGTTGTTTGTGAGATGTTTGTTTAAGGTTTTTGTAGATCTTATGATATTGTGACCCTACTGAGATTCTTGTAATCTTATCTTGTTGTTTTCACTATTTTTCAGGTTTAGGTACATTTGCTATTCGTGGTACCAGGGTCTGAGAATCAAAGATGCACGGAGGGAAAATATCACGTCACATTTGCATAACTGATCCTTGTTAACTTGCGCATATAACATAAAGATTGATTGGACCACTTTCTAGTTTTTAGAATGTCTCCTTTCTTTGATTGTTTTAAAAACTTATTGTGGATTTACTTGCTGGATTTTTAGATCCCTATGGGACTTGTGTGTTGTGGTTCCGTTGATTAATCATAAAGTCTTCCACTGATGATTTATTTACTCCGTTTGAATCCAGATTGTTTGTCCAAAACTATCATGCTCCAAAATTTAAAAATTTAAAGAATGAACATACTAAAATCGGAAATAGATGGTTAATCCTTGTGGGATTCAGATAGGTCTTGGTTTGGGGTTTGTTTCGGTTTCACGATAGTAAGGGTCTCACATAGGAGCAATTCGGGAATGTAGGTCCTCACATATCCGCCCATGGTGTTCTTGTTGATCCAAAAAAGATTGAAGTCGTAATTGCATGCCGCAGACTGTATTTAAAGTTCATAGTTTCCTTGGCTTAGTCGGATACTACCATCGCTTCGTGGAGAATTTTTCATCTCCTGCTAGACCTTTGACGAAACTGATGCGCAAAGGAGAGTCATTTGTGTGGAACAAGAAATTCCAACAAAGCTTTGAAGAATTAAAGAATCGATTAGTTTCCGTACCTATTCTTACCTTACCAGTTGGTGGAAAGGAGTATGTGATGTACAGCGATGCATCAAAATCCGGACTTGGATGCGTGTTGATGCAGGATGGGAAATTCGTTGCCTATGCTTCCAAATAGTTGCATCTGCACGAAATCAACTATCCTACGTAATATTTGGAGCTTGCAGCTGTGGTGTTTGCATTGAAGATATGACGCCACTACCTGTACAGTGAGACGTGCAAAATCTTCACCGACCACAAAAGCTTGAAGTATCTCCATACGTAGAAGGAATTGAATATGAGACAACGAAGATGGGTGGACCTGATTAAAGACTACAATTTGATCATCAAATATCATCCCAGAAAAGAAAATGTAGTTGCCAATGCCTTAAACTGGAAGACCCATTCTTCTTCTCCATCGATTTTAGCCTATATGCGTGCATAATACATGCTAATGTTGTTGGATTTGAGAGCTATCCATGTGTATCTTGGCACTGATTTTTCTGGTTCGTTGCTAGCTTGAATTGATGTCAAACCTACATTGCTGGAAGAAATCTGAAATCAGCAATCTGAAGATCCAAGATTGGCTGTAATTCGGCAGCAAATATCTGATGGTGTTGATGCCATAGTTCGTGATTTTCGAGTGCAGAATGATGGAGTTCTTGTCTTCAGAAACTGGATATGTGTGCCACAAGATGTTGATATTCATAATCTGATTTTTTCTGAGGCACATAGTTCAAAGTTTGTTAGTCATCCTAGTAGTACCAATTTGAAAGAACAATATTGGTTGCCGAACATGAAGCTCCAATTCACCGAGTTTGTTGCCCGACGCCTTGTACGTCAACAAGTGATGATCGACCATTAAAGATCCGCCGGTTTACTTTAATCACTTTCAATTCCAGAATGGAAATGGGAGCATGTTACAATGGACTTTCTGACCGGTTTGCCAAGATCTCAGCGAGGATTTGATGCCATTTGGGTGATTGTGGATCAACTGACGAAATCTGCACACTTCCCTCCTATTCGTGGATAGACACCCCTAAGAAATTGGTTGTTCGTTATTTGGACGAGATTGTTCATCTACATGGAGTGCTAGTTTCCATTGTTTCAGATTGTGACCCTCGTTTCACTTCACGATTTTGGGAGAAATTTCAGAAGGTTCGAGACTGAATTTCAGTACAACATTTCATCCCCAAACCGATGGTCAATCTGAAAGAATGATTCAGACACTTGAGAAGACATGTTGCATGCATGCGTGATGGATCGAAATACCACTTGGAATCGAAGTCTACCTTTGGCGGAATTTGCTTACAACAACAGTTTTCATTTAAGCATCGGAATGGTTCCTTAGAAAGCATTGTATGGGAGACGTTTCAGAACTCCTATTTGCTGGAATGAAGTAGGTGAGAGACACCTAGATAATCCAGAACTAATTGATTAGGCAACGGAGCAATTGAATCTAATTCAACAAAGGCTGAGGAGAGCACAAGATCGATAGAAAAACTATGTTGATAATCAATGAAAGGAGCTAGAATTTGTGGTGGGTGACAAGGTGTTTCTAAAAGTCGCCCTGTGAAAGGGTGTCCTTCATTTTCAGCAGTGAGGTAAGCTAGCACCTCATTACATTGGTCAATACGATATTGTTGAAAGAATCGGTCCTATTGCATACCGACTTGCATTGCCTCAGAACATGGAAAAAATTCACAACGTGTTTCACCTTTCAATGCCGAGAAAGTATGTGCGAGACCCTGCTCATGTGCTTGAAGAACCACTAATTGAGGTTGCTGAAGACCTATCCTACCCCATACAATCAGTTTCCATACTAAATCGGTTAGTTTCTCAGCTTCGCAGTCAAAGCGCGCTTATGGTACGAGTTGTTTGGCTTAATGGTCAAGTTGAGAAACAGTCTTGGGAGATTAAGGAATCTATGCATGTAAAATTTCCTTACCTATTTTCTTAGGTACTTGTGCTGAAATTTCGAGGATGAAATTTTATGAGGGGAGGATGTGAGACCCCAATTTTGTGTTCAAGAAGTCCAGAAGCCAGTGCAGCTGAAATGACCATTTTGGCTCTGAATAAATAGATGTGTCGTAGCCGAAAATGGTATTAAAGGTTTAGTGTTCATTTCTGATTTCATTTCTCGCTTATTTCATTTCTAGCATTAATGATACATTATCCATTCATAAGAGATAATTCCAGAATTAAATCTTAATGATTATCTCCTTATATCTAGCCTTAAAAGTAGGAATATCAATCCCATTACACCCTATAAAAAGATGTAGTCGGCCACACATAAATCCCACACCAAAAACACACAAACTTATCACGTGATAAACCCTACTCCTTACCCTTGCTGCCGAAATTCACCAAACACTTACCCTATCCAAATTCTTTCATCCTTCATCAAATTCCAGTAAATAGTAGCTTGTTGGAAACTTCTTTTCATCCTCTATCTTGCGATATTGGTTTCAACATCAGAAGATTCGATTTCCATTATACTTTTTCTTATCACAAAGATCTAGGGTTTGGTAACAAAATTTTTTCATTGATTCATCAATTGGTTTTTACTATTGTTCCTCTTGTTCATATGATTGTTTGGCACCTATTCATGTTGTAATATCATGACTTCATCTTTTGAGTCTTCCCTATTTATGAAATCGGCATGTTATATACCCTTACCCTATTGTTGCCGATTTTTACAAATTAACTTGTCTGTTGGTTTCTGATCTTGCTCCTTTTAATCGTATGTGTAATTAACACTAATCCTTCCTTGTTATCATGAAATTAGAACCCCTAAATCCTTTATGCATGAAATCGCAATTTGCCCTATTACCCTATTTTAGTGCCGAAATTTGCATGGTTAATTGGGATGGTAAATCAGGTTGATTCTTGTTATGCTCCTGGCTATCACATCACACATCCAAGGGGGAGGTCTCAGCAGCATCTGATCACTAGTTTCTTATAGGTTTGGTGAGTAGAATTGTTAAGGAAATAGGATGTTTACTTGGTTATGGAATATGCACGTTTAGTATGGTTTTTTCTTTGCTTTATGATTGATTAGGTGGTTCAGATCCTCTTATTAAAGGTAAAGGATCAGCTACTTGTTCAGAGACAAGTAAGGTAGGATCTATACCTCATCGGTTTCTCCAGAGATCCTTGTTGTTTGAATGATGTATTCGGTATTTGTCCTTGTTTTTGTGTATGTCCATGCCTTGTATAGTGTATGCATGAGTTTCGGATTGAGCTATGATCCTTTAGGAATTTTGAACCCTTGAGATAGGTTTTGTGTGCCTAATTTGAATATGTTGTGTACTTTGAACATGCTGATTGTGTTATGATATGATTGAGGATGCCCTGTTGTGGTGTTATGTCTTGCACTTACTTGTGTGTGCTTGAACATGTTTGTGTGTCAAGATCCTCTTCTGGTAGTCATTCGAGGTAAATGCTGATACTCCTAGGGAGAGGAGAGATTCTTACTGGTATGGGAGTTGTATGGGTCCAGCAAGAGCTCATTGGATGCCTAGTCCTTGTGTGGCTAGATGTCTTGTCCTGTGTGCTGGCAAGATGCCATTATTCTTGTGTGGTTTGGATGCCCTTATCCTTGTGTGGTTTGGATGCTCTTATCCTTGTGTGGTTTGGATGCTCTTATCCTTGTGTGGTTTGGATACCCTTATCCTTGTGTGGGTTGGATGCCTTATCTTGTGTGCTGGCAAGATGAATAGGCTTGCTGATTAGATTGTGTGCTAATCATTACCCTTTGTGCAGCAAAACCTTGGACAACACAGGTGAAAGGGGATGGCCTTTTTATTGATGTGATTGAATGATGAATTTCCAACCTGTGTACTTTTGTTTTGAGAAGTGTTTGCAGTCCACCCTCAACCTTTGACTTTCAGCTCTATCCCTATTGTGATGGTTTGATGATTGTTTGATATCCCTTGAGTTGTGTAGGCGGATCTTATGTTATTTGGGAGCTGTTTGTTTAGATTTCTATAGATCTTATGATATTGTAACCCTACTCAGATTTTTGTAATCTCACCCTATTGTTCTCACCATTTTTCAGGCTTAGGTACATCATCTGTTTATGGTACCAGTGCGTGAGATCAAGGTTGCACGGCGGGACGATATTGCATCACATTCGCATACCTTCTTCCTTGATTGCTTTCATATATAACATGAAATTTGATTGGACTACGTTCTGGTTCTTTGAATCCTTTCATTTCTTGTGTTTTTCTAGAATTTATTGGAGGGTTACTTGCTGGATTTTGAGATCCTTATGGGACTTGTGTGTTGTGGTTCCCTTGACTGATCATAAAGACTTTCGTTGATGTTTTTATTCACTTCGTATGTTACCAGAATGTTTGTCCATTATTATCATGCTCCAAACTCTAAAAGCATAAGACAAAAATTTAATAAAATGGTTTAGAATGATTAGAGCCTTGTGAGATTCAGATAAGTCCTAGGTTGGGCTTATTTAGGTTTCACAACGATAAGGGTTCTAATAGGTTTGGTTGGGTCCTTATAAAAACTGTCCCAAAACACTCGCCCGACCATCCGCAATAAAACACAACGAAAATCTGAATGACCATTCCCGTTAAGACTCAAAACGACATCGTTTTGGGCCTTTCCAAAATGGCGTCGTATCGACTTTGGTCCAATTAAATCAATCTAAAATAAGAAAATATAATATAATATAATACTAATATTTAATAAAAATAAAATAGATTTTGAAAAATTATTAAAAATAGCAGAAAAATACCTAAAAAAATTCTACATATTCCTTATGAATAGTATAATCCATATGAACCTGAATTTGTAACTTTTGATAGTTTAAAAAAATTATAAGATTTAGAAAAATAGTAGAAGTTAGTACAAAACTTTCAAATATTCTAGAAAATTTTCAACTTCAAATATACCCAAATTCAAACCTATCTAAAGTGTTAAATCATCTCTCACTATATAGGACTTCTCAATTCTAATTATGATCATTTATACTCATATATACAATATAAATATATATGATATTATACGATATATTTTAAACTAATCATAAAATCCTATACGATATTATCGATACTGTGAGAATAAAATATTTTGAGACGGTAAAGTGTATTAGAGTAGTTAGGCTCGAATTTGAGGAACGGCCCATATCTGGGAAAGGAAAGTGTCAAAAAAGGAAAAGAACTCTCCCGTCTAGCTATTTAGGCTTATGAGAATGAATTTATTGTACGATTTTGGAAAACCCGGAATAAGGGTATTTTTTTAATTTCATCCTCATTCGTATGAAACTTTTAATTTCATTTCTCTTGATTACCAACTATTTGTATTTTTTGTGAATTCACTAGGAAATTTGAAATCCGAAGTAAGATTCAAGCCTTCTTTATGTTCGAATTTTTATATGGGTGATAATTTAGGTACTAAGTACAAAATTATGAAAACAAATTTCTTGTTAAGATTTTTGAGGAAGATTTGATTTATTGAGGACATATTTATGATGAAGGTTAAGATATGAGGACGTAAAAAATTTTCCGAAAATTTTTAAAGGCACATAATCACATCTAAAAATTTTCTTTTAGTTTTGGTTCTTATATTTATTATAAATTTCATAATTCTGGAAAAAAATAATTTTAATTCATAGGATAGTTATAATTATTTTTAGAAATTTAAAAGATTTTTTTGAGAATTTTTCGAGGTAATATGCTATCTATTAGGAATTTTATGGCTTTTTTGTGAATTTTAGGAATATAATAATACTATATAGTTATATTTAAAAAAAAAGAAAGGAAATTTGAGGGTCAAAACACGAAAGACTCCGTTGTTTTGAACCATCGCAGAACTAGGGTTGGAAACCCTAGTTATTCTCCCCCATACGACATCATTTCCTTAAGTTCGAAACATTGTTGTATCATCTTCAGGGATTAGTCATCACCGAAGGCTATTTTCCACTCTACACGTGTACCACCTACACCGATCTCCCCTTCAACTCACGTGTGGCCGGAAGAAATCCAATAAAGGTGACACACGTGGGTATACTCGGATTCAGCTGGGGAAAACCTTCATTCCAATGCGAAAACCTATGAGAGAGAAAGAAGAAAGGTTAATGAGTGTGCTGCAAGAGAAACTGAGAGGAAACCGAGTATGTACTGGCGTTTGGGGTAAGTTTCTGCCTGAAAAACTCAGGCACCCATAACCTATGGATTGCTAGAGTTAGATTCGAGTAAAATTCATAATAATGGTTGAGTTTGATTCGTTTAGACTAGAGCTACATTTTAATGTGTATGGAAATGATTGGTGGTACAAATGAATGAGTCGGGGTGAGAGATTTTCCAATTAGGGTTTGCAGAAAACCCTAGGTAGCTAAAGGGTAGGAGTGACTTCAAACGACAAGTCATCCAATGAAACCCTAAACGACAGGCCTCCCGAGAGTTTTAGTGTGTGACATGTAGCTCAATTAGAAAGAAATTAGCCAGTTATGAGTTGTCTAATGATAGAACTGAATGACACATAGTAGGAATCCTAACAAACAACATGTAGTTCAAAATGGAAACTAGATGACATGTAGTTTGATAGACTGATCGAAGACATATCATCCAAATTTGGGTAGGCAGGCTTGGACGAGTCATGACAGGCTCAGGGAGAGCCACATGTCGACACCATGGAGGTTCGGACATGTGCTGGCACACGCTCATGCTGCCACGCATAGGCTCATAAGGAATTAACATAGAATTGGTAGAAATTAGTAGAAAAGTTGGAAAATTAAAGAAAAATTGATGAAATACAGAAAAAGATGAAGAAAAAATATGGAAAAATATGAAAAAATACTAGAAATTTAGAGAAATTTAGAGAAATCCAATGATATTAAGTTTGACTAAATCTGATGTCGTTTGATAGGTCAATTAAATTGTGGAAGTTGTTAGAAAAAATAGAAAGTCAAAAATTTCGTCGAATCGATGTTTACGTATAAGACTATTGTTATGATTTGGAAAAGAGTAAATAAAGGATTATGACATAGCATGTGAATAATTTTAAGGTGAATCTTTGTTTAATAGGTGTGGAAGTGAATCAACAAATTCAGACTCCTCCAGAATCGGATCTCAAGAAAGAAATTCCATAAACTTATGAGTGGTTGGTGTGTGTGTGGGCATGCACAGTAAATTTTATATTTTCCTTAAATTATGTTTTTAGACTTTATAAGGACTCAAATAGTATAAACATGCATATGTAATTTGAATCTTTAGGATCATTAAACTCGTAAACCCGGTTGTGTATAATTTTGTTACTATGGTATTTGTTTATCGTATCGTGTCGTTTGTCTTCAAATAAGATTATGCATGCAACATGTGTTGGTATAGGGTAACCTATACCACCTTGGAGAGCTCTACGGGTTTGGTAGCGGCGCGTGTAGATGCCTAAACTATATTCCGAGGAATAAGGTTGGATGGGATTTAATTTTATGATGCACATCAATTAACCTTTACTTGCAGGTTATGGGTATCGATTAGGTAGAGCTACCATCACCTAACGACCTGCATTGTCAGTGGAATGAGCCTTGAATAAATATTCGATAATTTACTTCTGTCGATTCAAAATACAAAAGATTTAATAAACACGGTTAGGGTTACCACTAACAAATCCTAGTCTTGTCCAGGTCTCTGAAAGACTATAAATTTATGCCAACCCAAGTTATGTCATGTATGAATGCTTAAAAAAAGTCGTCATAAATTGGTTTATTGTGTGTTCGTGTTTCTTTGAAAATGCTGGTGACCTTATTTGATTAAATTTTTGCCTAATTTTTTAATTTATTTATATGCTAGCCCACCTTGTTTATGCAATGTATATTCAACCAATCACCTACAAGTTATCTTGCCAGATCCTTAGATCTGGTATGCAGGATCTCATTGACGACTTGTTTGGCAGTTCAAATCCCATCCGGTATTATGATTAGTAGTATGTAATATCAAATGATAATGGTGTGTGTGAGTAGTGTTTGTTCTTATTTGAGTTTTGTATAATGTCTATCTGTGCATACGGTTTGCATGTTTGAGTTCGGATACAGATGTATGTTGTGTCTAAAATGTAAATGGTGTAACAAATTAATAAGATGGGTAAGTGCTGCCCAAACAGCACTATTGTACATTAAAACACTACTGCGATTTTTAGTGACTCCTTTCCGTTATCAATTATTAAATTTTAGCATTGTAGGCTCAATATGTATATTATGATAAATAGTAGTGTATATAGTGGGCCTATGGTGGGGTGTCACATGAAAATAAATAAATAAATTTGAAGTTCGGGGCGTGACAGATACCATCAAAATGCTTATACGACACATAAGGACTAACTTGATACTAGGTCAAAGGACATTAAATTCATCTAACTATCACCCGCATACATCATTCTTTTAAATTAGCATCCTTAAAAATTAAAATTCTCACACATGTTTTCTTCGGTCAAGTGGTGCAAGAAGGTTCGAGATTCAAAGACTTTTATCTTTCTTACAAAACGATGTTGTTCCATGCTTAAACGACGGGCTCAAGAGAAACCTTCCCGAGTGTCAAAACGATAGTGCAAGCTGTCGTTTTGACCAGCTCGATCAAAATGATAGACCTACTTGTCGTTGTGACTATATTTAAATATATTTATAATATTATATTTTATATAATAATAATATTTTTTAAATATTAAAATCAATATAAAATTCATAATAATTTGTATAAACCTCCGAAAAATACACCAAAAAGTCTTACAAATTTTTTATGAATAGTATTATCCATCGGTACTATAAAATTATTTTTTTCATAAACATATAAATTACTAAAAAATTAATTATTCTTATTTATTTCTTAGAAAAATCTCGATAATTACAAATATTCATCCGAAAATTTTTCAAAAATTCATATAACCTTAAATACATACAATATACCAATATATTGTCTTCAGATTCCAAATCAACATTAGAGCTTATGATTTTTCAATTACAAATAGGTAATTAAAATAAATTATGAAAATTAATATTTTCTGAAAAATTTTTCGAATCATTCCTTAAATCCATACTCGATCTTGATCTGTGGGCTAAGGCTCACTAACCATGACAATCCTCGATTACGTTTTTCGGCTCAAGCTGCTCGAAAATCTTTGGTTCTCATAATAGGCCGACTATATACACTACCAAATCACATAGCAATGCATATAATAAACCTACAAGGCTAGCATGGAGCAATTAATAATGAAGTCAACTATATAAATATCGACTAAGATTATGCAGAAAAATTTAAAAGAATAACTTGATGTTGTTCGGGGTCACTTCGTATAACAAAAGGACTCAATACAATCTCAAGTTTAGAGTCGATGTTATACATACACAATTTCAAGGGAATTACTACTATGAATATAAATCCTTTAAAATTACCTCCAACATGGTTAGTTGCCAATCGATCTATTATCCTATTCTCGAGATTTTTGGGAGTGAGCTCCTATTTATCATTCTTGCACTTATGCCAATAATCTGGCAAAAACCTACTAGTTGAGCAGATGGAAAAGATATACAAAGCATTTCATAAGCAAATGTTATTTTAATCAAAAAGACATGCTGGCAGACATAATTTAAGTGTTTCACACATACTAATTCATTAATGTATATAGTCATTCTCATGCGATAATACATGTATTCAAAAACAGTTCATATGCAACAAGCATGACTCTTCAACACAGGTATGACTATAATTTGAGTTGGTAATATCTTCCAATCTATCTGGGCCTGGGACAGGACTAGAGCTTGTCAGATTCCTGATTAATTAAATTAATAAATAAATAAATAAAAAATATCATTCCAACCTTATTACCTCATGATTTGACGTCTCTTCGCCACGTTACCAGACCCGGAAGGATCTCATGGGTTGCATAGGTTACTATATGCCAACTCGGTGCATTCCATATGCTGATGTCGATTTTTGAATGCAACCAGTGCATTTTATACATTTCAATAGTCCAAGCATAGGAAAATAGGCACATTCATGCATTTCATGGCATAACATAATATTTGATGCACATTTTTTCCTTTATCATGCTTGACACAATACTTCACCAGCACACATATAAGATTTTCAGTTATTTATTTTATATTAATCATTATCTATAACTCATGTCAGCAATTATGTAATTAGATAAAAGGTCCATCCATTCACGAGTTTTGAAGCCCTTGTATTCATCGATGGCGCTTCGGATCGATTCCTTGAGGTCCTACCATTGTAGGAGTCCACTTATGCACAACCATTTCAAAATTCTGAGTAATTCATACTCAATTCATAATATCACAAAAAATAATGCATCTAACTCCTTAACTCAAAAGTGTTTCTACCTAATAATTAACCTGGGAATCAACCGGATGATTTTTCTATTTTTTTCTTAATTTTACGAATCTTATTTGATTTAATTGAGCAATCAAATCAATTCTAATTCATAAAAAAAATTGATATTAATAGACTTAAAATTAAATCTAGTATTTTTTATAATTTTTTTTGGATTTTTTCTTAATTTTCTACTATTTTTCACATACTTTCCAAAATTTCTGCTCTTTTTTATTATTTTCCAAAATTTATCTATTATTGACCAATCAGAATCCACTATGTGACAGCGCCTGGTGCTGCCAGACATACACCATAACTTATTTCCAAACCAGCACATGGACTAGTTATAGTTGGCCACGTAGTTCAAACATTAGGTTCGGACTAAATCTGTCAGTCTTACCCGAACGCCACGTCGCCTGCACATGCAAGCGACATGTTATACACACCACATACCAAATGACCTATCGCTTTAAGTGACCTCAGATGACCTGTCGCTTTAAATGACCTTGAATGACTTGTCCCTTTAAGTGACCTTGAATGACCTGTCGTTTTAAGTGACCTCGGACAACATCTTCCATTCAGGCGACATATTATACACACCACATACCATACTACCTATCACGTTAAGTGACCTCGGATGACTTATGGCTTTAAGTGACCTCAAATGACCTATCGCTTTAAATGACCTTGAATGACTTGTCGCTTTAAGTGACTTTGAATGACCTGTCGCTTTAAGTGACCTCGGACAACATCTTCTTCCTTGGTCACTAGCCTGTAAACCCCAAAACTGGAAACTACACCAGTGCTCCTATCTCCTTCTATACCATGTAATCCTCAACGAAAACAACCAAAAATCATAGCTTGCACCATCCCCAATATCTTTATACAAAAACTTCAATTTTAACTAACTAAAATGACATATTCAAGGGGTAGAGAACCAGAATTTAGGGATAAAATCTTACCTGATTTGTAATCATCCAGCAATTCTTGCAATATAGAGAGTTTAGAATTTTCTCTCCATCTTCTTGTATGTCTCCATTTTCTTTGGTTCTTAAAGCTTAGCATTCTTGCTAACTTTGTGACGAAGGCTGATTTACTCTATTGTGAGAGCGATAGTTTAAGGCCGTGCAGAGAGTTTATATTCCACAAAACTCTAGTCCCATGACAATTGGTAGTAGAGCTAAAGCTCATTCTTTTTGAGAGAAAGAGAGATGAAGATCCCTACTACTAATGGCAACATCTTGAATGTTGAGGAGGAGGAAGACTACCCCAACATACCCCCAAGCCTAGTAAGAAGAGGATAAAAACCATTGATCATTTGTCATCATTGGAGGCAAGAATCACTCGGTTGGAGATGATAATGATAAGCTTGAGGAGAATGGGCAATTCATAGATGAGTTTTATTCATGGGACATGAATGAGCTTTATGAGGAGATGCAAGGTGCTCCATTACTATCCACTCTTGGAGGTAAGAGTTAGACAGTTTCAAGGTAACTTTTCTTGCTGAATTGAATACTTTCAAGGATAAGTTCATTGAAATTAGGAGGGACTACAAGAGGAGAATGGTGCAAGGGGGTGCCAACCCAAGGTGAAGCTGAATGTCCCGAAGCCGAAGTCATCTGGTGGGACAAGGAGTGCCAAGGAAGTTGAAAATTTCAGATTCTCTCTTGAACAATACTTTCAAGGAGTGGGCATGGAGAGCGATGCTGACCAACCTTTTCAAACCCTACTCTACGTCACTGATAGTGCCACAACTTGGTGTAGGATGAAGCATGCTCAAATCAAGCATAGAACCTTGAAGTTGGAGATGTAGGTAGATTTCAAGAAGCTCTTGCATAATTCTCACTGAGAAATCTAGATCTTGAAGTAAGGGAGAAGCTTCGTAAATTGTCTCATCGAGGTGATATTCGAGACAATGTGAGGGAGTTCACGGAAGTCCTGCTAGAGGTCCCAGACATGCCCAAGACAAAGTCCATGTATATATTTATTGGAGTTCTACAGAGTTGGGCCAAGATGGAGCTTCATTGACACCATGTCAAGGAGCTCAATTATATCATTACCGAAGCTGAGTCCTTGAAAGAATTTGAAAGGAAGCTCAAGAGTTAAAATCTATCCAAGCCTAAGAGTTTCCAAGACTACAAGGCTAAAGGTGGGGGAGCAGTTCACAATGTCAAGGACGGAAAGGAGAAGTCTTCCAAGTTCTTCAAGTCCTTCCGACAATCCAAAACCACATAAAGGGGAGGCGAGAATCGAGGTAAGGGTGAGAAACTAAACCTCTCATGCTTTTTATGAAAGGGGTCGTATAAAGCTATGGACTACCTAATAAGAAACAAGCTGGCAGCAATTGCCATGGAGACCGACAGAAAAGAGATATAGGCCCCAAGGATGAGTTCGATGCAACTATTGATTGTTGTATGGGGAAAGGGGTCCCGTGCATTGATCGATTCTGGTACTACCCACAACTTCATAAAAAAGGAGGAAGCATAAAAGTTTGGTATCAAGTTCCAATAGGAGAAGTACTGGCTGAAGACGATGAACACTACAATGCAGTCCATCTTCGGAGTAGCCCGAGGAGTCGAGCTTAGCTACAAATTGAGGATTGGAAAGGTAAATTTGACTTTTTCATTGTTCCTATGGATAATTTTTCTATCATATTGGGTATGAAATTTTTGGATCAGACGAGGGTATTCCCACTATCCTGCATATATACTCTCATTCTTTCGGAAGGAAGCGAGTGTTATAGAGTACCTGTTGCTCGAGATAAGGAGCTAAAGATGAAAAAGCTTTCAGCCATGAAGCTGAAGAAGGGAGTGAGAAAGAGCCCACATTCCTAGCTACCTTGCTGATGCATGAAGGCACACCTATTGTTGATGATGTATCCATTCAAGTCATGGAAGTCCTTGGGGAGTTTTCTATGAGATTCTCAAGAAGCTCCCAAAGAAACTACCACCTATACAAGAGGTAGATCATGCCATCAAGCTAGAAGTTGGGGCTAAGCCAGTAACGAGAGCCCCTTATCGAATGGAACCTCCGAAGTTAGCTGAATTATGGAGGCAGTTGAAGAAATTGTTAGATGCGGGCTTCATCCAACCATCCAAAGCACCTTATGGAGCACCATTTCTTTTCCAAATAAGCAAGATGGGTCATTGAGGTTGTGCATCTACTATCGAGCATTGAATAAGATGACTATGAAGAAGAAGTACCCAATTCCTCTTATTGCTGATTTGTTTGATCAACTTGGAGATGCAAGATGGTTCACTAAGTTGGATTTAAGATCGAGCTACTATCAAGTCTGCATAGCAGATGGAGATGAGGCCAAAACAGAATTTGTCACATGGTATGGTTCTTATGAGTTCTTGGTTATGCCATTTGGCTTAACGAATACACTTGTTACTTTTTGTACACTAATGAAATGTATAGTGATATACAGTCACTTTTTGTACACTTGTTACTTTTTTGGACTACTTTGTTGTTGTGTATTTGGATGACATAGTGATATACAGTCACACACTTGAGGAGCACATCAAATACATAAGGATGGTATTCCAATCATTGAGTGACAACCAATTGTACATCAAGCAAGAGAAGTGACTTTCCTTGGTCACGTGTTGAGCGAAGGAATGATCAAGATGGATGGTACCATGATCCAAGCTATCAAGGATTGGCAACCATCTAAGAGGGTCATGGATCTTCATTCCTTCTTGGGGTTAGCCAATTACTACTGACGGTTCGAACTGTTTAAGAAGAACAAGGCATGGGATTGGTTAAGTGGATGCCAAGAGGCATTCAATTTATTGAAGGCAGCCATTATGGAGAAGTAGATGCTAGCCTTACCCAACCATCTGTTTCTATACGAAGTACAGACAGATGTCTTAGATTTTGCAATTGGGGATGTCTTAATGCAATAAGGACACCAAATTGCTTTTGAGAGCCACAGGCTCAATAATACCAAGAGGCAGTACACGGTGCAAGAGAAGGAGATGATGGCCACGGTACATTGCTTGCGAGTTTGGAGGCATTACTTGTTGGGGAGCAGGTTTGTTTTCAAGACTGACAACATCGTCACAAACTACTTCCTTTCGCAAAAGAAGTTATCGCTGAAACAAGCAAAGTGGCAAGATTTTTTGGCAAAGTTTGATTATATGCTCGAATATAAGTCGGGGAAGGTAAACTTGGGGGTGGATGCTCTCAACAGAATGACAGAAATGGTAGCCATCAAGACTTATGACAAGTACCTAGATGAAAGTTTATCAAGGCGGGTGAGCGGGAAGCATATGAACCATGTGGAGTATTTGGTTCACTGGAAAGGTGACCCTTCTAGTGAGAATAGTTGGGAGAGACATTATGATCTTTGGCAATATCGAGACAAGATCGATGAGTTTCTGAGGTAGTGCACTATGAGGACGTTCTCGAGTTTGGTGGGGGAGAATATCACGGCCCAAAATCAGACTACATGTCATTGGGATTGTGTGTGACCCGTCCCTCAATCCGAGAACCTCAATCAAGGAGAATCGGAGCATTCATTGAGGATCAACCAGAGGAAATTGAGGCATACAATGGGAATTCGTTCCTGCTATATAAGAGAGTCGATTTGGGAAATCAAGATAATCAATATAATCAAAGATTACCATAGATGGGAAAATCAGCTATTTGTACTTGCCTTGTATATCTTTGTATAGACATCATTAGATTGGTTGACTTGATCTCCACCATCCATTGAGGAGTTTTATTAGCTATATAAGGGATGCTTCCCCATTTGTAATCATCCAGTAATTGTATATATAGTTCTTTTCGGATCATGTGGTGTTTGAGGAACAAGCCTATTTTTGTGATAAACTTTTTTTTTAATTAAATGTAACAAGCCACATACACAAGTCAGAATAAATTACGATCTGACATCTCACAAAATGGAAAATTATTTTTTTAAACTTTTTTATTTAAATTATAATCAAATAAAATATATTGTATGATTTTCATCTTCGATACTCCGAGGGAATTTGGATTAGAATAAGAAATGGGTATGCATAGTTATAAACGAAAACTAGTGCCTAACACTTGAAATATTTAATAAATTATATCGACAATTTATCAAATATTTAAATTATATAGTTTAAAATTTATGGACACATGGCATAGTTTAATAGTGTCGTTCACACATGAACTTTGATGATTTTCTGAATAAAAAAAACTATAAGATTAAAAATATAATTTTCTATATTAATCAATCATAACATATTAGAAATAAAATTACAATATAATTTTAATTAAAATATTAAAAACATAATAATTAATAAAAAAATTTCATAAGAATAGAATTACTATTTTATTCTTCACAACGTCAATGGTTACTAAACCAGCACAATGTGTAGGAATGTCACCATGTTGCCTAGGCATACGACTAGCATTGCATTTTTTTTTACTTTACATCCCAATCTTCTTTATCCTAATATGCAGGTCAAATTAATTCTCCCCACACATTTGCATGTATCTAAATAAAAAGCATGTCCATTTGTTTGACTTATATTTATTGTGTTTATATCGTTTTTACCCTTAGCTTGAGCTCTACTAAATACATCATATAACCAATTTCATTGTAGATATGCCATAATATTTCATCACTAATGGATTCATCCCAATAGTATTAAGACTGAAAAAAAATTATATTAACTTAATATAAACCGATAGAAATATAGTACATTCATTATATTAATTCAATTATTCATAAGAGAAAAAAAAAACTACCTTCAACATGCTCCATAAATAATCTTTGATATCACTGTCAATATTGTGCCAAGATGTTCATGGCTTTTTATATAATGATTTGGTCATATCTTATATGAATTTTGATACTCCAAGATTGAGAAAACTGTAAAAAAAATTCTTTTAGTTGAACAATTTATATAATATTAATAAGATAAATAAATAAAATAATATGATACTTACATAGTCTTACTATTTTTGAATTCTAGCTTCACCTTTCAATAATGATCAGTGGATGGAATTTGTTGAGAACCGATGATTCACTAGGTTGATGTATCATTTTTGTAGGATAACATGATCTTCATTATTTATTTTCTCTAACTAAATATCATTTAAAATAACGTGTCTACCATCAAGTGGCTGAGAAGATAATAATAGAGGTAGTTGAGTCACTTTATGATTTCTCTCGGCTCTTGATATATACCTTGACATAACTGTCGACGTAAATTGAATTTACTATTAATCGCAAATGTACGACTATCAACAAGTAATATAATTCAAAATAACGAGTATCAATCCCATAGGGAAATTTGTTAAAACCAATTAATTCACCTAATTCACTATTCTAGTTAAATGAAACAAATAAGGAACTATAATAAAACTGAACTTAAATCCTAAGTTAACTAGCTAGATATTAAAGTTAGGGTTGTTAAATAATTTGGGAATTAATCCAACTATTGTTCAATTTCAATGTTCTGTAATCTATTCTTGATTATCTTTCAATACCTTAATATCTTTTCATGCTATTAAGAGCTAATTTAGACTCTCAATTAACTTTATTCCTATGATAATTAAGTTTATGAATCGTTTTTCCTAAATTAATATGAAACCTAGGTTTGGTAAATATATTCATATTCTACCAAGTTTCAGCAATCGCCATAGGACTTCTAATCTATTCTCGTAGTTTAATTGTTCTTCCGAATCAATTAAGACTCACCTGTAGACAAACTAGCCAGGTTTGTTAATTAATCTAGATTAGAAATAAGGTTAAGAACTTATAATCAGAACACAGTGGATTTGAATCCAAGTTTTACGCAAGCAAATCAAGATTGTAAAAGATGAAGGGAAAGAATTAATTTAAATAGTCTTGACAGTAATTAAAACTCTAACGAAATATATCGTTATCTTGATCATGGAAGGATCGAGGACACGTTTTGAAGAAAAAACTTGAATGCGTAATGTGTTCGATAAAAAATAATACAATCCTGACGTTTATTATATAGTTAAAAATAAGTCGGCAGTCTTTATCCGTAAGTCAATAGTCTTTATCTGTAAATCGATAGTCTTTATCCAAATATTGATAGTCTTGATCCTGCATAACCAACCGATCCATCAAAACAGACCCACTGGTCCATTGAATCTCGTTCCAAACATATTGGCTTCTCGTCTGATGGACCGACCGGTCAGTTGAGCTTCATATTTTCAGACTTTATAAACCGACCAATTAGTAGTCATGGACCAACCGGTCGGTCGAGCTTCGGATTGATTTTTTGTTTTGTCCGACTGGTCAGTTGATTTGTACCAACCGGTTGGCAGTCTTCTGCAGGTAACACATACTTACATCTTTCTTCATTTCAAACATTGTTTTTCATCTGAAATTGTCTCTTTTCATGATCCAAACAAACACATACTAACACTTGCTCAACCACAACACTAAAAAAAAGATTAAAAACAACCAATTTAATGATCCAATTATTCATAAAAACAATCAAACGAATCAAAAATCATCACAGATGACCAATGCTAAACATAGGTTATCAGTAACACTTATAAATGCAGACATACTTAATCACAATAAAAAATTGTTATTTTTATTTTTGAATAAATATACAACAATAAATGTCCATATAAGATATAAATATCCATTGATATCAAATATCCAAGAAAAAATTCATATATAAAAAAGATATTTCATATACCAAAATAACATCATAAAATTAAATCAAATTAGTGAACTAGTACCCATAAAAAAATATATGAAACATAGCATAAATAAACATAGATAAATCTTCATCGTTTTCAATTTCATCATCCTCAGTATCATCTTCAACCATATTATCATCACTATTAGAATAACTGGAGATACTTCCATTACCATCCTTCTCAAAAAGTAATGATGCTTCATGTGTGTGCTCACTACAATCACCAATGTCATCATCAATAACATGTGTTGGTGTTATTTGATATATCTCTGCTTGTTGATATGACTCGATAACATCATCTAACTCTTTTATTATGTTTTCCATTATAGTAGTTGTCTTAATGGCCATATCAACTCTTTTTGTTTAAGACTGTTGTACAAACAACCAACTAATTTTGTATTCTTGAACAAGGATAGCTTAAATTGTATAGTTGCTAGCATTGTAGAGCAAGTACATAAGTATCCTTTAGTTCAAATACAGTCGACTATTCACCTCAATAATCCCATGGTCAATATTAATCCCCTTACTCCTCTCTGTACTATATGAAAATGATTACTTCATTATCTCCAAAATATTGCAGTTCAATAATTTCTTATATAAGTCTATAATAATCATGATTATCCTCATTCGTGATATGAATTTTAACCCAAACATCATAGTTTTGTGTCACCTTATCTTTGCAAGCATCATTGGTTTCAAACATGAAACCATTAGTGATATATCCTCTATAGTGTGTAACAGAGAAAAATGGTCCAAATGTAATATGATATATCCTTTCACCATATTGATTCATATTATCCAACTGCATCCACAATATATTCTCACTAAGAAAGTTACATATTTTACTGCTTATTAATATATATTTTTTCATATCAAAAGACTGACCAAACTTAGCAACTAGTCTGCAAAATGTTCATTATGTTTCTTGATGACTTCAATCTCACTAATACCCTTGTTATAGTTTTTTAGCATTGGGCAAAACTGTCAACAAAGAATTATAAGCAAAAGAAATTTTCAATAAATTCACTCTACAAAATAACTAAAATATCATAAGTTATGTAACTTACTCTAAATATGGCGTCACTTCTTCGCAGTTAATGAGAATATACGCTCTCATGCGACTCAATTCATAATCCAATAATTTTCTCTTGTTATTCTGTGAACCTAACGGTCTCCCAAGATGCTTGAAAATAGATAGTTGAGAATCATCACCATCAACTCCACCATCATCATTTTATAGAGGTTTATTTATATAAGTGACAACATTATCATCAATGAAGTACAAGAAACAAAATTTTGCAATCTCTTCAACTATATTTGTTAGACCCCATCCATCGGAGAGTCCAGTCAGTGTTTGAGGACCGTCGGATTCTTCTGATTGGTCTATTTGAGAGGATTTGACCAATTGACTAGTCAAAGTTGGTCGTTTGACCAGCCAGCTAGATAATGGACTTAAGAGTTGACCAGTTGACTGCGTGCCTTGGACACAGTCATAGAGCCCAGTTGTCTAGTCTAGATAGTCTAAGGTGTCGTGTTGTTGGTAATGTGTCGACGATTATGCACGACGCATCATTTGGAGTCTAAGCATGTATTAGGAAGATCGGTGTGTTTCCGAGGCTTAAGTCTAGTGGATTGTCTTGTTTAGCCTATTTGGACCCGTGAGATGATTTCTTATGCCCATTTTGAGTGATCATAAGCCTTTGGGCCAGATTTGCTATATGTGGGCCCAATTACTATTCATTGGGCCCAATTTGTTATTTTAAAACCCTTAAACACTATTTTGGTCCGTTTGGGGCATGTAGATTGTTTTAAAACTCATTTCAGGTTTCTTGGGATTTCCGGGCCCCGGGATATATAAGACCAGCTCAACACTTACAAACTTTTCTAAGTGTTGGCAGCCTAAGAAACCCCTCCCCCTTCTTCTTTCCTGTTAACACCAGCACCCCTCACTAAAGAAGAAACCACTCCCTTCCAAACCCATTTTCTCTCTGAGACAACCATCGAGCTTCCTTCCTCCTTTGATTTCGAACCCTAAGCAATGGATTTCCATTAGTGTTAGCTCCTTTTGTTGCGGATTTGGTCGATTTAGCATTTTTAGAGCAAAATCGGGATTGAGAGGTAATTGCTCGATTTCTTCCCTTTCTTAGTTGATTGTTGGTTGCTTTGGCTTGCTGTGATGTTGTCTAGGATGATTTGATAGTTGGTTTGTTTGGTTTGGTGATTTGTGGTGTGTGTGAGCTCGAAGGTGATGATTTTCATATGGGTCTTGGTGGATTTTGACCCCAGCTATTCTTGTGTTTCCAATGGTTGACTTTGGTTCCCTTGAGTTTGTAGACTGTGTTTGTGGATCTTGCTTGAGCTGGAATGGATTGTGGCTTGTTTCGGGTTTGTTGTTGGTCGTTTCCGTTAGTTAGATTGAGTGAGATTGGTCCCACGAGGTTGATTTGGTGTGTTTGAGTGATTGTAGATTGGGTGAGTGTTAGAGAGAGTGTTGGAAGGGGTCATAGGTTTCGTTTTCATTTTCGAGTAATTTTATGCTTCTTATTGAGTTTGTGCATTTTCCGTGCCTTACTTGTAGGTGGTGCGTCGGCTCGCGATAAGGGAGATATGTGGCCATTAGTGAGTCATCCGCACGACAAGAGGTCAGAGTTTAAATTTCATTTGCATGCTTGGAATGATTTTGATGTTTTGAATTAAAGTGTGTAAACATGTATGGTTTTGAATAGAGTCATGGAATTCAAGTGTGTATAAACATCACGTTAGGTTCGTTGGCTTGCTTAACACATTTGGATACATCAAATGTGCTTACGAACTTATTGGCATGGTTGTGTACTGTTGATGCATGAGAATTACCACTTTCTTATATGTTGTTTTGATCATATGTTTCGTGTTTAATTAGTGAGACTTTGGTGGTTGATTTTTCATGTTTCTAGCATGAATTTCCGTGAGGATTGTGAATAGGTTCATACCTTTCGATTAGGATTTGAATCGGAGAGAAAAATACTGATAAATCCAAAGTGACACATTTAGACCGATCGAACTCCTTCGACCGGTCAAAACCAAACTTGTAGAGCGGTCGAAAACCTGATAACCCTTCCCGAGAGTTCTTAGATTGGTCGAAATACTATCTAATTTTCCAAAGGACTCTAAGACTAGTCGAAACTAAATTTTAGATCGGTCAAAATTTTTCGATTGAACTTAGACCAGTCGAAACCTTACTCCTTAGACCGGTCGAAGCCTATATTTTAGAAAAGTCAAAATTCCATGAATTTTCTAGAAAACCTAATAATAGTTGGAAACATAATCTTTAGACCGATCGAAATATTTAGACACATCGAACCCAAACATTTAAACCGATCAAAATTCTGAAATTTTATCCTTTTCACTTTTTTATATTACAATTAATCCAGTCCAACCCCATACTTGGAAAACCCCTGAACAATACCATTCTACACCCTTCCTTAACCCCATATAAGTCCCCATGAGTGTCATCTAAGCATTATATCATTGAAGTTCTAATAATTAAGTTTTGTGGATCGAGGAGTGGATTGATATATGTGCTTGATGATTGAGACAACAAGCATCATGTTATTGTTATGTTTATGAGTTTTGTTCAAGTACTTAAATATTCTTCTAAGTGGTAACTTGGAATTGACGAACAATATTTGGCCAATGCGATGGTAAGTGGATGAGTATCCTTAGATAGAAGGATAGTCCTTTGCCTATGATTTTTGGTGGTATACATATGCCTGGTGGATGTGTATTATGATACGCTACATGTTTGCACCTTCAGGCTTTCTAAGTTGTGTGTGCATGGGCCATGTGTGATAGTGTGTTTTCTCCATATGTTCCGAGGACAAACCTGGTGATGGGGTTTATATAATTATTATCAAAATGCATTAAAGTTAACCATTAGTGGAGCTTCCGATTTCCCTTTGGTCGAGGTTATCAACGAAGTAGTTTTAGAGGTCCGACCCATAGACTTTGGGAATATTAGCCTCTGAAACTGAGAATGTGGACTTGCGTATCTTTTGGGCTTAGACCTGATTGTGAGACTTACATGTACTTTTACTTAAGCATTTGCATCAAATTACCATGATTGATTGTATTGGGTGCACGAGTAGCAAGCATGGATGGAATAAGACTTTCTTACTAAATGTTTTACAAAAATTTTAGTTTATGCCTCTATTCCCCCGTTATTTCTTATGGCGTGGTAACTCTCACTGAGGTCCTTGAGATCTCACCCCCCTTTTGTGGTTATTTTTCAGGCTTAGGTTCGAGTGCTAAAGTAGTAGACTCCTTTTGAGGTCGAGGTTCCTGGTTTTTCATAGGGGTAGACTAATGCATATGACATATTTAGAAACTCGATATTTCTTTTGTATTTTGAATAATAACATGCATGATTATTTTTATAATGCATGCTTGCTCTTTGATTGATATGCCTACTTTAGTGGGCTTTGACTCTTATTATATATTTATCCTGCATATATTCTTTTGGATATGATTTGTACGAGATGAGTATGGTGCCTTAGGCACGCTTTTGATCTATTGGGCTTGTGAGTATGGATCCGTTGTGTATTGCATATTTAGGGTTGTGCGGCCTGTTGTGTGATCTTTTAAGTCTTTCGCTGAATCTTTGTATACTCTGTTGAAGTATATTTTCCGAGTGCATTATATTTAATGTCATGCTCCTTTTAAAAGAAAAGTTTCAAATTTCTACGCATTTTTGTATGCTTTGGGAAATAAGATTGAGGATAAGCCTTGTGTGGTTCCGGTTGGGCCAATCGAGATTGCATAGCAGTGAGGAGCCCAAGATCCGGATTCGGGTCCTCACAATATTTATCTTAGCAATTAAATCAGTGATAACAGCTTTGTTGTTAATTTTCTTTTTTAAATTAAACAAATACCTGCCAACATATATTTATGTTATTTAAATTTAACTGTTATAAAAATTTCAAATAATATTATCATTTAAGATGTTTATCTCTCAAATGGATACATCCATCGATATTGTACTGGCCCTCCAACTTTAGCTTCATAAGCTAAATGAATTGGTAAGTGCTCCATAGAATCAAAAAATGATAGAGGGAATATTTTTTCTAATTTGCAAATATTTTTCTCCAACATCTTTATATGGTTTAGATGGAGTACAGAAGAGCATAAATTTTTTAAAAACTAACTAAGATCAGTAAGTACATCCCAAATTGAGAGAGTAAGTGAATCACGGAATATAATTAGGAGAAGTCTTTCCATTATGGTATGGTAATCATGAGATTTTAGGCCATAGAGTCTTCCATCTTCAGAATTTATGCAATTTGAAATATTTTATGCATAAATACTTATAAATTTCACATCTGAAAACCAACTGCAAGCACCTTTTTGTTGTTATTTTGACAAAACAAATTATGTTTTCAGCTTCATCCACTTGACACCCACTTGCTTCAACTCTAGATTAGATCTACTATAATATAGCTGTAAATTTTGTCTTGACTTCATATTGTCTCTTGTTGTTCCAGGCACATCCATCATTGTATTCCAAATATTGTCAAATATATTTTTCTCTACATGTATGGCATCTAAATTGTGACAAATAAGCAATGTTTTCCAATAATCTAATTCCCAAAAAATATTTTTTTTTGTCTAATTATAAGTTAATCCATAACCAATAGGCTTCTCTCTTCAAAAAGGAAAACCAAATGATATATGATGAACTTTACAAATGCTCGAATATAATTCTTCACCGGATGGATACAGCAAAAGAAAATCTCTCTCTCTTCTTCTTATTAAAAACTGATTTTGTTGATGACTAAACAAATGATTCTTTGGTAAAAATCTTCCATGAGAGTTAAACCAACAAGGTTTACCACTAGTATCAGACTCGAATATTTAAATTGATGGGTTGGAGTTTGGTGTTTAAGCCTAGGTCTTGGAAAAATGGCTCAGTAACTGGAAAGAGAAGGAAATAAAACCCTTCTGTTAAGCCATTTTGGGCTTACGGGATGAATTTATTATTAAATAGAGTGAGAAAAAGGACACGTTTATTTCTGAAACTTGAACTAAGGGTATTTTCATAATTTCATATTTAGTTCTATAAAACCTTTATTGTATTTTTTTCAATATAAATAACCATCAACGATGTTCTTTGAAACTTGTTTTGAACCCAGAAATCCGAAATAGGACCCGAATCCTTTTATTTTTGAAATTTTGTATTAGTGTCGTTTTAGTTATAAATTTAGAAATTATGACAAATAATTACTATGTGGAGATTTTGAGAAAATCTTGGTTATTAAGAATTCAATTAAGATAAAAGATAAGATACGAATATATGAAAATTTTCTCAAAATTTTGGAAAGCATATAAAGGTATTTAAAGATTTTCTAATTATGATTTTTGAGGTATTATATTTATTATTAATTTTTAAATTTTGATGAAAGTAATATAATCACATTGGAGTGTTATACTATTTTTTAGGAATATATTAGAATTTTTAAGGTATTTTTCAAGGTGTTATGCTATTTATTAGGAATTTTAATTGATTCTGAAAAATTAGAAATATATATTAAATATTATATTATATTATTATATATTAAGTATTTGACCAAGCCTGGTCAAAACGATGGACACCTTTGTCATTTTGAAACACCCGTAGCCTTAGGGTAAAATCCTAATTTTTCTTCCCCAAATAGTGTCGTTTTCTCCTGATGTAGAACGTTGCTGGTTTAGTTATGGGGATGAGTCAACAGCTGAAATTTTCCCCTATCCTACACGTGCCAGAGATCCACCCATCAGTTCACCCAACCCACGCATGGCCGAAACAAGTCTGGCGAAGGGACACGTATGGGTATAGTCCCAACCGAGCCCAAAATCTCTCATTTGGTGTGTGAGGACCTGCGAGTGACGAAGAAGAGTGAACTGCGAGAGAGATTGAGAGCAATTCGAGTAAGTTGTCGGTGTTTTGGGTAAGCCTTTTCCCTGAAAACTTGGGCGCCTTAAACCTTCAAATTGATGGTTTTAGATTTGATAAAAATGACTGATAATAGTTGGGTTTAATTCGGGTTGATGTTAGTTTGCTATTTGTGAAGTTATTTGATGTATTTGAGGTGAAATCGAGAGATTGAGTAAAAGGGGGAGTAAAATTTCGGCTAGGGTTGTATGGATTTCTATCGGACTAGAGATTAGGGACAACCTCGGACAATGGGTCATCTAAGGGTGTTTAGACGACAAGTTGTCTAGGAGAGGACGTAGGATACAAGTCGTCTACCTTAAGAATGAAAGATTTGTCATTTAATGAAACATAAAATACATTTAGTTTTGGAAATATAACAAATGACAGGTCATCTAAAAATGGAATCGAATGATAGGTAATCTGTAGGGTAAGTGAGTGGCATTTAGTCTAATAGGCAAGAAAACGACGGGTCATTCAAGGCTAAGAGGATAGGCTCGACATGAGTCATGGCAAGCCCAGAGTGAACAACGTATTAGCATCCCAGAGGTTCGAGTGTTGTGCTGGCACGCACTCGTGCTGCCTTGTGTTAATCTGTAGAAAATTGACTAGAAATTTGCAGAAAAAAGACAAAAAGGCCGAAAAATAAAGAAAATCAGAAATAAATTGAATAAAAATATGAAAAAATTAGAAAAAATACTATAAATTTTTGGGATTCCAATGGTACCAATTTTATTGAAGTCTAAAGTGATAGATAGGTAAAATAAATCAAAAAAGTAGGTAAGAATATGAGGAAAACAAGAAGGGGATCGGAAATCTTATCAAATCAATGATTAGCTAGTATTGACATAATTAAAGGATTAGAAATGCATATTTAAGGAATTATGATTTAACAAGAAAGTAAAGTAATAGAAAGATGGATTTTTTTATTTACAGGTTCAGACTATAAGGAATAAGCTTGGATGGGGTTTATTGAAAAGTGAACGTATAATAACTGTTTATCTTGCAGGTTTTCGGAATTGATTAAGTGGAACTATCATCACCTAATGATCTGGCATTGTCAGTGAAATTGGGATATAAAAAAGTGTCTAATAGACTATATGATTGCCTGATAAGAGAATACAAGATTGAGAAGAATGCATTTAGGTTACCACTAGCAAATCTTAGTCTTATTCAGGGCCTGGAAAGACTATGAGAGTATGCAAGCTCAAACACGCTTTGTGTGCTCACCTAAGAAAAGATTTCATAATTGGTGGATTAAATTTCTTGTGTTTGTTGGTTTATCGAGTTATCGTTGTACTATGGATTCCTTGTTTTGGTATTGTTACTTTTATAAACTGTGTTGTATTTTTTTTTATTGTAATATGTTTCCGACCACTCACCTGGGCAAGCTTTTGTCAAATCATTAGATCTGGTCACTGCAGGACTATCTTAGAAGGCTTTATCGTCAAACAAGTTCCCAACTGATCTACGGTTAGTTATATGAAATATCAAGTTGGTGGTTATTGGTGTGCCTTGTGTATGTTCTTCCTTTGAGTTTCATGTATCATCTGTCTGTGAATATGGTTTGCATGGTTGTGGTTGGGTGTGAACTAATGTACAAAATCAATAATGTATGAAATTAAAATCGACTAATAAAAGGGGAAAGTTCTACCCGAACGACACTATTGTATATTATAATGCCACTGCCACTTTATTTATTCTTTTTCTTCTGCTATCGTTTGTAAATTAGCCTTGTAGTCTCATTATATGCGTTCCTGATTATTCAGCAGCATATATAATGGGACTACGGCTAACTGTCGCACGAAATTTTTGGGTTTTAGGACATGATGCTTGAAGTCTAAAAGATTTTGTGCTATCAAGAAAATAAGGACAAGTAAGCCTACCGTGCATACTCCAACCAGACAACATACCATATACTAGAAAATCACTAATTATCCATAATAATTCTGCTCTCATAAAAAAAAATTTGTCTTTTACATGCATCATATGTCATGCAACCATTTCATCAATCAAGGGCCGTAAACAAACATCTGGCCTATGTATCAACAATGATAGAAACATAAATTATTGTTTCATGCACATACCTGGTGGCAAGTTATAAACTATGATAATTACTGGACAATAGGTTTAAGGATTATAATTGGAGTTAAATGGATACAAACCATCAGTACATAAGCCCAATCTTACATTCCTCGCTTCACTAGCAAACTCGGGATACATACGATCAAAATGTATCCATGCATCACTATGGGAAGGGTGTGTTATTTTTTCCGTTCTCAGGTACATTAGTAGAATGTCATATCATATGTTAGGTAGTATACTTGAACATGAATAATTACTGAAGACATTCTATAATAGGAAAGTATATCAAATTCTTAAATGTTATCGCTTCTTTCTTCCCAATTATTCGATATCGTTGATGACCACAAATATAGCATTTAGAAGTATCAGCTTCACCACCATAAAAAATCATGCATAATTTTTTGACATATCAATAGTTTGGTAACCCAATCCAAGCTTCTGAAGTAATTTTTTGGCATTGTAGAAATCTTTTGGTAGTCTATGACCATCAGGCAAAAACTCTAAAAATAGCTTTGTAAGATAATCATATTGTGCATTTGACAACTCATAGTAAAATTTTGCATGCAAATGTTGGGCAACTGCAAATAATTAATTTTGGAAACTATTACACTCATTCCATAATGGCTCTTGACTAGCATTTATTATGTCATAAAAATTTTTGTACTTGTGGATTTGGAATTCATCCATGCTATAACCAAGACCATGTTCTTCACAGCCTCCATGCCAAATATCATTAATCAAATTTGTCATTTGCTTTTCTCATTTTTTTTCCATTATTCTACAATCATTAGGTGTTTCTAAACATGAATATCCATTCTGAGATGATTTTTCCCCATTTGAATCCATACATAATAAGATTTAATAAATTCATACTTCAATAAATGATAATGGACATCATTCTTATATCGATAGTATAGATTTTGATATCTTTTACAGGGAAAACGAATTTAACCATCTTCGGATACCAAGTCAGCTTGAGAATAAGCATAGTCCAAAAATTTTAGAAATCCATTAACATAATTCTCACTAATACCACCACTCTTTTCTTGTGGACAATATATTCATTCTATCAATTTCTTGTCGTACTTAATACTAAATCTAAACTGAAATGTGGACGATATAATTACACAACCCAAAACAATATGATACAATTGCACATCAAAGTATGAAATGTAGATGATAGCTGTACACAAAAAAAAAATTAAATTAAATAATATATAAATTCTGAAAATCTATTAAATTAACATAATAAATTACATAGTTGTTTTATGTGTAAGTAAAAATTTAAATTTTAGCATGATAATTAAAGCCTAATTATAATGAATCAAAACAGTAAAATTTGGTTATGACTTAAAAGATATGGGATTAAATTAAAAAATAAAATATTAGATTTTTAATATTAAATACTACATAAATATATTTTAATAATAATAGATATATGTTTATAACAATAAGAATGAAAAAATATTGAATGTGTAACTAAAAATTTTTATAGAAAAAATTTTAAAATTAATAATTATAATTTATAGAAAAAATAATTGAATTTATATTTTAATAAAAAAAGATACAAAATGAGTATTTTTATTAAAATATTATTTATAAAATATATAAAAAAAATTATTTGAATAAATATCACAAAATAACTTATTTAATGACCTCGTAATATCTATTAGAATAAAAAAATTTCTTAATAAAATAAATTTTAATAAGTGATAAAATTTATTCTAGAATTATTTTGTAAATATTGGAAAAAAAACTTTTTTTTATATTTTTTCAGCAATTTATTTATTTGTACAGTATTTTTTAGATTTTTAGGTATCTTTTTAATGCCATACCTAACTTTTACGATACAGTAATATTAATTTTATAAAATCAGCATAAAATAAATAATGATAAATATAATAAAAATACCAATTTTTAATAAATTTATAATTAAGAGATAAATAGAATAAAAAATAATTAATTTTTTTATTTTCTAATAAATCAAATTTTTATAAAAAATAATAATAAATTTTTAAATTAAATTATTGATGTACCATTCAAATGGTAAGTAATCTGAACTAAATCTTCAACAAATTCTCTTCCACCAAAATTATGGTGCTGCAAAAAAAAAATTGTCAGTAATTTCAAAACTGTATTTTAACAAACAAAAAATATGAGAATAATCAAACACAAGATACAAGAATAAAAGAGAAAGGAAATGGAAACTGGATTATGAAAATTTAGCTCAACATGTTTAGAACAATAAATAATATTCTAATGAGAGAGTATGAAAAACATGGGCCAAATGCCATAAATACCAGACCTAAAAGAAGAGAGAGAGAGTGAGAGGGATAAATTCAAAACCATGGTACTTTTTCAAAGAATTGTACCAAAATTGATGCACTACTTGGTATGCATGTCACAGTTTTTAAAATAAAATCATTTCAAGCTTCATGTAAAACCCAGCATGGAACAAGGGTAAAGCACACCAATTAACAAGATAAGCTTCGGTGCCTCAGTTTCCGGCTTTGTCTGTGTGTTTATCTGCAAACAGAAGTACACATGTTTAACTGCTTATAGATCGAAATAAGGAGAAGAATGATTGCATCAAAAAAATTCAGAAAACATTTCTCCATGTTTAGAACAACAAGATAAAATGAACTGAAACCGGAATATACTGATATTTCATTATCCTAAAATATCTAATAAAATTTTAAACGAAAATCAAATAAATTTCTAAGATTATAAATCTAAAATATTTATATCTAACTGATGTTATGATCAACAATAAAAAAATAAAAAATAAAATATACAAATAGAGAAAAACACATGTAATTATGTATCAAATATCTTAAATTTATAATCTTAAGATTTTTGTTATATTAATAAAAATTAGGTATTTAAATGAACCTTACCTGCTTATCCCTTTACTTACAGAAAATTATTCCCTGATTATCTTCAACTTTTTAATTATTGAAATCAACAAAAAAGCTTCTTCCGCATTAAATCAAGGTCATATTTCTTAATCAGTACTCAAAAATAATTGATAATGTTAGAATAAATATTTTAAATAAATAAATAAAATAAAATATAAATAAAAGAGATACTAAACAAAAGAGAATGAAAGTCTATCAAAGATAAAAACTAACTATTACATAATTATATTTAATATTTTAAAAAATAAGAAATAGAAATAGCTTGCCCTGATCAATATAACCGTATTCCATAATGACACCAGTAGTCTTGTGTAAACTAGCATACAAGGTGGTACATACATAGAATTTTCATAATAAATGACAGGAAGACTCTTTATGTTTGCTTAACTAAAATCTTGGATTGTTATAGTATTCGAATTCGACCTATTGCACACTTTAGCTTCAAAGTATTGGGCCCATACTTACGCCACAGTCTATCTAAAGCCCAAAGCTATAAATTAGCCACCAAGACATATTCTTGCTAACTGGTAGAGTACACTCCATCTAAAGCCCAAAGCTAAAAGTTAATCACCCCGGCATCTTCTTTACAAACTAGTAGCTACTATTGGCACAAACATAGTGAAGATATTACTGCCAGATATGCCTTTGACCTGCATTATAACGATGCCATTTTTTGTTACTCGGAATTGCCAAATATGCCTTTGACCTTGACGAGCTTATTGTTGCGTTATTTGACGGGGTATATATCTATTAATGTGTGTATATAAACACACCGTATCATCCTCTCTCCATAACATTAGATTGCAGAAAAAAAAATGGAGAAAGCAAAATTCATCACTGCCCCGTTTGCTTGTGGTTCTCGGTTCAATCACATTAGGTTTGTCTGATGGAATTTGATAGAAAATGATACTTCCTTCAAGCTACGAATTACATCATAATTTAATTTCTTATAATATTAAACTAATTAACCTCTGTTGCGGGTTAATCATTGGTTTAATGCTTAATGCTAATGGCGCCGGATATATATGTCTTCCGCACTTTATGTCCAGGCACAACGATAGTGGATGTGTGAGACCCAGCCTGTGTAGGGGGTCAATATTACCCAATTCTACATGGGAAAGGAGTGAGGAAGTCTTGAGCTTATATGTGTTGCGTAACGGTATCATTTGTAACAAGATATATCTTTTGGGCCATATGGTTAGAAGTCCAACTCATTGTTACATTTGTAATTCATCATGAACACATACATGTCCAAGCCCACTAGGCCGAGGGTCTGGGGTCCAGATCATGACAGGATGCAGATTGCTCATATTTATCCTTTTCCCCCGGTGGTAGTCCGACCAGGACCACTCATCCCTCATCCTACAAACTGACATCAGGATCTAGTACAAACTCAATATCAGTATAAATTCCAATCTACCTCTGAAATACTAAATAACAACACAACAAAAATGAGTATAATTCAATAAGTATATATGTCACAATCTAAAACCTAAAATTTTTCGTGACAACCACCATAAGCCCACTATATGTATTGTTATTACTCAGAAAAGCACATATAGTAATCCTACAATACTAGAATAAAACAATAAATAACGGAGAGGTTATAGAAATAATAATTAAAAAGTAAAACAATTGTTCTAATTATAGACAACAATGTCGTTTGGGAGACACCGGATTACAATTAGACATTAGATGTCTATTCCACTTTAATACAACATTGATTCCCATTTGATTTAATGTATAGCTAATTTACACAAGTCATTTATGACATAAAAAACACAGCCTAGGAGAATATGATATCATGTACATAAAATACTAGGGTCCACAATAGTAATCCTAACCTGACATTGTGCTAAAACCCAACTGGTTGACTGTCTGTCTTGGGAGTTACGGCGATCATATCTAATTCTAGTCAAACATAGATATAGTGATCTGGCTAAACCCTAGTTTTTCAAAAATTTTCATCTGAGGTTGTCTTCAACCTCTATATGACTTCTTCCCCTGTAAAACCCTAGTTTTCCAGACTTCCATACCCCAATACACACAAAAATACCTAACAAAACATACACCAAAATCAAGCAATCTCCTTCAGATCATAACCTTGCAAATCTCACTATTTTTAACCCACCAAAAATGATCAAACCAAGGAGTAGAGTACCCGGATTATGGGTAGAGAAAATCACCTGAATCCGACCATAAATAGATCGGGAAAGGCACGATTCTACTCAATAATCACTTGCAAGCTCAAGGGGAGGTTTTCACGAACTTTATGGGACTCAGGATGGAATGGATCATGAAATTGGTATAACGGGATTTTATCCTGTTGAGTCATCAGCGAGGGAACCAAGAAGGGTTAGGTGGCAATAGGTGATAGAACAAAACAAAGTCAATCTAGGTTCCTTCCCAAACGTCATCGTTTCGTTTGAAATGACATAGGTCCACTTTAATGGCTAAAACGTCTCCCAATCCTGCATTTTGATCACTCTTGGTCAAAATTATGGGATAGCCTATCGTTTTGGCTTTAAACCATATAGTATTAATATAAATTAAATATTAATAATACAATAATAAATAATAATATTTATTAATTCAAATAAATCTTAAAAAATTATAATAAATCCAAAATCATTCCAAAAATATTTAGAAAATTTCTATGAATTTCTTATAAACAATATTATCTATTAGTACATTAAAATATACTTTTTCATAAATTTATAATTTATTAAAAATTAAATATTCTATGATTTATATTAAAAAAATTAAAATAAATCAAATTAGGCTTCTAAAAATTCCTAAAAAAATTTCCAATCATTTTAAACCATCAATTGACCTATCTATGGTCCAAGAAAAAAAAATCATCAATAACATTCCTCATATCATCTTTTAATCACCGATCACATAAATAATAATGTCACGTCCCGGACTCCAAAGATTTCGTGTGACAACCGCCGTAGGCCCATTACATATACTGTCATAATATACGACTATGCACATAATGAATCCACAAGACTAATGGCATAATAATAAATCAGAGGAGAATATTAAAATTAGCGTATAAAATAAAGCACAACGAATATAAGAAAATTGATGTTTCCGAGTGACATCAGACTAGCCCAAGAAATACAATTTGAGATGAGCATATTACATTAATTACATGATAGATTTCATAATCAATGACATATCAAGAACTTATTACCATCGAATGACTCAGGGGACTCACCTATGAATATAGATCCTCAAAATGATACCTTGATCGTACTCTAATCCAGTTAAAATTATCGTGTATGTCTAGGGAGCGAGCTTTTATCCTTGATTCTTGTATCATACCAAAAACCTGACAGAAACCTGTCATGTGAGCAGACAGAAAAAACATATTCAAAGAACACATGCAATCATACACTTATTAAGCACACAAGCTGGCATACGATGAGACTCGATGAATCATAGTAAATGCAGTATATTCACAGTCAAATATGGCATAAACACACAACATTCAAAGTAATAGGACTGTGACCGGGCTAGCAATAACTCTCAGAATGTTGAATTCCCGGGATTAGAACTGAGATACGTTAGTGGTAACTCCTGACTTACCTTTTTCTTTATTTACCACATGCCCATTCCACTGACGCTACCGGGGCATTAGGTGATGGTAGTTTCACCTAAGCGGAGCCCACTCTGCAGGTACTCGTCTTGTGTTTATCGGTTTGTTCGTGTTGTCCCTGTCCTCCTTATAACTTCGATTTGATTGGCGTCTCCACACCTCGCTACCATACTCGAAGAGCTCTCAAGAGTCGCATGGGTTACCCCATGCTATGCCTATGCATTCACATCTCGTATATCCAATTTACTCGATGCATTGCATGCCTAACAATTATCGTGGCAACCTAGTGCATTATTCAAATCATAACATGACACTCGAACAAATGCACAAAGTGTAATTCACAATCACGTCACATTCATCGCATTTTTTACACTACTTATCATTTAATTATTTCTTTAAGAATCATAACTAATCAATCATGCCAGAAATAAATGATAAACAAAATCTTTCCATTCATGGGTTTCTCGATATTCGAAGAGCTCACACTTGATCCTCGATAGCTGGACCAATTGCTCGAGGTCCTGCGTCAATAGGCATCCACCTGTATATATAGTCATAGTCGATTCTTCAATATCATAGGCTAGATTACATAATCATGCATAAAATTACGCGTCTATAGCCTTAATTCGACGCATTTCTACCTGATAACTAACTCGAAATCGATTCAGACATTTTTCTTATTTTTCTTATTTTTCTGAATCTTGTTCTAATTATTCAACCCATCAAATCAACTGAAATTTCATAAATTTTGGTACCACAAAACTCCTTCTAATTTCTAGTATTGTTTTTAATTTTTTGGGAATTTTTCTCATTTTTTTACCATTTTTTCCAATTTTACTCCTATTTCTGTTGATTTTCTAATTTTCAAAATTAATTTATTTTTTTCAGCCAATCGGAGCACGACACTTGGCAGCTCCAGGCGCTACCAGGGAACCTCCCAAACCTTAGTCGTGTGACACATGGCTTATCCTCCGTATGCCATGAGTCCTTCGAACCTCATGGTTCCTGACACATGGTGTGCTCCCCGTCCGTCATGTATCCCCCGAGCCTAAGGCTTGGGGCCCTGCCTGGGTACATATCCAGGTGACACGTCACCTTGTTTTTCCTCCAGGCGACAAGTCGCCCAGACGACCTTTAGACGGTATGTTGTCTAGGGTCATCTTCTTCCCCAGATAGCCCGAGTTGCAGATTTTCAATCTGAAACCCTAACTCCTCAATTCCTCATCAAATCGCAATTTAAACTATACTAACATCGCAGGTGACACGTCACCTTGTTTTTCCTCCAGGAGACAAGTTGCCCAAATGACCTTTGGATGACATGTTGTCCGCGGTCGTCTTCGTCCCCAGATAGCCCGAGTTGCAGATTTTCAATCTGAAACTCTAACTCCTCTATTCCTCATCAAATCGCAATTTAAACTATACTAACATGAAATTCATCGAGTTCCGATCATAAACATATATAAATCCTCATATCTCATACCCTAAATAGCATATACAAGAAAGATTGGATCTAGCTAATACCATACGAAGACATACCTAGATCTGGCAATTTGAAGCTAGGAATGACACAAAAGAGGTCGAGTTGGGTTCATGGGAGAAGGACGAAGTTTGTGGGGATATTTTCGGGTACGAATGACATATGGCTAAACAAGATTTTATTCCATTGGAATGACCGAAAATAGGGGAAATCGGAAGGGACTTCAAGCAGCAACGGGTAAACAGTTGAAGCGACGTCGAGTTGAAAGGAATACGGAACAACGTCGTACAAGCAACCTGATCCAAAAAGCAACCCTAGATCAAAACGATACCCTTTGGTGCATTTTGATACCCGTTGTCAAAACCATATGGACCTATGTCGTTTTCACCTGGAATAAAATATTATTAAAATATTTATATAATTAAAAATATTTCTATTTATTTATATATAAAATCTTCTAAAATTCATAAAATTACCCTACTACTCTGAAAAATACACGAAAAATTTCTATAATTTTATTATGAACAGTACTATCCATCAATACCATAAAATTTATTTCTATCAAATATATATATTATTTACTAAAAATCAAATACCATAATTTTCTTCTGAGAAAAATCATTAAAATTTTAAATTTACTTCTGAAAATTCTCAAAAACTTTATACACCTTCTAATACCCTTAATAGACCAATTTATAGTCTTAAAACTCCAAAATCATCAACATCTCTTTGATAATGATTGTCCAATCATTTTTTATTAATTAAAATAAAATTTCCAATATTAATTTAAAACTCTCAAATTCGTACAAACCATACCATAAGTCTATAAACACTTCCAAATAACAGGCTCGAGCCTGTTAATATCGATAATCCTTTCTTGGGCTTCTCGGCCCAAGCAGGTTAAAAATTTTCAATTCTTACATCCTACCCTCCTTATAAAAAGTTTCGTCCCCTAAAGTCGTTTATTTTCAAACTTAAACTTATCATAGAAATTTTACATCCATCAAAACACGATTCATTTTCAATATCCAACTACATTCTCTTGATTTCTAACATGAACTAAAACCACTCATACGATAACTTCATATTATTTCACTCTTAGTATGGAATGTTATATCCTATAGCATTCTCTTCATCCTCCATTTCATCAAAGTTCAATATTTCCACCATATCTAATGGAATAATTTCGTTCATACTACCGATAAACACTCATGACCATAATCCTTAGATCTTAAATTCAGTGATCATATTCGTATGATTCTATATCAATGATTCATTTCAGAACCTATCTCACCATCTTCCAAGCTATATCATAATTAATAATTTAAAATTCATCACATCAAATTAATTTCATACGTCAAACTCAAATTCTAATTTGAATATAATATCCCACTACATTTTCTGTATCCTTTTACTCCATATCAATCGACTTTTAGTCCCAAATTTTCTCAATCTACTACTTCAACAACAAGAACTATTAATATCACTGTATGCAATTAATCACTTGAGTAAGAGCACTGTGCTACTCCACTCTTACCTTTGTCCTTAAATCGACTCGTTTGGAGGCGAACCTCTTGAGTCAATAGTACTTTAACTTAATTCTTCATAGATTCAAATTCCCACCACATAATCAAATCAAACACTTCTCAAAGAACCATAGTTTTATAGCAAGATAAGCTTCATATCGATTAGTACACAAAGCAAAACATAGTATCCTACGACACTATTTGTATCTTCAATATCAATATCACTTACTCTTCTTTATGCGTAAAACGTACAATAATAGCCATATATTAATCTTTTGTACATATAACTACCTAGCTTTGATGTTATATCCATCAAGCCTCATTTAATTGGTCGAGTATCTCTTACTTGCAGAATTCAGTTCAATTTCACTTATCATGAGATAGTATTATTTATAATTTTCTAACTAAAAAAAAAATAATATTATTATTTCATAACCCAATCTCCTCAAAATATAACCAAAAATTTCATAATTCAAATTCACTTAATAAACTAATTAAATCTTGGTATACATCACAGTAACAAATTCACGTCTCTAGGCTCATTTCCGATTATAACTTAGCATAAGGTCAATAAACCTATGCTTAGTTTGCCTAGAGTGTAGCAAATATTATTTCGCTTCGTTATTCACCTTAAATATCCACTTATAATTTCAACTCCTTGATCATTTGGGTAATCAAACCCAACAATAAAAAATTTAGCTTTGTAATAACTTCGTAAATTTTCTAATACAAGTATTATTACTCGCTCACATAACACCGGGCATGCTGTGAGATTCATATATAATGTAGTATATTATAAGTTATGTGCTTTGGTAACTATAATATTCCTCAACACACCCAAATAGAAAATGCACACCGTACATTGTCCACATTATTCAATAATCACTAATAATGTTGTATATTCCATGTGCTTATAAGCATAGGATACACTAGTGATCAAATGATTCATACCCATCTTTTCTAATTCTTGCTTATCTATTCATAGTTCTAAATCGGATAGCATCTACAACTCACCAAAATAATAACCTGTATTAGATGGCATCCTACTGCAATTTATGCAATTCCTATTAAACTTCAATGTGGCAGTTTATTAGTTAAGAGCATGTCAAACCACTACTTACCCAAAATTATTTATGCCTCAAAGCAAAATACTTAATTCCCAAAAATATTCAGATAATACTTATGATCTTGATAAATCGTACCTATTCCAACGAATTTTTAAAATTCAAATCATGTGTGGGAAATATAAACTTGTGTTAGATTATACAACATACGATCTTTCTTGCTTCTCCTAGGTCTTTCAATCTGAAATCAAAATTAATACAATATATACATTCACAGCTTCCCCTGACTCGACAGTTCACGACAAGATAACCAAGTTCCCTTATATAGTGCCACATAATAATTTGAACCTTATAGCAATTAAACATAATGATCCTCAAAACAACAAGAAACAACTCAAAGTGATGTGGTACTAATACATTACCCAATCGGGTAATGTGTATGAAGTGGCATTGCGGACAAATGCAATGCACACAATAACGACTAACCACTAGGAGTACAAGAATCAATAGGGTTCTTATATCCTACAAGATTCAGACCCACTCAATAATTATTGAATGATAAGAATAACTAACTCGATAGTGTCCTCTCAAGAAATGAAAATATATCATGCAAGGAGTTAGTTTAAGATAAAAATTATTTCCAAAGGAAACACGCTTCGCTATCACTTTAGGCTGTCATGCCCCAAACTCCAAAGATTTCACGTGACAACTGCTGTAGGCCCATTATATACACTACCATAACATACAACTATGCATATAATGAACCCACAAGGCTAATGGCATTATAATAAAGTAGAGGAGAATATTAAAATTGGCATATAAAATAAAGCATAGCGAATATAAGAAAATTGATGTTTCCGGGTAACATCGGACTAGCCCAGGAAATATAATTTGCCATGAGCATATTACAATAATTACATGCTTGATTTCATAATCAATGGCATATCAAGAACTCATTACCATCACATGACTTAGGGGACTCAGCTATGAATATAGATCCTCAAAATGATACCTCAATCGTACTCTAATCCAGTTAAAATCATCGTGTATGGCTAGGGAGCGAGCTTTTATCCTTGATTCCTGTATCATACCAAAAACCTAGCAGAAACTTGACAGGTGAGCGGATGGAAAAAATATATTCAAAGAACACATGCAATCATACACTTATTAAGCACACAAGTTGCCATATGATGAGACTCGATGAATCATAGTAAATGCAACACAGTCACAGTCAAATATGGCATGTACGTATAATATTCAAAGCAATAGGACCATAACCAGGCTGGCAATAACTCTCAGTCCGTTGAATTCTTGGGATTAGGATTGAGATACGTCAGTGGTAGTTCCTGACTTACCTTTTTCCTTATTTACCACATGCCCATTCCACTGAGGCTGCCAGGGCGTTAGGTGATGGCAGTTTCACCTAATTGGACCCCACTCTGCAGGTACCCGTCTTGTGTTCATCAACTTATTCGTTTTGTCCTTGTCCCACTTATAGCTTTGGTTTGATAGGCGTTTCCACACATTGCTACAATACTCAGAGAGCTCTCAAGAGTCGCATGGGTTACCCCATGCTATGCCTGTCCATTCATCTCGTATATACAATTTAATCAATGCATTGCATCCCTAACAATTATCGTGGCAACCTAGTGCATTATTCAAATCATAGCATGACACATCGAGCACACGCACAAAGTGTAATTGACAATCACATCACATTCATCGAATTTTTTACACTACTTATCATTTAATTATTTCTTTAAGAATCATAACTAATCAATCATGCCAGCAATAAACAATTAACAAAATTCGTTCACTCGCGGGTTTCTAGATGTTCGAATAGCCCACCCTTGATCCTCGATAGGTGAACCGACTCTTTGAGGTCCTACGCCAGTAAGCATCCACCTATACATACAATCATAGTCGATTCTTCAATATTATAAGCTAGATTACATAATCATGCATAAAATTACGAGTTATAGCCTTAATTCGATGTGTTTCTACTCGATATCTAACTTGAAATCGATTCGGATATTTGTCCTATTTTCCTTATTTTTACGAATCTTCTTCTAGTTATTCGACCCATCAAATCAACTTCAATTTAATAAATTTTGATATCACCAAAATTCTTATAACTTTTAGTATTTTTTTATTTTTAGGATTTTTTTCCCATTTTTCTGCTATTTTTCCCAATTTTCTTCTATTTCTATTAATTTTCTAATTTTCAGAATTAATTTATTTTTTTAGCCAATCAGAGCATGACAGCTGGCCACTCCAGGAACTACCAGGGCACCTCCCAAACCTCAGTCGTGTGACATGCGTCCTTCAAACCTTTCGGGTTCGTGACACGCGATGTGCTCCCTGCGCGCCACGCATCCCTCGAGCCTAAGGCTTGGGGCACTGGCTAGGTTCATATTCAGGCAATGAGTCACCTACTCTCGCAGGTGACATGTCGCCTAGTTTTTCCTCCAGGCGACAGGTCGCCCAGACAACCCCCGGACAACATGTCATCTAGGGTTGTCTTCTTCCCCAGATAGTACGAGTTGCAGATTTTCAATCCAAAACCCTAACTCCTCAATTCCTCTTCAAATCGCAATTTAAACTATACTAACTTGAAATTCATCGAATTCCAATCATAAACATATATAAATCCTCATATCTCATACCCTAAATCTCATATACAAGGGAAGATTGGATCCGGCTAATACCAGATGAAGACTCACCTAGGTCCGGCGATTTGAAGCCAAGAATGACACAAAAAAGGTTGGGCTGGGTTCGCTGGAGAATGACAAAGCTCGTGGGGACATTTTTGGGTGCGGATGACAAATGGAATGGGATATGGCTAAAAAGGATTTTATCCAGTTGGAATGACCGGAAACTGGGGAAACCGGGAGGGACTTCAAGCAGAAATGCGTAAACGGGTGAAACGACGTCCTCTCAAAAGGTATACGAAACGACGTCGTTCAAGCAGCCCGATCCAAACATCAACCCTAGATCAAATCGACACTCTTCGGTGCGTTTTGATACCCGCGGTCAAAATGACATTGACCTGTGTCGTTTTGACCCGGAATAAAATATTAATTAAGTATTATTAAAATATTTATATAATTAATAATATTTATATTTATTTATTTATATATAAAATCTTCAAATATTCATAAAAAATACCCTACTACTCTAAAAAATACACAAAAAAAATTCTATAAATTCATTATGAACGATACTATCTATCAATATCATAAAATTTATTTCCTTTAAATATATATTATTTACTAAAAAGAAAATATCATAATTTCATTTTTAGAAAAATCACTAAAATTTTAAATTTTCCTTCAAAAAATTTGTACATCTTCTAATACTCTCAATATACCAATTTATGGTCTTAAAATTCCAAAATCACCAATATTCCTTTGATAATAATTTTCCAATCATTTTTTATTGATTAAAATAAAACTTTCAATATTAATTTAAAAGTCCCAAATTCATAAGGACCATACCAAAAGTCCATAAATACTTCCAAATAACAAGATCAGGCCCATTAATATCGATAATCCTTTCTTGGGCTCCTAAGCTCAAGCAGGTTAAAAATTTCTGATTCTTAAAAATAATAATTTTTTATTAATTATAATAATCTCCCAAAAATAAAATTTATCTTTTAGACATCAAAACCGAACTATAAGCCCATCATAGATCCATGAATGTGAGCTAAGGCCCACTAAGATTGACAATCCGTAATTAAGCTTTCGGCCCAAGTAGCTCAAAAATTTCTAGAATTTTACAAAATAACTAGTTATAGCCTTAGCTAGACTGAGCATTACAAAAAATAGTTCAAATATCAAAAATTATTACCAAGTATTCGAAGCAAAACAAATATTGTATTTAAATGCCAAATGAAATACTCAAAATGAATATCAGAACAATAATAACAATAAAAATATCATTATAAACGGAATAATTAACACACAGAGTGTTATGATCACTTTTACTTCAATGGCAAAGATTCACATACAATTCTCATGAATGGGTCATAATATTGAATCTGAAGATGTCATAACGTTTCTTTTATAACCCCAGAATCTAAAGGTTTTGAATGTTATTATTATAAATCCCAAAATCTGACAATCTTGAATATAATCAAAACTTATTTTTTAAAACTGAAATATTATACTAATTTCACAAGTAAGACTTTTCTTATTAAATACTCACTAAATACATATATATCAATTCGGTATTTAAACCAAAACTTCCGAAATGTTATTTATTTTCAAAGAGAATATTTTTCCAATGTTGTAAAAATATTTTAAATATAAAATTTAAAAATTTTAAATATAAAATTTTAAATTTTTAAAAAAAAATTCTCAAATAAAGATATTTAAAAATTCGTAATTGAAAATCCTTCTGTTATTTCCTAAGTCTTTATGATACATCAATTAATTGTCCCATGATCCTCGTCCAGAGTAACTCCCCGCCGACAGTTAAAGAAAGTGCTTAGGATAACTATCCACCATCCCCTAAAAAACCGTAAACTGAAAGTCCACGTTCTAACCTCTACTTGTACATCTGTTCTTATTTTATTATATTTATTTTCTAATTTACGGTTATTACATTTAACGTACAGCATAGTTCCACTGAAGAACACCCGAAGTTTGACATATGTCCGTACGTTTAAGATAATCTTAATAATCAGAAAACATTTTTATGTATTATGAATCGTTATTACAAAAGAATTGGAAGGAATCAGTAGCAAATAGCTTCTTCTTTTTTTCATTTTTTGAACAGTTCTCAAGGGGTATCGTTGAATCACCAAGTGTGCTTGATCAAGGAGAGGACTTGGCCAGTTTTGCTGCACAAACAAATAAGTGACATAGTTATAATCCATCCGAGATTTATGGTACTCTTACTTTCCGCAGAATGATTTGGTAACTAACACTAAACAACCCCAAGTAAGAAATCAAAGCAAAGAGGAATCTACATATTAATCTTACCGGCAATATCCTTGTCGAAGCAGTCAGTGTCGCATTTCATTTCGCAGAAGGTCTGGCCATTGCCGTCAGCTTGGCATTTCTGCTCACAATCAGGCATGCATGCATCATAGTTGTCAGCTGCAACCTTTGGGATCTGAACTGCAGCAACAAACACAAGGCACACAACCAACAATGCGACAACTTTGCTTGCCATTTTTCTTTTTTTCTTTTTTTTTCCCAAGTTCTCCTTTGGTTTTGCACCTGTGGTGTCTTAATTAATCTTTCTTTAGGTATTTTTTTCACCCTTGCTTATAAAAGGAAGCCTGTGATCTGTCTTTATAGGGACTTCAAGTAGATGTATCAGTGATTGGCCGTTCAAAACGCAAGGCTTTGTGGATGTGCGATAGACATTCTAATCTTGGAGTTGAGTTAGTGGTGTTTGACGAAATTTCGCTGAAGGGTAGGCTTGTTTAACGAGGAGTTTTGTTAAGGAATTTCTTTTTTTGAAGAGTGATCAGAAAAGCCACCCCTCGCACAGGTAACCATCCACGAAGGTCTTGCCTGTTAGAGATAATTAATCAATAGCAAATAAATTATACACTCTTAATCAGAACCAAAAATAATATATATATTATTATGAATAAAATATTTGATGAATATCTATTAAATTATTTTCAAGAATTATATCTTTAAACAGATATATTTTTTCTAAAAGATATAAATGATACTCTTTAGTATCTATAAATATATATATAGCATCATTTGAGATAATCATCCTTAATCTCTGAACAATATCTTTTTTCATCCTCTCTATATCTTTTATATATCTTTCTACTTATATTTTTTCTCTCCTCTTTTATTTATAACACGTTATCAATATATTGTTAAGGTTTATACATCAACAAAGATTTGATGAGGAATTATCAAATTTCATGCTTGAGAAGTCACCTATGATTTAAAAAAAGATAAGTTTTCTTTTATTTAATAAATTTATTATATTTTTTTATTTTTTAATAATAATAATCAATTGTATTAATACTTAGTATACATGTTATGTATACATATGCATATGAAATTAATTGATATTAAGACAAGATTTTTCATATTATACAAATCTAAATTATGATTATGCATAACTATTTTTGGTCAATAAAATTACATATGTAATTTCATATATAATATAAGATAAATGATAATTTTTAATTAATTAAAATAAGTTTGTATACAATATTATTCCCTGCACAAAGTATGTTAATAGTGCACCACAACTCTCTTTAGAAGGTTAATACTGTGCAAAATATATGATATTGTATGTATTATAAGATAATTTTATTTTTATTTATTTATTTTAATATAATATTATCGTGTAATTATCATGGTTCATGCTTTGCAGTGAATGGTACAATACAATAGTCGTGTAACGACCGTATGTACCTCATCCTAGAAACTAAGCGTCATTCCATAAAGTGAATGTGCTTTTATATTATATCCATGATTAAGGACATGGACAAAATGTTAAACCTTTAATAAAGTTATAAAAAATAAAATAGTACAATTATAAAAAGATGGCATCACCGATGGAACCATCCCGGTTAAAAATTAATGTGTAATATATAAATCGACAAGCTATATCGATTATGATTGAAAAACTATAAGTTGTTTCATAGTACATAAGCTTTCGAATGTTATTGTACAAATACATATTAAGTACAAGGTCTCTCTTTGCTAAATTTTATAATGAAGATGTGAACTATATATATTTGGTTTTGATGATATATCAACCAAAATATTCACATATAGAAATATAGTTACAACGAAAGTGATGGTTGTAAAAAAACTTGTGAAAAAAAAATATTGGCGAGCATAAGCATCCTGATAATTTGATATCAATAATATGGATATATATTATTAGTGTATCAATATTTTAGACCTTTGTTCATTATTATATGCTTGTTATAATGCATTTGGCTAGCAACAAGCTTATTCGAATCATGCCAATATATCATCATTAGTATTCCTATAAACTTGGTTTAGTAAACCTATTTAAGAATGTTGTATGTAATACAATTATCCACCAAAACACACAAAGATGGGTACTCAAAGGAGGATATAAATACAATAATCTAACATTGAGGGGGAGATAAGAAAAATAGTTGAGGAAAAAATCTCAGGACAAGTTGTCATTATTATTTTTAAGATAACTCATTGATAATATATCACTGTCGGATGATTCTTCTGTTCTTAAAAGAATTGAGTTCCAGTTATGTTGCTCCAATATAAGATGATATTGTAAAGGACAATATTATATATGAATTTGGTACATGTTCGAAACGTGAGTTACCAATCAATTCCTAAGATATTAAATTCTCATAAAAAGAGTAAATATTTATGATGGTCTAAAAGAGAATAAATTTGAAATATTCTATTGACATTATTAATTTCTGAAAGAGATTAAAAAAATAAAGAAATCTGAATAAATTATATCAATGTAAAAAAAAGATAGAACTAAGATTAAATATCGACAATATAACTTAAGAGCTCTATATTATGCGGATCTTGATTAAACTCTACGATAGAGTATACACTATAAATAATTTATCAATCTAGAAAGACGTTTATAATTTATTTGCAACGTGAGTATTGTTGGACTTGTGGTCCATATACTAATTTTATGGGAAAATATTGTCATATAAATTGATAGTTATGCGAAAATGAGATAAATCATATGATGATGAAAACGACTTGTTGCACAAGTTTTTATACAAATGATTATTCTGAAGAAAAATATCTCATTATGATAGTGGATGAATAATATTGTAATATATGATAAATCTGACAGTGAATAGATATTTTAAATACGTCTTATATATAAAAATCCAAGATGGATATATATTGTAAAAAATAATGATTGAATTTTCGGGAAGTTATATTATATCAAACTAAATGAAGCTTGTATTTATCAAAACAATAATGATATATGTGTTTTTATAAAAGATCCGGATCTAAATTTGGTATGGTTGCTAATTATCATGAACAGATGAAATTATTAAAACTCTTGTAGAGTAATCAAAAGCTGTGGATTATATAAAAACTATTTTATTTAAGTCTTTGTAAATCAATAATGTTGGATAAAAATATTATAAAAATTTGAAGATAAATTTATCCATCAAAATTATCCTACTGTAATATCATATATAAATCTCGACAAGAAATATAATCAAGACTTATGTTTGACAAAATTGTTATATATATGTGACCATATCACATATCGAATAATAATAACATTCACATCTTCGCTAAATTTTATAATGAAGATGTGAACTATATATATTTGGTTTTGATGATATATCAACCAAAATATTCACATATAGAAATATAGTTACAACGAAAGTGATGGTTGTAAAAAAACTTGTGAAAAAAAAATATTGGCGAGCATAAGCATCCTGATAATTTGATATCAATAATATGGATATATATTATTAGTGTATCAATATTTTAGACCTTTGTTCATTATTATATGCTTGTTATAATGCATTTGGCTAGCAACAAGCTTATTCGAATCATGCCAATATATCATCATTAGTATTCCTATAAACTTGGTTTAGTAAACCTATTTAAGAATGTTGTATGTAATACAATTATCCACCAAAACACACAAAGATGGGTACTCAAAGGAGGATATAAATACAATAATCTAACATTGAGGGGGAGATAAGAAAAATAGTTGAGGAAAAAATCTCAGGACAAGTTGTCATTATTATTTTTAAGATAACTCATTGATAATATATCACTGTCGGATGATTCTTCTGTTCTTAAAAGAATTGAGTTCCAGTTATGTTGCTCCAATATAAGATGATATTGTAAAGGACAATATTATATATGAATTTGGTACATGTTCGAAACGTGAGTTACCAATCAATTCCTAAGATATTAAATTCTCATAAAAAGAGTAAATATTTATGATGGTCTAAAAGAGAATAAATTTGAAATATTCTATTGACATTATTAATTTCTGAAAGAGATTAAAAAAATAAAGAAATCTGAATAAATTATATCAATGTAAAAAAAAGATAGAACTAAGATTAAATATCGACAATATAACTTAAGAGCTCTATATTATGCGGATCTTGATTAAACTCTACGATAGAGTATACACTATAAATAATTTATCAATCTAGAAAGACGTTTATAATTTATTTGCAACGTGAGTATTGTTGGACTTGTGGTCCATATACTAATTTTATGGGAAAATATTGTCATATAAATTGATAGTTATGCGAAAATGAGATAAATCATATGATGATGAAAACGACTTGTTGCACAAGTTTTTATACAAATGATTATTCTGAAGAAAAATATCTCATTATGATAGTGGATGAATAATATTGTAATATATGATAAATCTGACAGTGAATAGATATTTTAAATACGTCTTATATATAAAAATCCAAGATGGATATATATTGTAAAAAATAATGATTGAATTTTCGGGAAGTTATATTATATCAAACTAAATGAAGCTTGTATTTATCAAAACAATAATGATATATGTGTTTTTATAAAAGATCCGGATCTAAATTTGGTATGGTTGCTAATTATCATGAACAGATGAAATTATTAAAACTCTTGTAGAGTAATCAAAAGCTGTGGATTATATAAAAACTATTTTATTTAAGTCTTTGTAAATCAATAATGTTGGATAAAAATATTATAAAAATTTGAAGATAAATTTATCCATCAAAATTATCCTACTGTAATATCATATATAAATCTCGACAAGAAATATAATCAAGACTTATGTTTGACAAAATTGTTATATATATGTGACCATATCACATATCGAATAATAATAACATTCACATCTTCGCTAAATTTTATAATGAAGATGTGAACTATATATATTTGGTTTTGATGATATATCAACCAAAATATTCACATATAGAAATATAGTTACAACGAAAGTGATGGTTGTAAAAAAACTTGTGAAAAAAAAATATTGGCGAGCATAAGCATCCTGATAATTTGATATCAATAATATGGATATATATTATTAGTGTATCAATATTTTAGACCTTTGTTCATTATTATATGCTTGTTATAATGCATTTGGCTAGCAACAAGCTTATTCGAATCATGCCAATATATCATCATTAGTATTCCTATAAACTTGGTTTAGTAAACCTATTTAAGAATGTTGTATGTAATACAATTATCCACCAAAACACACAAAGATGGGTACTCAAAGGAGGATATAAATACAATAATCTAACATTGAGGGGGAGATAAGAAAAATAGTTGAGGAAAAAATCTCAGGACAAGTTGTCATTATTATTTTTAAGATAACTCATTGATAATATATCACTGTCGGATGATTCTTCTGTTCTTAAAAGAATTGAGTTCCAGTTATGTTGCTCCAATATAAGATGATATTGTAAAGGACAATATTATATATGAATTTGGTACATGTTCGAAACGTGAGTTACCAATCAATTCCTAAGATATTAAATTCTCATAAAAAGAGTAAATATTTATGATGGTCTAAAAGAGAATAAATTTGAAATATTCTATTGACATTATTAATTTCTGAAAGAGATTAAAAAAATAAAGAAATCTGAATAAATTATATCAATGTAAAAAAAAGATAGAACTAAGATTAAATATCGACAATATAACTTAAGAGCTCTATATTATGCGGATCTTGATTAAACTCTACGATAGAGTATACACTATAAATAATTTATCAATCTAGAAAGACGTTTATAATTTATTTGCAACGTGAGTATTGTTGGACTTGTGGTCCATATACTAATTTTATGGGAAAATATTGTCATATAAATTGATAGTTATGCGAAAATGAGATAAATCATATGATGATGAAAACGACTTGTTGCACAAGTTTTTATACAAATGATTATTCTGAAGAAAAATATCTCATTATGATAGTGGATGAATAATATTGTAATATATGATAAATCTGACAGTGAATAGATATTTTAAATACGTCTTATATATAAAAATCCAAGATGGATATATATTGTAAAAAATAATGATTGAATTTTCGGGAAGTTATATTATATCAAACTAAATGAAGCTTGTATTTATCAAAACAATAATGATATATGTGTTTTTATAAAAGATCCGGATCTAAATTTGGTATGGTTGCTAATTATCATGAACAGATGAAATTATTAAAACTCTTGTAGAGTAATCAAAAGCTGTGGATTATATAAAAACTATTTTATTTAAGTCTTTGTAAATCAATAATGTTGGATAAAAATATTATAAAAATTTGAAGATAAATTTATCCATCAAAATTATCCTACTGTAATATCATATATAAATCTCGACAAGAAATATAATCAAGACTTATGTTTGACAAAATTGTTATATATATGTGACCATATCACATATCGAATAATAATAACATTCACATCTTCGCTAAATTTTATAATGAAGATGTGAACTATATATATTTGGTTTTGATGATATATCAACCAAAATATTCACATATAGAAATATAGTTACAACGAAAGTGATGGTTGTAAAAAAACTTGTGAAAAAAAAATATTGGCGAGCATAAGCATCCTGATAATTTGATATCAATAATATGGATATATATTATTAGTGTATCAATATTTTAGACCTTTGTTCATTATTATATGCTTGTTATAATGCATTTGGCTAGCAACAAGCTTATTCGAATCATGCCAATATATCATCATTAGTATTCCTATAAACTTGGTTTAGTAAACCTATTTAAGAATGTTGTATGTAATACAATTATCCACCAAAACACACAAAGATGGGTACTCAAAGGAGGATATAAATACAATAATCTAACATTGAGGGGGAGATAAGAAAAATAGTTGAGGAAAAAATCTCAGGACAAGTTGTCATTATTATTTTTAAGATAACTCATTGATAATATATCACTGTCGGATGATTCTTCTGTTCTTAAAAGAATTGAGTTCCAGTTATGTTGCTCCAATATAAGATGATATTGTAAAGGACAATATTATATATGAATTTGGTACATGTTCGAAACGTGAGTTACCAATCAATTCCTAAGATATTAAATTCTCATAAAAAGAGTAAATATTTATGATGGTCTAAAAGAGAATAAATTTGAAATATTCTATTGACATTATTAATTTCTGAAAGAGATTAAAAAAATAAAGAAATCTGAATAAATTATATCAATGTAAAAAAAAGATAGAACTAAGATTAAATATCGACAATATAACTTAAGAGCTCTATATTATGCGGATCTTGATTAAACTCTACGATAGAGTATACACTATAAATAATTTATCAATCTAGAAAGACGTTTATAATTTATTTGCAACGTGAGTATTGTTGGACTTGTGGTCCATATACTAATTTTATGGGAAAATATTGTCATATAAATTGATAGTTATGCGAAAATGAGATAAATCATATGATGATGAAAACGACTTGTTGCACAAGTTTTTATACAAATGATTATTCTGAAGAAAAATATCTCATTATGATAGTGGATGAATAATATTGTAATATATGATAAATCTGACAGTGAATAGATATTTTAAATACGTCTTATATATAAAAATCCAAGATGGATATATATTGTAAAAAATAATGATTGAATTTTCGGGAAGTTATATTATATCAAACTAAATGAAGCTTGTATTTATCAAAACAATAATGATATATGTGTTTTTATAAAAGATCCGGATCTAAATTTGGTATGGTTGCTAATTATCATGAACAGATGAAATTATTAAAACTCTTGTAGAGTAATCAAAAGCTGTGGATTATATAAAAACTATTTTATTTAAGTCTTTGTAAATCAATAATGTTGGATAAAAATATTATAAAAATTTGAAGATAAATTTATCCATCAAAATTATCCTACTGTAATATCATATATAAATCTCGACAAGAAATATAATCAAGACTTATGTTTGACAAAATTGTTATATATATGTGACCATATCACATATCGAATAATAATAACATTCACATCTTCGCTAAATTTTATAATGAAGATGTGAACTATATATATTTGGTTTTGATGATATATCAACCAAAATATTCACATATAGAAATATAGTTACAACGAAAGTGATGGTTGTAAAAAAACTTGTGAAAAAAAAATATTGGCGAGCATAAGCATCCTGATAATTTGATATCAATAATATGGATATATATTATTAGTGTATCAATATTTTAGACCTTTGTTCATTATTATATGCTTGTTATAATGCATTTGGCTAGCAACAAGCTTATTCGAATCATGCCAATATATCATCATTAGTATTCCTATAAACTTGGTTTAGTAAACCTATTTAAGAATGTTGTATGTAATACAATTATCCACCAAAACACACAAAGATGGGTACTCAAAGGAGGATATAAATACAATAATCTAACATTGAGGGGGAGATAAGAAAAATAGTTGAGGAAAAAATCTCAGGACAAGTTGTCATTATTATTTTTAAGATAACTCATTGATAATATATCACTGTCGGATGATTCTTCTGTTCTTAAAAGAATTGAGTTCCAGTTATGTTGCTCCAATATAAGATGATATTGTAAAGGACAATATTATATATGAATTTGGTACATGTTCGAAACGTGAGTTACCAATCAATTCCTAAGATATTAAATTCTCATAAAAAGAGTAAATATTTATGATGGTCTAAAAGAGAATAAATTTGAAATATTCTATTGACATTATTAATTTCTGAAAGAGATTAAAAAAATAAAGAAATCTGAATAAATTATATCAATGTAAAAAAAAGATAGAACTAAGATTAAATATCGACAATATAACTTAAGAGCTCTATATTATGCGGATCTTGATTAAACTCTACGATAGAGTATACACTATAAATAATTTATCAATCTAGAAAGACGTTTATAATTTATTTGCAACGTGAGTATTGTTGGACTTGTGGTCCATATACTAATTTTATGGGAAAATATTGTCATATAAATTGATAGTTATGCGAAAATGAGATAAATCATATGATGATGAAAACGACTTGTTGCACAAGTTTTTATACAAATGATTATTCTGAAGAAAAATATCTCATTATGATAGTGGATGAATAATATTGTAATATATGATAAATCTGACAGTGAATAGATATTTTAAATACGTCTTATATATAAAAATCCAAGATGGATATATATTGTAAAAAATAATGATTGAATTTTCGGGAAGTTATATTATATCAAACTAAATGAAGCTTGTATTTATCAAAACAATAATGATATATGTGTTTTTATAAAAGATCCGGATCTAAATTTGGTATGGTTGCTAATTATCATGAACAGATGAAATTATTAAAACTCTTGTAGAGTAATCAAAAGCTGTGGATTATATAAAAACTATTTTATTTAAGTCTTTGTAAATCAATAATGTTGGATAAAAATATTATAAAAATTTGAAGATAAATTTATCCATCAAAATTATCCTACTGTAATATCATATATAAATCTCGACAAGAAATATAATCAAGACTTATGTTTGACAAAATTGTTATATATATGTGACCATATCACATATCGAATAATAATAACATTCACATCTTCGCTAAATTTTATAATGAAGATGTGAACTATATATATTTGGTTTTGATGATATATCAACCAAAATATTCACATATAGAAATATAGTTACAACGAAAGTGATGGTTGTAAAAAAACTTGTGAAAAAAAAATATTGGCGAGCATAAGCATCCTGATAATTTGATATCAATAATATGGATATATATTATTAGTGTATCAATATTTTAGACCTTTGTTCATTATTATATGCTTGTTATAATGCATTTGGCTAGCAACAAGCTTATTCGAATCATGCCAATATATCATCATTAGTATTCCTATAAACTTGGTTTAGTAAACCTATTTAAGAATGTTGTATGTAATACAATTATCCACCAAAACACACAAAGATGGGTACTCAAAGGAGGATATAAATACAATAATCTAACATTGAGGGGGAGATAAGAAAAATAGTTGAGGAAAAAATCTCAGGACAAGTTGTCATTATTATTTTTAAGATAACTCATTGATAATATATCACTGTCGGATGATTCTTCTGTTCTTAAAAGAATTGAGTTCCAGTTATGTTGCTCCAATATAAGATGATATTGTAAAGGACAATATTATATATGAATTTGGTACATGTTCGAAACGTGAGTTACCAATCAATTCCTAAGATATTAAATTCTCATAAAAAGAGTAAATATTTATGATGGTCTAAAAGAGAATAAATTTGAAATATTCTATTGACATTATTAATTTCTGAAAGAGATTAAAAAAATAAAGAAATCTGAATAAATTATATCAATGTAAAAAAAAGATAGAACTAAGATTAAATATCGACAATATAACTTAAGAGCTCTATATTATGCGGATCTTGATTAAACTCTACGATAGAGTATACACTATAAATAATTTATCAATCTAGAAAGACGTTTATAATTTATTTGCAACGTGAGTATTGTTGGACTTGTGGTCCATATACTAATTTTATGGGAAAATATTGTCATATAAATTGATAGTTATGCGAAAATGAGATAAATCCAATGTTTTGAAAACCGGACCGGACCGGCCGGTTCAATCCGGTTGAACCGGACCCGGTACATAATCCGGTTCAAATAAACCTTAAATATTAATATCAGTAAAAACCGGTAAAAACCGGTTGACCCGGGCGGGTTTTTGAAAACCGGTTGAACCGGTCACGGGTCAACCGGTTCGAAAATTTAAAAAAAAATTGAAAAACAGTAATGCTCTCGGCCAGGAGTAAAGAACGGCTTTACTGCTCAATCCACTCTAATTCCTCTGTCTGTTCGGGCGACAAGCGAGCGTTATGGAGTGCAGAAGGGGAAGACGCCTCTCCGGAATTACATTTTTGGGGGTTCTGTGCAGATGAGTTTATATGAAGATCTTGTAGCTGCTTGGGTACCTGCAAAACATGACTGGCTGGAAGCACGCCCTGCAGGAAAAGAACTGGTCAGGTGTTTGGGAAAACAAAAAATGTTCAGCTATTGCTCTTGTATGTTACAGCTCCCTGAAGTGTTTGTACATTTTTTTCTCAGCCGCTTCATATGCTATAGTAGTGATGTTCTCCATTCTAATTAAATGCAGATGATTTGTTGTTCTTACACTTTGGAACCTCAAGTGAAGTACTAGATCACTTAAGTGGGGCTAGCTCAGAACTAGTAGGACGAAGACATTTGTGTTCCATCCCAGCTACAACTTCATCCGACATTGCAGCTTCTGCTGTCATTCTTTCTAGCAAAATTGAACCTGGGGCTTCAGTTGGGGAAGACTCTCTTATATATGATTCATCCATTCCCGATGGACTGCAGATTGGTTCCTTATCAGTTGTTGTTGGTATTCATGTCCCAGGAGACATCGGCAGGACTGCAGAAGGTTCGTTTAGGTTCATGCTTCCAGATCGTCACTGTCTATGGGAGGTTCCTTTAGTCGGACGCACAGAAAAAGTGATAGTTTATTGTGGTCTCCATGATAATCCAAAAATCACAGTTGCTAAAGATGGGACTTTTTGTGGGAAACCATGGAAGAAAGTCTTGCATGACTTGGGCATTGAAGAAAATGACTTGTGGAGTTCAGCTGGTTCTCAGGAGAAGTGCCTATGGAATGCAAAAGTATTTCCAATTCTGTCTTACTTTGAAATGTTTAGTTTGGCTTCATGGTTCATGGGTTTGAGCGACCCTAAAAGCTTGCTTTCGTTGTGGAGAAGTTCTCAACGCTTAAGTTTGGAGGAGCTGCATAGATCGATTGATTATCATATTGATATTGTTATTTTTATGACAAAAAACTATAAGAATGTTTAAGATTTTTTTTGAGAAATAACAATGTTTGAGATATTTTTTTTGTAAAATATGTAGTTTGAATTAAATTATCTTTAAAATATTATAATATTTTTTGATATATTAATTACCGGTTCAATTTTCCGGTTCTTAAACCGGTTATTTCCGGTTACCCCTAAAACCCCTGACCCCTTAACTTTACCGGTTCAAAGACCGGTCCGGTTTTTATAACCTTGGATAAATCATATGATGATGAAAACGACTTGTTGCACAAGTTTTTATACAAATGATTATTCTGAAGAAAAATATCTCATTATGATAGTGGATGAATAATATTGTAATATATGATAAATCTGACAGTGAATAGATATTTTAAATACGTCTTATATATAAAAATCCAAGATGGATATATATTGTAAAAAATAATGATTGAATTTTCGGGAAGTTATATTATATCAAACTAAATGAAGCTTGTATTTATCAAAACAATAATGATATATGTGTTTTTATAAAAGATCCGGATCTAAATTTGGTATGGTTGCTAATTATCATGAACAGATGAAATTATTAAAACTCTTGTAGAGTAATCAAAAGCTGTGGATTATATAAAAACTATTTTATTTAAGTCTTTGTAAATCAATAATGTTGGATAAAAATATTATAAAAATTTGAAGATAAATTTATCCATCAAAATTATCCTACTGTAATATCATATATAAATCTCGACAAGAAATATAATCAAGACTTATGTTTGACAAAATTGTTATATATATGTGACCATATCACATATCGAATAATAATAACATTTAAGATGTTGATCGATTTCAAAATGATGATATCATCAGGGAGAGTAAAAAATATACATTGTATTTTTTTTCCTTCATCAAGATTTTTCTCACTGGGTTTTTCTTGATAATTTTTTTAACGAGGTAATATTTTGATTGCATATTTATATATATTTGATAAAAGATTATTTAAAAGATTTGAAAGGATGGTTGAATCTGAAGAATATGAACTATAATCTTTTTTCTTTCACCAAAGTTTTTCTCAGTGGGTTTTCATGGTAAGGTTTTGAATGAGGCAGTATTCCAATAATATATTCTCAAGTTAAGAATGACGTACTCTTTTTTCTTCGCTAGGATTTTTTCCTATGGGGTTTTTCCTAGTAAGGTTTTAACAAGACATTTAGTCATATAATGAATAAACATTCAAAATGAGAGTGTTATGAAGTTGAATATCTGTTACTTTTAATTCAATAGACAATCAAGGGGAGTGTTATGAATAACATGCTTGATGAATATCCATTGAACTCTTCTTAAGAGTTGTAAAGATATCAACAAATATGTTTTTTCTAAGAGATGTAAATTATACCTTTTAGTACTATATAATATCATCATTTGGGATATCCTCTAGTATCCTTAGTATCTGAATAATATCTATCTTCATCCTCTTCCTACATCTTCTATATATATTTCTACTTACTTTATTTACAATATATATAAAATTTTAAAATTATGATGAAGACTATCCAATCAAACTATTTTTTATTATTATTCAAATTCATTTTCTCATCTCATGAACTGATGTGATATTATATTCATCGCTTAAAATTTTAAAATTAAGAAAATATAATATGTGGTAAAACTGCTATGACAACACTACATATAATTTGTATGAAAACCATATCAATTATTTATTTTTAATTATGATTTTTGTGTAAATTGGATTTTTTATATTAAAAAATTTGCGACAGCTAAGGACCTCTTAACTGTCTATAATTAAATGAATTATATTATAAGAAAAAAAAATTTACAGTACCTGGAAATATGAAAAATTAGAAACATTTTAGTTTGGAAATTTAGAAAACAAACTAACGCGTAAATGTATATGAAACGACCCAAGGTTCTAGGATAAGCCAAACCATGACGAGGATAATGATATCCTGTATGTCGAACTAGAGCACACCGTCCGTCAAACAGTACCACTTCTAAAGGCCCATTTACTAAACCACCCTCTACTTGTTCCTCAAGAAGGGTCTCCCTTTTTCTCTTTCCTGCAAAGACTTTAAACTAAACGCAAGAAACATTTCGCTTGCTTCGAAACAAACCCCTACGCAGCGTCACTGTGAGATCTATCAATTGGAGTATAACATGGAGTGTGTTTTCGGATTAGTAGGCAACGGCTTCGCCATTGTGGTGGCCGACACGTCGGCGGTAAACAGCATCCTCGTTCACAAATCTAACGAGGACAAAATCATGGTCCTCGACTCCCACAAGCTTATCGCCGCCTGTGGCGAGTCCGGAGACAGGTTACTCACGGATCCGATATATGTTTACTTTGCTGATCGTTCTATTACTTTTGGTTTTTGTTTAATTTATGAGTTTTGATTGTTTTTGGGGTTTGTTTTGGTTCGGTGTAGAGTTCAATTCACGGAGTATGTCCAGAAGAACGTGGCTCTGTATCAGTTCCGAAACGGAATTCCTTTGACTACTGCGGCGGCAGCTAATTTCATACGCGGGGAGCTCGCCACGGCTTTAAGGAAGGTAATTGTTGGGTTTTCTCTGTGTATTTGGGCTTCTTTGGTGGGTTGGTGAATTTATTTCCTTGTGTGTTTATGTGTATTTGTGACTTTGTTATAGTTGAATTGTATTTCCTGATTGTTATGTTATGTTATGTTATGTTATGTTATGTTATGTTATGTTGAATGCTCTTGCAAGTATGCTATCAAGAGTTTATTTTGGTTTGTGAAGAAAGTATTACTGTGAAAATATATAAAGTGATTCTGAGGTACGTGTTTGTAACTGTCTCAGTTAGTGAAATAAAAGGATGTCTTACTAGGTCGGTGGCTGATGGCACAAGAGATTTATGAGAAAAGAAATAATATTCTTGCATGGACAGATTACCAGGAAAGTTACGGATTTTCTGACTAACCAGTTATCCCTTTACTTATTGCTGCTAAGAGTAGTGACATTCTCATTAAGAAGAAGCGACTTGCTTCTGTTAGGTTACTGGCATGGTAAAACCATAGGAATTAGACTGCTGTTATACAACCAAGGATATTGGTCTGTTCATATTGTTGTGATCAATGTTTGAGTTCATACTTGCTTTGCACGGCCACATTGACCATCCAAAAAATTGGTTGTCTTTGCTAATCTTGATATGGCTGCTTTGTCGATGACCATGTCAAGTTCCATCAATTTGGTAAAAAAGCCCGATGTGCATATATGACTCTGTAGGTTATTGTTATAAGAATCAACTATGCATCTAATATTAATTTTCCCTTGTTGAATTAGCTCGGGAAACTGCTTGTATAGTAATTGCTTATACTGGTTTGACAGGTTAAAACTTCAATATTTTTTCTTTCCATGATATCAGCTGCATAACTTTTCTGTTGATAGAGTTGTTTTCTCTTTTCTGGAAGTTTTCGGGTATGGTAGGGTATATTTGCATTCAGCCTGCCAACTTAGTGTGGTTTTACTAGCATGGAACTTCAACGCAAATGTATTTTCTGGCAATTGGGAAATTATTATTTCAACTCCTTGGTTTAAGGATTTCTTTTGTTTATGCCCCGCCACATGTGCCCAGCTGCCATCTTGTTGGCAGACTTTATTTAGTCATTAGATTCTTCGATCTTGTTAGAAAAGTTGCTGTATGATTTATTTGGGATATTAGAGCTATTGCTAACCTGTTTATACGGTACCTGTTCTGTATGGTTTTGTCCTGCTAGCAATCTTGCATCCACACTAAACCTTCTGTATTTTTGTGCTAGATTAATTACAGCATTTTTTTTTCATTTTTGTTTGTATGACATGTAATCTAAGTATGTGCTTTGAACATATTCTTGTAGAATCCATACTTTGTGAACATCCTTCTCGCTGGCTATGACAAAGAAACAGGTCCATCTCTGTATTATATAGACTACATTGCGTCCCTTCACAAGGTTGAAAAGGGAGCATTTGGTTATGGGGCCTATTTTTCTCTATCCATGTTGGACAGACACTACCACAGTGGCATGACAGTGGAAGAAGCAGTTGGTTTGGTTGACAAGTGCATAATGGAGATTCGATCCAGGTTGGTTGTGGCACCCCCGAACTTTGTAATCAAGATCGTTGACAAGGATGGAGCTAGGGAGTATGCATGGCGTGAATCCGTGAAGGATACACCAAGTGCCTAAGGTTTTCTTTGTTGGACTTGTTTTTCTGCATTCAATGTTCAATTCTGATGGGACAGTAGAGATGTGTTGTACCCGACTTCCCTAGACTGGTTTAAAATAGTTCCTTTTTGTTATTCATCTCGATCGTGATGGGAGCCATTGTAATCGATCGCATGTCCTTCAGGATTCCAGGCATATGTATATTTCATATGGCAAGTAATGGAAAAGGTTGTCGTCTTTAAAAGTGAATCCAGAGATTTCTAAGAAAACAAATAATATTTTGAATAAATCTGTCATTGCCTTTATAAAATTCTGGCATGTTTGCTTCACTGTCTTGCTGTTCGTGTTAAGTCTGCAGGGGACGGAGCTCGACGGAGGTATGATTCTACTCAGCATTTTGGTCAGATTCGCAAAGAAGCTAAAGAGTTTGATTTGATGATTAAAGCATGATTTACTTTTCTGAGGTGGTAATTAAAATAACCAGATGATCACCGTAAATTTGACAGAAATATCACTTATTTAATTAAATCATTATCCTGTATGATTCTCAATAGTCTGATCAAGCTCATTAACATTACTCATACACAAAAAAGAAAGATCGGTTTCTGAATAAATAATGAAAAAAATTGAACAATCATCAGTATAGTAATACTTTAGAACTACAAATCCTAAAGCAAATAATTGAATAGACGAAAAAATGCGGTAAGAGGGGTTCGCAGCTGATGGAGGAGTCAGAACCGGGCGGCTTCCCGTAGTGGCTGTTGGAGCTCCAGCATCCACTGTTGATGATGGTGGAGTCAGGTCGGTTGTGGTGTCAGGTTCCGGTGGTGGTGTGGATGTAGTTGGCCCGGGAACAGCAGAAGCTGCACAAGACGCAAGAAATATCAATTGTTATTACTCACGTATGTTGATGGCTTGAATTGCCACAGAACAGGACTAGTATTACCACCAAACTACAGTACCTTTAGGGCTAGCAGATGGAGAAGCTGTGGTAGGTGTTGGTCCCGGTGAGACAGCCGCAGGAACTGCCAGGATCATTTGTGTTCCAGCAAATGGGTATGGTAAGAATTGCCATCTTAGGAATTTCAAAAGAAAAAAAAATCAAACTTTAAAATGGTACCTGGGGCTGGAATGGGTGAGCCAGTGGCTGCAAGAGAAGAAAATAAATCAGAAACGAGACAAGAGGAGAACAGAAACAGGAATAATAGACACCATCAAATTCGAAGAAATTCACGTACCTTTGCATTGAACAGGAACGCCAGGCATGTTACAAGCACGAGGGAGGGCAATGGCTAAGGTCCTGTTGATTGGTACCTGTAAGGGTACACTTCCTGTTACAACAAAGCACAAACAGTCCATGCCATTACCGGTGAGGTTCTTGAGTGAACTGCAGCAATCCGCAGTAGGTGAAGTACCATTCGTGGTGCTGTTTGTAAGAAAGTTCATACAAGGGGTAAAGCTTGCGAGTATCGAAGGAGAGCATGGGGTTATTGATCTGTCCATGAGCAGGCAATGTCAGGACAATCAAAGCAACTGCAAGAAGAGTAGCGGCCAGACGAGGAAAGAAGACGAGAAACTCCATGTGTTCTTTTTAACTAGTATTTGATAGAGAAGTGAAGGAAATGTTGGTGCTGAAAGAAACCAATCAAATGGTTTGCTGGTGGACTTGAAGTTGTGGGTTTTGGAAGAGAGAATACACGGGAATATATAGATGGGTGGATATAGGTGAGGAGCGATTGAGGGAGACAGAAGTTGGTTTTGAAGCTCAACTACCATAACTACTTATTGAGATCTGTAGTTTAACGAATTCTTTTCCTCGTACATACTGTATTTGTTGTTTGCTACTTAATATTTGGGTTGAGGATTCAACGAGCCCATACAGAAAGAGCCCAACCACTGCCCAACTGGGACCATCTTAGTCTTGCCTTGCGTCGGAAAATTTAAACTGGAGAAATAAAGCCCATATCTATATGGAGTGTATTTACTTATGGATATACAATAACTAATCGGCCCAAATAAAGCCCATTTAATTTTCATCCAGTACTATTGACTCTTCACATAGAAACTAAACCGAAGCCTCAGACGAAGAAGATCAGTGTTTTTCTTATTTTATGTCCGATTGTAAAATTTCCAAGCTAGCACGAAGACATAAAATCATCTACTTGTAAGAAAAAAACAATAATTAAGAAAGGAAATGATGGTACTGTTAGGTTATCTATCAGGCTTCAGCCAATATGTTTCTCTCCGTTGCCTGAAAAGCCTACAATTTTCACTCCCTCCACATAGATTTCATCTCAACAAAGCACCTGTAGTCTGCATTTGAGAGCTGACACGTTAGTATATTGATCTCTGCCGGTAGCCAATATATCTTACCTCATCTTGCCCGTTTTAGTTGAACAAATACGCCTTACGTGAGAGATTTCCACCCAATTATGTAAATGACAACTCACTATAAATTCGCTTATTAATCCGGTAAAGCTTTGTGACACTTGCAGGAACCAGACATTTACATACTATCCAAAGTCATGGCTTCAAGAGGGATCGGCATAGGTCTAGTCATTGTTCTTGTGGCCATGCTTTGGGCAAAAGCCACGTCCCAGTCAAGTTGCACCAACGTGCTCATTAGCATGGCTCCATGCCTCAACTATGTCACCGGAAGCGACTTAAGTCCTTCGCCTTCGTGCTGCTCGCAATTGGCCAGTGTTGTCAAGTCACAGCCTCAGTGCCTCTGCTTGGCGCTAGGTGGCGGTGCTGCATCACTGGGAGTTAACATTAACCAGACCCTTGCTCTGAAACTTCCAGAAGCCTGCGACGTCCAAACTCCGCCAGTTAGCGAGTGCAATGGTGAGGGCTCGAATTGCGTGAATTCATGATTGAATTTGATCTCGTAAGCTGAATGATTAGATAGAGTTTAACGTCTCAATTAATTGTTTTGAGCAGCTCCCCATGGCTCTGGAATATCTCCTGCGGATTCTCCTGAAGGTCTCCCAGGTGAGATTTGTTGGTATTCCTCTACATAATAACTTTTTTAAAAAAAAATTAAAAAAGTATTTATGGCGATAAACTAATCTCTATATCGTAAACACCAATTGGTCTCAAGTACATAACAACATGACAAGTGAAAGAATAGGATCAATCGTACGCTTGTAGAACAGCCCTAATGTTGTAGCTTGATGATTGGCTTGAAGTACTATGCTAATTCGAACAAGAATATAGGATGATTAGCTGAGCCAGGACAAGGACATATAGCACTTGAACATGCAGTAACAGTGTGTTTCATCTTTTTAAAACCGGTGGGTGCAGGAGGGTCTAAAGTAGAGCCGGCTACCAGCGGGAGCTCTTGGAACAGCCCTGTCGTGAACGCGTCTCTTCAGCTCATTCTCTTTGCTCTTTTCATTGCATCATGCGCATCAGCATCCATCGGCTTCTGATCGTTCTAGCTGGGTGTCTTTGAGCTTCTCTTACTGTTCCAGAATATCATTAATCGAGTGCTATCTATATTGTATGTGTGTGTGTTATTCTCCTTATTGCAAGTGCTACAACCAGAAAAGTTTGTGTGTTTCCTTAATAATACTTGTCTGAGATGAATCTTGGATCGTTTGCTTACTATGTTTGTACGTGTGACTTGAGTTTGCTAAGTAAGAGTGTTATTTAGTTTACCGTTTTCTTAAAATTTCTTTATTAATATTAGTAGATTATCTACCGATTATGAGCATTTAACTAGTTTGATGATATCTAATCAGATATTCCTAAGTCTTGCAATGAAAAAGGATTAGCTGGAAGCATTTGAAAAAGAAATATTTAATCATAACTAAGCCATATGAATATGATCCGACCCTAATTCACTGCTCAGCTCATGAACTGATCAGGGATCAATCCTTATCCATTCTACAGCATCAGAACAAGCAACGGGACCTCTAGAAGAGCTCTTCGCATAAGTACTATTTTTCTATATTTTTTTTTGTATCCAAGTATCTTGCAATTTTGCAAATACCATCTGCCCTTTTGCCTCGTATTTATACTATAAATTTTTGTATATATGTGATTGAAAATTTAACCCTGTCCGTTACATATATGATATGCATAACCTTGTTCGGTATTCTTTAGTACATATATAGTATGTATTTGCTTATAAATGTTTCATTCTATTATAATGAGTTCAGTATGATATCTAGGTATTTGGTGACCTTACCTAGAAAATAAAAATGGATAATCTTTACTCTTGAAAATGACGAATGGATAATCTCGCAAAAATGCCAAACTTACGTACGTTTTGTCCAATTTTTTTCAATCAGCTGTCAAGGACGAAGAGGATGGTTTGGTCCTTTGGTGGTCCAGATATATGGTAATGAAAAATGATTGTCTGAACAACTGTCTTATTAGTTCTTACTGAAGTGAAAAGAAGCGCAGCCGTTGAAATTGCCACACCGGACAGGTTAGTCTAACCTTCTTCCACAAGAATTTTCCGTTTCCCATGGAAATAGTCCTGGATCCCTTAAGAGAAAGCTAGAAGCCCAAATTCCAGAAATAGGAGTCAGAAACACGTTATGCTCTGTTATGCTCTTTTACAAACACGGAATGTTTGTAAAAAGTCTTCTGCTTTGAAAACCATGTAAAATCAAAGGCGAACGGCACCAAAACACCTGTCAGAGGAAGAGGTAGGTGACCAGCGAAACCAACACCCGAAGCCTCCTTATGTAAGCACAGGACAACTTTCCCAGGGCCATCCTAGTTTTCAGACACCTAGATAGCTGAAATCGAAGCTGACCTGTTTTCATCTGGAGAACCAGCTGGAGAATAGGAAGAGTAGGTCACCCGCATAGCCGATTCCTCACTTGTCCTTTCTTGGCTATACTGTCCTATAAAGCCGCAAGACCTTCTCGCTGTCCATCAAGCTAAACAAATCTACTTCCAGCTCACAACTGAAAAGAATCTAATGGCACAAGGAAAGCTCGCAGTGGGTGTAGCCATGGTCCTAGTGACCATCATGTGGGCTGGAGCGGAGGCTCAATCAAGTTGCACAAATGTTTTAATCAGCATGTCCCCGTGCCTAAATTACATCACCGGAAACTCCTCAACGCCATCCTCACAATGCTGTACACAGCTAGGTAGTGCTGTTCGATCATCACCCGAGTGCTTGTGTCAAGTTCTGAACGGTGGCGGCTCGTCGCTGGGGATCAATGTCAACCAGACTCAGGCTATAGCCTTACCAGGGGCTTGCAGGGTTCAGACTCCACCCATCACCCGCTGCAGTGGTAAGAACGCAATTCCATATTCTCTTACGAAACTTAAAAACTGATTCCCAAAACAATGATCGACCGGGGACCAAGAGCAAGAATAGGCTAAAATTGCAATCAGATGACTAACTCGCGCTATCATATATGAACAGCTACCTCTCCGGCTGCCTCTCCTGCTGCAGGACCAACAGAAGTTCCAATTGCTCCTTCAGGTACAGTGCCATTTGTAAAACCTTCAGACAGGTTCTTAATTTCCATTGAATAATAAGCTTTGCGTTCTGTTTTCATTTCCCACGTCATTTAAAAACTGAACCTGATCCTCTTGACGTTTACATTGGTATAGGAACTGGATCTAAAACTGTACCGTCGACACAAGTAGATGGTAGCGGCACATCAGACGGAGGCTCCATCAAGTTGTCAATCCCGTTGCTCATCTTCCTTCTTGCCGCATCATATGGTTCAAACTCCTGGACCAACTGATTTTCCTGTCAGCGAGTCAGCCGCCATTGACGATTCCCTTATTTACAGTATTCCAAAACATTATTGTATTTAGCATTTGTTATTGATTTTAGAAAGATTTTGTCTTGTTTTTATTTTATATAAATAAAAGATTTTATTCTTTTGTACGTTCTATTCATCAAAAGATTACACAATACAACAGACTGAATTCATCCTGTGGATGGTTGCGATTTGTGTCGCAATCACATTCGAGGATCAGTGGAGAGAAGACTGAATATCACCATGTCTCTAGATTTTCCCCTTCGAATGAAATACTTCCTCAGAACACCTTCTCTCTGGAATCCAGCCTTCTCCAGCACCCTCAGTGAGCCCCTGTTTTCCACATCTACCAGAGCTTCAAGTCTCTCCAGATGTGGCCACTCTTCAAAAATAGCCTGACCCACCATCTTCACCGCCCTTGTTGCTATCCCCTTGCCCCAATATTTGGTAGCCAACACATAACCAAGCTCACCCCTGCATACATCATTACCGGAATTTTTAGTCACCGAAATGGCACCAATGGGCTTGTTGTCAAGGCATATCGCTCTGAACCATGGGTGGGGTAGAATAGTGTTCTGGATGTAGTCCAGGGCATTTTCTTTGCTTTTGTAAGGTTCCCATGAGCAAAAATGAGTCACCTTCGCATCAGTAGCCCAAACCATGTAATCATCAACATCTGAGATATCGAACGGCCGGAGAGAGAGATTGAAAACTTCATCCCCACCTTCTTTCTTCACTTCCGGACTTGTAGAGCTTTGCTCCATCTTCGCTTTCTGATGAGATAAACCAGACTGCTTTGAGGAAGATAAACAGAAGTATCAAAGTAAATAAGAGACTCCTCACCTCCGTGTTCAAGACCTCCAAATCAAAGAAGTCTTGGTCAACTTAACTTTACTTGGGGTGGGGGCAAGTGTCAGGCGAGCCGCCTTCTTCTTTTTTTTTGTTCTCGGTGGTAAAGACTTTTCACTGTGGCAATTAGAATAATCTATAAGATTACAAAATAAAATGAACCAAAATTGAAGCGAATAAAGACAAATAAGGTGGGAGGATAATTTAGAGTGTAGGGTAATGCTGGTTATGATCCGCCTTCCAGTTTGGATTTTGCATCAAGAAGTAAGTAACTAGCAAGTAACAATGAGATCTTCCAAATACTGAAAACTTTCAATAGCAGATATCTATTTGAACGATCTTTTCTAGTCGCCAAGGATAGAATTCGAGGAGAACCAATAGGCAATAGAAAGCCGTCGAGACCGAGTTCAATAGCCTACGAACTTTTAAAATCCTTTGTGCGATGGTATTCTGTCTTTTTCTGGCGGCATGATAATCTTGTCGCGGTGATCCCCGAAAGCCTCTTTTCTTAAAGACCAGCCCGTAGAGTACTATTCCTGGCTTTCAGAAAATTTTCAGATTATGAACTACAGCATATACGTTAATGGGTCGATGCATCAGAATAATAAAAGAGGACCCAAAAGTAACTAAAGCCTAGGGTTCCGATTCATGCAAAGTTTTGAATTCCAATACTCAGATTGATTACACAGGAGTATGAGGGATCCCATTTTACAATACCTACACATACGAAATATCATATGCAATTAGTCGATTAGTGCGAACCCAAATCCTCGATCATATCCTATAATTTATACTCACTCAGAGAGTTTGGGATCTGGGATTAAGCTAATCCTTCTTCTCAAAATTCCGGAAACTTATCAAATATTGGCATGGAAACTAGGTGAGTAGACATTTTCCTTTATAAACTCTTTTAAATTAAAAACAAGGTCATCTATTTTACTTTAATCACAAGATTTAACAAGCATAGACCCAAAATCATAGTTGTGGACCATTGAGATCTACCCATAGCAATGGGTCAACGACAAATCAAGGCAAAGCAATGCCACAAGATATCACAACATATAAAGTATACAAAATTTTTAATGAGCAAGCAAGGAGTATGAGGATATATTTTGGGTTATCAAGGGCATTTTAGGCTGATCATTACAACGTACCTGATTAACAGGGGGCCTTTAGTATCTTTGGGTTTCAAGATTCCAAAAGAAGTATGGATAAGAAAAGAAATCAAGAACTCCCTCTTGAGAACTTTTGGTAGCACTGCTTATGTTCATGTCGATCCGAAGAAAAGAGACAAGCTTTAAGCAAAGGCTATAAAGTTCTGGCATGTTTAAGCACAGCTTTTGGGATGCCAAGCATAGAAAAATCCTCAGACATTATGATGTGACATTTGATGAAAATATTTTGTACAAAGATAGTGAGAAAATGGATTCAGAGAATATAGATCAAGTGAGAATTGAGGTTAAATTACTAGAAAATTCATCGAGTAATGGATTAACCGATACTCAAGAAACTCCAGAGAATGTTGTTGTAGAATCAAAAGTGGAGCATGTTACACAAGAACAAGTATTGTGAAGATCTTTAAGAACTATTAAGGTGTCAAAGAGATATTCCCCATCTTTGCATTATCTTTTGTTGGCAGATGCAGGAGAACCCAAATCTGAGTCAAAACAAGTAAAAGATTTAACCAAGTGGGAACAAGCCATGGTGCTAATAAAGGGAAAGTTATAGCGTGGATTGTATTATCTTAAGACAGTATGGTTAAAGAGGAAGCAGCAATGACTTCTGGGAGCAGTAATGTGAGCAAGAAAGGATTATTTTCTCATAACAAATAAAGTCCGCTATATAGATATCAGGTATTGGATTTTTGTAAACACAAGATGTTCGGAAAGCAAACAAAGTTGAAGTTGGTAGTAGGCAAAAAAAGAAAATTGGTCAAACTGTCGAATATGTTTCCAAATACAATTGAAAATAATATTTTGGGATAGGCTAATCTTGTGGCACTTTTGTTATCTATTACTACACTACTGACAAAATGATCAATACAATTCCAAAGGAGAAATTTAGGCGTCGCTAAGTTGGAAATTGTGGGATTTAGTAAAGTCATAAGGGACTATGGTGAGGGAGAAGATTATTCAATTGATTGAGGAGATTAAAGTCAGGGAAAAGATTATTATGTTATGATTTTAATTTAATAGTTTAGATTAAGTTGAATTATAATTTATTTCTATTTTTAATTTAATGATTTAGATTAAGCTGGGATAGGATTTATCCAAGATATGAATTATAGGATTTATCTATAACACTATTTGCACCTATAAATACATGCTGATGGCTTGTAATCATATGATCCTTCTGTATTCTATTATTAATATTGGAATTTATTTCTCTATCGTCCATGTAAGTTTGATTAAGTCGTTGTATCTTTGTATTTGGTATTATCACATAAATCTTCTGTGTCTTTTTTCTTTTATTATTTTAGATCAAAATGTGTGAACAAAAAAATCCTAAGATAGGCCAACTCGGGAGTCAAGATAGATCTAAAACCTCAGAACATCATCCCTTGCTTGGATGCTTGAGCGAGACAATCATCAGTACTAATGCCGGTGAATCCTAAGCCATGTTTAACAGCACCCACTTCTGGAGGTTGTTTCTTCGTGGTGCCTTGAAATGGCCTATTAGGTCAGGTCAGGGTAGGCCACCCTACATATTTTAAATCGTTTTCCAGATTTCGAACCATATCAAATTATGTCATAGTTTCATGGAACTAGAGTAAATATTATACACAAGATCTTAATACACCCTAATAAATAATCATGTAGCTTTTAGGTGAATAGTTAGGACCTTAGCCCATATAATTTCAAATACCAAGGAGCATAGTCATTACAAAGCCATTGCAGAACCAGTGGATGATTGCAATTTGTGTCGGAAATCAAACTTGGGATCAGTGGAGAGAAGACTGAACATCACAGTGTCTCTAGATTTTCCCTTTCGAATGCAATACTTTCTCAGAACACCTTCCCTCTGGAATCTAGCCTTCTCGAGCACCCTCTGTGAGCTTTTGTTTTCCACATCTGCCAGAGCTTCAAGTCTCTCCAGCTGTGGCCACTCTCCAAAAATAGCCTGACCCACCATCTTAACCGCCCTTGTTGCTATCCCCTTACCCCAACATTTGGCAGCCAACACATAACCAAGCTCTCCTCTACATACATCATTACCGGAATTTTTAGTCACCCAAATCGCACCAATAGCCATGTTGTCAAGGCATATCGCCCTCAACCATGGGTGGGGTATAACAGTGTTCTGGATATAGTTGAGGGCATCATCTTTGCTTTAGTGAGGTTCCCATGTGCAAAATTGCGTCACCTTCTCGTCTGTAGCCCAACCCATGAAATCATCAACATCCAGTGGCCGAAGAGAGAGATTGAAACCCTCTTTCTTCACTTCCGGACTTGAAGTGCTTTGCTCCATCTTCGCTTCCCGATGAGATAAACTTGACTAGAAAATTTGCAAAGAGCAAGTGTCAGGGTAGCCGCCATCTTTCTTTCTTGGTGAAAAAGACATTTTACTGTGTCAATTATTATAAAATCTTTTCCACTACAAAAAATATTTTTTAAAAATAAGATAAAGTATTTATCAAAGATAATTTATTTGTGGCATGTATCTTGGAAGAATCTCTTCGTATGCAAGACAAAAACCAAATATTGCAAACATCAAGTAGTGTGTCGTCTTTATAAAATAAAAAATAAAAAAAAAGGTAATCAGGTTCTTTAACAATGAAAGGTTCTTAATATACAACCAATTACATACTATAAAATTTTACTGACTGGAGACAGATGAAAATAATTAGCATACCTCCACTTGTGGCCAGCTGTTACCACCATATCTCTTTTTCTTGACAAATCCGGAAGAACCTTCAAAGGAAATGGACAACAATGGTTCTTCAGAGGTCACCATACGTCCTTACAGGTTATCTGATGCAGATGATCTTTTGAGGTACTGTGGGGATGACAATGTGACTCGAACCACCAACTGTAAGACATTGACAAGCAAAGAAGAAGCTCTCGCTTACATCAAGGAGAACTGCATTCCGCACCAGTATTGCAGATCTATATGTTTGAATGATCGTTCCATAGGACTTATTTTGATTAGGTCAGATGGTGGCGACAAATGCAGGGGAGAGCTTGGGTATGCACTTGCTGCGGAGTACTGGGGTCGAGGAATTACAACTAAAGCTGCTAAGATGGCGGTGTCTGAAGGGTTCAAGCTGTTTCCTGATTTGGTCAGGCTGCAGGCTAAGGTGACGATTGAGAACAAGGCTTCTCAAAGGGTCTTGGAAAAAGTTGGATTCCTTAAAGAGGGTGTCCTTAGGAAATACATGTATAACAGAGGTAAGATCGTGGACTTAGCTATTTATAGTTTACTGTCTACAGATCCCTTGCCCTCGGATGTATATTAAGCTTTGGTTACTTTTATAGATCAGTCTCCCAAGGAAATGGCCTTTGGGATGAATGATACTAACGTCCACTAGATCGTAATCCGGCCAACTCTCTATATAGTTTGAAGAGAGTTAGTATCTGAGCATACAGAGTATCCCATTCTCATTGTGTCCTGCATTTGGCATTCCAATCTCTATCCTGGAGTAATGGTAATGGTTCTTCACTTCTGAAGGATTGATCTTCTTGTTCTGGGTCTCGGTATCCTTACAATTAACTCCAACTTCAATGGATAAGTCTAACAGATCAAATTAACAAAGGTAAGAACATAATATGTATCTGTGTGCCACCACTAGGCCCAAACCCAATAATCCTCCATGAAATATGTGTCTTTTTCGTTTTTCTGATTATTGTTTAGTGTGTTAGAATCTCCTTTGACGTTATACAGGGTCCACTCTGGAAAAAAGGCATATGAGCGAGTCAGAGCACGAACTAGGAAATTTCCTTTCGATAAAAAAAGCTTAAAAATTCGTAATTCCATTTCGACGGCTAGGTGTTAATGTCTATTTGGTGTGCTGGTCTAGGCACTTTCCTTGCACCGCACGGGGCGTTGAGAATTAAGGTGCTTGAACCTCATCAGAGTCGAACATCCACGAGGTAATCGCTTTTTGTCCACTATAGCTGACTATTTGCTGTGTCTATGGACGGATCGAGAATTTCTCTCCGTCCCTTTAAGCTTTCCGATGTCGAGGACTTCCTAAAATGGGCCAGCGATGATAGAGTCACCCGTTATCTACGATGGCACTCCATTACCACGAGAGAAGAAGCATCGGCCCATCTTGAAAAAGTTGCCATACCCCACCCTTGGCGTCGGTCCATCTGTATGGACGATCGTTCGGTTGGATATATTTCTATCTTTCCTGAATCAGGGGAGGACAGATGCAGAGCAAACTTTGGATATGCGCTAGCTACCGAATACTGGGGACAAGGAATCACCACAGTCGCAGTGAAGATGGCCCTGTCTAAAGTGTTTAAAGATCTCCCCTATTTGGTCAGGCTTCAAGCACTCGTGGAAGTAGAGAACAAAGGGTCTCATCGAGTGCTAGAAAAAGCAGGGTTCTTGAAAGAAGGATTGTTAAGGAAATATGGGTATTGTAAAGGCGGAATTAGAGACTTTGTCGTGTATAGTTTTCTGTCCACGGACGTGATTCTGTAACTGCTGTGTTTTATTGAATTCTGTTTCTCATTAATTTCGAAAGCACAGAGCTCGGATCGCGATATCTTTTTATTCACTAAATTATGTCTAAGTCATATTGAATGGGCCTGCAGTGCCCGCAGAACTGTCCAGATGTTTTCTTCAATTTCTTGATGAACTGAACTGGTTGGATGCATAATTACGCTAATTTCATCCTGTAATTCTATCATCGCATCCACCTCTAAATTTTACTTTATTATTGTAGGATCAAACCCAATACCTAGATCTTGAAATTAAAGAAACACTATAATGATAAATGTCAATTAACTTTGGATGCTGGGTTTGATGAGATATTGCACGGCAAGGAGAGAGACCCTAATTCACAGGTAGTGCGGGACTCTGCAAAAGAATCATAACTGTAATCTGATATCTCCGCAGCTCTACCCCATCTTGCTGTTGTACTTGTACATATAAACTATGTAAATAACTGAGTGGGTAGTAAAACATAACCTTGAAAAATAAAAAGTATGGCATATTATCAGCACATAATATATAACACGGCATTGGAAATCAATATTTTTGTTGAAAAAGTGATAATAACTTTTGGTAACAGAATGACAAACCTCGACTAGTTTAGTTTGATTTATCTATCTGTGGGATTGTCATAGATTAATTATTTGCCTTTTTATATCCAGATTTCGGTATCAGGTGGGTCAGGATGATCATTACTTCATACGAAAGAGTTATAGCAGTTCGTTTCTTCTTCATGGCAGCTGCCTGCTGCTGGAAGTTGTACTGAAGTTTCAACTTAACAAACCTGCCATTTACAATTGGACGCACTACAGAGCTAGTTGTATTGCTAATTAGTAAATTAATAGGTGACAGCGACAGATGAAATAACCCGAAGAAAACAACTCTCCCGCAGCAGACCTAGAAAAACAACTAGAATGACGAAGAAACAGAGAAGGTTATCTTGCCAAGTAATTTTCTGTGTGTATATATATATATTGGAAATTGTGTTTCCTGAATGTTCAAGGCACTTAGACAGAGACATTGGCCCTCCAAGTCTTCCTCTTCTTTTTGAAATTTCCCCATGGTGTGTGGGTCACTAAAGTTGCTGCCATAATTACGATTTGTTATTCTCATCTCCCATTCTCCTCCACAAGTCTCTATCTAAGTTTTTGTCATGGTGCATTCATGGGCCCCTCGTTTTGCATGTAATAATGCGCTCTCTTTTTTTTCCCATCCAGTGTTCTGTTGTCTACAACATGGGTGTATCATCTTCCCCTTGTAATATGCACTACTATTACTGATTTTAGTCAAGAACATCAAATTAAAAGAAGTAGCGTCTTCTTGTCAAATTTGGGCAGGTCATTTTCAGGCAACATCATGGCGACTTCAGGGACAGGTTATCAGCCTCTCTGTGTGGCAAAATCGCCAGCTCGACCGACAAGTGACAGAAAAGAACACTGTACTTGTTTAATAGAGTATAAGGTTTCAGATCTTCTTCAATCCGAATAGCCAAATCTTGATTTAAAGGTCCACCTAAAATTGACCAGCACTCGGGGAAAAACCTTTGATGCGCCAGGAACTGGAAGGCAAAAGTGTCAAAAGCTCTGAAACTAAATCTATCGCGTTCAGTATTTTCTTTTCTTCTAATTTTTTTCTCCTCTGCTATGATTACTCATCAAATCTGATCAGGATTAGTAAAACCTGGAAATGGACAGAGTAGGTTTAGATATCAGGCACCATGACCGTCACGTAAGCCTACCCGAGGTAAACATCTGGAGTCTTGTCTTCCTCGATGGTCCTTCCTGACGGATTTTTCATTCGACAATGAGGAGTCGTTGACGCTGTGCCACTAGCTTGTGTTTATTTTTTGCATCAGGTTAGGTGGAAGATGCATGTCTACCTTCTATTAAGATGAGGGCATGTCTCTACTAGTAAAATCTAAAAGCCCACTAGCGACAAAGTCCAATGGAGATAGATTACAGGGACGGCACGGATCGGATTGGATCGGGTCTCGAACGACTCAACATCCCACTTACTATAGTGGGACGTGTCGGCAGTACAGTTTTTGTGCTAAGTTTTTAATATCTGGCGATAATGAAAAAACCGTCATTTGGAATAGAAGCTCTTTCTCTTTTTTTTTAAAAATATAGCTTCATATAGAACCTCTACTCCACCTCAAGTGGATGTACCTGAGCCATTAGATCCCAGTCGAATAAGCCCAAACACGTGGGTGATATTTAAACAATTGCTTTCTATTCTTTATATTCTTTCTATAATATCTAATCAGCATCGAATCACTAAGGTTAGTAGGATGGATATAACAGCTCAAATTTCAGAAGGATAAATAGTTATTTTACCTTTTTTGTTTTTTTTGATAAAATTATTTTTGATATCAAAAAATTGACATGAGAATGTAGGTGAAAGAAAGAAAGAAAACTAACTTTCAAAAGTTACTTTTGGTATTATAGGCTGACTTTCAAAAAAATTTCTCTTAAGTCAGAAGGTGGGTTTTCTTCGAGTAGAAGGTTATTGAAGCTAGAAAAAAATCACAAAGAGAACATATATTTGTAAGAGCCTCATAACTTTTGAAGAAGTTGACATTAAAAGCCTCAAAATCTATCTGAAATATTATAGAGGCATGAATTTCAGGTATATCATTGTTAGGTAATGTGAAGTTGTTGTGTTTAATGTTGATTGTTGTATTATATTAATGAATGGATATGAGTTATAAATGAGTTAGGTGTGAGTAAATATCTATGAGTCATGAGGTTGTTTTTGTGAAACGTACATGTTGTATCCCTTGACACTTCCTAAAAAAACTAATATGGACAAAACGTTTGTAACACATATTTCATGACATGATGTTTGTTCCATGTCTGATATGCTTTACACAATATCGAAACATATTGTGATTTTCACTCATCATTTTCCCTGTTAAACAGACAAGAGTATATAACCTATGTGTGTAATCAAATTGATGAATACCAAGACCAAATGCTTTGAATGCAAAATAATATGATTGAGTTCTTCAACAAGATAGGACACATATCCAATTAAGCTCCACCATAGCCCATTACCACACCTCCAGATAAAACTTAGGAAGAAACTCAGAATGATGCATAGTGTAATGTTTGTTTTTTTCCTATATTTTGTAGTGTCCATTGATCTTTTGGAACTTTTAGTATGTAATGTCTTTAATTTTGTTGGTGAATGACATTTATCAGTGGATTGTTCACGGTTAATATTCATTATGGTTGTGATTTTATTAATAATATAAGGACATCATATACAGTACACACCTCATATGACACATACAGTGCACACCCCATATGACATATGTAATGTCCACCATTTGATAGAATTGGGTCACATCACATGAGGTACACACCCCGTATGACCCATGTAATGTCCATCTTACTCAAAATCGAGCCATATCAGATGAGGTACACACCCCATATGACATATGTAATGTCCACCATTTGATAGAATCGGGTCACATCACATTAGGTACACACCCCGTATGACGCATGTAATGTCCATCTTACTCAAAATTGAGCCATATCAGATGAGGTACACACCCCATATGACATATGTAATGTCCACCATTTAATAGAATCGGGTCACATCATATTAGGTACACAACCCCATATGACGCATGTAATGTCCATCTTACTCAGAATAGGGCCACATTAGATGAGGTACACACCCCATATGACATATGTAATATCTACTATTTGAAAGAATTAGGCTACATCACATAGGATACACACCCCATATGACTCATGTAATGTCAATCTTACTTAGAATTGGGCCACAATACATAAGATACATACCCTATATGTGAGATTCCGTCTATTGTAGTGCCGGTCAGTGCCAGCGTTAACAGTAGCGTTAGTGCCGGCGGCAACGCGCCGATGCTAAGTGGTTGGTTGTGAACACGGCCGTAGGAAGTCTTTAAGTAACCCATAGTAAATCTGAGAGTGTTTAAGTATGATTGTGAGTGAGATAGGTTAGACGATCGAGGTTGAGTCAGTAGGAAACAAACCAGGTTGATTTTGGTCCGTTTTGAGCGACCGCGAGCCGTTTGGGCCAAAATTTTGTGTATTGGGCTGTTGCCATTTTTTTTTCATTCCCAGCTCTTAGGTTATGGCTTTAAATACTTAAAGAAGTTTTTGGGCCACTTGGTTGACATTTCACGTGTCACTTGGGCTCATTTGTGATGAAACAGGCCGTTGATTTCACGTTTCAGCCTTGTTGAACTTTTGGGCCCGATACCCATCAGCCCAAGCCCACACTTCATCCTTTAAACACTCCTCTTCCATAAGTGACCAGCAGAACACACACTCATCACCAGCCCTAACTCGTTTTTCTCCTTCCTTCACCCTTCCAACCTACCAAAATCCAAACTTTGTTCAATTTAACCCCAAAAACTTGTGGGGGATTGTCTCAAAACACTTTCCCATTAATTTTCTACACTTTTCCACTGTTAGATTGGGGTCAAAGGTCTGATTTTGAGGTGTTCATCATTTTGGCCAAAAATTTCAGAGTTGTTGGTAAATGATTAATCTTTGGTTTTTTTTTTGGATTGGTTAGTTTATTAGGTTGCTAGTGATGTGATTAAGTGTTTTTGATGGATGGAAATACATGAAAACAACCTATGATTCTTGTATGAATTCTGGATGAACAGTATCAGGGGGTTGTTTCTTCATGTTATTGATCATGTTGGTGTGTTTATTCATGTTAATTGAGTGGTTGTAATCAGTATTGAGAGGAAACGTGTTGATTATTTGAGGAATTGATGTTGAGCTGGTAATGAGAGTATCTGAATGTAAGGAGTATTGTGATTTAGTTGTTTAGATTGGATAGGGAAATGTAGATGTGTGTGCAGCGTGAGAGGATCCATAGGATTGCTTTCAATTATTTTCCATTCGATTCCTTGATTGGTTATGCTTAGTATGGTTGTATGGTTTGTGCTTGTTTAGGCAGTACCGGATCGAGCGGTAGAGGCAAGGATATTGTTGGAGGACCGTCGACGTGACGAGAGGTGAGAGTTTATGTTTCATTTGCATACGCGAAATATTTTATTTTCAGAATTAAATAATCAAATATTTTTGGTTTGAATGGAGATGTAACTTGACCTGTGTTTAACATTTATATTAGAATCATAATATGCTTGTCATGTGTGAATGCATCAACTGTATATTCAAAGCTGAAGCATGCTGACTTGTTTGGTGTATACTTCCCTTGTGAGAGTTGTGTTCATTGTTACCCTTGGTGAGCAGTCTCTTGTGGGTGATTTGTTGTGATAATGTTATGATGATACATGTGTTATTGGGCATGAGAAGTGAGAGAAGATTTTAATAAGAAAATATATTGTTCCAGCCCACTTCGAGAAATGGATTAAAAGCATACGAATTTTCATACGTGTTTTGTGACCTACTATACGATATGATTTTTCATTTCCATATACATGATTCTCATTGTGGCCAAATACTTTGAATATTATTTTGAGATGTTTGGTACCTGTTTTACAAGCTGGAAATATTTAATTGCATGCATAGAATATATGATGAATTTTTCGATTTAATAACCCATACGTGATAAATTCACTATTTGATCACTAACCGATCAGACCTCCCGATTTCCAGTAAGGATCTCGATGATGTTCACACCCTTTTGTAACCTCTGAATGAGTGTTTTTAACCCCGTAAAATCTTCTTTTGAGTATGATGAATTGTGCTTTGTGTTGTGCAATATGTTTTCGTAAAAAAAAAAAAACAAGAGTACCAAATATAAATATTTTCTAGGTACTGTACCGATTGGAATTGACGGTAAAAGCTTGATCAAGTTAGGTAAGTATATGGAGTCCTTATAGAGAGGACAGTTGCTTACCTTGGAAAGGTATGGTTGGATATATGTATGTATATTGAGTGTTGTGTGCACTATGAAGGGAAAGGCCTTACAAATGCTTCATATATATTTTACGACATTATATCTACGTGTGCTCAAAATTGAATGTGATAGCTTGTGTTTCTCCATTCAATTTTGGACAATACTGATGGTGGGGTTTTGTTTATATATATGCTACAACTGAAAACCATCGGTAGGCTTTTAGGTAACCCTTTAGCGGGGGTTACGTGAAAGTGGTTTGTGTTCACCCCGTTATGTTTTGGGCATAGAAGCCAAATATCAAAGCTGTGATTTATGGATCTCTTGTATTTATTTTCCTTATGTCGTTTGGTGTGTGCACTTAGGATGGCTACATAGAAGAACATGGATTGTAATGGTTTGAATAAATGTTTGATACTATGATTTGGTTTTGTCTCCATTCCACCGTTTATGCTTATGACGTGGTAACTTCCACTGAGGTCCTTGATCTCCCCCCCTCTCTATTGTTTTGTTTCAGGACTAAGTTGTGAGAGATAGCTATTCAACTTCGAGGTTGCTATCCCAGTATTGATCGTAGGGCTGGACAAATACACATGCACGTTTTTTTTACTCAACATTCTTCACATCTTCTTGTATATTTGGATACTTGTGCATTGTGCTGATATATAAGAAGTGATGTTATTTTGAGTTTATGGGAATCTGTGAGTGTGGACTCGAGGTGTTACATGTTTAAGGCCGAATGGCCCGTTGTATGTGATTTGTTATCTTCGCTGCATGTGTTTGATACTCTGTTGTTTGTTGGTTATGCCGAGTACAATTTGATGTGTGCTATGTTTTGAAAAAAAAAAATTCATATGTTGTGTATTTATTACGATTAGCGTAACAGAGTTTTACGGTTAAGCCTTGTGTAGTTCCGCTTGGTCCACCAGTTGGGACAACCAGGGCTGCACGACGGTGAGGCTCCCAGTTACCGGGTACGGGTCCTCAAACCCTATACGACTTCTGTATGTCCACCATTTGATAGAATCGACCACATCACATGAGGTCACAACTCATATGATGCATGTAATGTCCACCATTTTGATAAAATTAAGTCACATCACATGAGGTACATGCCCCATATGACTTATGTAATGTCTAATGTTCAATCGAATCAACCGACATTATATTAGTTGCATACCACATGTGATGCATATAATGTGAGTGTTTGTAGTAACAATCATTACAGATGTGAATAATCTTTACAAATATGTCACAAAATATGTCTTGAAAAATTTATTCATACATTTCAAAATAATTCATACAACATATTTTATAATGTCAAATGCAAACATTCATTTGATTACCATCACCCCTCAAAATGGTACAATCGTTCTCATCTATGGGTATACACCACCTAAAATAGTGAGCTTCACATCAAAATATTAACTTTCCTTTGTTTGGATCAGATTGACAAATCCTTATCAATATCCACTCTCCACATTCTTGACACCGTTTGTTTCTGCGATGTAATAGTGAAGTTTGTTGAGAAGAAGAGCCAATGCTAATAGACATTTTTCAGTAAAAAATAACATATTAGTACAGATATGGTGTTAGGTATATACACTATGTACTATATTACATGTAGTACACCACACAAAAAAATCCTAAAACCATAGCACACATGCATTATACAATATAAATAACATGACATAATCACTAAACATTTAATCACACTAAATCTGTGTTGGAATCAATATATCAATATGTCCTCAAAATTCTCAAGATAAACTAACAAAACCCCCAAGACAAACTAACAAACTCTATACAAATTACTATCTAGAACCAAAATAATGAGCACTCGCTTTTTATACTTGAACATTCCTGCGATCTACAAACTAGTTTTTTTCTAATAGAAAAGTGGGTGGAGAAATTTTAAAGACTTGTGGGTACTTGAAAATTGTGTTCAAATCCAAGGGGTTTGAAGATTGTGTGAGGAATCTTGCAGATTGTGTGGTATTTATGTGGTATCTGTGTGGATCTGTATCTATATATACAGACCTAATTTGAAATCAAATTTTGGAGCTAAAATTTGATTTTTGATGAAGAGCGAAAAGGATAAAATGACCATTTATCTTCCCGTAAATTTGACTTGCACTATCCCAACAACTATGCTGAATGGATACTAATTAGATGCTAATTAGACATTATAAAATAATATCTGTAAGAGGATGCTGTAAATCGCAGATGATACTCTGTGACCATCTTAAAACTACCCAAAAACAATTATGTAATAAATTGTTATATCTTTTTCATTTATATTATAATATAATTTTGGGGTGAAGAGTTGGTAAAATGTAAGAAATAGTTAGCTGAGGATCAAAACAAATAGTACATATGAATAATACACCATTAGTTGGTAGGGAACCAGCCAGCCCCTCCTAGCTAGATGGGGGTAAATCACATAGGCTTTTGCTTTTCTCTTATTAGGCATCACAATCACATGCAATACAATACACTAGAGAGGCGTGACCGAGCAACAATACATGACGTATGTTTGTAGCATAACAGCAACTAAGGTACACAAATCTTGAAATAAATGGACATCAATTTCTGTTTTTTCCTTTTTTCAAAATTTTCTTTGTTCGATATGATTATTTATTGACTATGATAACTAAGGCAGGCAGATAACGTTGTTTTCTAGAAAAACTGCAAATGTGTTGTCTTTCTTTTATTTTTTTATTTTCGATCTTCATGTTGTTGAAATTGGGTTTCAGTGAATATATTTAAACCTGGATACAAAATCAGAATGCGCAGCGTGAACTCCACCAAGAACTAAGACCAGATACCTGGGTGGTTTCCCTTCATGCAGTCTCGTCGGAACTTGATCATGATCTGTAACGAAACAAACAATTTGGCCATGATAGACCGGTCGTTTTTCTGGTTTTCCTTTATTCTGTATAAAAATTTACGAAACTTTTTCAAGTGACAGACTTTTCATAAAGAGAGAACAATCCTCGCCTATTATAATGATTCCTTTTATCTGGAAAGGTCACCTCACAATTAAGAAAGAATCATGTATATATATTGTTTTTCTCGTGTGGATTCAACAATTTATTTCACTCATTATTCGATCTTACAATACCTTCGAACCGATCAACTCCGATCTCTAACATAAAATAGACCTTCCACTAGCTCAAACCCGATCCACATCCTTAACAAAAGCCGTAGGTACATTTTGATGGACAACAACTGATAAAGGAAGAAAACTCACTTGTGCCAGATAAAAAGGTGGAGAATGCAAGTAACTCGGAAAGCTCACATTTGGAATTTCGACCGTTACTGTAAGGACCCAAACCCGGAAAGCGGGCCCTTACCGCCGTGAAACCCGGAGAAGCCCAATACGTGGACCAATCCGAACTCCACAAGGCTATTTTGACTTTTCAAACGTAAATCTCCAAAAATAAAATTTAAAATATTTATAAATTACAGCATGGCTGATAAGAACTAAATACATGGCACAATAAATAACGGAGAACATTGAAAACAGCGGAAGTCTTTTATAACAACACAATACAAACCAGTGAAACCATAACACACAAGCCCCAAGTATCTGAAAACGAAACCAAAAATCCAAACAATAAATATTCCACAGTGTGCCAATAAAACCATACATGTGCAGATGCAATAGTCCCAGCGAGTAGTCCCAACGTGCACACTGAAAATAACTACTGCTCACGATCTAATCCTGGGAGGGAAAAACAAACACGAAGGGGGTGAGATTTTCGAGAATCTCAGTAGGGGACAACAAAGCGGACTTTTCAAAGAAGAGGGACAACAAAGAACTTATCAAAGGAGAGGTACAATACAACAACTTATCAGATGAGAGGAAACAACAAGGAACTTATTAGAACATTACTGAACTTGTAATTTCTCAAAACTTAAACTTTACTGTTTACTTTACAAAACATTACTTACTGGACCCAACATGTACTTTCTGTTTACTTTACAAAACGTTTACTTCTGACCTCGAAAATGTACTTTCGCTTTCAACAAAGAACTCAACAGGGTCAATAGTAAAAACATGGGCGGACTGGAAATCACTTCCCGAGTAACCCCCGCTAAAGGGAAACCGGAAGCCCACTGGTAGGTTTTATACATATACTTTGAAAACAATTACATACATAGCCCCTTCTACCAGTGTTGTCCGAGACTAGATTGATTAATAAAACTTATACGGAAAGGATCAACTAGTCCCTTTCAGATCATCCTGCGAAGCAGGGAACATACAGTAACCATACTCCAACCATACGCCTCCCAACAGATGAGTGTCTCTCCGCTTACTCTCAAAGACCGAGCACTCACCACGTTTGGCCAAACGGAACACAAGTACGAGTAACATAAAAACTTACATACTTTACAAATCACAAACTGGTTTAACTTTCAATAACACTGAAATACCATACTTTACAATTAATACTCAATAATACGATATGTTATCATATATCGTTACAGAAACCTTTGATTACAACCTTTTTATTACTTTACGGGCAATGATACGGAATCAACCCAATTTACACAACAAATCAATCAAATGGACTTTGATTGAACACATGAAATTTTGGAGATACATTATGATACATTACGGGTACATACGGAAAAGTCAATGTAATTTGGACAATGGATCCATCGGATGGGCTCCGATGGATTACACAACAATTCAATGACCAAAGTACGGATTTAAAAATCAGGAATACTTAATATGAGACAAGTACGGTAAAGACCTCATATTATGATACTTTATAGCTACCTACGGAAGAGAACAATGAAATTTTGAACAATGGACCAATCGGATGGGCTCCGATGGACTATACAACGAATCAATCAAAACCAAGGTAAAACGGATTTTACAACAAGGAAATACTAATGATGAACCACATACGGTAAGGACCCTACCATACAAGAACATACGGTAAAGGACAAGGTAACTTGGACATGGATCCATCGGATGGACTCCGATGGATTATACAACGATTCAATTTAAAACCAAGATACGGATTTAAAGGTCAACAAATACTTATGATTGAACACATACGGTAAAGACCCTACCTTACGGGCTGAAGAAAAGGAAACGATACTCTTGCCTTTGCCCTCAACACACGCCCGTCCTAAGCACACAACCTGAAGGTTAGACTCATCATACGAATATTAACCTTTAAATCACTATAACTCAATAACCACACATCAAATGGAAAAACGGATCGCGCCATTGCGATCAGAACGTCGAAATTACCTAACGGGGAGGGTTTCACTTTTGGTCAACGGTCAAAGTCAACTTTAACGGTCAACGGGTCAACGTTAGTCAACGTTGGTCACCGTTAGTCAACTGGTGAACAGTGTCGGGTCGGGCCGACGGGTCACGGGTCGGGTCAACGGGTCACGGGTCGCCGGTCAACGTGAACAGTGTCGCCGGCGGTGGCCGGAAAACTCCAACTTCATCCAAAACCGAAAATTTTTACATCAACATGAAGCTACAACCATCAGGATTATGAATCCGAAAACTAAACTTCAAGACTTACTTTAGATTGGCCGGAATTGACGATTTTCCGGTGAGAATTTCGAAACTTCCAGGCTCCGATCCGGGCGTGTCCGTGGTCCGATGAAGGTGAAACCAATGGCAGGTTGATCGTGACAACGAGAGGAACGCAATGGTGCCAACAATTCGACAATCAAACGGTTGGTTTTGATACTGGAGGCAATTGAAATTGGTAAGGGAGAGGGAGAAATAAAAGAAAAATAAAATTGGGAGAGGGGGGAGAGAGGCTGCCGAAGTGGGTTTTTAACCCAGTGGGTGACGTGGCAAAACTTTGCCACGTCATCCCTCAGGTCTCACAGTTACAAACTATTAAAGAAAATAAACATCATCGAAAAATCAATCCTCAAAAGAAAAAATAGGTGAGGCCGAGGCGCAACGTTACATGTTGGCTGCCCCATCATGTCACAGAAGTCCTAACCCGGCCTTAGATGGGGAAAGTGAAATTACTTTGAAACTTTTTGCTTTGATTTAACCCGAGTTAGGTCTAATACGAAATTAAGTCGTGGGATACTGTTTTCCTTTTGTTCTTTATGTGTAGGCCACGGATTTAAAGCAAGAAAATCAAAGATCTGAATCAAATCACTCGCAATACGAGGTTAAATATATCTTGAAACAACGATTTGAGAATCCAAGACAACCACTCCAATTACGGTAATAAAATTTATTTTTTATCCAAATTAACTCGATCTAAGATAAATATTATTTTAATTAAATTTTAATTAAAGATATAATATAGAGGAATGCCATCTTACAGTAAACCTCCGTTCTTCTTTATATTTATAAAAAAAATTTCCAAAAAAGTCAAATAATTATTCCTTCTCCTTTCCTTCGTCCCCGTGTAATTATTCTTTCTCCTTTTTAAACCTCTCTCTTTCCACTCATTCGTCCCAACTGAGTCTTACAGTACTTCTAAGTGCCTGTTCGATACTTTTAAAACGACGGGGACAAAAGAAGGAACCTGCAACATGCAGGCCATTAATTTATATGGCAAGAGCTGTGCTGCAGTTTTGGGTCCGGCCGGCAACAGTGGTCATGGGTGATGGACCACCATTAACACTGTAACATCATCATTTGTAAGGGGGCCTACAAGCTTCTGTCTACTTCCCGAACCTACAAACTGGTCCTTCTTGTCCGAAGCTTATCCATGCTCTTTTAAGGGCACTAGTCCATACACTTGAAAAGGTGGATAAATAATAATTTTAATAGACATCATTTATTTCATGAAAATATTGGCCGCACAAACAAAACATAATGAGATTGATCTAATTATTTATTTTTCCTTCATTGGGGAATCTTCATGCTAATTAATCTTAAAGTCTTATTATTCCCATTATATCCTTGGCTAGTCCCGCAGCACTAGCACACAATCGCTATCAATGATACCTTTATGTTTCAATCGCTTGTCCTTATCACTATATTGATAGTGATGGTATGAATAATTACGTAGATATAAATATGTAATTCACATCAATCAGCATTTCGTTGATTAAAGAAATAGTGAATAATGATGGGCTGAATAAATATATTTTTTTATAAAAATGAATGTTATAAGACATCCATAATATTATTTAATAATCGATTTACGTCAAAAACTTTGGATAAAAATTTGTAACTTTCTTTTATTTTAATTACGATATAGCCTGAGAGGTCTAGCTCCTTTTCTGGAGGCTTTACTTTCTCATACTAATTTCTCGTAAAAAGTAGAAAATCCTCTAATCAAGTGGAAATGACCCTACCACTTCCCTTGGGAGCCCGAAATCATTGATTATGACGATCGTTAATTGATGAACGGAGATGATGGCTGGAGCACAGCAGTGGGGTCCGTGGATTTCCCCGGTTCCCGTGGCTTTGCAGTTTGGGAAGCACTAATTAGCCTGAGGAAAAGGACCACTTTACCCGGCTGTGGAGCCGACTGGATTTAGAAGCCGATATATACGCCGATAACACCTTTTTTCATTGACAAGCTTCGCATTATAAATTCCCTGCTTGGTTTTTAGTACATGGCAGTACATAATTAATGAACAGCCGGGGTCACGAGTGTACTGCTTAATTCTCCCTTTTTATCATTCTTTTGTTAAAAAAGTACAATAAATTGTGGGAGTACAAAATTAGACACCTGAAATTCTGCATCAAATTATAAACAATTAAAGGAATTTGTACTCATGTCATATATTGTGACGTGGATCACACTCGAACAAGACATTTAATGCATAATTTAAATACATGTATTTATGAAGAATAATATTATTTTTTTCAATGTATCAAATTAGAGGAATTATTGTGTATTTTTAATACTGATATAAATAAAATAAATATAATCAATAGTTAATTTTATTGTATATAATAACATATTTATCAAAAAGTAGAACTTTCATCATCACACACGAGGGTGACATGTACTTGAGAATCTATCAATAAACAAAGCACTATATGACCGCTGGTTCCCACACTGTGAGTACTGTTTTCAGATCGCAAGTGATTTTGACCCATAGGCAATCAACGGACACAACCCCAGCCAAGTTTAAAGCCAAACGGAGCCTCAGCTCGGGCAAGACAAGCACAAGCCAAAGTTACAGCTACTCGTTTTGGCGTAGGCAAAAGAGACAGGACTCATCAAATCATCAACCTCTGAGTTCGTGCGTTTTTTTTATATTCGCATCGACTGCTTGTGCTAGGCATCAGGGATCTCATAGGCCGAGCCCATCGAAACTGAAGTGATAAACTTTGTCTGTCGAAACTCAGTGATAAATCGAAGGGTAGCGAGAGAGATCACACACACGCAACTCCTCCTTGGCAAAACCCAAAAGAAAAAAAAAAAAAAACAACGTGATTGTCGTTTGAAGCAGCAGGTTCGGTCGTGGTTTATCCAACAAACCACTGAACCTCATGCACACACTGCTTTAAAATCATACCAGCAACCACCCTCAATCCCACGAGCTTTCACCCTCTCTGCCTCTCTCATCACTATCACTGTTCTCTCTGCAACTTCATGGCCATTTTTTCAGGTCTGGATGGATGATGGAATGACCGTGAAATAGTGGGTTTAAAAGGCTAAAAAGGTAATGCAAAAGGGTCGCCCATCGAGGAAGAAAAAGTTGAGCGAACAAAAGAGAGAGAGAGTAAAGAGTCAATAGTTCTGAATTCCGATCATCATTCACCGTTCACCAGTGTTTTTGTCTTTATACGGGTTTTATTTCGTTTTTCGAATGGGGTTTATGCTGTGTAAGGTCTTTGTCTGTTCTAAAGCTTCCAGCTCTCCATGAATCTTTTTATTACTCGATGATAAAACGGGTGGTGCATACCTGCCTTCGGTTTTGGTTGGAGTACCAGTAGAGGCCACGTATAGGAAGACAGTCGAGAGCAAAGCCAAAAGAAAAGAAAGATAAACAGAGAGCGAAAACAAAAATACAAAACATCGTTTTGTCACTGGTGTCTGGTGCATGACACGTCTGGTCTGCTGATCATGACTCCTGAGGGTCTCTTTGCATGTCCGTTTCTGTGAATCCAGGGATTCTTGCCGAGGAATTGAGGCAGGGAAGAGCGAGAAAGTAGGGGAAAAAGTGAAACTTGCTTTCTTACTTATTTCTGTAGTTCTTCATTTTCTGTTTTATTGGTCGTTGCTTGGAGATGGAGGTCACTGTGCTCTAGGACAGGACATAGATATTGGTTCATGGATCCGATTCGTTCCTTTTTCCGTTCTGGGTTTTACCAGAGATGGCAGTTTTGACTCTAGTAGGGTCCCTCTTTTTCTTAGTTCTCTTTAAAGCGCAAACGCTTCAAAAGAATCACGAGTTCACAATTTTTCTGTAAAATTTTGAAGCTTGAAGTTTCGTGTTGATCGTGCATGAATATTGCTGGGCAGAAGGCAGTGTTGTTGGTAAGTCTCTGTATCCCTTGCTCATATTCTCTCCTTAATTTTCTGGTGATTGATTTCTTGATTAATTTTTTATTTTTCGTCGTTTTTCTCAGCTGGTGGGAGGTGTCAGGTATTTTGAGTGACAGGTGAGATCTAGAGTGACGGCAAGGATTGTGAAGCTCTTATGGCAGACTATACCACAATTCCATCCCCTTCTCCAGTAGAGAAGTATAGAAAGCCCGCATCATTTCCGAAATTGTTCACTGGTTTTTCCTTTAAAAATTTCTCCGAAACAACCGAAGCTGTCATGAGCCCAACTTCAATTCTTGATAGCAAGCCATTGTGTGGCTTCAAAAACCCTTTCTGGCAAGACCTAATTCCAACTCCTAAAACCCCAGAATCCGAGACCAGGCGCCCCTGGGACAAACTAGACTGCAAAGGCATTGGTCTCGGCATTGTTGATGCACTTGATGACGATATAACTGACCACAATTTGTCCAAACCTGAAAGCAGGAAGGTTTTGTTCGGGTCACAGTTAAAGATCCAAATCCCGTCTCTGCCTCCCTCAACTCTTTCTCCAAGTGATTCTCCGAGGCATCCTGCTGACTTTGGCGTCAGAACAAGAAACTCTCCATTAAACTCTTTCTCTTCTGGGAACTCTCACTCTCCAGTGAGGAAATCGGCATTCGGATCTACCAATTCCGGCACGGATGCTCCGAATTCCCCGCGGGTTCTTATAGGGTCTCTTTCAGCAAGAGACATGGAGCTTTCTGAGGACTACACTTGTGTGATCACACACGGGCCTAATCCTAGGACTACCCATATTTTTGACAATTGCATTGTTGAGAGCTGTTGTGGTGTTGTTGGGTTCTCTGCCACGAGGAAACAGAATAATCTGTTTTCGGGCGATCACGGGCCTACCTATCCATCCGAGAGCTTTTTAAGCTTCTGCTATGCTTGCAAGAAGAATCTTGGGCAGGGAAAAGACATCTTCATGTACAGGTTGGTTCTGATTCCCTTTTAGCCTATTTCCACCTTTTCTTCTGTTCTAACCCTAAAATTGCAGCAATCCTAGGCAACTTATCATGTTAGAACAGTTAAGTTTCTGTTAATTGTCTGATCAAATTTCATCCTTGCTGAACTGCACATTTTTCTGTCCAAAGTAAGTTTCAGCTTTTGCCAGGCATAAACTTTCGAATTAGAAGGATTTTTTAAGATTTTTTTCAATATTCACAACTTGATTCTTTGTTTCTACTACTCATATCCACTTCTTAAAAGTACATTTCAGCTTTTAATCTAAAGGTTTATTATTCTTTTCCAGAGGGGAAAAAGCATTTTGCAGCCACGAATGCCGGTACCAGGAAATGCTATTAGAGGGAATGAATAACTTGGAGACCGATGATGTCTATGGAACCTGTCCTGATAGTGCTTACACTCTTTAGCACCATTTCTTGCCTCATAGAGATGCCTACGAAATAAACCCAACTACATGTTCACAAAGAGAAGCTCTGTATGAAAGACTCATCATCCGCTTTTCCATCCAAGGAAAGGAAAGTTTACTAGCCAAAAGCAGAAGCGAGAGACTTGGCACTTGAGTGCCCTGGTTGAATCTATTCCCACGCTTCTTTTTTCTCCTTCCCTTTATACTCTTAGCATTTTCTGCTTGTTGAAATTTAGGAGCCCAAAGGCTGAAAAATATCTTTAGAATTGATTTTGTTTTCAAGTGATAATTAGGTGATTGCTGATGGGTTTCGTCCACAGTTTTTGTTTACTGGGGTTGGTGTGATGGTGATGTATGATTAAAGAGTAACATTATCTTCCTTCATTTATATATATATATACTCATCATCTTGCAAGGGAGCACATAAGACCAATGACCATTAACTCGAGTAGATTCCTGTCTTTGAATTTGTGCCTCTTCTTTCTTTGTCCATATTATATTCATAATAATCCTAATTAATGCTCATCTAATCAAAAAATAAAGGAAAAGGATATGCTAATCTTTTCTCAATACCATTGTCTGCAATTGCCCCAAACATGTCAATCCTGCTTTCTAAAGGAGAATCATTAAATGGATTACCTTCTTGTTGGATAAAGCAGGCACTGGCATCATTTTTATGCAAAAGATTGAACCCAATTTTCCATGCACCACCACCTTCAGGAGCTGATTTTCCTGCTTTCTTTCTTTTGCACCTTTGAACATCTTTCAGCCATTACCGATAGCGACTTCTCCGAATAACCATTGACATTGTCTTCCTTGAAAACGAAGAAAGCAGACCAGTTAGCAATAATGCAATAGAGCTTTTGTTGTCTTCTTTTGATGTTGTACAGTAAACAATCAGGATTTAAATGGAGCTTTTAACAGTTTCTCTCAAAGCTTGTTCTGTTGATACCCACCGAAATCCGAAGAGAAATACTGTAACAGTTTCTTACAAGAAGCTTGTTCTTCTAAGCAAGAGTATCGTATGTCTCACCCAATTATTGGTTGATGAACAATTATACAAACCAGAATTATTAGCAGCTGGTACAGAGTCATACAGGTATCGGACTAATAAACTATAGATAACCCTGCGATGATAATGATTCGACGAATATATGGCCCAGCATTTAAATAATGCTTACCATCTTAATCCTGATTTAAATCTTAATTCAATAATGCTGCCTTGCGTCGGGTAGCCCTACCATCAAACACAAATCACAATGCTTGTGGCAGATATATTCCCATTCATTGAATATCTTGGCTTCCTGATAATGATGCAGATGTTGATCTCATAAATTATTTCACCTCCATTGGTGACAACGAAGCTACTAATAGAATATGGAGAATGGGGTGGTGGGGAAGAAGAAGAAAAAGAAAGACTAAAGAAAAGAACAAAACGAAAGGTAAATTGTTGAGTGCATCCCAAGGAATAAAGTAACTCAAAACACACCTTTATAACCATAACGAAGATTGCATTACGCAGAGGAAATGATCTATGCTTTATTTCTACAATTACATCATAATTAATTAACTATGGATTACTGTAAAACCACATAATTTAATTTACTTCATTTCATATAATATTTTTTAAACGGTTGATTTTGTAAAATTTCCGAAACTAAAATCGCACTATAAATAAAAAAATAAATATAATCTATTTGATATTAAAAAATAAATTTTGACATCTTTTTATAATTAATTCCCAAAACTAACTAGAGTTCTCGTTTACTCCAAACGGTTGTCCGTACAAGAGATAGTAACTAGATCGGTTTGGTGGGTTTATGTATAGGCCCAAAAGTTCTCTATTGTAGACCTGCAGCTGTAAATGGGCCAAGCAACGTCTTTCCCATGGGTTTCATCTTTTTCCAAATTATTCATTCTTGTGGGCTTATTTTGGCCCATTATTTCCCGGGCTCCAAACAGCTACGTGTCCCGCGTATAGCACCCGACGGTTAATGTTGGGAACAAATGCTTTTAGCGTTCACAATGGATGGATGTGTGACTTCAGGAACTTTAAAACAGTACAGTCAATATTTTAATGGCTTCAACAAAGCTGACGTATAGTTCGATCTCAATCTTACCCTCTAAATGCCCGCTTCTATTCTCTCCTCGTTCCCAGCTTCGCCGGAAACCTCCATCTCTCGCCGTTCGCTGTAGATCACGGCGGAAGCCAAGACGGAAGCCGCTTGACAAAGACATGTCCGTCGCCGTGTCCCTACCCAAGCCATCTCACCGCCGCGAGAGAAGCGACGAGTTGTTTTTGGATGACGAGATGAGTATGTCAGGTATCGCTGATTATGTGCTTCCATTAGATGATTCTAAATGGTGTTAGGTCGTTATAAATTTCTCGAATTCTATACCGGCATTAATTTTCGTGATCAATTCAAGTGCCTCTGCATATTGCACTTTTTTTTTTTTTTATGGAATAAAGCAATTCTAAGTTAAAGATTGTTGTTTTCAATATGCTAAAATCTCTCTAAATTCAGATTCCAGTAGAGGAGAAACGTTGAGGACGGATGTGGAGGGAGATGCAAATTCTATTACTAGCGGTAATGGTAAGAATCCGGTGCATAGAAAAAGACGTATGACGAGCAGGATATGTTTTGGGGTGGAGTTGTCACCGGATACTATCGCAGTTGCAATGGTGTATTTTGTTCAAGGTGTTTTAGGCCTTGCTAGACTCGCAGTCAGTTTTTACTTGAAAGATGACCTGCATTTGGATCCCGCCGAGGTTTGTGATTTTTCTGTTCACGTATTGATGAATGTTTATTATCTTAAAGGACTGACAATGTGCTTGGTTTAACTAGACAGCAGTGATTTCTGGGTTTTCCTCGTTACCATGGCTTGTTAAGCCACTTTACGGGTTTATCAGGTTCGATTCTGTTTTATATCCACCTGAATGAGTAGGAGCGCTTGTTTTCTATTGGCATTTTTTTCCTTTTTGAGTAATCGATTGGTAATGGTTGCAGTGATTCTGTCCCACTATTTGGTTATCGGAGAAGGTCGTATCTTGTTCTTTCAGGACTTCTTGGAGCACTTTCTTGGAGTTTGATGGCCACCTTTGTTGACAGCAAGTATAGTGCTGCTTTCTGCATACTTCTTGGATCACTTTCTGTTGCCTTCTCGGATGTTGTATGTTCAACTTTGAATTTTTTTTTTAATGGTTTATGGTAGAATGTTTGTTAATTTTATGGTAGAATGTCATGTGCTTGTTGATAGAAATAAGGTGCTGTCCATTTGAATGGGTCTTAACAAACCAAGGCATTGTGCATCTCAATCCTCTAGCATGTAGGTGCCAATGTAGAATTGAATATGTATTGAGGTACAGTTCATGCAAATTCTTATCCAGGGCTTTCGATCTGCATGCCTTTGGACCTGAAAAGAAAAATATTTTGTAATTTTATCAATATCTAGCCTTTGGAAAAAATTTCAAAGCAAACAATTCATGAATAACCTTAATTGTATGTCTATCAGCTTTCTCACTCTGCCAATAAAACTCCATGGTGCTGAGGTTTGGTATTCCATTCCTCAACAGGCACTGGGAATAATGTCATCGGTCATTTGAACTCATTCAGAAAACAGACATGGCACTATGTGCTAGTATCCATTTTATTTTGTGAAAAATTCTTTTAGCCAATGCAATATGTTCACAAATTCATGTACTGTTAAACTGCTTCCTTTGATTTTTGACTTGATTGCTTTAGTATATTTTTATCCTTCCTGTATGACTATGCGGAAACACAAAAACTGGTATATTTGTCTGTCTTTCCTGCCACCTTAAATCATTATAATTCCTTTCTTTTAGTTTTTTATCCAAATTTCTGGTCATAGTTGATCAGTGAAATGATTGAAAATTGCCTTAATCCGTAGGTTGTTGATTCCATGGTGGTAGAGAGGGCACGTGGAGAATCACAGAGCATGTCAGGATCTCTGCAGTCCTTATGTTGGGGATCGTCTGCTTTTGGTGGAATCGTGAGCTCGTACTTTAGTGGTTCTTTGGTAGATGCTTATGGTGTAAGGTACTTGAGAAACTAGAGCCCAAGGTAATCCATATGACTGTCAAATCAATAAGCTTATAGCCAACTTTTTATGTTTCAGGTTTGTTTTTGGTGTTACGGCTTTGCTTCCGCTTATAACTTCTGCAGTTGCCGTACTTGTAAAAGAACAAAGCAATCTTGTTCCTATGAGAGGACATAATCTTGCTGGTCCGGGCTTTCTGGAAAGCTCAAGGCAGCATGTTGTGCAACTATGGGATGCTGTCAAGCAGCCCAAAGTGTTTCTTCCCACATTATTTATTTTTCTCTGGCAGGCAACCCCACATTCAGACTCTGCCATGTTTTATTTCACGTATGTCTGGCATGAAATGGTTATCTCTTTGATTTCTGCTTCCTTGCTATTTGAAAATTCTCAATTGTTTGTTACATCTATCAATCTGCAATGTAAGTAATTTCTTTTTTCAGCACAAATAAACTGGGATTCACCCCAGAATTTCTTGGACGTGTCAAGCTTGTTACCTCAGTTGCATCACTGCTTGGGGTTGGTGTGTATAATGGCTTTCTTAAAAGTGTTCCTTTGCGGAAGATTTTTGTGGCTACAACCATATTGGGTACATCACTTGGGATGACTCAGGTCTGTATGGAAATTTTCAGTTTACAGCTTAGATTTGGATTAGCTGTGTTTGATTGCACAAAATTGTGATTGCTTTTATTCATTTTATTTTTATTCGGGTTTAGGTTTTCCTTATTACTGGAATGAACCGGAAGTTTGGCATAAGTGATGAGTGGTTCGCAATTGGGGATTCTCTGATTCTAACCGTCCTTGGTCAGGTACAGATACTTTCCTTAACTTTTCCTATAATTTTTTTGGAGAGAGAAAGAGAGTCAATTCCAAATAATCTGTGTGCGTTCCATGGCCATCGGACCATGAAATGAGGTGCTATTTCTGAAGCACAACAAGTCGTAACTGACTGGAAACTTCTGGTTACTGGCTTGAAAATCTTTTTCTTCTATTTTTGTATATTTGACTTGTGATTTGACATTTAGCTTTGAAACAGTTGATTCATTTCTTCCTGGGGAAATTTACATTAACGACATTTTCTCTACCCAAATTTGCTTCATGATTCCTTTGTCAAATTTACCTCAAGTTATTATCTCGAGGACAAGAAATAAAGAATTGTGAGTTGTTAGGTATATTATCATTCTTGCTTACAGCCCTGATATGCCCTCTATGTAAAACAAAGAATCTCACAAGCTCAGGTGTTATCCTATGAAATGCCTGGAACTTTAAACTGAATAGAAAAATCTGGGTGCTGTGTCCAATAGCAAGACGAAAACAAAAGAAAGAATTGGTTAAATAAGAACAAATTGTAGCTCCAATTGACTATGATCCAATCTAGTATTAAAGGTTCTGCTAGAGAAACAAAATGTCCGCTGGTGCCATTAATTCTGTTGGAAGCAGGCGGATAGGAAATGTCAATCTTTATGGGTGACAGAATAACCTTCTTGAAGAATACATAAGACTCATCCTTGTTAGGAGCTGGCTTGTGGGCTTAAGTCAGGGAAACTGACAAATCCCTATCCTCATCTAGAAGAATTATCTATCACTTATTTCGTGCAGAGTTTCTCTGGCTGACAATTTATATGCCGGAATGGCTGAATAATGTGATGATTCTTTTGTAGGTTTCTTTCATGCCTGTCCTTGTGCTAGCTGCGAAGTTATGCCCAGAGGGGATGGAAGCAACACTTTTTGCAACTCTAATGTCTATATCAAATGGAGGAAGTGTTCTTGGAGGGCTACTTGGTGCTGGTTTGACCCAGCTTTTTGGAGTGACAAAGAACAACTTTGACAATTTGGCTTCTTTGGTTATTCTCTGCAATCTAAGCTCACTGTTGCCTTTGCCACTTCTTTTTCTCCTTCCAGAGGAAAAACCTGATGCCTCTCCAGAGGAAATTGTAGACGTAGAGATGAAGTCCAATTGATCACACACTTCAATTTGGAGGTACTTCTCCCGACCATTCTTTAAACTTCTACTTTGTTATTTTTTCTTCTCGACTTGGGCATTTAAGTTGCAAAATTTGACGCCAGAAAGAGTGTGAAACTTTATAAATATCATGAATTTAGATGTAGAAACTTGAGATGTGACGTACATTTCTGTTAAGATACGGAAACCTAATCTGTAACATACAGTTTTGATAATTCAACCAAACGAGTATAACCGTATGATTTGGTTGTTTGTTAATGCATTGGTACTTGCAGTTTATGTCATGTACCGGCTCTTTCTGGACAGGTATTCAACTGAATAACTTGCCTTGCTGCCTGATTGGCATGATTGAAGTGTTTACACGACTAGAGAAGCTTTTTCAGCGGAAAATTCTGAGAGGGCGCTGTAAGTGTAAATCTTAAGCGGCCCTCACGCATTTCTGTAACTGTTAGCATGATAGTTATCGATAATAGGGCGTAACTTTGCCTGCCCTATATTTACTATATACGTATCGAGCTGGGTATACTAACTCCACACGAACTGTAGTTATTATATTAAAAATGCTGGAAAGATTAGTATTGTCAATTATACAGTCCACAGGCTCTGCGGGTGTCAAATCAAATTATATAACCCAAGCTAGCAAAACCCACAGCAGGTGTAGTTTCTGCTGCTGGGATGTGTTTCTGATCCGCCCGAGCGCTGGTTGGTTGCTCAAACGCCGGTCCTTTCGATTTAGTTTCTAAATCTTGTCAAGCTTTTACATGAAGCAATCAGTGTCCAAATGATGCGATGAAAGTGGGGACCTGAAATGTGTTGTACCTGCTCTATGTTCTTTTATTACAAGAACAAAATACGGGCTTCTTAAATGTTGTGTCAATACATACATTAGCGAATAATGTGAAAGCATAAAGAGGGAAGACCAAAAATAAGCTGCGCATCTATTTGCCATCTTCTTATAAAAAGTACCTATGGACATGCAGATCTAAGATTTAACTCCATTTTTCGGAAAACTATAAATTTTGTCATGGAAGGTCACCGGGCCTTCGTTCTCGTATCACAAAAATTCTTGTCAACTCGAGGCTCGAACAACTCAAGTTAGCACCGATTGGCACGGATGGGCTTGGATTTATTCGGAAAATATTAAGAGCAGAAGAAAACTTGGCAGCAGTATTCATCTTTTGGTGCCATCAGGGTGGCCGTAAGGCAAAGGTGATTGAGAGCTTCACGTGGGCAGGTCCTACAGACAATTGATTTTGCTTTGTTAAAATTCCTGACGGTTTATGACCCCAAAATCCACGAAGAATTTGAAAGTATAGGGCCTTGGGGGACCCCTCGTGACGTTTTTTAGCGGCCACCCCATCACTACACCGCACAATCGCAGGTAACTGACCCTGCTGCTTCTCGACGAATCTAACTTGATATTCTGTAGTTTGCAGGTCTCTCTGGTGCCAACAATCCTTTCTCCGACTTAACACCAATCAAACCCAACCGTACCATTTACCATCAGGAATGTGAGACATCGTGGTCGACAGGCTACATCTACGCAAACGTCTAACTTGGAAAAGAAATTTCTGTGGCAAAACACATAATTGATTATTTAAATTTCTTTTCTGAATTAATTGGGGGTTACATCAATTCTTGAACTGTACTGCAGCACGTTATTTTCAACAACTTAAGTCATTATCATAACGAATGTATGTATGTATGCTGTGTTATTCTAATTCAATCTCACGGAAATGAGATATAAAACGAATTTAATTCCGAAAAAAATTAATCTAATTATCAACAAAAATATTTTTTATTGTTAAAAAAATTCACTGTCATAATCTAATATCTCCAACTACATCAAGTAATCCTATATAAACAACGCTTGCCTTTGCCTCCTTGTTCACATCTACTTGCTCAAGTTTCGATGAAGTCCATGAGGATAATAATGGCTTTTTCTTCTTTCCTTTTTTTTTTTAAAAAAAATATCTCTATGTTTTAGTTATTTTTGCCAAAGTTGAATTCGTGAAACTGAAGTTTTAGCAATCCTGAACCTTTTAGCAATTTCTTTTCGTAACTTGTGGCTATACAACAGGCGTCTCGTTCTTGATATTGTATGTTTTCTAATAAAAGAGCAATGCCTAAGAGATAATAATGCAAATTAGAAAGACATGCGGGCCACATTTTAAATAACGGGAAATCAAGAGTTAGACAGAACAGAAGAGAATATATTAGGCTTAAGTAATTCTTCAATGAAGTCAGTAGTTAATGACGATTAAAGAGAACAATTATTCTGTTCGGTTATCCAATTTTAATGTGTGGTAAGCTAACAAAGGGGTTGCTTAGTCCCAAATGATCAAAGCAAAGTCAATAACAAGTTGGAGCACACCCACCAGTCATCAGATAATACGAACACAGAACGGCCCACGTAATAAAGTACTTCAAAAGCAACAAAATTCTCACATGCAATCACTTGTAATCCTGTGGATTACAGGTCTAAATGATTGCTTCATCCATACCTTTTCGAGTTTCTTATTTATTTCCTTCCAGCCATTGAAATGATTTCTTGCAGAAAAGTTGCATTGCATGCACTTGATCAGGAGAGTGCAGCAAACCAAAAATGCTTGCTATAAATAAATGCATCAATTGTTATTTACATTTTCTTTCCAGCAATTGTTATTTCCATCATTAGAATCTTGATCAGATTTGGACGACGACCACGGGGAGCATGAAGGAATTAAGGCAGAATCATGATGGATTAGAATTTTGGGTTTGGTCAAGCAGTACTAAGCATCGAAACCAGTTCTCAATTATCTTTCTGAAGATAAAAACTGAAGAAGAGGATTATCCTTGAGCTGGAAACTGGATTGGCTAACGGGTACTAAATCATTGACACAGTTGCAGGTAGGAAATGGTTGGGTGGGGAGAAGAAGAAATCCTTTTGTTGGGGGCTGATTAGTGCCACAGAATGATCGATGCATGTGAAACGCCATGTGAAGAGCATTAAATATTAACAAACTCAACCTCCCCACTAATATTTATCCACAGAATAATGGAGGAACCAAACAAAAACCCCATGTGACGAATCATTGACCCTCGGAATACAATGGATTTTGAGATAAAAAACCCATCTTTCTGGAATCTTTTAACAGAACCCATTTCGAAATGATTATCAATGAAGAGCTAGGAAACAAGTCTTTCATTATACAGTTTATTTATAATCTCGCCCTGTTTATGTCATAAGATTCACTGGACAAAGATTAAAAACCACGCCAACTGATGGTTTCTTTCTCTTTAGACTTCGTCTGCTAGCCATATATATATGGCTTGGCTCTGGCAGACGGCGTATATACGAATACCTGCTATGGCAGAATCATTCTCTGACGTTGGATTTCATTTTAAAAAAAAAAACCTGTTCATTCAAATCAGATGGGTAGTACCCTTTTTAACCTCAGACTATACAGTTTGATGCCATTGAAGGCCATTCTAGTGTAGGAGGGATGCAAGCAACTACATTATATTGATATACAATCGTAGTTCAGCAAATATTTCATCCTTCTGTTTGCTGTGGCATTTTCAGGATGTTAGTCTATGTGGACTAACTAGCTGGTGTGCCCACACTGATGGGAAGCACTATGGTGGCCTCTGGAATTGCCCAACATCTACGGACAAGACCTGGCATGTCTGGATCCGTGACAATCATCTGACTTGGCGACTAGGCCAATGCTGAATTTGTCAGGGATGTTTATAGGCAAGCAACCCCACATGGAAGGCCATGGCCTGTCTGGGGACCTATTGCAAAACATGTTGTCTACTGCTTCATGAGGACAATTTGACTGCAATCTCTGATATATATCTTACGGAATATGACAATGTCTTGCTGCCCAATAATACACAAGGTGCCGCTGGTTCTAACCAGATATTGTTCCAAGTATAACTGTGTCCTAATTTATAGTAAAACAGAACAGCAACTTCGATCGCTCTAATTGGCTGTTTATTGACTTCAAATTGATGGTATTCTTTACATATTCTAAGCTTCTTTACCGGGTTTTGAGGGGCTATGGCCACAGCAAAATGAGCAGAGGGTTTTGATTGATGGATATTGCTAACGGAACCATCATTAACTAGCGAGAGATTGGCAATGACTTATCCTGTCAATTTCTAAACCATAAATTGGATGTAAAGAAAAACTGGTAAGAGAAAAGAATTTTCGAGGATAAATGACTCTTGTCTGCCTATTTTAGGGATTAATTCTCAGATTCTTCAACATAATAATACAAGCATCAATTTTGATCAACCGACGCGTCATTCCATTTCCTTGATTGGACATTGGAAAAGTGTTGACGGAGTGTGTACTATTAACTCTTATTATAACCACATTTCAACACAGAAATTCCAACCATTCATTGTTTGCCTTGTTTTTCTTGATTGGAAAGACCTTCCCGTTGAAGACAATATAAAGGGATTAATCAATCAATCGGACGTCATCCCTATTCCCAATCTTCTTTTACCCTTTGCAATCCCATGGTTACACTGTTCACTACTGTTTTTTGCTATTTGGTGACCTACTCTTAATATGACGGCCCCTATATGTATATATATTTAAAAGAAAGCTAAGTTACCAAAATGCAGTAACTTCCATGGACTAAGAAAAAGGATGCCTTTTGTCAAATCTTAGTTAAAAATGAAGACAAACGATTGATGTGGAGTTGAAACAGATCAATATATGATTTGATAACATCTTTTTAACTTTGAATGATTTGAGAATTATAATATTTTTTATTCAAGATTTATTAATTAAATTTGTAATATCTAGTATTTATTAAGAATGAAAAATTCCAGTGAAAAATATCTGGTCGAAACCTTTCATTGCCATCCTTACTAGTGATGCTACGACAATGTCATCATCTCGTCATATGTACATGAAAGGAAAGATAAAGAGAAATAAATTATTACCCTTGGATAAAATTGTCGGGTCATAATAAGTACCAAAGTCAGTAAAGAGTAGATCATGAAACAGTCAGAACAGGACGACTCTATTGGCTAAAATCACAGCAAAAACGTTGACTATAGGGCAATGAGGATACCTTCTCCATCGAATCCACAACCACGCCAAGAAAAGCAGTTGCCATTATTACATACTTAGGTTGTCCCTTCCTTTTCAAATTAATTTAGCTAGCAGACATCTTCAGTTTAATTAAATTTTTTATGACAATAAAAGCATGACATTAACGATCTCATGTGTTTTATATTAAATCCGTTATGCATTGTTGAAGAATAGCCAACAACCGCATTAGTTTTTTTTTTTTTTTTTTTTTTACTCACGGAAGCTTACCAGCTCATAAATAATTGTAGGGTTAGTATTTAACCGTAAGTTAATGGCGATTAATATTCGTTGGATCAACCAGTGGCTGTTGAACCACCAAAAGGGGTTCGCCAATAGTTTCTATCGACGTTGACCTTATATTTAATAAAGAAATACTATCTGATCCAAACGCAAATAATTTATTTGATATTAAGAAAAAATAAAATAATTTGAAAATTTTAATATAAACTGGTATTATTAAATGCAAATATCAATAATTGAAAATCTGATCCATACGGAGGAGCTGAAATATGGCTTATAGCTCAACAAGCCGACTCCCCTAAAAAAATAGAGAACAAAAAAGAAAATAAAAAAGAAGAAAAAGCGGCCAACCCAGTTGAAGTAATGAAGTCGGAACAAGCTCTTTTTAAAAAATAGCCAACAGAAAGTAACCGTCAATCCAATAAAAGCGAAAAAGACTATAATAGTCTAACCTCTGGTGCTACAAGTAAGAACTAAACGAACAAAAGGACAAACTGGGATAAAGATAAATAGACTTTGAAGCTAAAACAAAAACCCACCTAAATTTAGGCTTCCAAACGCTCCCCAGTGCCAAACCCTGAAGAGGAGGCTCTCCCTCCGACCACCTTGTCTCAAATATTTGCTCCTCCGACACCTCTTTGTGACATGGTGGAAATTGTGGTGGCCGTCCCTGTACTTGCCAGTGTTTAGGGTTGTTCCCCTCTCCCTTCCAAAACCAACCTTAAAATCTCATACATACACCCGATTTACACTGTGCTTGCAAAAGAACCTATCATTAATCACAAGGGATAGAAATTAGAAACTAAAGCAAAGAAACAAAAGAAACCCACTTCGTCTACCATCATTACCTTTCATATCACGGCACCTATAATTAGGAGGACTCTGGTTTGCTGCCCATCACCTTACTCAAACAAGTTTCATCCTTCCAAGCTAGACCTCCGGCAGAAAGGGAAGAGAATTATGGAGGTTGAATCAGTCAAGTGCAATTGCTGTGGGTTGAAAGAGGATTGCACCCAAGACTATATAAGTGAGGTGAAGGCCAAATTTGATGACAAATGGCTCTGTGGGCTGTGCTCAGAAGCTGTCAGCGACGAAGTCAGCAGGGGTAAAAAACCATCTGGAGTGGAAGAAGCAGTCAGAGCTCACATGTCATTTTGTGGCAAGTTCAATTCCAATCCAGCAGTTCGAGTCGCTGATGGGATGAGACAGATGCTGAGAAGAAGATCGGGAGACCTGAGTTCATCTCCATCTTCTTCCAAGAAGTACACAAGATCAGCAACCACAAAACTGTACTAATTGAGAAGGGGGAGAAAATGGAAAAAACAAGAAAACAAAGGAGGGAGCTTTTGCCTGGCCAGTTCCATAGCCTAGCCTTTCATGCCTAGCTAGTAAAAGTGCCGACTTGTATTGTACAGGGTATGCCATTTCAAAATAAGCTTTCTTCTTGGTGTTTTAGTTTGTTTACTCGATTCAGTCTGATTGACGTCTTTCCTCTCTTTTTTTTGGGCTTTCAATGAAATTTGGATATTAATTTGCTAACAAAAAACCGAATCGCTCTAATGCAAATTAGTCGAAAGATATGGAAGAGAAGCTCCCAAAATGCATTCCTCTTCTGAGAATTTGGATTTTCTTTTTGCCTCTATATTATTTCGCTCCCCTCTGTAGAAATTAAACCAACCACCATGGTCTGCCATACATGCTGCAAAACTTGGAATATCATTGGGGTTTCACATCGCTCCTGTAATCAAAGGAGTATCTTCTCGCATCCTCCAATAACTTTATCAATACATAAAGTTTCCAAGCATCCTTAACCCGGGTCATGAATTAGATCTTCGTTCAACGTTTGGGAATATAATAATGAAAAGGATAGCATCATAGCGATGTGTATATTTCTTAAACACGCATCAAGATATTTTCCTGGTGCAGTTGGCTTCCCCTACCCCAAGAAGAATCATCAGCAAATCTCAACTTTCCCTTATAAAAAATACCTATAATCATAATGGGACAACTTCTCCCTCAACAGAACTATATATTGAGTGCGTATAATTTCTTCTACCGCAAGTTGTGGCGGAAAAGGACTTTATTAAATAAGTGATAGAAATGTAGATATCTTTTGAGACCATTCATCTATAATGGTATGTATCATTTGATTTGATTTTAATGAAGGTCACTGACAAATCGGCGTCCACCCAGATAAGCAAACGCAGAGTTAAAGATAGTACGTTGTTCAACATAACTCAAATAAGCATACGTCTGAGCACTCCGGCATCTGTCGGTTGATAACCTAATTTGGTTTTGTGGCGCTCCCAACAGGCTTCAATCAATATTTGCTGTAGTTTTAATCTGGAGGCTTAATTAAGCTACACAACTGAAAAATCTTTTCGGTTATGATTCCAATTTAGTGTCTTAATGACCAAAGTTAATAGGCAACTAATAATTGATTATAACAAATGCTAGAATCTAAGTTAGAGGCTATAATGATGGTGTAAATGGCAAGCTTTTAGTATGTCTGGGCAATCATGCTGCACGTGATTAGTTATAATGCTACCGCATTAAGTCAAAACACTTTAACCCTACTCGTATTTGGATATTGGGTGGTGTCATGTTTACGCTTCTTTTTTATTAATAAAAAAAATATCTGTCCGATTATACAATTAGTCTTTATTAAGGTTTCGATCCATACATATCATTATCGATATATTTATGCTTCTATTCTTCTAATTTATATGGTCAATAATCATTATCAGAACTGGGTTCGATATCGGACATAGTTAGGCCGTATACCAAAAGTAATTCGTTTTCTGTTGGGGGGCACACAGCTTGCATATCCTACCATTATCCACATGCCCTACTTATCAAGGGAATAGACCTAATTAATTCTTGGTCCGAGTTTACTGTTATGACAATGATATATGATGCCATCCTTGTCAGATTCCCCATCTGAAAAATAAGTATAGAAAAAGAAATAATGAATCACACGTCCGAATATACCGTCTTCGTAAGATTCTCTCCAAGGGACGAACCCAACGAAATAATGAGATTCTACAGGCCCAATTAAGTATTACAACAAACCCAACAAATAATGCGACAGCCCACGGCTTGTTTGAGGCTATAGCGGACATCTTTCTAGGCTTGCTGCGACAGTCTGGATCAGGCCCAACTGCTTGTGTTGAGCTATAATGGATGTATCTTGGTTAGTTGAAATAAATGGGCTTTTGCCTCATAGGCTTCATTTGGGCCTATATTAGAAAATTGTCTGCCCATAGTTCGAAAAGACACTTTTCAGTGTGCTTTATAATGTATCTAATAGGCCCATTATGCTTCTCATAATCGGGTCTCATGGTCAGACTTTTTAAAGGGAACTTGGAAGGAGGGGGAAAAAGCATAAAAGGTAATAAAATCTAAAAAATTAAAAATAGAAAGACCCTACCTCGCCACGTCATATAGAAGACCGTTGGGTATTCAAATTTCAAAGCCTCAGTTACCGCCACTGTCTTAAAAACACTGGCCAGAACACCCGCAACTACATTGAAGAGTCCACAGAAATAGATCCAGCCATGAAATCACACAATCCAACCGCCGCAGGAACCTCCTCGATGAAATCAAACGACACCTTGATGGACGAAAGAGATAGCAATTACTTCCCTGGATGCAGAAAAGATGCCAATTGCCACTGTGAGATTTGCTTGGCGAGCATCAATGCCACTCTTGACCTCATGCCGCTTAGCGTCCAAAAGTCCTCCCTCACCAGGCTTTCCTCTTCTCGCCCCAACGTCAAGAAAACTCCTATCTCTTTCGATACCTCAGTTGTCTCCACGCCGAAATCGAGTTCTTCCTCTATTATGGCGTCTCCAGCAATCAAGTCAACCGCTAGGCTGCGTTTGGACTCCAAGAAGGAAGAGAAGAAGACAGGAAGTGGTTATAGCCGAGGAAGAAAGGGTGTTTTGGGCATTGTTTTGAAGTTGGTTCTGGGACTGGGCTTGATTGTTGTAGCGGAAATTGGGTTTTCTTGGGCGGTTTCTTGTGTTTTAAAGCCTGATTTTTCTTCTGATATTGTAAAGGGTGTTGCAGAGAGATCATTGGCCGGGAAAGATTTGATTGCGAAGCTGAGGCTCCTGCAAATTGAGTTGAAGGGTTTTGTTGGTGATAACAATATATCGAATTGTAGCTCTGTGGATTCCATATGGAAAATCAATCAGGTTTTACGCACCAAGAAACTCTCATAGCTCGAGTTAATTGTCTTATTTTTAGTAAAAAAGAAATTGTATTAGGTTCTACATGAATGGGGCAATCTAATTAGAAACAATGCTCTGCAGGATGGTCAGCTGTTGTATTCACGGTGTGTACTATACAAGTCAACTCTGGAGGAGGTGAGCATTTGGGGTTGGCCTTTGCAAACTGCAGGATTACTAAGAGCAGCATTTTCTTCACGGTCATACATTGTATTATCAGGCAGACTAACAGAGGTGAGGGCTTCCCACAGCATTTCCTCTTAAGTATCTACTGTGCTTGAGTGTGTTGTTCCAGTATCGAATTTACTAATCCAAGTGACGATTTCCCCCGTTTGTGAAAAGTGGTCTAGTGGGAAGATTGGATACTTGACTCGCAAACCCAACACTTCATGGACTCAAAGAGAATGGGGTGCGTCCGCTGTTCAACTAGATCCCAGCACTTGGATTTTGGAGTACACGCGGAGCTCAATATTAAATGATTCAAGCTTGTTTCCTGTAGTACTGAAACTGTTCAAATACAGAATGTTTCAATTGATGGAAAGAATGAACCGAGCCTTGTGGTTTTTATCTGCTTTTGAAGACAAATATCGGCAATTTACAGCCAAAGGTCATCTGGAGATCCCTACTTGAGCATGATTTGGCATTTTCTGTTGACTTCCCCAAGCTGATTTCAGTTCTCATTCCTTGCTAGAAGAGTGCTCTCATCCAATCTCCATATATTTTATTCTGTCTTAAAAAGAGGATAGAAACGTTATTTCAATTTTGACAGTTCACTTCAGTGGTTAGATACTAAAACAGATGGTTGTTTCGACCATCTCCTGTTATGTTGTAGCTAAGTGAAACTTTTCATGCTTCCTATCGGCATGAGAACTCCTCATGTACCCAAATGTTCAGTTTATCCTTGTAAATACCCTTTTGTTTCATTGAATTGCTTAGCTCGTATCCTTTCTCTGGCATAAATGTTTGACAGTAGCACAAGGACTTCATCAAATCTAGCTGCAACTCAAGAACCCCTTTGGCATCAAATTCTCTCAATTCCACCTGTCCATGAACCTGACATGCTGCCATTAGAGATTCCTGACTGACAACATTAGGAACTCAATCAGCAAGGACAAAATAGACCTACCATGCGACCATAGTATGCTGGATTCTTTTAAAATTGAAAAGAAAATTAACTGGGCCAATAGCTTAAATTAGCAACAGCTTTCAGATCGTTAGAGAGATCAATAGCTTCTTGAATGGTTTTTACGGGGATTATAATAGCGGTACATCGAGATGAAACTCGGATAATGCAGCAAACGAACCGGTATTTCTATTTAGAGAGTTTCTGATGACTCAAGCCTATTCAACCATTCTTTCCTTGTCCATTCTTTGTCCACTTTTCTAACATAATATGTGATATATATGTGTTTCGTGCTAAGAAAATGACACGGGTTCGGAGGAATCAGGAATTCATGGACCCACCATACAATTTCTATCCTCCTTTTCAGAGTTTTCTGGATTAGCCTTGTGGCTCTTTGCTCGAAGTATATAAGGTTTTCTTCCACGTGTGTTCCTATGAGCATCATGAATCACTGGTCATTCGAGAAAAGAAGCACAAACTATAACAATATTGACAACTCACCCCATGTTCTGTCCGAATTCGAAACGTAATTTAACCCAAACCTGAAAAGATGGCAACCACGTACACAAAAATACTTCCTTCTAGGAAAGACCAAGGAACCTTCCTTCTTTGTCTTGACACTAGATTTCAGTTCTTCAGTAACTCATAAAGACCAATGATACCAAACAAGAAACTAGAGGTTCTTTAAGTATTTACGCCATTGTTAGAGTGTCTTATCAATAAAAACAACTCATAAAGATTTGATGCACAATCAAAGTTGGTCAAATACGGGTTCCCAAAATGCCTATCATCGTCACAATGGCCATCAGGTCTCGGCTTATATTAACTTAAAAAGATTGAATATTGGGTTGTTTTTATTGTCAAATATGCATAGCCGCAACGGATAACCCAACAAGAGACGTAGACTAGTGCTTAAAGATATCACCGTCAAAAGGTTGTATGGTCCCTTGCTATCCACTTATTGCATTATATAGGTCAATATTTTCCTCTTAATATTTTTTAAGGAATTACGAGGGATCTGTCCTTTAGGCAGTAGAACGAGGTTATAGTTATAGATTAAGACTTAACAGTGTTCGGTCTGTTATTGACACAATCACTTACAAGTGGTAGTTTGGCAGATAACCACGAGAAAAACTGGATAGTCAATGGTCATTGGTTGTTATGCACTACTTTTTATAGTAAAATATTTTAATTACCTAGATTTAGAAAGTAAAAAAGAATAAACAAATAAATACACAGTCAAACCTAGTGATTATTATACCAAGAAATTAATTTTGTATTTTTCTGGTTTAATCTTTTTTATTTTTTCTTCTTTTAATATTTTGATTCCCGACCTCCCTTTCCCTTGTCACAAGAAGCATCTTTCCTCCGCCTATTAATCAGAACCCAACCTTCCTCCCTTTCTTGTTCACTTCCAACAGACCGCTAAATCCAGGAGACCATGAAGGTGCATCCATTACCCAAGAAAAGGAACAGCATAACAATCCAAAACTGCTACGGTCGTAACAATTTTCCCGATCGAAGGGACCCATCGTCAGGAGGGTCCCACAAGAAGCTGAGGAGGCTGCCCCACATATTCGCCCGAGTCCTGGAGCTGCCCTTCCGGTCCGACGCCGACGTCGTTGTGGAGGAAGGTCCCGATTGCTTCCGCTTCGTCGCCGGAACCGATGACACCTTCCGGGAAGTCATGGCGCACGCTGTTGAAATCCACCCTGGGGTCATTAAAATTGTGATTAGGCCGAATGGTTATCTGGAACTGTCATCCCTTGATGACTTGGAGCTGGATATGTGGAGGTTCCGACTACCGGAATCCACTCGGCCAGATCTTGCCCGCGCTGTACTCGCTGACGGGGAGCTCATTGTGACTGTACCCAAGGGAGAAGGCTTGGAGGAGAAAGGGAATGAGAATAGTGAGGAGTTTAGTGGAGGTATGGGAAACAATAACAATAACGCTAGACTTGTGACTGTACAGTGATATGATAATTTATTGCCTTTAGAATTGTTCTTCTTTCTTTCTTTTTCTCATTACTTTTGAGTGAATGTTGATGTGGAAGCTAGTTCTTGGTGGTAGGGACCAAGTTTTGTAACCTTACCGCCTGCTTAATCAACCTCGCTTTTATCCTTGCTTCATGATGGTTTGGGTTGGTTTAGGATTGAAGGGGCTGCCAATTTCTGATGAGCTAGTTGCATATTCCGTGCTTGTTTGTTCATCTCTTTTGAAAATGTGCTCGCACATCAATATGGTTCTCTAGTATAAGTGGAGTAGGGATTGGATCAACGAATGCTGGATGAAGTCCGGTTTTCTGTAGTTTGGCAGATTTAAACATTTATGGTTAACTGATGTCTTGTTGCTTTACTTACCTTCTCAGTTACTAAACTTAGAATGTTTCTTTGTTGGTCAAGTCTGCAGATATTCGAATGGCTGTCTTAGATTCCCATTTTGAGATTGCATTTTTCGATCATGATAGGTGGAGGGCATATTTTCATGCTCTAGTGCTGATGTTCTCTTGTTCGGTGATGCAAGAAAAGATATGCTATCTGCACATTATGTTCTAACGCCCTTTCCTGCAACCAACTCTTCCATTTATCATAGAGAAACGAGAAACGATTAATCATAAAGCACCCATTTTGTAATATTGGGATATTTCTAAATGATTATTTGTTATTAGCAATATATCATAAAGGGTCCAAATAATAATATCGACTTGTCTACAACCATGACACTTGATCAGACATGTCCAACGAGGTTCAAAACAGGGATCAAATAAATACAACATCTATCATTCGCTTGAACCTGCCGTACCGACAAGAACACCTTGAGAAGTACCTTCTTTCTTGTTACCATCATCCTTCACGTCACTATCAGACTTTCTGATTTTGATTTTGTACTTGGCTTCAAAATCTACGATTTCCTTTTTCTTTTTCTCCAATGCCTCGTTAAGCTTGGCGATTACCTCTTCAATCCCTTCTTTATTGCGCTGAACAGCGGGAAGAACCTCTTTAATTGTTCTCTCCACCAACACCCCTCCAATCATCCGGTAACACCGTCTGGACGGGTCAAGTGGCTGGATAGCGTTGATGACCAACGAATGCTCACTTGCTTCCATCTCAAGCTCAGTGATCTTCGAGTAAATTTGATTTAGTTCAGATCTCATCGTGGTGTACATGTTAGCAACAACTTGCTCATTTACCGGCTCCCTTCGCTCGCTTTCACTGGCCATTATCCTCTGCAGGTAAAGTTTCATAGACAGAAATGAAATTGAAGAAAACCAAAGATTCTAAAGACATCGTTACCAATTCAGTTTAGAGCAATCAAAGCTTCCAAAGAACTACAAGTAAAATTAAAAAGTCGACAAAATGGAAAAATACACTTGTTCAGTCATTGGAAAACCCCTAATTCCAATCCCTTTTTGTTTCAAGCGTGAAATTTGATCAATCATCAACTAGTCATATCAGAAAATATAACGCAATATGATTCCACCACCTCTGATCCGGGCAATCTTACTTGCTCACTATTTAGGCCTTCTAAACCTAGCAAAGCAAACTACCTTCTAGATTTCATCTACGGAACCAATTAATTCCAACAACAAGAGAGAGAGGAAAAGAGCGAGCGTGTGCATAGCTTTACCCGAAGAAAGATAGTCGACTCTGAAGCCTAGAGTGAGGGAGAATAGGACGCGGGTCACCCTAGACCACACCAGTTAACCTCACAACGAAGGGAGTGTGAATGATGGGCTTCGTCGAAAACGAAAGTGAAAACGAATTTAGATTTCAGAGAGGAGATGATGAAATTGGACTAGGTACTGATTAATAGGCAAACTCGCAGTCTGACTGGAAGCAACTCGGAGGGAAAGGGCAACCCTAGCAGGTGAATCGATTATCAAAATGCCATAAATGAGGCCCGGGCACATGCGAAATGACCATTTTAGGCTTTATTCTTTGTGAATGGTTCGTACCAAGTACAACAAAATATATGCGTCGTATATGTCTTGCATAATGCCATTTTTTTTCTTTTTAAGCAAATTTAGGACAGAGCTGTCATGGGAAACAGCCAGAAATAGCCATGGCTCTGGACTTGACATTCCCAGACGTCAACAACATGGCATGCCCGAGCCCTATTATCATACAATACGGTCTGAAACATCAGTACCAAATCATAATCCATCAGTACAAGCTTTTCCGTCGAAGGTGAATTACAGTGAGCATCAAACATAGTGTTAGCAAGAAGCAACATTGTTTTTAATCCTACCAAATGGGTAAACATGAAAAGTAGCCGCTAACAAGTAGCATCACTGCTCTTAATCCTACCGAGAGGGACAATTAAATCAAAGAGAAAAGCCTTGTAAAGGAGCAAACTTCTCGAGAATTTCATCTTCGAGCTTCATCGCGTTTAATCGTTTTAGTTCCCACTCCGGAATTCTCGAATTAGCAACCTGAATATCACGCACAACACCGGGGATTGCGCTTGCCACCACTTTTTGAGCGGAGTTGACCTCGTACTTTGCTGCCTTGTTATGTTTTATGGCACTCAAGAGCTCTGTTCGCCAGGATTGAAGTTGAGAAATTTGATCGTCAATTTCCTTGATAGTCGATGAGCTTGAATCCACCTGACCCTGTAGCTGATCAGCTTTCTCTTTCAATTCATTATACTCATTCTTCAAGGAAGTAACCTTCGCCTTGTTTGCCTCTAGGACATTAAAGCATTTATCAACCTCCTCTATCATTCCCCGACTTTCCACGAAAACTTCACTAAATAACGGAATTTCCTCGATCAGCTTCAACTTAACAAGTTGTTCGGCATTCAAGGTGTGGTCTTTTCGAAGTTGGGATGCTAGCGTTATAAGTTTGGGAATGTTTCTCGATGAGACCAATGAGGGGAAATCCATTTGAAGAAGAGAAGAGAGCTTACTTCGAGCTTTAGCCATCTGATCTTCTGCGAAGTACTTATCAGTGGATGCAGGCAGCGCTAAAGAATCTTCAGAAGAAAGCTTGGTAAGAATCTCTTCCAAAGAATTGAGATAATTGTCAAAATCCTCTGGAATCTCTGCTGGTTGATCTTCCATTATACCACCTTCGTTTCCCATAGCAGAAGCAAAAGATTGTCTTGTAGAATGCCTAGTCTTTTTGTTAGATGTAGATAATGATGTACGCTTAGGTTTAGATGATGAAGCAGGTAAATCCCGGTTACTCTTCTTTGTAGAACTAAGGGTTTTCTGTTTTTTCATTGAGGACCGAGGAGTTTTTTCCTTCTGCTCTTGAAATGCTTCAGAATATCTAGGAGTAGTGGCGCTCAGCTTTCTCTTTCTGCGTCCGGAAGAGGAAATTTCTTCTACTTCTTTTGCTATTGTGTCCTCTGGAAGACATTCCAGAGAAAAAGGCACAGCTTCAACTGTTACAAATAAAAGACCTCCAAGATCAAGCTCGTAGAATAGTATCTGAAGTAGGTAGAAAAACAAACGTATGAAATCCTAAATTTATGAAGAGATTAGTCTTGCAATCGATGAAAATGATCTTTTATTATTAAAAAAATAAATCCTTAGCAGTCGCTGCCCATCAAATCTGGCAATTTCTACAAATAATCGCAAATATGAGATTCCCTATCCTTCCTTCCAAAAGCACTGACTCAGATCACTTGGAACTCAATGTAACCAAAACCACAAAAACCACAAAGAACATGACAGCTTCACGTATCGCAGACTGCAAACAAAAATGCACAATCTTGCACTAACAAATAGCAACATGAAGCTAAGAGGGAAAAGTAGTGCAGGATAGCAGGATTCAAAAGCAAAAGACCAATATCTAAATTCCTGAGCAAATAAACAGAATTGATTGATATCATAAGAAATTTAAGAGCCCAGCCGTTCAAAAGTTCTGCGGATCCTTTAATCTTTTGGACGCGCGTCACTATTCTTTTACTTCTCTTCAATCCTAGGACGACATTCTTCTTTTAATAAGAAAGCACTAGATATTAACGTTGTTGAGTATTAAAAAATGAGGCTTACATCCGTTTGTTGGGCCTGACTTTTCCGGAATCTTCCATGTAAATGATGCAAAAAACTCATTAACATCTGCGCCGGGGAACTCCGATCGGATATAATTTTGAATTGAAGAGTAGCTTGCAAAACTACGTTTCCCAGCTCTCTGCAGACGTTTTGGAGGAGAAAGAAACCTGTCCTTGTAATAACCACCAAAAGTCCTCCTTCCTACTTTCCAGGACCAAACATCACCGGGACACGGCCAATCAACTGGAGCATACGGGAGACCTTCACCAGACTCTCCGGGTTGAACTTCACTAAGAGAATTATTCTCATATGTCTGGTGCACTGCATCATTACTTTCATCGGGGATACGATTTTCCGCAAATTGGTCAGCCTGTTTACAAATTTTGTCAACTACCCACATCACATCTTCCTCTCTTTCATTAGCAATACCATTCTCCACAGTCTGTTCACCCTGAAGCCCGAGAAAATTATGTTCGTCTATGTGGTGTATACGGCCATTGCCATTGCCATTGCTTTGCTTCGGAACATTGATGTCCCCAATTTGCTCGCTCTGCATTGGGACGTATGCGCAACCGTAACTGGCATTGCGAGAAAATCAGTTCCCGGTGCCACACAATCAAGTGTAGTAAACAAAAAGTTTGAATAAAAAAGAATAAAATGCCGCTAAGGGGAATTGTATTTTCCATCTGTAAGTCATTTAACTCTTTAGTTCTCCATAAAATATATTCCAGTATTAACAAAAAAATTTAAAAAGGTGTAATTATTCAAGCAAGCTCCAAAGCCATCCTCACATTAGCATGCAAGAATCAAAATTCAATTTCCACCCAGTGAAATAGATCTGTACAGTATTTCCACACAACAGCAAGAATGGAATTTAGAAAAACTACAATATGCAAACCAGTAAACAATAATTCAATAAAAGAAACCAAAAACGTAGATCTAAACACAGAATTGGACCAAAAAACATACTCTGGACCGAATAGTAAACCGAAAGCGTCCTCGTGAACTTTCTCGTCCAGTTTAACAGCGTTAATATGAGGCAGATCGGCCATTTAGAACTCGGAATACTAAGACTCCGGCGACCGAGGAAGTAAAGCTATAAGTGCGCAAGCAGCTGAAAGTTCCGCCGGATGTTTACAGCCCTAATGTAAACCGTAGTGGACGCTCCTAACAGAGCGTACAGTGTGTAGGCGACAGATGTCTTCAGACCAATGACAGATTCGGAAAGGACAACGAAACCCTCGGTTCATTTGAACCGCGCGGATTCTGTTTTGTGGATTTTTGAAAAATGGGAAGGACAAGGTTAACGTTTCGAATTGGGAAAACGAGCCTTGTCTCTCCACGATTGAAAGCAATTGCAGTCACTCAAAGAGGGCGTTTTCGTCCATCGCTCATTTTAGCTGACGAGGGTGTAAAAAATACAGTTGGAGGAGGAACTTTCCCACATAAAGAAGGCATACAATTAACGGGCACCATTTGCACCATTTGCACCATTTGTTTAACCGGATTTGGTGTTAGAATTGGATACATATAAAAAATATTATGTTTTAATATTAAATTTATTATTATAAAATTAATTTAATATTAATTTATTTATTTTTATTTCAATCTAAATCCTCACAATTCCGTTTTTACGTCACTGGCGATGACTCCGCATAGTATAATTTGGATGTGTATATACAATTTACTATTTCATCGTATGTTTAACACAGATCTTGTCCTTCACGATGATTGGTTGTTATCTCCGTTGGGTCCTGCGGTTATGCTCTAGTTGGTCGAGCACAGTCGTCACGACACCCCCACGTACAGGTCCTCACTTTGCAGAGGATGAGGAGAGAACGAGAACGAGGGATGGTATTGGTGTGTTTAAATTCTTACCGGTAGAATTTAACATTCTTTTAATTTTGATATTTAAAAGATGAAGTAAAATAAGATGATAAAATAAAAATAATGTAAAAATATAAATAAAACGATTTTATGTTTGGTAAGATGCATTAACCTTATCTTTCCCATTGTCGTTAAAATATAGAAATTCAGTATCAATTTTATTCAGTAATTAATTTGACTCTTACTGTGATAAGGCAGACGTCAAAACAGAGTCGGAGGAGAAAGACTTTTGGGCTTTTGGGGTGGGGCATCGACAGTACTTGTTGGGCTTTTGGGTTCCGCAGGTCAATTTGCGGTAAATCATTTCACATATAACGAATATATAACGGTACATTCCACGCCATTTGGAGGTAATAGCTGATATTAACTCTTTTGGTTTCGGACATCTGTTAGCAAAACACGGGAAGTGGGGAATAGATTCAAACTTGCTGAAACCCATATAGGTCACCAGCATGAATCCTCCAAATCAACTCAAATTCTCCGGCAATGACACCTAGATAACAATCTTCCAGGTGTCGGATTACATATACAGGCTACTTCATCGCTTCACTTGAACGTGTCACTAAAATGCCGCGTCCATACATTCTTCAAGCTTCTTAATTGGTCTCCATCCCCGCCTGATCCATTCTATAAAACCCCCATGTTCCGACTCAGAGGCAAACGCTCATAAATCCCATAAATTGAGCAAGAAAAAGGCAAAGTAAGAGAGTGCATATATATAGTCCATCTCTCTTTGAGATGAGCCAGGGACAGCCTAGGAGGCCCCAAGAAGGAGGTCGAGAGTGGCAGAGGAGACAACGAGGAGGTTGGCGTGAGCAAGACCCTATCAAGTATGGGGACGTTTTCAATGTTACTGGAGACCTAGCGAACAAGACTATAGCACCGAAAGACGCAAACATGATGCAGAGCGCTGAGACGGAAGCGTTCGGTCAGACCCTGAGAGGTGGCCCGGCAGCTGCCATTCAAACTGCTGCAAGCTACAACGAACGAGCAGGCTCCGTTGGTCCCGGGGATGTTAGCGATACTGTTGCTGAACAAGGTGTCACTATCACCGAGACGGACATTCCAGGGGCGCGCATAGTTACTGAAGAACTTGGTGGACAGGTCCCGTCTTGTAGTATCGGTTCTCTTAATTTCTTCCAATCTCATACCATTTATTTATTAATTTACAGCTAGATTAGTGCCGGTGTTGGTAGGTTATGAGGCAGTACGTGGAGTCTGCTCCTCCGCCAGCAGAGTTGGCAGCAGCTGCCCAGACTGCAATCACTATAGGGGAGGCACTGGAAGCAACTGCACAAACAGTAGGGAACAAGCCTGTGGACCAAGGTGATGCAGCAGCGATTCGAGTCGCAGAGATTAGAGCAGCTGGCAGCACTGTTATAGCACCGGGTGGGCTTGCTTCTTCGGCTCAGTCTGCTGCAAATTTCAACGCCAACAGGGACCGTGACGAGGACAAGATTAAGCTGGGCTACGTTTTATCTGTACTTTAAAAACTACAGATAATTATTTGATTTACTTCTGATAATGCAAACCAATGGCCTACGGACCTGCGTTATCTTGTGTGGTTAATAAATTAACCATTGCAGGATCCAACGAGGAAGCTGCAAGCAGACAAGGTGGTGACGGTAGAGGATGCTAAAAGTATTTCAACTGCCGAAAGGAGGAACAATCCTGATCGTACTGAGCAAGCTGGCGGAGTTGCTGCATCAATGGCTGCAGCTGCAAGGCTCAATAAAAACGTCAATGTCTAAATTACCAACCAAGTTTCTGTTTGCAGTTCGGTCATTTAGTTTTTCTTGGTTTTTGAGGGTTTAACTTTTCGCCGATCAGTATATGCGCGGGAGTAGCTCCAATATGTCTTTGCAATCTACCAGCTCTAGTGTTTTTGATGCCATGTTGTTGCGGGTCTGTAGTTTAGAGTGTGAAAACGATGCATGTAATGAGCACAGCTCTTCTGCAATAAGAGTTTTCTGTAATTAACAATACTTTTCGCAGCATCAATGGCTTGGCTTATTTCCAACCAAAAAAGATCACCCCATCGCAGACATCGGGCTCCGGGGAAGGGCGTGAACTGTAAACACAACTACTATCCTCGGAAAGCGCTTGCTGTTCCGAAATTTCTCGGGACTCTTTGGGGTAAAGAGAGGAGGAGGAAGAATAATGAATAAACATGAGGAAGAAAACCATTAAACTTACATTGTAACCCTGCCTGCAACTTGTACAATAGGATTTGGGTTACCAGGACAGTAGTGGTTTGAATTCTAGTAGAAGCAACAAGACTTTATTTTTCAATTAGAGATTTATTGTTTTCCTAAATAATATTTTATATATAAATTGTTGATTCTGAGTTATGTTGTTTTTCTAATAAAAAATAATTTTTAATTTATTCTTAAAAAATAAATAATTATTTTTTTGTTAAAATATTATGTGATATTGTTTTGTTTTACAACTCTTTTAATAATTATTATTACCTTTTAATAAAAATGTTTATTCTTCATGATATTTTTTTATAAATCTTTTTCCTAAATGGACAATAAAAAAAATTATTAAAACAAATGCATTGATAATATCAAAATTAATATATTTTTATGTTTTTATTTTTTAGTAGTATTTTGATTTTTTTTATTATATTTTTTTTAATTAACACAATACATCCAACATGATTGTTGATGTATTTAAAAAATGTTAAGATTTTTGTATTAAGATAATCAATACTAAGATTGTGTATAATTATTTTTATACGCTATATTAATCTTTGTACAAAGCTTGTGAGCAAAACCATATTATTTTTTACAATTGAAAATCATATTGAATATGGTATATGATGAATATTACAAGTGAATATGACAATACTATATTCATGTATACGACCACTATAACATCCTAAATATTAAATGACATTCTTTGAAGATAATGTATTGTTATATTATGTAGTGTTAAACCTTCAAAAAAGTTACAAAAGATGAGATATTTAGAATATAAAAGGTTGGCATCATCGATGGAACCATCTCGATATAATATTGATGTGATATATAATTCGAAAAGCGATCTCGATTATGATTGAAAAACTATAAATTATTCTATAATACATAAATTTTTGAATGTTATTGTACAAATACATCTTAAGCACAATATCTCTACTTGCTTAATTTGATATCAAATTAGAATGAAAATGAGAACCACAAATGCTTGGTTTCAATGATATATTAACCAAAATGTTTACATATATATGTTTAGTTATAACGCAAGTGGCGTTTGTACGTCAAATTGTGAAAAAAAATCATTGGTCAGTGTAAACATCCTGATAATTTGATTACAATTATATGAACATATACTGTGAGTATATCAATAATTTGGACCTTTGTGAATTATCATATGATCCTTATTATACTTTATGAACTTAAAATTCTTAAAATAGCTCATTGATAAATATCACTGTTAGATAAATTTATTGATCTTAAAATAATTGAGATCTAGCTATATTGGTTCAATATAAGAAGATGTTGTAAGAGACAATATTATATATGAATTTGGTACACATTCGGAATATATGTTACCAATTGGTTCTAAAGATAATAAAATTCTCGTAAAAAAAGCAAATATTTATGTTTTGTCTGAAAAAAAAAATTTGAAACATTCTATTGACATTATTAGTTTTTGTAAGGAATTTAGAAAAATAAAGAGATCTCAATAAATTATGTCAATGTGAAAAAAAAATGGAACCAAGATGAAATGTCGACAATATAACTTAAGAGCTCTATATTATGAGGATCTTGATTAAACTCTATAAAGGAGTATAAACTATAAATAACTGATCAATCTAGAAAGAAGTTTATGATTGATTTGCAACATGAGTATTGTTAGACTTGTGGTCCATATACTAATTTGTGTGAAAATGGTAACATATAAATTGGTAGTTATGCGAAAATAAGATGAATCATATGATGATGAAAACGGCTTATCGTACAAATTTTTACATAAATGATTATTCTGGAAAGAAATATCTCATTGTTATGGTTGTCAAGATCAAAACTCAGACTATGCGTCACTTGACTTCGTGTGTGACACGTCCCACATATGATGGCATCCCAGGGGTTGGTGAGCCGCCATCTAAGCTTACTATACGGGAACCTCAATCAAAGGTAATCAGGATATTGAAAAAGAATCAACCAGAGGCAATCGAGGCATTCAATAGGAATCCGTTCTTGCCAAATAGGAGACTCGATTTGGAAAATCAATGTAATCAAAAATTACCATAGATACGAAATCAGTCATTGGTGCTTGCCTTGTTTATCTTTGTATAGACACCGTTAGATCGGTTGACTCGATCTCCACCATTTATTGGGGAGTTATATTGGCTATATAAAGGGTATGTCCCCTCATTTATATTCATTCAACAATTCTTACAATATTGAGAGTTTAGAGTTTTTCTCTCTATTCTTTTGTGTCTCTCTCTCATTTCAGTTGTGTTTTAAGCTTAACATTCTCGCTAGCTTTGTGAGGAAGACTAATTTAGCCTATTGCGAGAGCAACAATTTAAGGCCGCACAAAGAGTTTCTATTCCGCAAATCTCTAGTCCTTTGATAGTTGGTAGCGAAGCCAAGGCTCAATTCTTTGATGGAGAAATGGAGATGCCTATTGATGCCAATGCTAACATCCCTATTGTTGAGGAGATGGAGGAGATACATGTGGGGAGACCACCCCAACATGCCCCCGAACCTAGTAAGAAAAGAATGAAAACTGTGGATCATCTGTCATCATTGGAGGCAAGGATCACTCGGATGGAGATGAATGTTGACGATGACAATGATAAGCTTGAAGAGTATGGGCAATGTATAGAAGAGCTCGAGTCAGGGGACGTGAATGAGCTTCATGAGGAGATGCAAGGTACCCTCATTGCTATCAACTCTTAGAGGAAAGATTTAGATGATTTCAAAGTGAATCTTCTTGCTGAATTTACTTTATTCAAGGATGATTTGGTTGAAATCAAGGATGATTTGGTTGAAATCAAGGATGATTTGGTTGAAATCAAGAATGAATGTAAGAAGGGCATTGTGCATGGGGGTGCCAAGCACAAGGTGAAGCTAGATGTTCCAAAGCTGAAGTCATTTAGCGGGACGAGGAATGCCAAGGAGGTGGATAACTTCCTTTTCACATTTGAGTGATACTTTCAAGGGATAAGTTTGACGACCCCAATTCCTAACTATTACTATTTGCTCTGATTAAGGTCATCACAGCCGTGAAACCCAAATAAACCCAAATGACACCTAAGACCTATCTGAATCTCACCAGGCTTATCATTAACTTCTGACTTTTAGCATGTTTATTTTAATGTTTAACAATATTTGAAGCATGATATTGGACAAATATTCTGGTAACATACAAAGTGAATAAAACATCAGCGAAAGTCTTTAGATTAAATCATTGGGTTCATAACACACAAGTCCCATAGGGATCCAAATAACCAGCAAGAAATCCTCCAACATATTTCGGAAATAGCAAGCAAAGGAGGGTTCTTAAAATAAACTAGAAAGTAGCCCAATCATTCATGTTATATGCGCAAGTAAACAAGTGTGCAAATGTGATGCGATATCGCCCCGCCATGTAGCCTTGATCTCACACACAGGTACCACGGACAGTGGATGTACCTAAGCTTGAAAAATGGTAAAAATAATGGTATGAGATTACAAGAATCTCAGTAGGGTCACAGCATCATAAGATCTGCAGAAACCCTAAACACAAATCTCCCAATTCACATTAGATCATTCCTATACAACTAAAGGGGATCACGCAAATCAAGAATCAATCAAAAAGGGTTAGGGCCAAATCTATGGTTGAGGGAGGACTACGATCACTTCCGAAAAATCAGAAGTATAAAGGCAGGTAGAACTCGTCAGATTGCTCTCGGCAATGAAGAAGAAAGGTCATCCCCTTCCACCTGTGTTGTCCAAGGTTTACTGCACAAAGGGTAAACGGTTAACACACAAGCTAAACAGTAAGCCTAGTAAGTCATCTTGCCACACAAGGACAAGTCTTCCCAAGCCACACATGGACTTGGGCATCCCAAACAACACAAGGATAAGGGCTTCCTGCCACACAAGGACAGGGTTCAGTCGCCTTGCCACACAAGGACAAGTCTTCTCAAGCCACACACGGACTAGGGCATCCGAAACCACACAATGATAAGTGCTTCCTGCCACACAAGGATAGGGTTCCGGCCACACAAGGACCAGACATCCAATGCGAGTATGCTGGGGTTTGCCACCCATACAACTCTCATACCAGTAAGAACCTCTCCTCTCCTTAGGAGCATCAGCGCTTACCCCGAATGGCCACCGAAAAAGGATCCTGACACACAAACACGTACAAGCACACACAGACAAGTACAAAGTATAATACCACAACAGGGTATCCTCAATCATGTCAGAACACAATCAACATATTCAATTCACATAACATATGCAACTCAGGCATTTAATACCTAACTCAGGGGTTCGATATAGCCTATGAGATCTATATCTCAATCCGAAATTCATACTCTCACCCTATAATCAAATCGCATGCAATACAACAAGAGTAGGTATCAAAAACATCAAGAAAATAACAGGGGTCTCTGGAGAAACCGATGAGGCGTAGATCCTACCTCTCTTGTCTCTGAACAAGAAGCTACTCCTTTGCCTTTATTAGATAATTCTGAACCACCTATATTATAACCAGGTAAAGACGAAAACAAACTAAGCATGCATATTCAATAATCAATTGAATACCCTATTTCCTTACCAATTTCACTCACCAAACCTATCAGAAACCAGTGATCAGATGCTGCAGGTGCCTCCCCCTTGGATATGTGATATGATAGCTAGGAACTTAACAAGATTCAACCTGAATTACCATTCTAATTAACTATGCAAATTTCGTCGCTAAGAGTAGGCATAGGACAATTTCGACTTTAAGAGTAGAGAAGTTTAAAAGAAAGAAATTCATGATCATACATCATGAATAGATGCTAAGAAATTATAAGAATACGCAAAACGACAACAGAAATCAACTGAAGACAAAAACTGTAGAAATCTAAAAACCTAATTCCGTCGCCGATTTTCAACTTAACCTTAGATAAAGAAATATTTATGTCCAAACAACAAAAAATATATGGTTGGACATAATTCCGCCGAAAACCTAATTTTGCTGCCGATTTTCAACTTATCTTTTGACAAAGAAATACTAATGTCCAAAAACAAAAAAAATATGGTTGGAAAAAGGATGAAAATATCTTTCCAACAAGCTATTATTTGTAGAGATACAACAAACGATGAAAGAGTTATACTATTCTGAAATTCAAGAAGATTTGGCAGTGCCGCCGAATTTCAACTTAACCTTAGAGAAATAAATACTAAATTTCCGACAAAAAAACAAAGATGGTTGGAAAAAGGATGAAGAGAGCTTTCCAACAAGCTATTACTTTTAGGGATCCGACAAACGATGAGAGAGTTATGCTGGTTTAAAGTTTTAGCGAATTTTGGCAGCTATAGGGAGGTGTAAGGGTTTTAGGCTATACGAGTTTTGTGTGTTTTCTATGAATGATTTTTGTGAGGTTGGCTTCCTATTTATAATGGATGGGTGTGGAATTAAGATTACTACTTTAAAGGCTTTATTAAATTAAGATAATTACCAGATTTAAATTCTTTAATTATCTTCCCATATTTTTAGGGATTTTAATTTCTAAGGTAATTATCTAGCTATAAGGACTTAGATTAAAGAGAATTAAAACCAGAATAAACTACCATGCAACTCTTACCAATTTTGGCCATCACAAATCCTTTCCTTCAGGAGCAAAATTGTCTTTTCACCTGCACTGGCTTCTGGACTTCTATGACTCGAAATTCGGGGTCTCACAGTAAGCATGGAGAGCGATAGAGATCGACTTTCCTAAGCCTCACTGTATCTCACCAATAGTGGCACAACCTAGTGGAGGATGAAGCATACTCAAATTGAGTGTGAAACCTTAAGTTGGAGATATGGGAAGATTTCAAAAGGCTCCTAAGAGCACAATTCTCACCGAGAAATGTGGAGCTAGAAATGAGGGAGAAGCTTCGCAAGTTGTCCCACAAAGGTGACATTCGAGACTACGTGAGGGAGTTTACAATAGTCTTGTTGGAGATCCCAGACGTGCCTGTGAGGAGGCCATGTATATATTTCTGGGAGGTCTATAAAGTTGGGTTAAGCTAGAGCTCCATCGACGCAACATCAATGATCTCAACGATGCTATTATCGAGGCTGAATGCTTGGTAGAATTTGAGAGGAAACCTGACGGTTTTAGTCCACCCAAGCCTAAGAGTTTCCACGACTACAAGGCTAAAGGTGGGGAAGTAGCTCACGATGTTAAGGAGGGGAAGGAGAAGCCCTTTAAGTCCTTCAAGTCCTTCTATCCATCCAAACTCACACAAGGGGACGTGAAAACAGGGGCAAGGGTGAGAGACCCAAGCTCTCATCCTTTCTATTCGAGGGGCCACATAAAGCTATGGATTGCTTAATGAGGAACAAACTGGTAGCAATTGCTATGGAGGCCGTAGAGATGGAGGCCCCAAAGATGAGTTCCATGCAACTATTGAGTGTCGTCAAAGCATCAACCAATGGTGCCAAGGTGGAGCAAGCCAAGAAGATGTTTGCTATGCCTATTGTACAAGAGAGAGAGTCTTATACATTGATTGATACTGGTCCTCCCCATAACTTTATGAAGAATGAGGAAGCACAACAACTTGGTATCAAATTCCAAGAGGAGAAAGGTTGTTTGAAGACTGTAAACACTACATCCCAGACTATCTTTAGTATAACTCGAGGGGTCGAGCTACAAATAGAAGAGTGAAAAGGTAAACTTGACTTCTCTATTGTTCTTATGGATGATTTTCTGATTGTGTTGGGGATACAATTCTTAGACTAGAATAAAGCAGTCCCGATATCCAACACCAACACCCTCATACTTTCGAAAGGGAATTGCTCGAGAGAAGGAGTTGAAGGCAAAAACACTTGCAACCATCAGTCGACCGGAGAGTCCTTTGGTGGAAAGGATCTGAGGGAGTATGGAGCATGACCCCCAAGTTCAAGCCTTGGTAGAAAAAATGAAGCAAGACAAGACCCACAGATTTTGGCTTGAGGATGGGTTGCTCTTCACCAAAGACAACCACATCTATGTCACTTGATATGACAAGCTTCGGAAGGAGATGATGAATGAGGATAGGCTAGACACCCAGGTATTGTTCAAACACTTGCACTTTTGAAAGATATATATTATTGGCCTAACATGCAATACGATGTGGAGTGGTATGTGAAAACCTGTCTAGTTTGCCAACAACATAAGGTCGAGCAATAGAAGCCACCTAGATTGTTAGAGCCATTACCCATACCAGAGAGACTTTGGGAGAACATTTCCATGGATCACATCACATCCCTCTCAAAGTTTGAAAACTTCTAAACCGTACTTGTGGTGGTGGATAGATTTTCCAAGTATGCGGTGTTCATTCCAGCCATAAAGACGTGCATGGCAGAAGAGACAAGTTGACTTTTCTTAAAAAATATGGTGAAGTATTGGGAAATTCCGAGGTCCATTGTGAGTGATTGAGACACTCGATTCAAAGGGAGATTTTGGACTAAGATGTTTAAGCTTTTGAGGTCAGAATTTAATTTTTCCTCTAGCTTTCATCCTCAAACCGATGGACAGATGGAGAGGATGAATGCGTTATTGGATCTCTACCTTAGGCACTATGTGAGTGCCAAAAGAATTATACAAGTTTACTTGATGTGGCTCAATTCTTATACAACTTGCAAAGGAGTGAGTCAACAGGTATAAGTCCTTTTGAGATTGCTACTGGACAACAATTTACACTCCAAGCAAGATTGCCACAGGTTATTAAAGGCTGAATCCATCCGTTTACTATTTTTCCAAAGAGTGGGACGAGCAGAAGAACCTTGTAAGAATGCATCTGTTAAAGACGACAAAGAGGATGAAAAAGTGGACTGATAAGAAGAGGCGACCCTTGGAGTTTAATGAAGGGGATCTTGTGTTGGTGAAGCTTATACCTCACCAAAGCTGAGTGTAAGGACCCGAACCCGAAAACCAGGCACTTACCGCCGTGAAACCCGGACAAGCCCAACACGTGGACCAATCCGAATCCCACAAGACTTAGACGACTTTTCAAACACGATTCCAAAAACAAACGTATTTAATATTTCAAAAATTGGAGCATGTCAAATAAGAAACAGACATCTGGCATAAAAATCGGAGTGAACAAAATACCACAGCGGAAGTCTTTATTAGAATGGACAAAATATCCAAAACGAAAGACGGGTCCATACAGTCAGAAGCCCAAAATCACAACCTGGGCTCAAAGCCCAGAACATAAAAATCGTATCCAATAAAGTAATAAATGCGTAAAATATAATGTGAGTCAAAACATCAAAACGAGTCAAACAGGAAATGCCAGAAAAGAAAACCGTGTAAAATATGCAGGTGCGATAGTCCAGCCAAGTCGTCGGAAACACTCACACCTCAAACGCCGTCTACGGCTCGCAGACTACTCCTGAAAGTGGGAAACAACAACGGGTGAGATAATAAAATCTCAGTAGGAGTCACAACATCATATGTCCTACGAGGAAATGAGAACACAGACAAGAAGAGAAGGAACGGATTACTATACGAACAAAGACGTAACCGAAACAACCCGAAGAATATGGAATTCACACATTTGATTTTTATAACGTAAAACAAGATTCCAGCCCAATAAGTTATAACTCAACAACTCGTAACACAACACGGCTAACAATGCCAACCAAAAACCCATCGGGATGGACATAATAAATCACTCCTCGAGTAACCCCCGCTAAAGGAAAACCGGGAGCCCACTGACAGTGTTAATTTATATTTTAAGAAAAATATTAATTATATACGTAACCCCTACCGCCAGTGTTGTCCGAGACTAGGCAGAGAAAACATAACACGTATCATACCCGTCTCATTACTCAATACGAACCAACCTGCGAAGACGTGGCAGGCTAACGAAAACAACACCCATACGACTCCCGAACAGGTAAGCAACTCTCCCCTATCACTGGGATTCCGTATACTCACCTCGCATTGGCCAAGCGAACGTTTACTTACTGTAGTTACCAAACTGAATACAAACATTGGTTAAATATCACACTCAGTTTAAGACATGCTATAAGAACCTGACATTTATACCCAGTTAAATTAATATCATATTTAAATCACACCCTTTTACTAAATAAAATCAAATAATATAAAGTAAAATAAAATAAATATGCTATATAAGTTAACGTAGGAAACCAGAAAAAGATGTTGCGTTAAGACCACGGTTAACAACAAAAATAACAGGAGAAACTCTACAATATCTTACAGCATATCTACGACTTCCATGGGGATTAAATACAGCAAGTGTAAGAGACAAGAAGCAGGAACCAAGTTTGTAGAGTGACAAGGGACGAGGCATACTTAACGATTTAATTATTGCACATTATCGTCCTACCGAGCTCTTCCCTACGGTTTATTAAAATTTCACAATGTGCATCTGGTTTCTTTCGTGGTACGGAAACCTCACTTGGTACAGCCCGTGGAGCCTTTTGCCCAAAATCCCATACACACTTAACTAAGGGACTTTCTTACTCTCACAGGGTAGGGACTTCTATTCCAGTTTTTGGGATGGTCCAGTTCGTGAGTTTTCAACTAATCTCTTTACTGCCGAGCCAAGAGCTTCCCTAGGGTCTATATCCTCTAACCTTAGCATTCCTTCTTCGCCCAAGAGATTACTGAAAGGCAGGCAACAATTTTCACGAAGGCAGACAAGAGGAATGACACTATTTCAACTCGATTCCCCGCTGCACTGGCTACAAAGTGAATCAATGAAAGAGTAGATATTCCAAGGAAAGAAAAATTTTCCTTGAAAGGCAAAGGAAATCTCTCGCATGGACCCCCAAGTTAGGATCCATTCCGGGTACAGGAAATCTAAGGGGGATTCACACTTAACAAGAAGGAAGGGATCAGAGGGACAAGATGGGTAAAGCTGGAACAGCAGATAGGGAATCGGTGGAGCAGAAGGAAGGGCTCGCCGTTCACTCTCGGTTGCACGAATCAGGTAGAGGACAGGCTCACGACATCGGGAACTAAGTGAAGAAGAAGAAGAACGCACGTCCCGCTCGATATGAAAGGGAAAATGGAAAGCACGCCTCGCTCAACGGGAGAAAAGAAAAGGTAGAGCAGGCACACAGGGAAACGCAGGAACAACCGGTTGGGGGGGAAAGAAAAAAACGGTGAAGCAACAGGGAGAAAACCCCTCGTGCGACATGAAAGAAAGGAAAGGAGTTAGCAGCTGCGAGTTGGGTCACGCGGGGGACAGCCGGTGGTGCCCAAGGGAAGAAGAAAGGAGCTCCGGGAATGAATCAGGTAGAGGAGAAGGCCATGGTTGTCGCCGCACTGGAGGAGCTTCTCCAGGAACGTGGTAAAGTTAGGGACAGCAGGGTTGGTGGTGAGGCTGTGGCGAGGCTGGTGGCTTCTTACCCTTCGCTCAACCAGGGAAGCTCACGGATAGGATGACGGGGAAGAACCAGACAAGGGGACTAGGGGTCTCTACTCTTTGTTGGTGCCGCAACTCAGTGATGAGCAAAATCAAAGACCCACCGTGAGAAGAAAAACATGAACGTGGAATGTCACTGATCAACTATGCTCTAGGCTAAGGGACTCGACAGGGACAAACGAAGTCAAATAAGAAATACAACCACTCCTGCTGCAGTACGTAAAGAAAAGGTTTGGGCAGAAAAAGGGGGGGAAATTTCGTGAAGGGGGGTGTGTGTTTGTGGGGGTAGTGCGATTATACAAGCAAACACGTCGAAGAGGAGGAAATCAACACAGTGTTAAGGCAGAACACAACAGAGAAGTGACGTAATAAGCTTGGATCAATCTAGGCAGGAAACAAACACAGTAAAAACAAGACCTGCCGTAATTTCATTCACAGATATTGGCAGCAAAGATTCACAAACCATGATACGAAAGAATTGAGAGTGGAGCCAAGGGCGGAGAATATGACAGGAATTGAAGAAAACCAACAACATAAACAAAAGAACGAATCATAGTCTCCTACCTGGCGTGCAGATGAACTGATGGAAATTCCTTTGCCCTTATCGCGATACCCAGATTCAGATCCACCTGAATCAAACCACTATCAGAACGAGCAATTACATACCAAAATTAAGATACGGGGTAGAAATTCATACCGTTTCCTCCCCGATGTATAGAACTGACGAACAAACCAACGGTGGAAAACAGTAAGGCTAGAGGCGATCGTTGGGTTATACGAAGGAAGGCACACCAAACGAGATGAACTGATGGCGGCCGATCAAAATAATGTCAGAAAAGAATCGCAGCTAGGGTAAGCGGATGGGTTTAAAAGGGTACGTACAGGGCCTTAGGGAAATAAACGGGCCCAGAAATAAAACAAATGTACATAGAAGGCCTTAGGGGAAATAGACAGGCCGGAAACAAGCCTTGGTCCGATAGGGGCAAAATGGTAAATATTTTTACTGTCTCGATTTTCGTCCCGGTCAACATGTCAAACATACACGTGGACCACTAAAACGACGCTGACTGGACATACGACTAGGACGGGGTTTCACACTGAGTTTTTGCCAACCTGTAGAAAGGGCTAGTGCGACGATACGAGGGCCCTTTCAGGGTATTGAAGAGGGTCGACAAGGTGTCATACAAGCTTGAGTTATCACCAAGATTGGAGTTTTATATTGTCTTCCATGTGAGTTTGTTGAAGCCATTCCAAGTAGACATGAAAGATTAGGAGATGGAGAAGTCCAAGAGACCTCCCACAACTTTGACCAATGTCCATGATAAGCAGCTATACAAGATTTTATGAAGGCATATGGTGAAAAAAAGTGGGAAGCACATGAACCATGTGGAGTACTTGGCCCGATAGAAATGTGACCCTCCTAGCGAGATTAGCTGGGAGAAATATTTCGATCTTTGGCAGTATCAAGATGTGATTAATGAGTTCTTGAGGCAGCACACAACGAGGACGTTGTCGAGTTTGGTGGGGGAGAATGTCATGACCGAAACTCAGACAACACGTCATTTGGCTTCGTGTGTGACACGTCCAACACATGATGACATCCCGGGGGTTGATGAGCCACCATCTAAGCTTACCATACGGGAACCTCAATTAAAGGAAATCAGGACATTGAAGGAGAATCAATTAGAGGCAATCGATGCATTCAATGGGAATATGTTCTTGCCAAATAGGAGACTCAATTTGAAAAATCAAGGTAATCAATGTAATCGAAGAGAAATCAGTCATTTGTGCTTGCTTTGTATATCTTTGTATAGACACCGTTAGATCGATTGACTCGATCTCAACCATTCATTAAGGAGTTGTGTTTGCTATATAAGAGGTGTCTCTCCTCGTTTATAATCATCCAGCAATTTCTTGCAATATTGAGAGTTTAGAGTTTTCTCTCCATTCTCTTTTCGGTTGTGTTCTAAGCTTAGCATTCTGGCTAGCTTTGTGAAGAAGGATGGCTTAGCCTATTGCGAGAGCGATAGTCTAAGGCCGCACAAAGAGTTTTTTTTCCACAAAACTCTAATCCCGTAACATAGTGGATGAATAATGTTGCAATATATAATAAATCTGACAGTGAATAAATATTTTAAATATATTTTATATATAAAAATCCAAGATGGATATATATTATAAAAGACAATGATTAAATTTTTCGGAAAGCTATATTATATCAAGCTAAATAAAACGTGTATTTATCAAAGCAATCATGATGTATGTACTTTTATAAAAAGATCTGGATCTAAATTTTTATGGTTGTTAGTCATTATAAAAAAATAAAATTATTAAAACTCTAGTAGAATTGTCAAAAGACATGGATTATATAAAAACTATTTTATTTGAGTATTTGAAAATCAATAATATTCGAAAAAAGTACTATAAAAATTTAGGGATAAAGTTTATCAATCAAAATTATTCTATTATGATATCATATATAAATCTCGATAAGAAATAAAATCGAAACTTATATTTGAGAGAATGGTTATATATATATATATATATATATATGACCATATCACGTATCAAATGATAATAATATTTGAGATGTTAATCAATTTCAAAAGGATAATGTCATTAAAGGGAATAAAAAGTATGTATTGCACTCTTTTTTTCCTTCATCAAGATTTTTCCCATTAAGTTTTTGTTTTGATAAGTTTTTTAACAAAGCAATAGTTTGATAACATACTTATACACATTAGAGAAAGGTTATTTAAAATATTTGGCATGATAGTTTAATCAGAAAAATATGAAATATATTTTTTTCCTTCATGAAATTTTTTCCCATTAAATTTTCTTGATAATATTTTTAGTAAGGCAGTATTCGAATAATATATTCTCAAATTAAGAATGATGTATTTTTTTTTCTTCACCAAGATTTTTTCCGTGGGATTTTTCCTAATAAGGTTTTGACGAGGTATTTAGTCCTATAATAAATAGAAATTCAAATAGATATTGAACTCTTCTCAAAATTTTTATCTTTAACAACGGATATGTTCTTTTTTTTTTAGATGTAAATGGTATTCTTTGATACCTAAAAATATATATGTCATATCATCATTTGGATATCTTTCATACCTATGAATAAGATCTTTCTTTATTCTCTCCTCATATTTGCGCATATCTTTTTCTTATCTTTCTCTCCTCCCTTTTCATTCACAACATAATTCGATTTTTTTCAATATTTTTTTATTCTCGACCGATCAATGCACTTCCTAACCCAACAACAAACAAGAAAAAATCTAAACATATTTAAGATGTTGCATATATAATATTATCCGGAAAAAAAAAAAATTTCAAAAAACAAAAAACAAATATGCAGTCTATTGTTCAGGCATTATCGATAGTCCAATTAAAATTCTAAAACTATACGTAAAGTTCAATTTGTACAGGAACAAAAACAACAAAAATAATCAAGTAGTCCATTTCTAGGCATGAAAGCTTGTTTGCATAACTGCATAAGGTATCTCAATGCTCTGAAAAATCTGATAATTACATAAATAAATCAATAGTCAGCATTCACAAATGAATAAAATGAGCATATATTTGACAAAAAAGACTTCAATTATTCAATAATTTAGTTACCTTACATAACTTGCATAATAAAATCATAATGAGAGATGTCACTATCATCATAAGTTCATACCTCAACTGAACTTTCCAAACACAAGTTTTCAATATATGTTAACACAATAATGAAGAAGTAAACCAAATAGTATAACCAATCACAGAAAATAATACAATTTGAAAACATATCATTTATATTTACTAATCACAAGAATATTAGATGTCTAGATTACTAACCAGTCTCAAGCTTCTCCATATTAGCAAGAATTTCCTCTTTGTTGATATAGTCTGACACTCTTTTTAACCAATCTGCAGTACAAATAAGAATTTGCACCAATTTAGGAGACAAAGAGCTCATACATGGATTTATTATTTCCCCATTAGTTGAAATTGGGACAGTTAGTATATCAGGAGCAATGGAGGATAATATAGGAAATCAATGTGCATTCAACTTTCACCAAGCAAGTATATCAAATTTTTTAGCATCCTTCTCAACATCCTCGCTCAATATACTTATCCAATTCCTACTTGATCTCATCCAAACAATTATCACCATGCTTAAGCCTTAAATACAAAAATTTCCTCTCCTTTCTTATTATAAGTCTTCATCTGTCATTATCATCTAATGTTTCTTCTATTATTGAACTAATAGGAGAGATTTCATCACTACATTCTAAGGCTCTTTGGTTAGAGGTAGAGGATTGAGGGAATATGACATTATTATAACTTGAGGATTGAGGGAATATGACATTATTGTAACCTCTGAATAACTCAAAAATGGCATTCTTAATCTTAATCCAAATATATTCTTCCACTATCTCACCATATATTTGCTTTAATAAGAACTAAACAAAGTCAAATTTATTTCTAGGATCAAGAATTGCAGCCGTAAAGGTTACAATATTACATTTGTCTATATCTTTCCAGTATTTATCAAATTTATACTTTATGTTCTATATCATTATACTAAAATCCTGATCCGGACTATAAACCCAATGATTTAATAATGCGAGAACATTCATGATTTCATCAAAATATGCATTTCATATCACATAAGATGTGTCGGATACAAACTTAGTGAAGGCATTGAAAATACCCAAACAATAGCATAACTTCCTAGCTGATGTCCTATCCGTCACTTTGGGCACACCAGGCAAATCATCTTCTGCATTTCAATCTCTATTAGCTGCTTCTATATCAAGTCTGAAGTTGTCATCAACATTACTGAATCTCTCAAAAACATACTCAAATTTAGAAGTTGTTTTTAGCATCATGTAAGTTAAATTCTATCGAGTAGGTACATCCAAGGACAATAATATATTGGTTGAAAGTCCTTCTGTCTTGTCACATTCTTTAAATTTCTCCAACCTGACTAAAGATTGCTTACATATCTTCCCTTCTAATCTTGTAAACTATTTTTCCAGTGAACTTAAGTCCATCATTGACAATCAAATTCACAATATGAGCAATATATTTCATATGCAAGTGTTTACAACCTAATATGCTACCTTTTCACTTGTATATTTTTTTCTTCAATGAAGACCCCTCAACATCACTAATAGAAGAAATATTCATTGTGACAGTAAAGACTCCATTGATTCCCCTCTCCAATAAGTAATTCTCTATGATATCTGCTATCTTCTCCCCTTTGTTACTCCCTATTAGACAAAAATTATGAATTATTTTCTGCAATATCTATTAATCATCAATGAAATGGATAATGATGCTTATATAGTTCATTCGTTGGTTGGAAGTTCAAGTGTCGGTTGTGAGATAAACCCTCTAATAACTAGTGCATAATTTCTTTTTAAACTTTTTCTCTTCATTGTATATCTAAACAAATCCCTTGTTACAGTCAACCTAGAAGGACATGATGTTTGCATTACATTCTTGAAATTTTTTACCTCCAAAAATCTAAATAGTGACTTATCAGTAATTGTCATCTCTAAAATTACCTTTCTAACTATTTCATTTTCAAACCTGAATGTACTAGCAGTTATCTTTACTCCCTCAGCATCATCATAAAAAACAAAATTGATTTGTGGCTGATTATTCAAGGCATTCTTTCTAACAAAGTTACTAATGTGATATAATAGACCAGAAGTCTCATGCTTCTTTGGATCAGCTTTAAACTCTTTGCTACAATGAATGCAATGAGTTATAACCTCACCCGATGGTTGTACTATCGTGGTAAAATTTTTCCAAGCTTTTAACTTATCCTTGATCCAATGTCATATGATCCGTGGCACTATTGTTCTCTATACTATTATAATCACCAACTCTCGTTTCTTGGGGTGTGTTACTTTCCATAGAAGGTGAAGGGACAATTGGCAATATAGGAATATCGTCATTGATGAGTTCCTTAATTGCAGGAGTAGGTGCACATACAGCTAAACTCTCCATAACTGATTGAGAATGTGATGAACCATCCACTATGATTTTGTTTGACATCTAAAAGAGAAAAATTAATTGAACTTTAGAAATGCAAAATATAAAATAAAAAATAGAAATCAACATGGAAAATAAAACCATACGCCAAAATTTTTTCTTTATTATAGGTTTTAATGGGGAGGAGAAGTGAATCATACTTTGCTTGTTTGGCATGCTATTCTGCAATAGTGACTAGTTTTTTTTTAAAAAAAGTCATATTCTCATGACTAAAAAGAATACTTTAATAAATTCATGCAAAGCAAACAAAATTATTTATTCAAGCAGCTCAACATACCAATAATTTTATAGCAATAAATTTGATTGGAAAAGTATCAAAATTCAACATAAATTGGCAGCAAAATAGTTGAATGTCCTGAAATGAAGATAAAAAGGGGTATAGGTAATAAATTAACATATTACAGTAGGGGTATTTCTGGATGAAACTAGTTTGAAAATATGAACAAGCACTATTCTTTAATTATTTTTCAGCTAAAATTTGATAAAATAGAAGCTTATATATCACAGGAAAGATACAGATCAATAGTTTATGCAATAGTTTATGCAAAGTGCTTGTTTATACAAGGAAGTATAGGGAGTCCAATGAAGATACAAATCTAGCAAAATCAATTGTTTATTCAGCCAAAAATAGATAAAATAACAATCATATAGGACAAAATTCTTTATTATATTGTGTTTATGCAAATTTTAGTCCATTCTTGAATTAAATCAATTGATTTTGTTGAAATGATATAGATGAGAATCGACAATGATGTAGAAAAATTCAAGATATATACATAATGCCAAGTCTATTCTAGAGAAGGCTGGGGTTGGTGGATGTGAAAACAAGAGGACTCTTTTATGAAAGAAAAATGTTGATCATAACTCTTGACATTATAGACAATTACCAACAAGTAAAATTTTCAATGCTCGTACACACCACCAATTGAGCATGTAGTTTGGTTCATGGATGATTGCATAGTAAAAAATTATAAATAAAGATACTAGACAAAGGTAATCCTTCAAGCCAACAACATTAATTAGTAAATCAAAAAGAAAGTTACGAAAACCTACGTAGGAAAACAATTGTAAGAAAACCATACCAATATGCGTGATCCTCCAAGCCATTGTTTCACCCTTCCCTTCCCTTCCCTTCCCTTCCCTTCCCTAGTCTTGCATCCTAGGTGGGTAGAGAAATTCTTGTAGGGATGGAAAAGCTTGAATAGCCTTACCATGTACCCATTTAGGACACCATCCTGTTTACAAGCGAGACATGGTTGCATGCATGCTCTCATGGGGATGGAGAGAGAGTGCTTATCAAAGGTAGCTGTAGGTGCACAAGATGCACCTTGCCAGCATGTTTGCTTCCTGATACATTCATTAAAAAATAATTTTCAGTCAACATCACGAGTGCATGGTGACTGGATAGACCATTAAAATTTTGGGATGCCCTTTTCGTAATTTTCTCTCTCCCTCCCAAATCAAACAAAACATTTTTAAACAACCGAACCCCATCATCTCCTTCTCTCTGGAATAAATTTTTCTCTTATTCCTCTTTTAAAATTCCAAACCCCAAATCCTCAGATATCCCAAGTTGTCTTGTAACATTACTTGCATGACATACCTTATGTCATGCAGTGTAGTCCAATTATAACAATAGTATAATATCACAAATATTATAACGCACACCATTAAGCTACCCCTATTAAATGATTGAATTTGTGCTTGACCGAGAGTTGAATGTGCTCCTCTTTGACTCGCTCCCATGTATTAGCCCACCGTAAATGATATCTCAATGATTGCAAGGACAACCCGCTTTAGACAGCAATCCAGGAGGAACTATATTTCTCTCATATTCAGCACGGTCATGATAATTAGCTTGTGGACAACGATACTACGTAGATTTCAGGTTTGAATGAAAAAAAAAAACATGAATGTCACGCAGTTGGTTGATGGTGTTAACTATAATGATTTCGATGAGGTTGATAATATGAGAACTCGTGGCAGTCTTGTTTACAAATATTAGTAAAGAGTGAAATGAGTATGAAGATGTCACATGTAAGGACCCAAACCCAAAACCGGACCCTTACCGCCGTGAAACCCGGATAAATCCGACACGTGGACAAATCCGAATCCCACAAGGCTTATTTGACTTTTCAAACACGATTCCCAAAATAATTGTATTACATTATACAAATCGGAGCGTAATAAATTAGAAATTTGACATCTGGCATAAAACGGATTACACAGCGGAAGACTTTAACAACTAGAAATGAAATCACATAAACGAACGTAAATTCATACTACCACAAACCCAACATCAACGTACTGGGCTTAAAGCCCGATATAGAAATACATAACCAAAAGAGTCACAATATAAAAACAAATCGAACCAGTAGCGATAGAAAAATAAATCAGATAAAACGTGCAGGTGCAACAGTCCAGCCAAGTCGTAAAAGATAATCACACCTCGATACTGTCTACGGCTCGCGATCTACGCCTGAAAAAAAGAAATAAAACAACGAGGGGTGAGATTATGGAAATCTCAGTAGGAGTTCCCGTGTAGGAGGGCAAGGAATACCTTACGATACGGATAGACACGAAACTGAAATAGTATGAGGGACAAGGAATTTACATAATTACTTTCTTTTTATGATTTCAACCCAATACATTATTACATGATAAAACGTCCAACATTATCAAACAAAACCATCGGGGTGGACATAGTAAAACACTCCTCGAGTAATCCCCGGTAAAGGAAAACCTGGAGCCCACTGGCAGTATTAATTTATTTTTAAAAATAAAAATATAAATAATCAACACGTAACCCGTACCGCCAGTGTTGTCCGAGACTAGGCAGAGAAAATATAACATACATCATACCCGTCTCAATACGAACCAACCTGCGAAGACGTGGCAGGTAAACGTAATCATCACCCATACGACTCCCGAACAGGTGAGCAACTCTCCCCTATCACTGGGATTCCGTTGACTCACCTCGGATTGGCCAAGCGAACGTATAATACTGTAAATATCAACTGAAAATAAATATATATACATTTTGGTTAAAACGTTATACAGCCATCGATAATTAGTTTTATCTAAACCAAAAAAAATATTATTCTAACAACAAGGAAGAATAAAATTACATACTTAGTTAAGTAAATTTAGTGACAGATCGGATTTTTGTTTAATGGTCTGTCACTTTATTATACGGAAAAATTAATTCTTATCCCGATAAACTTATGTATTATTGAATTCACTTTTGCTTAGTAGATCTCATTAAATATTAATTAACTTTAGTGGCAAATTTTGCATTAATTCTCTGCCACTTTATTTTATGACGGTTAAGGTGTTATGCAGATAATTTTTATTTATTCAATTTACTTATTGCTTAACACATCAACTTAAACAGGTTAAATTTAGTGGTAGATGCCACTTTATCAGCAAGATTTGACATATTTTATGGGTAAGTTGTATTATTCTTTATTTCACTTTTTTTTAATTAGTCAATTAATACAATAAAATTCCATCCACACCAATTTATTATGTTATTAACTCATTTTCTTTGTATCCACCCAAATTCATTATTATTTACACTTTGACTTTCACATTTTGATAACATGTGCAAGAACACATGCTCCACTCACGCATGCATTGGCTGAATAAAATGGTGCATACCAATTTAAGCTAAAAGTGACGGGTACCACATTCAATAAAGTGGCGGGTGCCACAATCAATAAAGTGGCGGGTGCCACAATCAATAAAGAAGTGGAGGGTGCCACATTCCATAAAGTGGCGAGGCCACTTACTTTCTTTCATATATATATTTATTTATTCTATTCTATTCTTTTATTATTTTTATATATTTTTATATATTTTTATTTTTTTGAATTTATCACTTGTAAACATGATGTGGTTGAAGCATGTGACGGCGATGTTGCAGGAAGGGTTGAACGACTCGTCACACGAAAGGCAGGCTGTTGCAGGGGAAGGGACGAGCTACACGTCATCCACGGAACCTATCACAGCTGAAAAAAGAAAGAAAAAAAAATGCAGAACTCGGGCATGGAGAAACGAAGGCCGACAGGGAAGACTCGGTTAGGCAACCAAAAGATGAAACATGTACCAATTTCAACACACAACAGTGGGGAAGGGAAGATGCAACACACGACAATTACAGGGGAGAAGATCACTGGTACGAAGCACACAACCAAAGAGACCAACAGAGTACACGCGAGAACCGGACCAAAGTAGGCACTGAACATCGCAGATCTGCGAAGAGGGGAGACGGAACTCGCAGATGGGAAATGAGGAGCACGGTAAAGACTCGTAGACTGACGATGAAACTCAGACAAGAACAGTTGATGATGAGAGCGATACAACGATGAAGAAAAATAAATGGACAGAAACGAGAGCAATACAAAACTAAACCAAGACTTGTAACCATATATCAGTAAGCAGGCGAACCGAAATAACGTGAGGAAGCATAAAGCAGTATTACAGAAACAAGCACTGAGGTAATCAAAAATCGACGTAAACGAGAGCTTAAGAATCAAAGTCCCCTACCTGACGTTTGTGCGATTCTTACAGTGTACAGATCCACTTCCTTGCTGATAGTTACTTGCAGAAATGTGAGGAAGAGAGTAAACTGGTAAGTGTGAAGATGGTGACGGCTAGGGCTGCAGGCGAATTTAAAACGACATTTTTATAGTTAGGTTTTAATTTGTTAACGGGCTCAAGCTTCATTTTGCTTCGGGTTAGGCCCAACGTAACTAGCCCAAAATTTTAGTTGGGCTTGCACATGGACTAGGTTTTACATCACAACCCAACCTTGGACCTTCGACCTAATGGGCCTGGACGTGTATATGCATATGATAGATCACAACTGCAATATTTGGTTGAGCTTGTAACCACATGACCCAAAAGATGCAACTTATTATAAATGATTCATCTACACAATATATATAATCCCAAAACCTTCCTCACTCCTTTCCGATGTGGGATTGGGTAACATTGACTCCCTACGAAGGCTGGGTCTCACAGTCTCCCCTTCTTATAGACCTTGTGTCCTTACGAGCGAAGCCCAAACATAACTGACTTGATTCAAACTCACAGGCCCAAACAAAAACACACAACACATAGCTCAAGCCCATCCAAAAAAGGGAGTGAGATCAGCTCCGCTACCATTTGTCATGACCCAGCCCCTGGACCTCCAGCCCAATGGGCCCGGATATGTATGTACTCATGATGGATCACAACTACAACGCTTATTAGGCTTGTAACCACATGGCCCAAAAGATGCAACTTGAACAAATGATCCATCCACATAACATATATAAGTCCAAGACCTCTCCCACTCATTTCTAATATGGGATTAGGTAACATTGACCCCCTGCGTAGGCTGGGTCTCACAGAAGAGATCAACCATGACTTTCGTAGGAGGAAGTTTGATCCTAATGGTGCTGAAAAGAATGAATCTTTGAAGAAAAAGCATACTCAAGAAGAACAGAAACAGAATGTCCCAACATATTCTACTGGGTTTGAACCTTAAGTTGTGGGATGTGGAAAACTTAGCTAGTATTGCTTTCTCTTCTCTCTCTTTTTGTAATATTTCTATAGTGAAATATTATTCAATAATTTCGGAGGACATAAGCTAAATTGACCGAACCTCGTAAATTTATAGTGTTCTTTTCTATTTAATAACTTTTGTTTGATATAGTAGTAGTGGTTATTGTACTGGTTATTTTTTTTATAGAAAAATATCTAGTGTAATTGTTCACTCTCTTACCTTTTCGATGGTCATTCCACAACAAGTGGTAGTGAAGCTTATAATTATACTAACTATGCTTTGTGGTTGCAGTTTTATCTGATCTTCCACATTATAAAATTTTTTCTTAGCTCATTTTTATTTCGCATTGATAGTTATTAAATAGAAGTTTGAAGAGAAAAAAAGGGATATAATGTCTTCATTTCCAGAAAGACCTATAATACCAACAATTGTTAATACAAGATTCATAGTGGATATTTTTTATGGTACAAGTCATTTTGGAATATCGCAAAATGAGGTTCTAAATACTCATTTTCAGCAAGGTTTAGGCATTGCCATTGAAGAAGAAAAACAAATGACATTGGAGAGAAAGATTGGAAATTTCTGAATCGTATGGCATGTGGTACAATAGGATCTTGCCTTTCCAAAACAAAAATATGCATTCTTTAGGGAAACTTTTGTGAGTAAAATAAGGAAGGCACTTGAAGATAAATTTCTGAAGAGAAGCAATCAGAATAAGCTATACTTGAAGAATAGATTGTTTTGTTTCTCATATGTTCAAGGTACTACATTAAATGATCACATCACTAGTTTTAATCGTCTTATGGCTGATTTACTGAATTTAGATGTGACATTTAAGGATGAAGATTTGGCTTTGATGTTGTTGGGATCCATTCTAGAAGAGTTTGAGTTTCTTGAAACTACTTTACTTCATGGAAAAACTGAGGTATCTCTCAAGGAGGTATGCAGGGTTGTGCAACTATAAACTTAAAAGAAAAGACAAACAAGAAAGCACAAGTGGTGTTACAGAAGCCCTTGTTGTGAGATGTCGTTATCAAAGCCAATGTAGAGCAAGGAGAGGAAGAAGTAAGTCAAAGTCTAGACTAAGCAAGGATGAATGTGCCTTTTTTCGAGAAAAAGGCACTGAAAGAAGAATTGTCCCAAGCTAAAGAAGAAAGAGAAAGCTCCTCAAGATGCAAACGTAGCCGAGTGCAAAAGTGAGGTTGATTTGAATTTCTCTTTGGTGGTATCATCTTCAACTTCTCATTCAGTTGAGTGGATTTTGGACTCAAGTTACACGTATCATATATGCCTTATCAAAGAATAGTTCTTTAACTTTGAAGAATTAGATGATGGAGTTGTCTATATAGGCAATGATAATCCATGTAAAACTATTGGGATAGGTTCAATCAAATTGAAGAATCATGATGGATCTACTAGAATCTTAAAGAATGTCTAGTACGTTGAATTTGAAGAAGAATCTCATCTCGTTGGGGGACTTTAAGTCAAAAGGTCTAGTTGTGACAATGAGAGATGGACTTCAGGCGTACTGGTGATGTTGAAAGGAATCAGGAAGAATAATCTGTATTACTATCAAGGTAGTACAGTTATTGGGACAGTAACAACAACAACTATCAGTAGCCAGAAAGACACAGATACAACCAAGATATGGCATATACTGTTGGGACATGCTAGAGAAAAATCCTTGCCACTTCTTTCCAAGAAAGGACTATTGAAAGGTGTGAAGGTTTACAAATTAAAATTTTGTAAGCATTACGTAATGAGAAAACAAGGCGAGTGAAGTTTGGTTCTGTTATCCACAATACCAAGGGTATTTTGGATTATGTACACTTAAATATGTGGGGATCTTCGAAGACTCCATCACTTGGAGGAAAATACTATTTTGTCACCTTTGTTGATGATTTCTTAAGAAGAGTGTGGGTGTTTACGATGAAGAACAAATACGAAGTGCTTGGAATTTTTCTTAAATGGAGAGCTCAGGTGGAGAACCAAACAGGAAGGAATATCAAAATTCTCCAAACTGAAAATGGCAAAGAGAACACAAGTAATTTATTTCAGAAGGTATGCCAAGAATATGGCATAGTTCAACACTTTACAGTTCGAGAAACACCATAACAGAATGGGGAATCAGAGTGTACGAATAAGACATTAATGGAGAAAGTTCGTTGTATGCTGTCTAATGCTGGGTTAGGCAGGAACTTTTAGGCTGAGTCTGTGACATACACTCAACACCTTATCAATCGTTTTCCATCATCTACTATAGGTGGCAAAACTCCTTTGGAGGTTTTGTCTGGAAAGCCTACAATAGATCATAATTCTTTGCACATATTTGGTTCTACGACATACTATCATATCATAGATACAAAATTGGATCCATGAGTGAAGAAGACTCTCTTTACAGGATTCAATTATGGAGTGAAGGGATACCATCTTTGGTGTCTAGAAGCAAAGAAGACCATTATCAATAGGGATGTTACCTTTAATGAACCTTCCATGTTGAACAAGGTAACATAGGAAGAAATCGAGAATACACCAAAGTAGATGGAGTTTGAATAGACAGAAGTGAGCCTAGCAAACAGTATTACCGGTGACTCTTTTGTAGTAGAAGAAGAGTCATATGAAGAAGAGGTTATAACCCAAGAGCATCAACAGCAACCAGAGTCAATCGCTATTGATAGGCCAAAACAACAAATACAGAAACCTGCTCGATTTATTAATATGGTGACCTACGCACTTCCAGTAGTAGACACTATTCCATCCACTTTTCTTGAAGCAGTATGAAGTACAGAAAATGAAAGATGGAAAGGTGCAATGGATGGAGAGATATAATCACTTCAAAAGAATCTGGCATAGGAATTGACACTACTACTTAAGGACAAGAAGGAAATTGGATGCAAATGGGTATTTGCAAAGAAAGATTGATTTTCCAGTAAGAATGATATTTGCTACAAGTCAAGATTGGTAGCTAAAGGTTATGCTTAAAAGGAGGAAGTTGATTATAATGAAGTATTTTCTCCAGTTGTTAAACATTCCTCTATTAGTTTATTGTTGTCCTTGATGACACAGTTGAATTTAGAGCTAGCTCAACTTGATGTGAAGATCACATTCCTATACGGAGATTTGGAGGAGAAATTCTATATGTCTCAGCTAGATGGATATAAAGTTTCTAGAAAAGAAAATTGGGTTTGTAAGCTGACGAAATCACTAAATGGATTGAAACAATCACCAAGACAGTGGATATGAGATTTGATCAATTCATGATGAACCAAAAGTATTTGAGAAACAAGTACGACCATTGCGTAGATTTTCACAAATTACGAGATGGGTCATACATTTACTTACTCTTATATGTGAATGATATGCTGATAGCATCAAAGAGTCAAGTAGATATTGATAGACTAAAGACACAATTGAGTAAAGAGTTCGAGATGAAAGATTTGGGAAAAGCCAAGAAGATTCTCAAAAAGGAGATAAGCAGGGATAAATAGAGAAACAAACTTTGTCTAACTTATAAGGAATACTTGAAAAAAGTACTATATTTCACAATTAGAAGCTTGATGTATGCTATAGTGTGTATAAGACCTTATATTTCACAAGTTGTTGGAGTTGTTAACAGATACATACATGATCCAGGAAAAGGTCATTGGTAGGCTGTGAATTGGATTCTATGGTATATCCAAAATACTATAGACGTTGGCTTGGAATTTGAGCTAAGATGAATCAATGTGTGGTTGGATATTATTCTGATTGTGCAGGTGTGATATAGATAAAAGACGTTCTACAACTGGCTATATCACACCCCGTACCCTATTCCAAGGGTAAACATCCCTGCCACGAGACCTTGAGAATAACTATTACGATGCTATCCCCAAAATCTCGAAAGGCTTTGAAAATAAAATCAATAAAAAAGCAGCAAAACAAAACATAGGGTAATTTCAGAATCATAAATAAGATTTTAAAAAAAATTTGCAATATGGGTTCTAAATCAGGACTAGACCAGAAATTACACAATTATTGTATAAAAAACATTTCACTTATAATAGTTTTATATATATATGTGACAATATATCTAATCAAAACTTATATCATCCTTCATAAGCAACAAAAACTAACTATATATATATATACAACCCAACACAATGTTTCAAAACAATTCTATATAATCCACAAGGTCTAAAGCACCAGAAAACCATATATCAGCAAGATATAAATCAAAAGGGAAAAAATCAAAAAATACATGTTTGGTTTTCTGGTGTAAATGTCAAATCAAAAGTCTGATCAAACCTATCAGTGACTAGCTAGACCAGATGCTAAGTTACAGGAGAAAGACGGTTGAGAACCTGAACTTGCAACACCGTCTGGACAACACTAAACAACTTTAGTTAAATATCCATGTAAGTGGTTTAAGGGACCAAAATAATAAGCTCATAACCAAAAACATAACATTATATCGTAAATTAGAAATCTAAATTCAAATTCGGAAGGAATCTCAAAGACAAGCATACATATAAAAAGTAAATCTCAAGGTTAACTCATACCAATATTTAATCACAAGCAGTGGTGAATTAGAATCATTAAGTCTCTTTTTAAAAAAAATAATAATAGGGCTGGAATGGCTAACAAAGTACCTATTATACTCCTGATCAGGGGGTAGTCTAGGCCCACTAGTGTATATTTTTTCTTCTTTTTTTCTTACAAACATTGTGAGATCCCGTCTATTGTAGTGCCAGTCAGAGGCAGCGTCAATGGTAGCGTTAATGCCAGCGGCAGCGCGCCGATGCTACATTGTTGGTTTGTGAACACGGCCGTAGGAAGCCTTTACGTAACCCATAGTGAATCTGAGAGTGGTTAAGTATGATTGTGAGTGAGATCGGTTAGACGATCGAGGTTGAGTCAGTGAAAAACAAACCAGGTTGATTTCGGTCCGTTTTAAGCGACCGCGGGCCGTTTGGGCCAAAATTTTGTGTGTTGGGCTGTTTCCGATTTTGTTTTTTTTCAGGCCCAATCCTTATGTTATAGCTTTACATACTCAAAGAAGTTGTTGGGCCATTTGGTTGACATTTCACGAGCCCATTGGGCTCATTTGTGATGAAACGGGCCATCGATTGCCCAGTCCAGCCTTGTTGAACTTTTGGGCCCAAAACCCATCAACCCAAGCCCACACTTCATCCTTTAAACACTTCTCTTCCAGAAGTGACCAGCATATTCCAACCCTAACTCGTTTTTCCCATTCCTTCACCCTTCCAACCTACCAAAATCCAAACTTTGCCCAATTTGACCCCAAAAACTTGTAGGGGATTGTCCCAAAACACTTTCCCATCAATTTTCTACACTTTTCCACTGTTAGTTTGATGTCTAAGGCCTGATTTTGAGGTGTTCTTCATTCTGGCCGAAAATTGCAGAGTTGTTGGTAAGTGATTAATCTTTGGTTTCCTTTTGGATTGGTTGGTTTATTCAGGTTGCTAGTGATGTGATTGAGTGTTTTTGATGGATGGAAATTCCTGAAAACAACCTATGATTTTTGTATAAATTTCGGATGAACAGTACCAGGGGGTTGTTTAGACATGTTATTGATCATGTTGGTGTGTTTGTTCTATGTTAATGAATTGGTTGTAGGCAGTATTGATGGGAAGAGTGTTGTGCGCAGCCTACGAGGGTCCATAGAATTGCTTTCCTTTATTTTCCCTTTGATTCCTTGATTAGATATGCTTAGTATGGCTGTATGGTTTGTGCTTGTTTAGGTGGTACCGGATCGATCAATAGAGGCAAGGATCTTGTTGGAGAACCATCGACGCAACGAGAGGTGGGAGTTTATGTTTCATTTGCATACGCGTAACATTTTGGTTTCAGAATCAATGTTTTGGTTTGAATGGAGGCATGACTTGAATTGTGTTTAACATTTTGTTAGAATCATAATTTGCTTGCCATGTTTGAATGCATCAACTGTATATTCAAACGTTGAAGCATGCTGACTTGTTTGGTGTATACGAATTTTCATACGTGTTTTGCAACCTCCCATACGATGTGATTTTTCATCTCCTTATACATGTTTGTTATTGTGGCTGAATACTTTGAATATTATTTTCAGATGTTTGGCACTTGATTTACATGATGGAAATGTTTAAATGCGTGCATGGAATATTCGATGAATTTTTAGATTTAATAACCCATACTTGATAACTTCGCTATTTGGTCACTAACCGGTCAAACTCTCCGATTTCCAGTAAGGACCTTGATGATGTTTATACCCTTTTGTGCAGTTCTGTTTGGAAAATGGGTTAGAATTCTGTTTCGAAGGTGATCGGCGAGTCGTTCCTTTATGTGTCATTTCATGGCTGGATGCCAGGCGTATGATCCGCAAGGGTTATTCAGCTTTCTTAGCACATGTTAGAGATGTGACGATTGAGCCACTGGAGCTGAGCAGGATACCAGTAGTACAAGACTTTCCCGATGTGTTTCCGGAAGACTTGGTAGGGTTACCACCGGAGAGGGAGATTGAGTTGTTGCCAGGGACAGCTCCTATTTCCATTCCACCATATCGGATGGCACCAGCTGAGCTGAAAGAGTTGAAGACTCAACTGAAAGACTTAGTGTATTATTGAAACAGAGTGTTACGGTTAAGCCTTGTGTAGTTCCGCTTCGTCCACTAGTTGGGACAATCGGGGCTGCATGGCGGTGAGGCTCCCAGTTACCGGGAACGGGTCCTCACAAACATAGCCCACACTAGTGTTGCCGAAGGCTAGATCAGCACACTCCTACGCAATGCTGATTAACATGTCAACTTGCGTTGACCCGGCTCAATGACATTATCTCCCCTTTCTCGGGAGTGCCAAAAAGTCATATACAAGACCCATCGGTCCAATCAGGTATCACTCAACAGTGCACTGTCTACTCACATCTTACAAGGAATAGATTCGAAAAACAACATACAGAAACATAACCCTTGAAATACTTATAGAGTATGGTATCTTAAACCTCATGCATCCCTATGCATATAAATCAAAACCTGCATCCCTGTGCAAAATCATATAAGGACAACTAAAATTCTCAATCAAGTCATAGTGGTTTGTCAAAATAATCTTGTCAAAATATCAAGCACGATTTATCAATATTTATGCTTTAGAAAAATCACATATTTCGAATAAGCATGTTTAAAACCAAACAGTGAAATGTGAGGTCTCCACTCACCTCCAAATAGTCACAGCAAGAAAATACTATCCAACATAGCAAGCAAGGCTCAGTTGACCCACCAAGATGTCCACATCCCACATACACAAATCACAAGTCTATATTAATATGCCAAGCATGCAGTCACTATATTTGTCATCCAAATGACACAACAGTTATTTTTGTATGCTAAGGTACTAACACCCGCATACTTGGGTAGTTAATTACTAGGGTCCCAAATTACATGTTTAATTTGATAGTACTATTTAGAATATTGTAATTTATTATTTTTAATAGAAAAATATATTTTAATCAATTTATTCATAAGCTTATAACTCATAAACCATGTTTCCGATCAAGAAACGGACGACACCATTGCGTTCAGAACGTCGAAAATACTTAACGGGAAAATTTTGGATTTTTTGGAAAATCGTCGGCGCTTGGTGGTCCGGCGGTGGCGCATGGTGGTCCGGCAGCTGCTGGCGGCAGCGGCGAGAAACCCAAAAACCCACCGGAGTCTGCCGGAAAAAGCAATTTTCCGACCACGAAATCGCCCCTCTTTCTAAGCTTCTACAACTCGTTTCACAGCTCCAATCCCAACAAAACTTACACCAAATGATTGCTGCCGAGACGAGGAACAAAATGTGACCAACGGTGAGATGATTGATGGCTGGACAAGGAAGATCGCTCCTCTCAAAGTTGAGGAGAAAACAAGTACAGAAGGGAATAAAAACCAGAGAAAATGGGGAAGAATAAGAGGAAAGGAAAAGAAAAAGAACCAAAAAGGCGTCGTTTTGGCACCTGCCTAAAACGACGTCGTTTAATGTATACTTATATTAAAATATCATTAATTAATTATTAAATTAATCATAAAATACTTATAAACTTTAGAAATTTATAATAAATCATATATTTGTCCAAAAATTATGAAATTTACACCAAAAATTCAGAAAAATGAGATCTTTCCAATGAACTAAAAATTATATTTTTCTGAATAATAAATATTTAGTTAAAAATAAAATGCTACTCGGAATAATATAAAAATAATATTTTTAAATCATAAAAATCTACTCAATCCCTTTTTTTAAACAAAAATCTTACTCAGAAATATTATTGTGTCACTCTAAATCCAAAATTCAATTTGAATCCTAGATTATAAAATAAAGGTTGTTACTAAATTACCTTCACGCGTATAATTACACGTGTAAAAAAAAGTTTCGTCCTGAGACTTTCTTTCAAGCACAAATAAGATAAACGACAAAAACGTCATAAGCAAAATCTCTAAGAGGAACCAGAAATATGTAGAGAAGTGTAGAACACTTACTAGGCAAACAGCTGAGGGAATCTACTCTTCATCTCAGCCTCGGTCTCCCATGTTTCCTCTTCTATCTGAGAGCTCCTCCAAAGAACACGAACCATAGGTACAATCTTATTCCGTAAAACCCTCTTAGATCTATCCAGAATAGACACTGGCTGGGTAGAATAAGATAAGTCCTCAACTATATCCAAGGGAGGCGTTTCCAATATATGATTGGGGTATGGGATGTACCTCCTCAACACCGATACGTGAAACACATCATATATCCTCTCCAACTCTGGAGGTAAACTCAAACGGTAAGCTACAAGACCAATCTTCTCGATCACCTCATAAGGGCCAATATACCGAGGTGCTAGCTTACTCCTTTGCTTAAAATGTATCACCCCCTTCCAGGGTGCTACTTCAGGAAGACTCTATCTCCGACTGAGAACTCCAAAGGTCTACGCCTGTTATCCGCATAACTCTTCTGGCGATCCTGGACTGCTCTTAACCTGTCTCGAATCAACTTCACCTTCTCCAAGGTGAAATCAGTCAACTCTGCTCCACTTAAACTCCTCTCCCCAACCTCACTCCACAACAACGGAGTGCGACAACCTCTTCCATATAATGCCTCATATGGTGCTATGCCAATGCTTGCCTGAAAACTGTTATTATATGCAAACTCAACCAACGCCATGTATCGATCCCAATTGCCCTGGAAATCCAAAGAACAAGCTCTCAACATATCCTCAAGTGTCTGAATAGTTTTCTCAGACTGCCCGTCTGTTTGAGGATGAAAGGCAGTGCTGAAACTCAACCGAGTTCCCAAAGCCTCCTGTAATTGACCCCAAAATCTCGAAGTGAAACGGGGATCTCTATCAGACACAATAAACACTGGCACACCATGCAATCTGAAAATCTCCTGAATATATAGTTTTGCAAGGTGCTCTAACGAAAGACCCATCCGCATAGGTTGAAAATGAGCCGACTTAGTGAGCCGATCCACAATTACCCACACTGCATCATGCCCTCTCTGAGATCTATGAAAGCCACAAACGAAATCCATAGACACATGCTCCCACTTCCACTCAGGAATAGGGAGAGGTTGTAATATTCCACCTGGTCGTTGTCTCTTTGCTTTGACCTGCTGGCACATCAAGCACCGATCAACATACTGAGCAACATCCCTCTTCATACCTACCCACCAGTACACTTCTCTAAGATTTCGGTACATCTTTGTACCTCCTGGGTGCAAAGTATATACCGAAGAGTGAGCTTCGGACAAGATTGTCTCCCGTAACCTCTCATCCATAGGAACACAAATCCGATCTTTGAATAACAATACACCATCGTCTCAAACTCGGTAATCGGAGTCTGACTGCTATGAAAGACCATTCCTCACTCTTGTCAATATTGGGTCACGGTTCTGAGCATCCAGAATATCATCAAGCAAAATAGGCCAAACTGAGAAGCTAGCCAGTAATACACCTTTCCAATCAACTGTCAATGAAGTACCTGTGGATCTCAAACCAGCAAGCAATGGCAGATACATCTCCCTGATATAATATAGAGAAGCTGAAGACTTACGACTGAGAGCATCCGCAACGACATTTGCCTTTCCAGAATGGTAGTCAATAATGAGGTCGTAATCCTTTATCAACTCCAACCATCTCCTCTATCTCATATTCAGTTCCTTCTGAGTCATCATATATTTCAGACTTTTATGATCTATAAAGATCTTGCAAGTCTCTCCATACAAATAATGACGCCAAATCTTCAAAGCAAATACAATAGCAGCTAACTCAAGATCCTGGGTGGGATAGTTACCTTCATGTGGTCTCAGCTGGCGAGAAGCATAGCAACAACTTTATCTCCTTGCACAAGAACGCAACCTAATCCTTTCTTCGATGCATCACTGTAAAAAGTGTAACCCATACCTGATATAGGAAGAATCAAGATAGGTGCTGATGTGAGGCAGTTTTTGAGTTTCTGAAAACTCTCTTCGCATTTAACATCCCATATAAACTTCACACCTTTCCTCGTCGGACGAGTCAAAGGTCCTGCAATCAAAGAAAAATCCTCCACAAATCTCTTATAATAACCAGCCAGACCCAAGAAGCTTCGAATATCAGTCACACTCTTAGGCGCCTGTCATTTTGTAATAGCCTCTATCTTCTTAGGGTCAACTGAAATTCCTTTCTCAAAGACTATATGGCCAAGAAAACCAACTTCGGATAACCAAAATTCGCACTTACTGAACTTGGCATACAACTTGTTATCTCTCAAAGTCTAAAACACAGACCTCAAGTGTTGAACATGCTCATCCCTTGACTTAGAATATACCAGAATGTCATCAATAAACACAATCACAAACTTGTCTAGGTAAGGTCTGAACACCCTATTCATCAAATCCATAAAGAAGGCTGGAGCATTAGTCAGACCAAAAGGCATCACAACAAACTCGTAATGCCCATACCTAGAGCGGAAAGCAGTCTTAGGTATGTCCTCCTCTCTGACTCTCATTTAGTGATATCTCGATCTGAGGTCTATCTTGGAAAATATCATATCTCCCTGCAACTAATCAAAAAGATCGTCAATTCTAGGCAAAGGGTAAGGATTTTTTACTGTTACCTTATTCAGTTGCCTATAATCGATGCATAAACGGAGTGTACCATCCTTCTTCTTCACAAACAACACTGGGGCTCCCCAGGGTGAATTACCGGTTGTATGAACCCCTTCTCCACCAATTCTTGCAGCTGAGTTTTCAACTCTTTCATCTCAGCTGGAGCCATCCTGTAAGGTGGAATGGAAATAGGTGTAGTGCCTGGAAGCAGATCAATACAAAACTCCACTTCTCTAGTTGGAGGTAAACCTGGCAAATCCTCAGGAAACACATCCATAAATTCGCTCACTACAGGCACATTATCTAATATAGGCTCATCAATTAATGTATCTACAACATATGCCAAGAAAGCTGGATATAGGTGCCTAGCCTCAATTGCCGAAATCAAGCAAGAGGCTACTACATTTCTATCACCATCAAATACAACTTCTTCTCCAGAAGGAGTCTGCAAAACCACTTTCTTCTCAAAACACCACAAAGCAACTTTGTATCTCGATAACCAATCCATGCCAAAGATTACATCAAAATCAAGCAAATCAAGTGGAATCAAATTAGCCTTAAACACAACTCCTGAAACCAACACATCACAACCCAACAACACATGCTTGCATAACTGGTGCTCTCCTAATGGAGTAGACACCTTAATTGCAGGATCTAACAAAGATACAGGAACATCAGCAAAATGAGATACTCGAGGAACAACAAAAGATCTACTAGCACCCGGGTCTATCAATACACGAGCAGAAAGAGAAAAGATAGAAATTGTACCCGTCACTACTGCAGGACTAGCAACTGCCTCTGCATCTGTGAGGGTGAAAAATCTAGCTTGGCTCCTAGTAGTGGGACGTCTAGCTCTACCAGAAGTGGAAAGTGTAAGAGTATAGCCAATAGACTAAACTCTAAATGCACCGCTAGTCTGAGTAGGAGTCTGAAAAGAATAAACTACAGGAGGCCTATATGTATCAGGCCTCTGAGGACCTCCAACACTAGCCTGGGAAACTGTACCAATGCCAACTCTACACATCTTAGCCACATGACCAATCCTGTTGCACCTAAAGCATCTCTTAGGCTCTCCGCCTGTGAATCTGGAAGGAGCAGGTCTAAACGGATGAACAATAGAGCTACTACTTGAACCCGATACTCCGGACCTCTGAAAGAATAGTCTGCTCCTCTGAGGACCACCTGAAAGTGTAGGTCTCTTCCCTAGGGAGGAAGTAAGTCGAGCTATAGCTTTAGCTTCAGTAGTCTCAGCCTATAAAATATCCTCTGTTCTCTGGGCCAAATGCAGAATAGTAGCAAAATCCATATTTGTGGTAACGCGCACGCCCTCGAATAGCAACTGAGAGACCATCCTCAAATCTCTGCAAGTACTCTTCATCCCTCATACTCAACTTTAACACAAACTTTGTCAGTTCTCTAAACTCAGCCTCTTACTCAGTCACAGACTTAGTTCCTTGCTTCAAATCATAGAACTCACGACGCTTTCTATCCCTATGTACCTTGGTGAAGAATTGAGCCGTGAATTCTTTCACAAAAGTCTCCCACTTTACTGTCTCTACATTTCTAGACTTTACAGTCTCCCACCAGGTGGCAGCATCACTTTCCAGTAGTCTAACAGTCACTCTCATCCTGTCCTCTTCAGAAAGGTCCAAATCATCTGCAGCATTGGACACTCGATCCAACCACTCCTTAGCCTCTACTGGATCAATTTTTTTACCAGTGAATGTAGTGCAATCCAACTGTCTCATACTCTTTAGCATCTTTGGCATATCCCTACCAATGATTGCATTTGCTGGTGTAGCTACATGAACCGGCTCTTCCACTGGCTCAACAGGTATCTCCTCTTGAGTTCTCATCTCCTGCCAAGCTGTGAACACTGCTCTAATAAAGTCCGGAGGAGGAACATCTGTCTGAACTCTAGGCTCAGCTGGCTGCTGGGCTCTAGGGTGTCGACCAACTCTACCCCAATGTACTGGTGCAGCACCTCTCTCAACCACACTAGACACCTCCTCTGCTACCCTACCTGTACCTCGACCTCCTCTGCGACCTCTACTCCTAACTCCACGTGGCGGCATATCCAATCACTATAACAGAACTACAACACAAGCATCAAAAGCAAAAAGATATTAGTACTTTAGACAGTACACATAAAGGATCAGAATTTATAGATTTGATTTTACCACCAAAAAATAATAAAAATAATTTGGCAGAGTCTGAAAACAATTCTCAAAATATTTTGATCAAATTCTGTTTCACATCAAAGATATTTTAATTAAAAAAATCTGGCGCTCCGCTACCACTCTAGAGATGTCACGCCCCGTACCCTATTCCAGGGGTAAACATCCCCGCCACGAGTCCCTGAGAATAACAATTACAATGCTATCCCCAAAATATTGTAAGGCTTTGAAAATAAAATCAATAAAAACGCAGCAAAACAAAATATAGGGTAATTTCAGAATCATAAATAAGATTTTTTAAAATAATTTGCAATATGGGTTCTAAATCAGGACTAAATCAGGACTAAACCAGAAATCACACAATTTCTGTATAAAAAAAATTTCACTTGTAACAGTTTTATATATGTGAAAATATATCTAATCAAAACTTATATCATCCTTCGTAAACAACAAAAACTAACCATATATATATACAACCCAACACAATGTTTCAAAACAATTCTATACAGTCCACAAGGTCTAAAGCACCAGAAAACCATATATCAGCAAGATATAAATCAAAAGGGACAAAAATCAAAAAATATATGTTCAGTTTTCTGGTGTACATATCAAATCAAAAGTCTGATCAAACCTATCAGTGAAAGGCTGAACCAGATACTAACTTACGGGAGAAAGACGGTTGAGAACCTGAACCTGCAACACCATCTGGACAGCACTAAACAACGTTAGTTAAATATCCAGGTGAGTGATTTTAGGGACCAAAATAATAAGCTCATAACCAAAAACAGAACATTATATCGTAAATTAGAAATCTAAATTCAAATTCGGAAGGAATCTCAAAGACAAGCATACATATAAAAAGTAAATCTCAAGGTTAACTCATACCAATATTTAATCACAAGCAATGGTGAATTAGAATCATAAAGTCTCTATTTTAAAAAAAAAATAATAGGGCTGGAAAGTCGGCTAACAAAGTACCCTATTCTACTCCTAATCAGGGGGTAGTCTAGGTCCACTAGTGTATATTTCTTGTTATTTTTTTTTTCTTACAAACATAGCCCACACTAGTGTTGCCGAAGGCTAGATCAGCACACTCCTACGCAATGCTGATCAACACGTCAACTTGCGTTGACCCGGCTCAATGACATTATCTCCCCTTTCTCGAGGGTGCCAAAAAGTCATATACAAGACCCGTCAGTCCAATCAGGTATCACTCAACAGTGCACTGTCTACTCACATCTCACAAGGAATAGATTCGAAAAACAACATACAGAAACATAACCCTTGAAATACTTATAGAGTATGGTATCTTAAACCTCATGCATCCCTATGCATATAAATCAAAACCTTCATCCCTGTGCAAAATCATATAAGGACAACTAAATTTCTCAATTAAGTCATAGAGGTTTGTCAACATAATCTTGTCAAAATATTAAGCATGATTTATCAATATTTATGCTTTAGAAAAATCACATATTTCGAACAAGTATGTTTAAAGCCAAACAGTGAAATGTGAGGTCTCCACTCACCTCCAAATAGTCACAGCAAGAAAATACTATCCAACACAGCAAGCAAGGATCAGTGGACCCACCAAGATGTCCACATCCTGCATACACAAAACACACGCCTGTATTAATATGCCAAGCATGCAGTCACTATATTTGTCATCCAAATGACACAACAGTTATTTTCGTATGCTAAGGTACTAACACCTGCATACTTGGGTAGTTAATTACTTGGGTCCTAAATTACATGTTTAATTTGATAATATTACTTAGAATATTGTAATTTATTATTTTTAAGAGAAAAATATATTTTAATCAATTTATTCATAAGCTTGTAACTCATAAATCGTGTGTCCGATCAAGAAACGGACGACATTATTGCGTTCAGAGCGTCGAAAATACTTAATGGGCAAATTTTGGATTTTTTGGAAAATCGGCGGCACGTGCTGGTCCGGCAGCTCCTGGCGGCAGCGAGAAACCCAGAAACCCACCGGAGTTGGCCGAAAAAAAGCAATTTTCCGACTACGAAATCGCCCCTCTTTTTGAGCTTCTACAACTCGTTTCACAACTCCAATCCCAACAAAACTTACACCAAATGATTGCTGCCGAGACGAGGAACAAAACGTGACCAACAGTGAGATGATTGGTGGCCAAAGGAGGGAGAACGCTCTTCTCAAAGTTGAGGAGAAAACACGCACAGGAGGGAATAAAAACCATAGAAAATGGGGAAGAATAAGAGGAAAGAAAAAAAAAAGAAGTTGTTTTTTCTTTTCCGACACCAAAATGGCTTCGTTTTGGCGCCTGCCTAAAACGACGTCATTTAATGTATACTTATATTAAAATATCATTAATTAATTATTAAATTAATCATAAAATACTTATAAACTTTAGAAATTTATAATAAATCATATACTTGTCCAAAAATTATGAAATTTACACCAAAAATTCAGAAAAATGAGATATTTCCAATGAACAAAAAATTATATTTTTCTGAACAAAAAATATTTAATTAAAAATAAAATTCTACTCGGGATAATATAAAAATACTATTTTTAAATCATAAAAATTCCAAAAATTATGAAATTTACACCAAAAATTCAGAAAAATGAGATATTTCCAATGAACTAAAAATTATATTTTTCTGAACAACAAATATTTAATTAAAAATAAAATGCTACTCGGGATAATATAAAAATACTATTTTTAAATCATAAAAATCAACTCAATCCCATAATTTTTTTTTTAAATCTTACCCAGAAATATTATTGTGTCACTATAAATCCAAAATTCAATTTGAATCTTAGATTATAAAATAAAGGTTGTTTCTAAATTACCCTCACGCGTATCATTACACGTGTCAAAAAAATCGGGGATTTACAGGCTACTTGTTTACCTTGGCTAAGGCACCGGTTAGTTGAAAGTCTACTTTACAGTCAACTGTGGCTTTGTCTACACTATAGGCAGAGTATATGGCAATTACATAAGCTGTCAAAGAGGCGATTTGGCTTCAAGGATTGCTTAAATATTTGGGAGTTGATAAAAAACGTGTCAAAGTGTATTGTGATAGTCAAAGTACTATTCACTTAACGAAGAATCAAGTTTTTCATACAAGAACGAAGCACATTAATGTTCGTTATTATTTTGTTCGAGGGATTTTGGAAGAAGGTGGAGTTAAGATGCAGAAGATCATGACCATTGGGAATCTTGCTTATATGATGACCAAACTTGTGAAACCTCATCCTAGTTGTATGTTCAATCAGCTTTGTTCTAGTGGTCCACATGTAACTTTGACACTTTGACTAAGACGAAAATCAAGGTAGTGGAAAATTACTGTTTTGCTCCTATCAGAGCTGAACTTGTTTTCGGGCCCGTTTATACCGTAAGGCCTTATTCGTATCTTTTTAAGCCCAATCGGATATATTTGGGCCGAGTTTGTTAATCCGAGCCCTGTAGGGTTTTGCAGTCAGGTTATATAAACCCTCTTTAATCCCATCTAATTACCCTATTCACTTATGTTGCTTTTGTTTCAGACAAAAACCGTGGTCTTTTTCTCCTACTCTATTCTTCACGTCGCCAAGATCTATTCTCAAATTTTGTGCCGCCATCAATCTTTCTTGATTGGTATGCGCTTCCAATCCAACGCTCGTGTTAAGCTTCTTTCTTTTCACTGCTCGATTGTTCGTGTAAAGCTTAGTGGCTTCATTGGTTTTATAGGTCGGTGAGGGAACAGTAGGATTCTTCTCTTCCGCATTTTAAATCTGGTTTGCAATTTCAGATTCTAATATTGGTTTGATTCAGGTGGTTCTGAATCTGGATCAAGCGATAAAGACAAGGGAATTGCCACCAGTTCTTCTGCACATAAGGTAGGAGATTATACCTCATATGTTTGATCGGTAATTATTTTCGTCTTGTTTCTTCGTGCTTTTCTATTGGCAACCAAACGTTGTTTCCCTCCTTCTTAGTAATTATATGTTATTCTTTCTTCTTTTTTTTGGCAATGTGGCTACCTTAGGGCGTCATCTTCTTGTTTTGTTGCGACTAGTTTTGCTGCGAAATTCTTGTTTTCCTTCGTGGCCATTTTTCTTTGTTTTGTTGTTCCTTGCTTTGATTGCGCTGCAGTTATGTTGTCCTTCTTCGTGTAATAGGAAGCTTTAAATCTTGCATAGGTTACAATGTTTTTTTGCTTTTTTTTTGTCTTTAGGGTATATTGGAGGATGTATGATTTGGTTATATAAAATCTTTCTTTGTTTATTTGGCTTTTAGTTTATTCCTTTAGAATCCCAATGAATGTTTTCGTGAATTCTATGCTTACTATGTGATTTTCTTGTCCTCTAAACATGTTATATTGTGAGCCTTAGTTTGGGTAAGCCAGGATCATATGAGTATATTTGAGGATGTGTGATGCATGTGCATGTTTTACACTCAATTATAAAAGTATAGTATTGTACTACTGGTTTAGTCAAGCATATTTGTTTATAAGACTATTGTTTTGGTATTATGGTTTTTGTCAACTATATTGAATTATAAACGTAGTATTTTTTTGGAACTATAACGTTTGACAAGTATATTGTTCTATAAACAATCTATATGCATCAGTTTGGGAATCTACAGTTACTAAACGTTCGCTTGGCCAATGCGAGGTGAGTATACAAAATCTCAGTAATAGGGAAGAGTTGCTTACTTGTTCGGGAATTGTATGGAGGTTGTCTTTATTTTCCTGCCACGTCTTCGCAGGTTGGTTCGTATTGAGTATTGAGAAGGGTATGATACTTCTCTGCCTAGTCTTGGACAACACTAGTAGTAGGGATTACGTGTATATTTATTATTTTCTTTAAAATATAAATTAACATTGCCAGTGGGCTTCCAATTTCCCTTTAACGGGGGTTACTTGAGGAGTAACTTATTATGTCCATCCTGATAGGTTTTGGTAGGTATTGATAGTCGTGTTGTATTATAAGTTTATGAGTTATAACCTATTGGGCTAAAACTACGTTTTACATTATAAAATCAAATGCATGAATTCTATATTCTTTGAGTTGCATCATTTACATCCTCGTTCTTATAATAAATTATTCCTTCTTCTCTTAGTATGTGCCTCTGATTCCCCGTAGGACATATGATGCGGTGACTCCTACTGAGATTATTATCTCACCCATTGTTATTTCCCCCTTTCAGGAGTAGTTCGTGAGCCGTAGACAGTGTTTTAAGGTGTGAGAGCTTCTTACGACTTGGCTGGACTATCGCACCTGCACATTTTACATGGTTTTCTTTTCTGGCATTTCCTTTTTGACTCATTTTGATGTTTTGATTATTATTATATCCTTATGCATTTACTATGTTTCTGGCTACGGTTTTATGTACCGGGCTTTAATCCCAGGTTGTGATTTTGGGCTTGTGACTGTATGGACCCATCTTTTGTTTTGAATATTTTGTTCATTTAAATAAAGTCTTCCACTGTGGTATTTTGTTCACTCCAATGATATGCCAGATGTCTGTTTCTTATTTGACATGCTCCAATTCTTGAAATATTAAATACGTTTGTTTTGGGAATCGTGGTTGAAAAGTCTTTTAAGCCTTGTGGGATTCGGATTGGTCTAGTAGTTGGGCTTGTCCGGGTTTCACGACGGTAAGGGCCTAGTTTTCAGGTTTGGGTCCTTACAAGGATGGTAGCGAAACCGATCTCGCTCCCTATTCTGGGTGGGTTTGGGCCGTGTTGTGTGTTCACGTTTGAGCCTGTGAGTTTGGGCCCAAGTCAGTTACGTTTGGGCTCCCCTCGTGAGGACACGAGGTCTATAACAAGGGGAGATTGTGAGACCCAGCCTGTAGGGGGTTAGGTTACCCAATCCCACATCGGAAAGAAGCGAGGGAGGTCTTGGGCTTATATGTGTTGTGTGATGGTATCATTTGTAACAAAATGTATCTTTTGGGCCATGTGGTTAGAAGTCCAACCAAGTGTTGCAGTTGTCATCTATCACGCGCACATATACGTCCGGGCCCGCTGAGCCGAGGTCCGGGGACTGGGTCGTGACAAAGGTAGTGACTAGAATCAAATTTCAACATCTTGATTAATATTGTCAAAATTTAAAGATGATTTTTTTTTAGTCAGCCATACACGCGGCTGACTTGTTCCTTAAGTTATGGTATGTGACAAAACTGGCATCCCAAAATAGTGAAAGGGGACTTCCTTCCCCTAAAGTAAGCCCCCACCCTCTAATTTTCTCAATCCAGTATTCAGTATTTTTACTTGTATTGATTTTTCTTCTTTCTCTTTTCATAATTGGACGTAAGCTAAATAGTCTAACTTTGTATTTTTGTTTGGTGTAATAATAATAGTTATCATCCTGGTTTTTTTTTATAAAAAAAACTTGCGTAATATAATCATTCATCATTTAACCTTTTCATTGGTTATTTTTCAACATTGATGACAATGTTGAAAAATGCACTTGCAAAATAGATAAATCCATGGGATCGTGCCCCAAATACCAAACTGATTACAATCCTCACTAACAACTTTCTGGGGGCCTTCAAATTCTGTTATGCTATAGCAACTTTCTGAGGGGCCTTCAAATTCTGTTCCGCCGCAGGGGTTGTTCAGTTTATAATTTGAAGTTGGTTGCACGTTAGGACTTGTACAGGATTATTCATCAAAGTTCAGTAAGAAAGAAGGCGATTTTCGCATACCCTATAATTGTAAAATCTAATTGATTGTCTCCAAGGGGGAAAACGTTTTGGGCCATGATCATTTTTCCATTACCGGCGGGGTTTCAATTCTTCTACACACCCAACTTCGGCTGCAATAACCAACCGCCATTGCGAACCGCTACTGTATAAACATGAGGAAGAAAACCATTAACCTTACAGAGTACAACTTCCACAATAGGTTTTGGGTTACCATTTGATGAAACTGGGCAATAATCCAATAAAGCATCTACCTTTGCTTGCTCCCATGAGGTCGAAATATGGCTACATATCAGAAAAATCAAGAATAATGAATCATCTGTATCGGAAGATGAAGAATCGTCCGGATTATGCAACAAAACAGAGTTTCATTTTTTCTTCTTCAATTAATCTTCTTCGTTTTCAAGCAATGTTACAACAAAGCACTAGCGCCTCAAAACCCAAAACCAAGAAACGCTAAGCAAAATCTTCACATCATTAATTAACCAAAGAAGTCCTGGACGCCTAGGCCAGCAAAGACACGATCGGAGAGCTCAGCCAAAACGGCATTCACAGTAAGCAAAACGACGCTCGAGCCAGCAATCACCCCAAGCACGACCCCGGTTGTCCCCAAAACCTTCCCAAACGCAGGCCACTCAATCTCCCCAATCTCTTCCGCCACTCCGCCCCAAAGACCACCACCATCCTCCGCCTCTTTCGCCTTACGCTCCATCATCGCTCTCTTTATCTCCATCCCCAATTCGCCGCCCGACTCACCCGGTTCGCCACCGACATTCACTTCCGTCAACAACTCCCCTTCCTCCTCCGCCGCCTCCGATCCCCCGCCATCCTGGACTGCATTCCTCACGACGACTTGGTTTCTGGTCTCTGAGCTGGACAGCTCGAGTTTAGAGAAGTCAGCTGTCAATGTCGGTTTGAAATATAGGGAACTAGGGTTTGAGTAAATGATTTGTTTAAAACGTAGCGGAGATGGTGTCACCGGCAGCTTGAGGGACAGATTGAACGCCATCTCAGTCTTATCCACTGCGATTTTTTCTCCTCTATTATAAACATTTGGGTGCTTGTCTAATGTGTGTGATGGGCTTTCCGGCCCATCAGTCAGATTTAGAAAAACAATTAACTGATACTCTATCCTGGGCCAAATGAATTTGATTAGGGCCCAAAAAGGATTGATTCGAATGGTCAGTTGGTCACTCGTTGATGGTTGTCGTTTGTCCTCATATGGTATGGGACCTATCCGAAAACGATGAAGATAATACATATTTACTTGAAAACCTTGTCGATTATTCCAGCCAGTTAGTAAATAATTTGAAGACCGTCCTCACACTAGATGTCTCAGTTGTCAAGAATAATGGAGGCGAGGCCACTTCAGGACAAGTGAACTGGTGCTAGCTAACCTTACCTAAACCAACTAAAGTATATTTTTAATTAATTAGAGACATACATAAAGCTATTGGCCCCTTTTGTCGTAGTTGTTGGCTTATCCTTTTTTTCTTCTTTTTCTATAGGTTATGGTTTGCAAATCTTTGGATCGATCCTGTTTCTTTGTCTCCCCTCGATTTTGTATAAAAAAAGGAGAAGAATTCCATTCTCAATTCTTTTAATATTCTCAGGACTTTTTTTTTTTTTACTTGCAGCATTTTGTACGTGTTGCCCGTAACTGACACTAATATTGCTGTCTCTTGTGATTTGTTGCGAGAAAGGCTCAGGCGCGCGCCAGGTGCCTGGTGTCAGGACACAGGACCACACACCAGAAACAAGTGCACTGAGCATATGCTTTTTCTGTAGGAGTTGCTGTTCTAATGAAGGAGCGGTTATAACAAGAAAACACATCCATTTCTTATGTAATAACATAAGCCCTACACATAACATACATGCATCGAGACATTAACACCCCACGCTTCCTTGATTTTACCCTGTAAACTACAGTAACCATTGTCTTCATGCATGAAAGCGTCTTTTTTCACTAAAACAGAGGAACTTTACAAGCCAGGACAAGAAATCCGATGCCTACCCAACAAAACCACGTACGAGAGGACAGTAGCCTCTAATTATAAACCAATATATCACGCCATCCGACGTGGAACAACATGCTGCTGGAGGTCATTGGATTTCTAGCTAGTGATTGCCTGATTCCGGCGAAGAAGATGTTAAGAGCAGGGAGATTACTATATCGGAAAAAGCACTGATGATAAACTTGTGAGCGTGTTCGGGATTCAATGTGAGATAGCAAGAGAGCAACTCGTCCAAGTAGTCCCAGTTAGCCCTCACATCTGTTACCTCTCCAGCTTCGATCATCTCCTGCATTGAAAATTTGAAGTCTGTGTAAGGATTTGGCGAGAACTTCTTCACCGCAATGCCTCCACTTACTAGCACTGCCTGTGAGTTCCCCGCTGATGCTGTGTATAGGGACTCGGTGATGGAGTTGGAACGGCCAGGAGATGAGCAGAAGAAGCGTTGAGAGGCGATAATGGTGGAAAAATCAGGTGGGGAGTCGGTGTCAGTGTCAGAGTCATAGGAAGAGGAGGAGCCCATGGAGGGATCAGTACTGAGAGATTTGGAAGTGGAGGAATTAGTTGAGAGATCATACAGGGAATTGAAGTTCTTTGTCATGATCGATGTTGTTCCGCTACCGATTGGTGGTGGTGGTGGTGCTGAGGTTTGGCTATTATAATCCTGCTTTAAGAACGCCGGATGTGATGTGGACGAGGTGGGTAAGCATTTAAACAATCTTTTCCAGAAGATGGTAGACATTTTATTGCTCTTAAAATCTGATGAAGAGTAGTGATCCTGGGAAAGACAGATGTATAATGTGGCTGGCTACTTACTATGCCTTCCTCTCCCAATCATAAAAATAATATAAGTTGGAGGGTGGGGTATTTATTTCCTGTTTCTTCGTGTAGGGAGAGCTGAGCACCTAATAAATAGGGTTTATTTATCCCTGTCTTTTTCGTGTTTCATATCCTTGACTTGCAGGCTTTGCTGAGTTTACAAGTAGTATTAATTATATATGCAGTAAAATATTATATTATGCAGGTGGTGCATACTCTTTTTGTCTTGTCTTGTTGATGCTTCAGGGTGATATTTTGTGCCGTTTACATGTTTTGAGGTAACAAGCCACAGGCAGTGAAATGTGATGGTACAAACTGTGTAAAAGATGATTCAGGAAAAGAAAATTCTGCCAAAGGCATCCATCCTATAATGCACATGCATTGCATCACACATACTGGAGGGGGCCTCAGCTTTGGTTATTAAGAATCGAGATGGCGATACATATGTAGAGAAGATTGGTTGGTTAATTGCTATATCTATTCGAGAGTGCATTAAGGCCACTGCAAGTTTTGCTCTGTTTTCGAGATCTTGGGCATGGGAAAGTTTTACGCTGTTGGTCCTTGGTTTTCGGTTTTAACGTTCATCATTTTTGGACAGTACGAGCATAGCAGCAGCAAACTCAGCCCCAAGAACAAGCATTACTGGTCTCGAAAATACGACCCGAGCTTAGGGGTATGTGTGGTTATCCTATTCTGAGGCAACACTGTAGGAATTATTTTAAAATAATGATCATGTCTGTAAGGACCCAAACCCGGAAAGCGGGTCCTTACCGCCGTGAAGCCCGGAGAAGCCCAATATGTGGACCAATCCGAACTCCACAATGCTATTTTGACTTTTCAAACGTAAATCCCCAAAAATAAAATTTAAAATATTTATAAATTACAGCATGGCTGATAAGAACTAAATACATGGCACAATAAATAACGGAGAATATTTAAAACAGCGGAAGTCTTATTTCAATAACACAATACAACAAGTGAAACCATAACTCACAAGCCCCAAGTATCTGAAAATAAAACCAAACATTCAAACAATAAATAGTCAACAGCGTGCCAATAAAACCATACATGTGCAGATGCAATAGTCTCAGCGAGTAGTCCCGACGCTCACACTGAAAACAGCTACTGATCACGATCTAGTCCTGGGAGGGAAAAGCAAACACGAAGGGGGTGAGATTTTCGAGAATCTCAGTAGGGGATAACAAAGCGGACTTATTAAAAGAGAGGATCAATAAGGACCTTATCAAGGGGAGAAACAACAAGGAACTTATGAAGAAGGAGAAACTACAAGGAACTTATCAAGGGGGAGAACCAACAAGGAACTTATCAAGGGGAGAAACAACAAGAAACTTATCAAAGGAGATGAACAACAAGGAAAACTTATTAATTCATTATTAAACTTATGAATTCTAAAAACTATAACTTTAATGTTTAGTTTATAAAACATTTACTTATTGAACCCAACATATACTTTCTGTTTACTTTACAAAACGTTTACTTATTAACCTCGAAAATGTACTTTCGCTTTCAACAAAGAACTGAACAAGGGTCAAGACGAAAACATGGGCGGACCACAAATCACTTCCTGAGTAACCCCCGCTAAAGGGAAACTGGAAGCCCACTGGCAGTGTAAATTTATATTTTTAGCAAATACTGAATACGTAACCCATACCGCCAGTGTTGTCCGAGACTAGGCAGAGAAAACATAACACACATGGTACCTGTCTCAATACGAACCAACCTGCGAAGACGTGGCAGGTAAACGTAAACATCACTCATACGACTCCCGAACAGATGAGTGTCTCTCCGCTTACTCTCGGAGACCGAGCACTCACCACGTTTGGCCAAACGTACGTAAGTAACATGTAACGTAAAAATTTACATACTTTACAGAACAAAATCTGGTTTAACTTTCAATAAAACTGAAATACCATATTTTACAATTAAAACTCAACAGTACGATGTATTATCATATACCATTACGGAAACCTTTGATTATAATCTTTTTCTTACTTTACGAGCAATGATACGGAATCAGCCCAATTTACACAACAAATCAATCAAATGGACTTTGATTGATCACATGAAATTTTGGAGATACATTATGATACTTTACAAGAACATACAGAAAAGGTCAACGTAACTTGGACAATAAATCCATCGGATGGTCTCCGATGGATTACACAACGATTTAATTTAAAACCACAGAACGGATTTAAAATCAAGAAGTACTTATGATGGAGTACATACGATAAAGACTCTACCTTACAAGAACATACGGAAAAGGACAAAGTAACTTGGATATGGATCAATCGGATGGACTCCGATGGATTATACAACGATTCAATTTAAAACCAAGGTACGGATTTAAAAATCAAGAAATACTTATGATGAAAAATATACAGTAAGGACCCTACATTATGATACTTTACAGCTACCTACGGAAGAGAGAGCAATGAAATTTGAACAATGGACCAATCAGATGGGCTCCGATGGACTATACAACGAATCAATCAAAATCAAGGTAAAACGGATTTTACAACAAGGAAATACTAATGATGAACCACAAATGGTAAAGACCCTACCTAACGGGCCGAAGAAGAGGAAACGATACTCTTGCATTTGTCCTCAATACTCGTCCTTCCCAAGAACACAATATTCAGGTTAGGCTTAGACAACTGGTATTAAACCTACATAATAAACTTTGAATGACTATAACTCACAAACGACACATCAAATGGAAAAACCGATCACGCTATCACGTTCAGAACGTCGATATTACCTAACAGGGAATGTTTGACTTTTGGTCAACGGTCAACAATCAACGTGGTCAAAGTCAACAGTCAAATAGTACTCGTCGCCAATGTCTACAGTACTCGCCGGTCGGCGGCAACCGGAAAACTGTAACTTCATCCAAAACCGAAAATTTTTACATCAACACGAAGCTACAAATACCAGGACTACGAATCCGAAAACCAAATTTCAAGACTCACCTCCAATCGGCCGAGATCTAAGATTTTCCGGTAAGAATTTCGGAACTTTCGGGCTCCGATCTGGGCGCGTCCGTGGTCCGATGAAGGTGAAATTAACGACACGTTGATCGTGACGCTGAGAGGAATGCAATGGTACAAACAATTTGAAAATCGGACGGTTGGTTTTGATACTAGAGGTAATTGAAGAAATGGGAAGAAAAATAAAAATAAAATAAAAATGGGAGGGGGAAGAAATAAAATCACCGGGAGAGGTTTACTAGTCAGTTGCAGATCTCACAATGTCTGCAACATCGTCTCTATGCGGCGATATATCGTGATCGTTAAAATATAGTAAGACCTTTTAGTTACTAATTGAAACACTCCTGTGTATTTTCCGGGTAATAACAAACGATAATGATACCCCATTGTCAATCTTGTCTACCATTTGGGTTTGGAGACAAAAGAGATCATACAACGTAGGGGTGCTCAATGATTGAAGGCAAATACACTGGATGATTGAAAAGCAAATGATATTCATATTTTCCTAACCATATATAAAGCATGATCAGTTTTGTTTTTGTTTTGGTTTTGTGTCCGAAACTGACAATTATGGTAAGATGTTGGTGGTCTTGACCATTGAGTTTCCAATGATAAATATTCACCAGTCCAGTCAATATCTTGTTTATTAAAAAGGCAACCAAAGCAATTGTATAAACTAACTTCATCGTTCCTAGGATTATTTTCTTATCCTTGGAATCTAGAGAAATGCCATCTTTTGAGAATATCAACATCTCGTCATTATCCTCCTTAAATATTCAAAAGAATAATTTTTTCTACTGATACCACTCTTGAGAAATGCCATATTCTAAAGCAATATACTAACTACTGTCCGTATAAAACTCAAGTTAAATGTAAATATTTTTCAAATCACTCGGCTACAGCTGCAGGGAAATACTTGATCATCTTCTGCTACTCCTACTCGGTATTTCTTCTTCTTGCATTTCGAAAGTGAAGAAACTCCTCTTCTTTTCTTTTCCAGTCATGCCAATTCAGAAAAGTCATCATCAACTTGCCCGTATCAGGCACAGTTTGCGCCATGCGGTAAGCCCCACTACACGAGCATCCCCAAAACAATGACCAAAACCTTTAAAACAGGTGCCAAGTTTACCAGCTAATGCTAATTGGCCTACCCGAACACTTTCTGACTAAGAAAATAACTTCTGCTCCTTAACGTATAAAGCATTAAGAGACAGGAGTTTCCAGCCTTTGACCAGTCATCATCAGAGTTTGCTCGGTCAGCTTCAGACGTATTATTGTGTCCTACGTACTCTGTATCAGGAAGGGGAAGGGAAAGGTCTCATTTCGATTGCATTTATTGGTTTCGGCAATGTACACTCTTCCTCCTTTCATCTGAACACCAAAATACAGCAGATCTTGAAGTTTCACCTCATTGACGACTTCAAGCTCAAAGTACATCTTTTGTCACAACTCACAAGTAAAGCAAAAGCACCCCGACGCCTCTATAAAGAATGTATCCAATGCACCCATCCAAATTTATTTACTAAACCAAATTTAGAATTGCGTCATCTATCACCCAAACACAGTTTCATTTTACTTTTACGTTATCACAAGACAAAGTTAATACCCTAGAATTATAGAGAAATTGTTTCATTATCCTGTCATGTCTCCCAACAAAGAAGGATTCAGTCACATGAGATCTCTAGCGGGGCCGCAAGACAACAAATTTAATGCAAGGTGACAGATTTATACGAGCAATAGAGTTGAGGAAAATAAATAATCATTTAAATTATAGTAATAACCTTAAAAATATTACAATCATCAAATCCATTCATGTTTCAGAATTAATAACAATATCGTAATTGACAAATAAAATAGTGCAGTCTCTAAATTATAACGACAAGATCATGTAATAGCAGTCTCAGTTCATCAACATGGTTATGTTTGTCTCATGATTACTTTCCACAATGACCTAGTGCTAAAGTTCGATCAATATTAGAAATACAGCTTCTCACCATCACGAAACAAGAAGTACAACACTTATTTATCACATAGAGATATTGCTACCGTTAAAACGGTTAGTGCTTACAGATAAAACAGTCGAGAGTAAAATGAGATTTGGGTCATCATATCAGTGGTTACCATCGACTAGTGGTAGTCATGTCTATCAGTAGTAAGCCCGGTGATAAGCTGGTGTAAAACCATTGCCATAACCTACATATGCAGGATAATTCAAAGGAGCTCCGGGGTATGATCCTACCATTGGAGCTGCAGCTTCCGGTGAGTAGGCATATGGGGATGGTGGGCTACTACTTCCATAAACAGCTGGGGGGGAAGGATATGTTGGTATCACTGTCGGGTATGGGGCGTGTGAAGGAGACATGACAAATGGGGGAGGAGCCGGGAAAGATGAAACATATGCATTCGTCAACCGCCCAGCCTTAGCAGGAGGCATTGGACCACCATTACTGGCACGGGTTCGTTTGTTGGCAGGGACTTCAGCAGGTCTTTTCTTCTCTGTCTTGGTCTTCTCTAGCTGCTCAAGTCGTTTTTTAAGATTTTCTGGAGGGAGCTGAGCCTCTAATTTGTACTCTTCAATACATTTGATAACCGCCCGGAGTGCTGACTGCTCCTTACGAACAGCAAGGCTCTACAAGATTGAAGATAGAACAACACCTATAAGTTGAAAGCATAAGTTCAAAGACGCTAAGCTTGTGTCAGTATCAACTTAAAAGAGCACAAGAGAAAACATGGAAAAGCATAAAAAATTTCCAAGTACTAGTCTCCTGATGTTATACCTGGCTTATAGACACAAAAACCTTAGGAGCTACAACAAACATATTAGCATATTGAGCAGATGCATTTTAAGAAAACCAAACAAAGATGAAAATAGCTTAGACTTACAAAAAAGTATTTTGCATTCAAATTTACTTCTAAAAATATGAAACTCACTCTTGCTTAAAAAATTACAACATTATAAAAAGAACAAACGAAATACTGATTATGAGCCAAAATAAATTACCGCAGCTCGACCACTATTGTTGGGATCCTCCATAATAGAAGCTGCTGCCTTCCTGGCATCTTTCAAAAAAGATTTCAGTAAGGGGGCAGGAGGAAACTTGTCCACAAGTCCAACTTCATAAGTAAAATGCACTGCATCAAGCTGCTGTCCCCTACTAATTAATTCTTGAATCATATCTGTAAATAAAAAATAATCAAAACCATCGAAATAATAAGCCGTAGCAGACATGTTACAAATAATATTTCACAGACAATTTCTCAAGTAAATGCGAACAGGATGTTTCAGTACGTTTGTAGCTAATTTAGTAATCACGCACATAAGAATTAAACATCTGACATTTTAAAAAATACATCAAAAATTTTGAAGTAACATTTAACTCTCAAGTGGGTCTACTCGGAAGAAAGCCAAAGCAATATTCTGAACAAGCACCGTTCATGATAGCTTGTATTATCGTGGTTATCGTCATGAAACAAGCTAATCATGGAAATTAATGAGTTAAAATAGCGCGACATATTACGATGAATATATGAATAGGTAACTCCCCGCTCGGCTGACAAGTGAAACCACGCAGCTTCATTCTGTAGCACACAATTCCCACGAACACGAACCTAATTTCAGCGAACTCAGAATTTTGAAACCCCAATTCCAGGTAGCCACTTAAAAGTCATTTCACGACTTCATTTGACAGGAATATTAAATTAAATCAACTATAGTCACAATTATGGCCGAAAAATGAGCAAAAAAGAATTTAAAAGTCCTGCCAAAATCAAAATCTCAGTAACTCTGAATTTTGAAACCCCAAAGTCCAGGTAGCCACTTAAAGACATCTTTCTTCAGAATCAGAACAGACCATAGGAAATGAACGACCAATAGCATTTCACGACTTTATTTGACAGGAACATTAAATTAAAATCAACTGTAGTCACAATAATGGCCGAAAAAATGAATAAAAAAGAATTTAAAAGTCCTGTCAAAATCAAAATCTCAGTAACTGTAAAAGAATTCATAAGCAACATACCAGGCATTTTATCGCCCAAACCTAGCGAAACAGCAAGCTTAGGCATCTGCTTACGCCAAGCGGATCCAACCACAAGCTTCCGGTACAAACCGACATCCTCCTCCTTCACAATACCGAAAGTAACCAAATGCTGCAAGAAAGTGTGCACATCAGGAGTCTTCACGTTTTCGATGCCGCCACGCTCTTCCAGACTCTTCTTCCACTCCTCGGCTATCTTACTGGCCTTTTGCTTAATGCTCGGCGTCACCATCAGCCTTGACTTCCCTATCACCGGGTCCACCACCACCGGAATCAAGCTCTCGAGTATCAAAACGCATGCCCACCCTAAATCATTACCCCGCTCTGCCCCCTCTCCGGAGCGCTTGTCCACGGGAAACACCTCCGAGATCGATTCGAGCACGAACCTCGCCGGATCTACGCATTCCGACAGCGCCAGTGGAATTAGGCTTCGGAGAACATCCAATTCTTTCTTCTTAGTGATGATAAACTTCCAGAACTTCCTGGCTTCCATTTTCAAGCAGAATGACTTGAGAATTGCGACCAGACCGTCCCCGTCGTCGACTTCTCCGTCGGGATTGGAAAGATCGGGGTCCTGCATGGACTTCAGGGCGGCCTGCTCGTGCTCATCGACTCGTTCGACGGTGATCTCGACACTGCCGTCGATAGTGACCTCGCGCTTCTTTAGGGAGTCGAGAGAGGCTTTGGTTTGGCTGTCTAGGGTTTGGATCTTGTTCCGTAGGGCCTCCGATTTCTTCTGGAGGTTCTGCTCGAGAGAGGTGAAGTGATCGGAGAGCTCCTTCCATAGAAGGGTGCAGCTGGTCATAAGAGAGGTCTGGCGCTGGAATTCGTCGAAACTTGGCCGACTTAACTCGGTTAACTCGCCTGGATCGGGGACAGATCCCATGGTTTTGTGAAGTATGGCAACGGGAAGCCCTCAGTAGCCGTACAAGTGAAAAAGAGAAATACAGTAGAAAGCAAAACACCTTAGCAATAGGAGAATTGAGGAAAGAGAAAGTGCTGGGGGCAGAAGGGTTGATGATATTGGGAGGGTAGCGTAACCAGAACGATGACGTGTAAGTGTCGTTGGAGGGACACGTGTACAAGCGACTGCAAGGAGAAGTTAGTCGACGCTCGGATGTCGCGTGCGCCGGAATGCGTAGGGGATGAACCATGAGTTTCTAAGGCAGGAAACTTAGTCAGTTGGCGGGCTAGATAAGTAGATAGTAGTTAAGAGTCCGAGGGTGGTCGCTAACGTGAACGGAAGGTGCTAAGGATAAGAGTAGTTAAAAAGCAACGATGAGTGATGTCACTAAGCGCAGTGCTTTGGTGGAGTACGGCACAGTGTGTGAGGCAAAAATAAGGAGAGGGGAATTACTTTCACGGAAACCGAAGACAGATCGTAAAAACAAAAAGCAGAGACAGGCAATACAATATAGGGTGGTGGAGGGTGTAGCGAGTTGGGAATGTGGGGACGGGGGGACGAGTGAGGGACCGGGCCCACTGAACACCACATGAGCATTGAGGAGGGACAGATAAAAAGTAAAAGAGCAATTGCCAGCCTAGGCGGGGATAACAATCGTACAGGGAGAGCACAGGAGGAGCACGAGGTGGATGAATCTAGAGATGGAGGCATGCGGGTCAAAGGTATTGTTACGAGTTGGATATGATTTGAAAAGGTTTGGGATACCAGACAAAAGCTCTGAGCTAACATGGCACGGTTTATTTTGGGGTTGCATTCAAGTGAGTGGAGTACATCCATCCTATATCTTGGCTTTTAAACCAAGATAAGAATCCACGGATGGACTAATGAAATCGACAGCCAGACTCGCACCCTCTACACTTTTCTGGCTCAATAATATGCGGTAGAAGATTCAACGGGTTCTACCGGTGCCGACTCGATTTAACTGTTTACGAAGGATGGTTTTCTTCCTTTTTTTTTTAACGCTGTGTATGAGAGACATGACAGCGTGCAATCGAAAATATCGAGCATGCATGTCTACCTTTACCCGCGCATCAATATACTATACACGTATGAGCTTGAAAAGGACGTCGACGATATTAGTAGCAATGTCCAAATGGAAAATAAAGTTTCGAATCTCCGCGAGAGTGACTGCCATGGTGCTCCACCATCGACCATAATTGGGTTGCTAAGTATGGGTTACAAGTTTCAATTTGGCTGACGTTTAAGCGGAGAGCTTTTGTTAAGACGATTGTTGGTGGGCCATCGCTATGACTATGAGATGCCCCCTGTTTGAGGAGTCATTGCTTGGGTTTTCCGGTTTTAAGGAATACCCGTTACCATATATGACTTGTACTATACCTCAGCCGACAAGTGTTCAAAACACCAAATACCCGTAAGACGTTATTTTCAGGCTTCGTTACTCTGGGCCGTGCAAGTCTTTTTCTTCTTCTCTCTCTATATAGGGCCCAGGGTGGGTAGGAACCAAGAATCACCAGTTGAGACCAATCCATAAATGCCACTGAACTGAGTTGCCGCACCAAACAATGACGGAAACGAACGCAGGATAACCTGCCAAACTGATAATTTAGCTCTGGGATATGAATAAAGAAAAATGAAGTTGGAAGGAATTTTAGGAATAAGAAAAATCAATGGACGTCAAAAAAAGGGATTGGGTCATGTCTAGGACTCGTCTTTTCCAATTACTTCCCGTAAATCATCCTTGTCACGTGCCCTTCTTCCTCGGCCCTTGGCGAAGGCAAAAGCCACCTGTGGTTGTCTCGAGCGGGAAACAAAAATCTTCATCGACGATAGTGAGAAATATCTATGCTGTCTCATTTGAGCGCACTCTGAATCCCTCCATGTCCACGAAAAACTCTTTACCGTACGTCACTTCAAAAAAACATATAATACATTTTTTACAGGCGAGGATCGTCACGATCTTGGGGGGCGAAAACTCATCAGAACGACATCGTTTTGAGCCGCTACATAAGATGGGCCGAAGACCTTCGTCCACACAAGATGTTGTTTTGGGTTCTGATATATAAGCCTTGACTTTTATTTCAAATACCGGCTGTGCCCTTTTGGATAGATATTCTGGATTCGTGGAAAACCGCTCGTCAAAATTTCGATCTTGGATTCGTTGACGGCGTCGTTTAGTGCCATTCGGTGTTCTACTTTTGGTTCACTGCAGTGATTATCCAAAACTGGATTGGGAAATCAAAAGTGGAGAGATTGCTTGTTGGCTCAGAGGATGCACTTGGATTAGCAACTGTACTTGCTTGAGATACAGGAACAGGAATGGTTGTGATAGCCGCGGCAAAGATGTGCCCCTTTGTTGCTGGCAAAACATTGAAAGGAACCTCGAAGCCTAAACATGACTGTGAGTTGCGGCTACCTCCATCTTTCTCAAATCATTTTTTTTTGGATGAATTCTCAAATCATTTTAGCGGTGTTATTGCATAAATTATTTGTAGATGGTAGGTGGTATTACCGTATGGCTTCTTTCTATTGTTATCTCTCATTCAATCTTAGATGCGTATACTCCTGTTGTTGATCCTTTGGTTCGTGGGTTGTCTTATGCCCCGCCAAATTCTTAAGTGATGGAGTTGCCGTTCATCGTTTTCTGTCTTGATGGGTTTTTTACGTAACATTGCAGATAACAATGTTGCTCTTTCAAGTCGCAGAACTGTTTTGTTTTGTAGTGCTTTATTTCTTGGCAATCTGAGTTTGAATTGCTTGCCAACACCATTGCAAGCACTTGCCGAAGATATATCGTCGGAGCAAGAGGAAAAGGATGAGGGAATTGTCGGGGCAGTCAAGTCGTTGTTTGATCCAAATGAGAAGACAAAATCTGGGAAACTGTTGCCAAAAGCTTACTTGAAGTCGGCAAGGGAGGTTGTGAAGACTCTACGTGAATCGTTGCAGGAAGATTCCAAGGATAATACTAAATTTAGACGCTCTGCAGATGCAGCAAAAGAGTCCATTCGAGAATATTTGGGCAGTTGGAGGGGAAAAGAACAGGTGGCTGGCGAGGTATATATGCCTCGTACTAAAATTCGTTGGGTTGTAGTCGTGACATTCTGCCACTGATTTGCAGTATTGTTGTTCAATTGCAGGAATCCTATGTTGAGCTAGAGAAAGCAATTAGATCTTTGGCCAGTTTCTATTCTAAAGCCGGCCCATCTGCACCACTTCCAGAGGATGTAAAGTCTGTGATATTGAGTGATTTGGATGTTGCTGATGAGTTTTTGTAACAGATGAACAAGTTGATTCAAATTTCGAACCGACCTAATTTCACTATGACTGCCCATGTTATTCTGGCCTCCCAATCATCTATGTTCTAAGTCATAGTAAATAAGAAAAGGCTATATCATGAATTCCTGTCTCTAAAATGCTCTTGATTATAACCTTAAGTATCAGATATTTGGAAGACCAGAAGATCCCACAATCAAAAAAGACTTCCCAAGTTTATCTGCAAGGACACTGGCACATTCGATGAGATATAGAGAAATCTTCTAAAAGTTGGAACAATGACAATTTTAAGGCTCGCCTGGTGGGCAAGATAAAAGCAGTGAAGCATTTTGGCCTGTTGCAGGAATCCCGAACACATATGTCTCAATGCACCACAACCATCAAGCAAAAAGCTCTAGTAGATGATTTTATTCGGGGAAATAAATAACAAGAAACAGTCAAGTGGCCAATACAACTCGCCAACCAGAATAATGTTCCTTCTACCCTCACAACCCCAGTCAGTTTACAAAGGCAACGAAACGGTCTACCATGTCTGGGACAACAATATTGTTTTTCTTTTTGTTTCATGTTAATACAACGTAAACAAGCATATGTAGTGCACTTTGGAATTTTCATCAGTCATTCGTTTTAGACAGAATCGGCAACACAGATCAATGCCAAGAAACTGGTGATATCCCAATTTCTCGAATGGCATTTGAGCTTGGAGGAAAATGCATTGCATTAGTAGATTATCCACAATGAAGATTCATGACAGCAAATGATACCTCCAAACCAGCTTCAATCACCAGTCAAGTGCAATGATTCGATGCATCAGGACCGAGACAAAACCCCTTTTGAGCTGCCAACATCGAAATATGAATGTTAGAGTTTGCATCCCATGCATTGACAGGAGTTGTTGATTGGCTACATTGATTTAATCCACCAAGATATCAAAATAACACTCAATCCATTTTCAATATATGCTATTGTTATGATATCAGATTGAGATCCTCCGAATGTCAAGAAGCATCTCACGTAACATACAATATGGGGCAAATTGAACTTATGCTTAAATAAATCAAATATATATAATATGCAAAGGACCCATGCTGTCAGAACATATAGGTGAAATGACCATAGAAATTTTTTAGTATCTACAAAGAATTGCTGCAAAGTTTTGATATGTAACAATTGGAATTCTCTTTAATGAAATTATGAAATCACACATTAGGATATAAAAAAAAATACTGAAGCAGAACTCTGCTGACTGCAAAGGAAGGGGTTAAATCCATTTTTTCAAAACAAGTACAGTGCTTTACAGTGAAAAAACCGCTCCTTCTCATGATTTTGCATATAAGCATATTCAGATTATTATAGGAAAAGATATGCATTGAGGGCAGATTGGCAGTCAATTACAGAAAAAAAGAGAGCTACCATACCTTGGCACTGTCCCAAGGCGACGTGGGTCATACTCAGTAGCTTGTCGAAGAGCTCTAGCAAAGGCTTTGAAAGTTGCCTCAATGATATGATGAGAGTTCTTGCCAGCAAGCTGACTCAACCAACATCAGAACATTTAATTAGAATATCCTTTTTTAGGTAAACAAAACGATCATGCCCAATTATAGGGTCAGAGGTGGTTTATTTCTTCAAATTGTTTTTGTTAGGGTAATTTGCAGAGCGATAATTTCATGTGAAACTGAAGATTTTATAAACCATCCAATGATGGTATATTACCTGCCGGATGTGTAGCGTCATGCCAGAAGTGTTAACCAATGACTGGAAGAAGTGTTCCACCAACTAAAACGAAAGAGTAAATAACTCAGTGATGGTCACGAAATTTCACATGAAAAGAGAAGAAAAGAATATAACAGCTAAATAAAACATGTGAATCAGAGTTTTCGATAGATGCATGTTTAATTAATATCCTTGGATAAAATCACCTGCAGACACAAGATTTACCGGAATTCAAGAGTTGGCAACAACCGGAACAAAATGAAGGCTGTGTGGGATTAAGGAAAGCTAAGAAAGCACCTGAGTGTCATAGGTCCCAACTCTCTGGGTAGGGACCTGCAAATCATAATTTAAGTGTGGTCTGCCAGATAAATCCTGAAACAAAATGAGAGAAATTAACAACTGCAAGCCAGTTACAAAATCTTAAATAAGGCATACGTTTAGTACATACAGTCATCAGAACAATTCCTCAGCCCAGGACAAAACTCTTGTAAGATTGTAAATGTTAGCTAAAACTATTGCATTAATATTTCTGTCCAGAGATTAGAACTAACCAAAGCAACATGAATTAGAGCCTCGTCAAGAGGTGCAGAGAAGTCACCGAACCGATTAATTCCCTTCCTGTCTCCAAGAGCCTCCAGCAAAGCCTGGATAGCAAGTATAGTTTTACAGTTTCTTATCCCAGAACCATAAGATTAGGAAACAAAAGGAAATTACAGTGAAAGCTTGATCAACTATTTACCGTTCCAATAGCAAGTGCAACATCTTCATTAGTGTGATGATCATCAATGTGAACGTCACCAGTGGCCCTCACGTGCACATCAAACAACCCGTGCGATGCAAGTTGCTTGAAGAAAAAATAACGAAAAAAAAAAATCAACCAACAATAACAATTAAATTAATCATAACTAACAACCAGCAAATCAACCGAACTGCTAAAGAGTACTGACATCAAGCATGTGATCCAGAAACGGGATTCCGCTGGTGGAATCAGCCAGACCTGTGCCATCCAAGTTAATCTTTACGAACACGTTGGTCTCCTTCGTGACTCTCTTCACTTCCCCAATTCGGTATTTTTCTGAATCAAAGAAATAAAAATCCATTCAACAAAGCAAGGAAAATAAATGAGGCCAAGTTCAGGATATAAAATACCGGAAGCGGTTCGCAAGGAGGAGGAGGAGGAGGAGGACTGTGGGGAGCCGTTGTCATGGATTGGAGCGGCGTGCGGTGCTGTTGTGAGTGCTGTTGTAGAGGAATTCATTGGTAAGATTGGGAATCGAATCCTTGCTGGAAGAAGAGAGAGCTTTGGCTTTGTGATTGGTGATAGTGACGGTGAAGGTGAAGGGGAACGGCTAAGAAGACCAGCCGGGACTGAGAGCTCCATTCTGTGTCGGTTAAAATGGAAAGCCGAAGCCAGGTCCGTGTTTTCGTAATTTTTTTCCTAGCAACGACTCTTTCGATACAATGTGGGGGGTTCCAACGGCGACGTTTTAGCAGTTGCTTAAGAGAGCGTAGGCTCACTTCCGCAGGTACATAATTTTTTCCATCTCGTGAAAATTACTTTCCTGCTGTGAATAAAGAAGAAAGAGAAATAGACACAAGATATGAGAAAAGAAAAAAAAAATTTATTCAAATACTGTAGGATAAATACATTACAGAACGTCTATATTTATAAAAGTGAAGAGTTATTATGCACATCTATTGGAGAAAAGCATATACTTTCAAGTATAAGGTTGTGTCTGTTAAGTACAAAGGACAGTGATTGTTGGTACGAAGGGATGTATTTCTTGATATATTCAATGGATATTTATCATATCCATAACATTCCCCCTTGAATATCCATTGAATTAAAAATAATAGGCATTAAAATTTAAAATACTCCCCATTTGAAAATCTTTTCATTATATGACTAAATGCCTCGTTAAAACCTTACTAGAAAAAATCTCATGGAAAAAATCCTAGCTAAGAAAAAAGAGTACATCATTCTCAACTAAAAATATATTATCGGAATACTGTCTCATTAAAAACTTTACCAAGAAAACTCAATAGGAAAAAAAACTTTGTTAAGGAAAAAAAAGTACAATTCATATTCTTCTGATTCCGCTATCATATCAAATCTTTTAAATATACAATTAAAGTATTGTCTCGTTAATAATCTTATCAAAAAAAACTCAGTGGAAAAATCTTGATGAAGGAAAAAAAAATACAATACATACCTTTTACTCCCCTGATGATATCATCCTTTTGAAATCGACTAACATCTCAGATATTATTATCATTCGATACGTGATATGATCACATATATATAACTATTTTGTCAAACATAAATCTCGATTATGTTTCTTATCGAGATTTATATATGATATTACAGTAGGATAATTTTGATGGATAAATTTTATCTCAAAATTTTCATAGCACTTTTATCGAACATTATTGATTTACAAAGACTCAAATAAAATAGTCTTTATATAATCCACGACTTTTGATTACTCAACAGGAGTTTTAATAATTTCATCTTTCATGATGATTAGCAACCATACTAAATTTAGATCTGGATCCTCTTATAAAAATACATACATCATGATTGCTTTGATAAATATAAGTTTCATTTAGCTTGATATAATATACCTTCCCAAAAAATTCAATAATTACCTTTTGCAATATATATCCATCTTGGATTTTTATATATAAGACGTATTTTAAATATCTATTCACTGTCAGATTTATCATATATTGCAACATCATTCATCCACCATCATAATGAGATATTTCTCTTCAGAATAATCATTTGTGTGAAAATTTGTGCAATAAGCCATTTTCATTATAATATAATTTATCTCATTTTTGCACAACTATCAATTTATATGTCATCATTTTCACACAAATTAGTATATGGACCACAAGTCCAACAATACTCGTGTTGCAAATTAAGCATAAACGTCTTTCTAGATTGATCAGTTATATATAGTTTATACTCCTCCATAGAGTTTAATCAAGATCCTCATAATGTAGAGCTCTAAATTATATATAAGCATATTGTCGACATTTTATCTCGGTTCTATCTTTTTTTTATATTGACATAATTTATCGAGATCTCTTTATTTTTTCTGAATCCATTTCAGAAATTAATAATGTCAATGAAATATTTTAAATTTATTCTCTTTCAAACCATCATAAATATTTGCTCCTTTTTATAAGAACCGATTGGTAACTTACATTCCGAACATATACCAAATTCATATATAATATTGTCCCTTACAATATTATCTTACATTGGAGCAATATAGCTAGATCTCAATTATTATAAGATCAGTAAATTCATCTGACAATGAAATTTATCAATGAGTTATCTTATAAATTTTAAGTTTATAAATTATAATAAGGATCGTAATAATGATAACTCGTCATGATATTTCTTCTCCAACTATTTATCTTTTCTCCCCCTCAATGTTAGAACATTGCCTAATTTATATTTTTCTTTGATGATCCATCTTTGTGATTTATGGTGGATAATAATATTATCTATCGCAAATATAAATTTCATAGATGACTTTACTTGGTTCCTGATCACAAACCAATTTATAAGGGGATATAAATGATTGTATATTGACATGATGTGAATAAACTTGTTGCATGACAAATATATTATAATAAACATATGATATCTCACAAAGGTCCATAATGTAGATATACTCACAATATATATCCACATTATTTGTATTGAATTATCAGGATACACATGCTGGCCAACAATTTTTTTTTCAGGAGTTGTTTTACAAACACCACTTGTGTTGTAACTATATTTATATATGTGAACATTTTGGTTAATATATTATCAAAACCAAATATATGTAGTTTATATCTTCATTTTGATTTGATATCAAATTGAGAAAAGAAAGATCTTATGTTTAATATGCATTTGCACAACAACATTCGAAAGTTTATGTATTATGGAACAACTTATAGTTTTCTAATCATAATCGATATAGCTTATCGATGTATATATCACACATCAATTTTAAACCGAGATGGTCCCACTGGTGATGTCATTCTTTAATATTCATATAATCTCATTGTTTGTAACATTTTTTAAGGTTTAACATTTTATCCATGTCCATAATCATTAATGAGATATGGTCGGATATACGACCATAGTAATGTCTCATTCATTACAAAGGATGAACCATAATAATTGAAAATATAAGATAATATTATATAAAAATAAAATTACCTTAGAACCATAATATATAAGATTCTCACATGAGAATATCTTCTATAAAAGCAATTATATTGCTTAAATAAACAAATAAATTAAAATTATCACATATCAAATAAAATTTTTACATAATAAATTGAGTAATTAAGACACAAATATAATTGTAATAATTTCATATTGTCCTAAGTTGAGCAATTAAATGATCATATATTATATAAAGTCATTTCCTACCACAAAGAACATACATATAATGTTATTAACATCAAACATATATATCTTAATATTTTAATATCATATGTTTCTTCTTCTTTCTTTTTTATTATATTTTTTCAATTTTTTTAAATAAATAGTTAAAGAAACATAATATAATATTATGTATCAATATCAAGTTAAAAAAACAAAATAAAATTATAGTTATAATAAATATGTAAATAAATAAACGATAAAAAAAATATTTATTTTTTTTTTCTTGAACCACACGAAGATAACTTGATTTTATATAAGAGATCTTCACTTTTCTTTCATTTGATTTTCTTCAAGAGCCTTTGTTTGTAGATTTTTTTTTTGATATGGAAGAATCTTTATGGTGCAGATCTTTTTAGACAAATAAAAGAGGTTTTCGTGCTGATAATGTGTTGTGAATAAAAAAGAAAAGAAATATATACAATATGGGGAGAGAATAAAAAAAATCTTATTCAAATATTATAGGATAAATGCATTAGAGAACGTCTATATTTATAAACGTGAAGGGTATTATGCATATTTATTGGAGAAAGAACATATCCTTTCAAGTATAAGATTGTGTCTCTTAGGTAAAAAAGACAATGATTGTTGGTTACAAAGGGATGTATTTTTTGATATATTCAATGGATATTCATCATATCTATAACACTTCCCCTTGAATGTCCATTAAATTAAAAAAATAGACATTCAACTTCATAACATTTTCACATATTATTAATCCTTAAAATGCTGCTCTAATAACTCGTTCTCAGTTTCACAGTAGATTGATACGCAACTTGTAGCTGAGATGAATTTAACCACAGAAGTAATTGGTTTGTTTTAACAGAATTATTTGATTAACTAATAAAATTAATTTTATTATTTATATATTTTAAGATTTATTAAAGATGTAAAACAAATAAATAAATATTTTTTAAAAATATATATAATATTAAAAAAGTATTTATATATTAAAAATATATTATCAAGATTATTTTTATCATTATAATATTTCTAATTTTTAAGATAAAATACATCGAGATACTCTTATTTTTTATGTTATTATAAAAATTTTTAAATTATAAAATATATATTATTATTAAAGATATTTTAATTAATTATATAATTTTAATTTTAAATTTTTTTCTTAATACATTTTCAAAATTACTAATTATATATATTTTTATTCCAACATTTCAAATGACAATTCTGAAATTTCAAATATCATATGACATGTAAAAAAGAAAGGCTCATTGTAATTAAATCAAGAGTCCTCTGTAAGATTAATTGTGAAAAACGTTGCTGGTATTGTTACAAAAAAAAATTGAATATTCCAATTATGGCATTTTCGCTGATTTGTCAGCTATATACACGACTAAAAATGACATCAGATTTTTCAATCAAGCCCATGACCCAGCCCGAATTAATGTTCTATGTCTCAAACTGGAAGTAGTATATCCAAAACCGGCAATAGCATGGCGATCGATTGATTCCTTAGTACCATACCTGTTACCTAATGATGATGTACAGTTGGAGCTTTCCACGTTTAGCTAACATGGAATGGCGGCAGAAACACCAAAGAATGAAGCTGTTAAGCAATCATACACGATTGGATTCTGCTTTTCTTTCGCTAGCATCAAGCCTCATAATCTCATCTATCTCCCTGGAAGTGTCAATTGTCTCCTTACTCATTTCTTCCTTCACCAACAGTTTCCACAATTGGATTTATTTTGATTGCTAGCTCATCCGGATTTTGTCGGTTTTGCTCAGAGTCACATAGCAAGGAATTCAAATTGGAACCACCGATGGAAGTGACACTTGAAGTCTCGTCAATCTGCTTCGGATAATTTTCTAAGGCCCTCTGCTCCGTTGAAGGCATGGCCGCTTCTAGACATGTATCGACAACATTTTTGGGTTCCGCATCACCAGATGTAGTCCCTCCATAAGATTCAGTGGTAACTTCAGAAGGGGACCCAGATACGGCAACACTTTCCATGTCAAGTTCATCCTCACCAGTATCAGTTTTAACAGGGGTTTCAGAATCTTGCTTGATGAGCTTGTCAAGTGGCTTTTTCTCCTCATCTGACACAGAAATCTGGGGATCGTTAGATGCAGATTGGTTTAGATTCTGTGGCGATGCATTGCACTCATCAACCGTTTTGCAAGATAGATTATCTTCTTTTGAAGGAGAATTTGGTTTTGGATGATCATTTTCCTCTCCACCGTCAAAACTTGTGCTGGAGATAATGGGAGACTTCTCATCAGATGCAGACTCCGGTAACTGGTCCTTTAATTTGGAATTCTCAACTGAGGATGGATTTTGAATATCACTTGAGGCATCGAGAGGACGATGCAAGACAGATGAATCATCCAAGGGAGTTCCAGCGAGCTGTACATCATTGTCCACGGGAACGTTATCACCCAGAATACAGGATTCAGTATTATCTTTGACTATAGAACTAGCTTCTGGTTTAACTTCTTTCTCGCGGACATCATGATTGCTATCAGAGATGCATAAACTTTTGTTGTCCAAAACCGAGTCAGTAGAACTGTCTTCCTGGATAGAAGACTTGCAGTTACTTTCAGTGGTAGAATCTGATTCGGATTTATTATCCTTCTGCTGTGCGCCATGACTTGTAACAGACATCGCAAGGCTTTTCTTGTCCAAAGCAGATTCAACCAACTTGTCCCCATCTTCATCTGCATGTCTAGCCTTTACTTCGTGACGTGCATCTAAAGGACCAGAAATTGCAGATGCATCATTCAAGGGAAAATCTGAGCATTGTGAATCAGAATCCATAGCCATGGGATCCTCTGTCTTGCTGGCAAGTTCCGCATCGCCAATATTGCTCCCGAGACAATCTTGCCTAGCTGAAATAACAATCAGTTCTATTTTAACTGCCTTTGAACTCCTCTAATTTTGCACATATTGAAAAAGCTGTATATCAAACAAAAAAAGGTATATAAACATAGAATTGAAAGGTAATGATCAACAAACTCTAATTAACTGAAACCTGTGCCGGGATTCCTGTTTCTTTTGACAATATCTTGTTTCACTAACTGCTTCTGCAACATATCTATACCGGGGAAAACCAGCATGTTCATAGACTTCAATTTTTGCTTCAGCGATTCATCAAGATTGGTGAAACCAAAAACATTTGTCCATGTATTTGTAAGGTCAGAAATTGCAGGGATAATTAGTTTCTCAACCTTCATAGAGCTAAGAGCCTGAAAAAGATGGGACATTTACAGCAAAAGAAAACAAGAAAATCAATGTTAAGGGGATGAACAGAATACTCGATCGTTGCTGCAGCTACTACACGTAAATGCAAAGTATCAAAAGTGAAAAGGTTTTATCACTTACTGATTCAATTGCCTGAAAAAGTCGACGGCACATTCCTTGACGCCTGTACATATGGCGAGTTCCAATAAATGGCATTTCTGCTAACTCGGTACTGTGGAACCTAACAAAGCATGAGCAACCCAATGAGATCACCACACATAATTAAATATCCAGGACTCCAAACACAAAGTTGATGGACGCCCTCAACAGGATAATATTATGTTCATACACCCAGCTAAGAAGTAAAAAAGGTCAATGGTGTAGCCAGATGACTGTGAACCAAAATCATACTAAAATACAAAACATTATTATACATAACAAGTACAATTCATGCCAAAAACTTCCCGATTTAAAAAATGATGGATAGCTTCTACTTATTCCACACGGTATCAGGTAAGAAAACAGGGTTCCTAGAATTGAAAAAAAAAATCTATTTAAACTTTAATGATTTCGTAACTATAGCCAACTAGCAGTTTCTCTTTTTTTCTTTCGGACATGGTTGTAGTTTTACCAGTTTTGAACAAATGAACTTTAAACAGCAACACCTAAGATTTTTTTAAGATGTCTTTAATCACACCACAAGCATCCACACAGGGAGCAAATGCCCATAACTCCATACCTGATGGATGCAGCTGAAATTATTTCATCACCCCGTTCCAGAACAACAGTATAGAATCCAGTGAAGCTCAGCCTGTCGAAGTTTGATCTGGAAAAGCATAGTAAAATGACTCTCGATAGAACAATTAAAGCAGTTCATTGCAACGAATAGAGATGCAATTTCATTAAACTAAATTAAAATAACTGTCTATATGCTAACGAGAATAAAACAAGATGACGAGCAGCAAGATTCATTTTCAATGATCTAAGGTAAGAGAATGCTTACCCACAGTTGTAAAGAACACTACGAAGTAAATTTATCCCACTCCTCCTGTCAACAATGGGCAAAAAACATTCATCCATAACAGATAAAGCTACGGCTAGCTTTGAATTGCACTCTACCCTTTGAGGAAGCCCTAGGCAGGATTCCAAATCCTCATCCACTCTATGAATAAGTGACCATGTAAATCCTGCATCTAGCTCATGTTTGACCCCAAGATACCTACGCAGCTGCTCAAACAGCTGGGAAAGCAACACAAGGATAGGTCAACGGAGTGCATCTTGACAAAATAGGCATATTCACATCACAGGAGACAAGAACACCATATACCAGATGTTGGGCATTGAAACAAGAAAAAAGTTTTACAAATTCCATACGCAAGGATTCTTTCCAAATTTGTGTCAGAAAAATTATTCATTAACTTTGATACAATACATTTAATGAAATTCACATTTTATATATCAGCTTGCTCTAAGTCTGAAGCTGATTGGCTTGGTGATGACATGGACTATCAAATTATTAATCCTTAATCAGGCACATAAGCAATCCATTGCTACTCAAAGATGCACATATGTCTTCAGGAAAACAATTAAAATGTATAAAATGCTGAAAAAAAAATTGGATGATTAAGTAGCAATCATAGCTTAGAGCATTTCAAAAAGTTCTAAGCAGGACAATTAGCAGCAAAATGACCAAGTCGCTTCTTGATTAGAAAATGGCATCTAACAATGCTTACAAAAAAGGAGACCCAGATAACTTCAATTCATTTTATGAAGCATCATCGCACTACGCCAAAGCATGACAATTCAAAAAAAAAAGAGTAAGATATAAAAAGATGAAAATTGAGGACTCCAGCAAAAATTATACCTCTCGGCATCTCTCCCCACAAAAACACAGTGTTGAAAAATCAGTATCAACAGGGCATGTATCCATCTCCTGGGTGCATGATTTGTGATCTATAAAAATGGAAACATCAATGTCAACCAAGTATGAAAAGAAAAGAAAAGTATATTGTCAGGCAGAACTCAAGATCAGAAGAAAGAGATAATTACATTTTTTTGCACACAGGCTACATATTGGAAGCATGGAAACATTCGAGTCATCTTCCTGACTGGAACTCCCACCAACCAGCTCACAGAATTTGCACGTACAATTTGGGCAATGCCAATCACCTGGGGGAAGCATCTGGCATGATAAGGCAAATATAAGCACACAACTATGAAAGGATTAAAAAGATCAGAGAAGCCAAACAAAAAAATCATTCAACAAAGACTTCATTTTCATCCACGTACATTTGCTTGGATTGCCAGTGGCTGATACCAAAAACCAGTTCTACAAATAATCAAAAAATCAATTTTTTCAAGTGCTAAAAATGTTAGAGTGCAACAATTTGAAGTTGAGCCCACTGTGGAATATTTGGTGTCAACTAAACCAGGAATTACAAGAGGAGCCAATTTCCAAATTAGGGCATAGATAGCAGATAGGTATATCTTGCAAAATAGAACAACTGAGTGGAGGATAAATCCTCCCGAAAATTGTTCAAGCATATACATTCACTTGTTAAGAAAATTAAAGTACGAGCCTTTTCCCAACCAACTCAAATCATCTATGCTGTACATTTCTTTTTCTAAATGACTTGAAATTTACACAGCGACCTAAATTTGAGAATTCCAATTTACAGCAGTTTACGAGCATTAGAAAAAATAATTCAGCATATTTACTTAAGAAGGTAAAGTCTTTGCAACCAAATTTAAAGCGTGAACAGGTTCTGAGTAACAGAACCTTTGGCTAATGTAATGGAAACAAACCTTTATATCCAAGCAGTTCAGGTGGAATGTTGACGGACAACCATCACAGCATATCAAATCCCCGCCATCTCCACACAGGCCACAAGTGTCATCATCTGGATCATCACCATCAGTAGCTACAAAGTGAAAACCAATGCTTTCATCTGACTCCTGTCTATTCCATGCCTCAATCTGGCAGTCTAAAAGAGAAATTCCAGAGTCTAGATATATATTCTGAAATGGCTTGCTCAATTTGCTCCCGGCATGAATCTCAAACTTTGAAACAGTGAGAATTTTACTACAACAACCACAGTGGATGCCTTCAGGTGTAATCCACCCCTCCAACATTACTTTTGTCCGCCGAATATTCATGTACCTCACCTTTTGGCTCAAGTTCACAGCTCCGCAGTCAATTAGCCAGGAAAGCAGTGTTCGTTTACCTGCATATGGAACAAAACCACCATTCTCCATGTTTTGCCCCGAGTTAGAATTCCTTATCAACAAAGTACATCTACCAAGCTTTTTACTTTTCCTTCCATGATGAGATTTCGAACCAGAAGGTGGTTTTCCATTACTGTCATCTAAATGGTGAGCCAAAATCTGACCTCTTGTGCTTTCACTCACAAAGCTACAACGATTCTTCCTACCCTTCATTAACTTATAGCCCTTTTTAATAAAAGAGCTTAGTTTCTGTTCGTGGCTACTGCTATCCCCGCTCTCCCCATTTTCCCTGGTCTGAAAGGATCTTCTTGCAGTAGCTTTTCTTGCTTTCTCACCCTCGTCAGCATCTCTTTGCTTTTTTTTCATTTCTCTCTCAATCTTCTTCTTAGTCGTCCTAGTTAATTGGCTGAGTACCTTGTCTGACAGAGGCGCAAATGGGGACCCATCACTTCCTGAATTGGCATCATCTTCATCATCATTTAATTGCTTTTGAAGTGCATCATATGCCTTGACAATAGACCAGTAAGCTGTTCCAGAAGGGTTAATGTATACAGCGTCTAGATAGTCTCTGTTCCTTCTAGGTCTATAGTCAATTGTCCAACCTGAAATTATAAGCATTTCTCTAATTCTTTCCCGCAACTTTTGCTTTTCAGTACCAGTACCACGCTTAACTTTCTCTTTGCCAATTCTAGCTGTTAGGAGCTGAATGCTTGGGGTTTTCTCACCTCTGGTACTCACCCCTTTAATGGGTTTACAGGGGTCAACAATCTTTTGCTCCGTCTTTAATGACATATCACTGTCATCGGAATTCATGTCTTGGTCTTTACTTTTCCTAGTAGGTAATAGAGACTTTGCAGACTTGTGAGCTTTCAGATTCTTTGCTCCTGGCTTCGAAAACGTATCACTGTTTTCAGAATCCGGATCACTGAACTTACCATTCTTAGATGACAAAGGTTTCAGCACGTTCATTGAACTTTTCTCTTTCTTGGAAAATGAATTACCCTTCTTGGAACTTTTAGGGTCAGAGGGGAATGCAGGACGGACCAGAGCATTCTTCTGGACACAATCTTCGGATCTCAAACCCTTCATATCCTCGGCTTCCAAGCTATCATGACGACGCAAAGACCCACCAGCCTTCTTCTTTCTGTTCACCATCACCTTCAAAACACCATTTTTTCCCTGAACCCGAATAGGTTCATCTGAATCATGCCTGCCCCTCCAAAAGGGCATGGACGACTCAGGTATATGCCTGTCACCATGACCCCCTTGAACCGATCCACTTGCTCTCTCAAAACGAGAACTCTTCCTACCATCAACAACAGCATGAGTACTTGATCCCATCTCAGATTCTATCTGAATGCCACTTCTTCCCACCATCGACCGAAAATGCCTCTTCTCCAATCCTTCGCTGACCTCCTCATCACTGTCATCTAACTGCCTCCTCCCCCTGATCAATCCTCCATCATTCCCCTCGTATCCATCAAATTCAAACACACCTAACTTATTCCTCTTTCTGTCCACTACATCCTCCCCACTCATACGAAATAGACCAATCTCATCCTGCTTGATCTTCTGTTCCCTACTCCTCTTCCTGCTAACATTACTGTCTTCTGCGATACCCTTCTCATTGCTGCTCAAACCATTACAGACCTTTACAGTAGCAGGTCTTACCTTTCTACGCCGCTGCACCAGGGGCTCGTCACTAGAGCCTGAATCACTGAAATTCGTTCTAAGCCTTTTCTTCTCCCTTTTACGATCTAAAGCCTTAAAAGAACCGGACGACCCTACCCTTCCCGCAGCATCAGCAGCCTTCTTTCTCACAATCAAACAACCCTTCGAGCTTTTGCTATTCACTACATACTCAGAAGGATCACCTGATCTCCTCCCGCCGTCCATGCCCACAAACAACAGCACCAGTAAACCCTAAAGCTCCAGACTTTCCTTCTCAATCATCCCCAATCAACAAATAAGATCAATGCAAAGCATATTCTAACCCCGAAAATATCACTAAGGATCAAAACATTGAATCCGCGAAACACCCAGATCTAATGCAGACAAACTACAATAATTTGCCTTCCATAAAAAAAGTGCGCAACCGACTTTGATAGGAACAAAGCAATCAAGAGAATCTCCGAAACGGCAATTGAACGAAGTGTATAAGGAAATTGATGACGCAAATTCTCAGCTGATAAAATCAAAACGAAAGCAAGCGATAGATTCTATTACCTCTGCTTGCGTCTAACGGCTCAAAAATATAAGAAACAGAGCCTATAAGCCATTAGCCTTGGTCTGTTACTATTTTTTCTTTTTTCTTTTTATTTTCTTTCTGATAGTAATTAGGAGTTCTCCTTCCTCCAGGTTTCCCTCCAAACCCGTTTCCTGAGGGAAAAGGGATATCCGCTATGATCTTGCCAAGTTGCGTGGGGTCAAAATATTAATACACATTCCTACGTGGCACCATCATGGAGGAACAATTATACTGGGGATTAACACGGTGCGTGTTGTTAAGATGCGGAAGAGCACGCGTGAGGGAACTGGATCTAGCGCCGCATTTAGGTTTCGACCACTTGATGATTTAACTATGTTTGGGGTCTTACAATCTTTCTTTTAGCATAAAACTAGGATATAGCAATTCGTAAAAACACGATTGAACCCCATTAACAAAGTGGTTCTAAATTTGGTGTGTACTCAAAGCCCAAGTCTAGCTCCTGTTTATTCAATTTGGGCCTATCGTTTTTTACTTCTGGACTGCCCAAGGCTTTGACATACACTTGTCTTTTTTAAAATTTCAGACTATATCTCGACAGGAAAAATGAAGTTCGTATGGCAGCAATTGAGGCCTAATAAAACATGGCCCACTAAAACATGGCCGCTGAAAGTCTCACCCTCGGCCCGTTGACCATTGATGGGGACCAAAGCATAAACGTGAGTCATGCAAATAGTAGATTATATAAGCAAGTGGAAGTTAGGATCCTAGAAGATTCTAATGAGGGAGATTAAAATTTACATATATAGAGAGAGAGAAAAAACCGACCAAAAGAGGAAGCAAAGTTGGACATCAATTGGAAAATGGCCATCCATTTCAAAAATCTATTAGAAAATTCCCATATTAGACCAAAATAAATTTAGACAATCAAATCAATAGATTAGTCCGACGGGAATTTATTTTATATCCGCAATCGTCACGAGGCTCGCGATTCGAGAGGCCATTTCCAACTTATTCCAGAAAGGGAATCAGAGCAAGTATTATTACTTATATAGGGGTAAAATTAAACACCAGGAGTACGGATTTGCCCCTGAATTTTAAGTCTGATTGGGATGTAAAACTGAATATAGTTCATTTGATGACACAATTGTAACCGGACCTAAAAGGGGTGGGTTTTTTAATGGAATCTGACAATCTGTTCCCAGAAAAAGATTTTGAGGATTGAATAAATTATTTGTCAGGAAGTTACCATTTTGTTTCCTGGTGGACAACCTTTTGTCATCATTAAAAAGGGTAAAAAAGGGAAAACATTGTTAGCTCCGTCATCACAAGACGCGCGCAGGCGCAATACTGGTATACGCAAAAAGCAAATCGGTTCTGCTTTCAGAGTTACAACTTGTACGACACTGATCCTGCGCTCTCTCCTCAATTATTTCATCTTTAATCGCAATGGAGGACAACGCTGTCTCGCACTCCGATAAGCTCCCGACGATCATGATCACAAACGACGACGGTATTGACGCTCCGGGACTTCGAGCTCTGGTGAATGTTCTACTCTCAACCCGCCGCTTCGAGGTCCTTGTCTGCGCTCCTGATTCGTGAGTCCTCCTAAACCATCGCTATCTATCCTCGTCGCGTTTTATGTACTTGGCATTTACGTGAATCCCATAGATTCTACGATCGTTGGTTGTGCCAACCGGACAAAAGAATGATTTATTCATCTGTTTCTTGGCTACTGTGTGATTGGATGGTAATTGGCAGGGAAAAGTCAGCAGTTAGTCACAGCGTTACGTGGCGGCATCCTATTGCTGTTAAGCGAGTTGAAATCGAAGGAGCAGTAGCATTTGCTGTTTCTGGTCCGTGTTAAAACCATCTTTTTTTATTTATTTATTTTAGCTTATTTTAATTTTTAAATTATTTTTAAATTTTGAATTTTGAGTTCGTTACAGGAACTCCGGCAGATTGTACCTCCATAGGACTTTCGAAAGTACTATTCCCTGCGGTTCCTGATCTGGTAGTCCAATCACCGAGTTAACTCAATTTTTTTGACTCGATGTTAATTTGGTAATGAGATGTTGTTTGTCTGTGTTTATCAGGTGCTTAGTGGCATAAACATCGGGAGCAACTGTGGCTATCACGTGTTTGTATTTGATTATATTATATTATTTCTACATTTCTCAGACAATTACTGTTACTCACAAGGAGTTTGTCAATGTCCTTGGCAGTATTTACTCAGGCACGGTTGCTGGAGCACGAGAGGCTTTCTTTCATGGTGTACCAGCTGTGTCTATATCGTATGATTGGTACGTATACATTGGAATGTGGAAGATTCATGAGCGGGAAATTATTAAGTGCTCTAGCATGGCTAGTAATCCTATGTTATATTACTTCGAAGTACATGTGGAATCCACCATAAATCCAGCATCAACAAATTTCAGGAAGAAGCCTACTTCTGTTTAACGCTTCTTTTTTATGTTGTCTATGGTTTTGCATTTGTTTAACGAGGGAAACGGGAAATGGCTGTCTTTGATTTGGTTTTTCCTCCGCAACTGTTTGTTGTATCTCCGCTTTAGGTTTGGAAGTAAGAGCAACATTCAGGATTTCACACTTGCTGCTGAGGCGTGCATACCAATCATAAGCGCAATACTTTCTGAGATTAAGAATCGAAACTATCCTTCTGGGTGCTTTCTGAATATAGATGTTCCATCCGATGTTGCTAATCACAAGGTAATCTCGACTGGGTCGTAATAGTTCTAATATAAAGTTGGTAACGCTAGTTCTTTTTCGTGAATCCGCATTTCACTAAGTTGCGTACCGCATTTTCGTACTCTGAATATAATGTGTTGAGGAAGCAAAAGCCAAAACAGTGAAATCCTCAGTCTCAAGATGTTATCTCACAACTGTGTATCATCGCTCTTTCCTCTGTAATCTCTGCTCTTACATTCTTTGCTTTTGTTTTTTCCCTCACTCAAAAAGGGGTACAAGCTGACTAAACAGGGGAAAAGCATATATAAAATGGGCTGGAGGCAAGTCACTTCAGACGTCCAGGGGCAGATGTTGTCATCAATGACAATGGATACAACTTCATCAGCGCCAACAGAGATTGATGCACCAAATCTATCAAAAGATCATATCTTGTTCAGAAGAGAAGTGAGCTTTTCTTCTTTACGTATCACTTCATCAGAAGCTTCATGTTGGTGTCTCTGCATAGTTTTTACTACTCTGATTGACACAATTCTTCTGGACGACTAGAAAAAAATTTCAAATTGTCTTGACTGTCAAAAGATTATTTCTCTGATGTTTTTTAGCTTAAGATAATATCGTTGCCAGAGTACTGTCTTCCCTAGTGTTTTGCTTTCAGTTCGTTTTACTTTTAATCTCCATTTACTTTCTTATTAGCTTTTGTAGATCAGCTTACTACATCATTTATTAAGTTAATTGGATACTGGAGAGCAAATAAGAAAACTCGAGGAATAAGTTGACGCAACCATGCTTATTTGGTATTGGTGAAACGAAATTAAGAGAAAAACTTCTTAAACCCCCATGCTCTTAAACCTCATGCATGTGCTTGGACTTTCTTCTATGTGTGGTTGGGAATGACATTATTCTCAAACATGCAGTAGCAGGCATACATCATATTTGTCATAATGGGACTTATACAGTCTTTTGATTCAAACAGTTCGATAACTTTTATGTTTGTTCCATTAAAATCTGGATGCTGCGGGTTGTGATGACAAAGCAATTCGATAGGATAAAGGCATAAAAATTGATTTTGGCCCCGCATTATTGTTATGCTTTGCTTTTTGGGGAACTTTTTATATATATTTTTCTATTACGTCTTAATTCCAAACTTTCAACTCTTCTAGGTCATTGGAGGTCACTTTGATGAGGATGATGACGATGATGGGGATCACAAATCTCTTCAAGAAGGATATGTATGTTTCTTTCCTTTTTTTGTCTTAATCGAGTATACTGCTTGTGGTTAACATAATTTTGTTTGTTGTATCAGATTACCGTCACTCCCCTTGGTGCCCTCTCCCAGACGGATACTGGCAGCGTCTCATTCCTTAAGAGTTGGTTGCCTGGTGTACTTGAGGGCACTTCTTCGTCTGCCTTATAAGTACTTTAACCCTTTGCTTTGAAGGAACAGTACACCAAATCACTTGTAAGTTTCACTAAAGCTTAACTTGATCTTAGGTTGTTACCTATCTCAAATTTAGGGTAAAAAATACCTGCCTGTTCTTTCTGTCACCTCTTCTGATTGTTGCTTTGCCTCTTGTAATTAGGAGTCATAATTTTTTTAAGAGGATCAAATTACCCCAGAATCCCTCAAAACTTTTATAATCAGTGGTAACAAAGGATTTTAAAATACCTTATTGGGTCAGTTCTTGTTATATGTCTTTAAAAATTTAACCTCCGAACGATGGAATTACACGAGAACCTTAAAAATAGTTAACGTGATTTATTTTGAAGTCTTAAGAGAATCAAGTTTTACTGCAACGTACCATTATAATGTGTTATGAAAGAGACCTGGTAAAAAAATCTGGCTTTCGGGCCTTTTGGTCTGTAATGATATATAAGCATGAATAGTTACTGCGTTCCTGGTAGCTAAGTTCATCTGATGGGTTCAGGTGCTTGTCTGTTCATCCAGGCTTTAAGAATGACTGAAAGGGCTTTCGCGTATCACTGAAGCGGCCATTGGGTTGTTCCAAACATAGTACGCCTCGTAGTGGCTCCTGCTATCTGTTTATCATATATATTTAGACCCATTGCCTCTTGCTTATGGATGCAATGATTGCATTTACGAACCATTTGTTCCTTGACTTAATAGGATATTATTTCAGACCTATTGATCAATTTGATAAGAAAGCATGCAATTAGACACTGCTCCCTACATTTTCCAAGAAACACACTTTCCCTTCAATAATTTGATTCATATTTGTTTTCCATAATTGCTGACGATAATTACGGTAGCAAATTAAAGTCTTTTGAACGATAAACTCAAAAAGTATCCTGAAATCACGGACTTAGTTGCTCATTGATGGCTCATGAATCATGGCATAGTGCAAACATATGCACATTTGAAGTTCATAAAAACATTTTCTGTTCGAAAATGTATTATCCCAATTCGCTGCCACATAAATAGGCTTTTAATTCTGTACAGGACTCAAAGTTGGTAGTTATTGTCATTTGGCATTATTTTTTAAAATCATTGAAGATCATATTGGCTTCTTGCAAGAAGCTTCATGGAACCATTCTCTTTTGTCTTGCTATCAAGATTAACGAAGAGCAAGTACGGTGCAAAAGGCATACTGCCGTATGCATTTTCCTGACCACGTGTTTATGATGTTAGAGTTCACAATTTTCCGTACCTAATGAAAAAATGTAACTTTACCATACATCAGCAAAAAATCAAGTCAAAATCCTGGGACAGAATAAATTTTTATGGTTGAGATTACCTTCGATATGATCAATACGAGAGAATTGTCTGAAAAGGATGTGGCTACAGCATCTCACTCTCAAGAGAATATGACATGAATGATCATAGTGCCTAACGCCAACCGCCGAAGCAGACTACCCACCAGTAAGGAAGCAAAATAAAGAAAAATATGTACCTCCGGGATTAATTAATGTCCTTAAAATAAAGTATCAAAGCTTGTGTTAGGTTAACAACATAAATCACCATTTTACTATTAAGAGACTGAGTCGCGTGACGCCTTTCTGCTATAAATTAACAGGAGAAAAATGAAGAAGAGGCAAAAAAAAAAAAATGGTAGAAAAGCTCTCCTTAATTTATCCACCTTGGATGCATGGAATGCTGACAAGAAAATTGGAAAAGCAAAAGAGGAAGAAAACCCTGTAAAACAGTCATAAATATTCTATGTACACAACCTTGATAAGATATCCCACTTTTGTCAACTCTGTATTCGTACGCGTACAGTTTTTATTTTTGTGATGGCAAAGAAGGGGTGTGTGATTCCACTAGTATTGACCATAGCACATGCACATCTTCGTAAGGACATGACTTCACTTCCTCGTACAGAATGTATATCCCTCTTCCTGAATGACAGATGTATCATAAATCCTGTTAAGAAAAGAATCCTTAATGACAAAATTCGATGCAGTGCTGGGAAACGTTTCAACTTCCAAAGCATTTTCCCCTATCTTTGATGAAACACTGCTCTGGTAATGTATTTTTTAAAACTATGAAAAGAAGTGGCCGGAAGAACGGGTGCATAAATATGAGTGATGACACACTGTTTCTGGACTCTGTTCCGGACCAATATCCCATGATCCATACGAAATTTTGTCTCTAGTTTGGTTTAATCTGTATCCACTCCCTAACAAGCAATTGTCCTAAAAGGGAAGATCGCATACATACCATTACGAGGATTTGTGAATTTGTTGAAGAAAAGAGCTTGGCAAACTGGCCAAGGTAGATATGATAATGCAAGCTATGGATGAATATGAGAGAGATACGTACTCTTCTTAGGAGTTGAATGAAGACGAAACCACAGCTTCTTCAATGGAGAGAAGAGGGATTGAAGCCACCCCATGAATTTGGAGGAGTGGGTGTGGCTCTTGTAGGTGAGAGAAATGGGGGAGGAAAAAAAGATATAAGACACAAAAACTATACAGTTTGCTTGGACAAGGGTGAAGTTACTACAGGCAATATTTGCCGAGATAATACTTTTCATTCCCTAGGTGGCCAATCAAGAGTTTTTCACATTTTGGTATTTGGTGGGATGTCCTTGTCAAACGGCTTTTTCCATTTAAGGCAAAATAAGCACGGCCTACCAATATGCAGTGCTTTATACACTTTAAGATGAGTATCCTAAATTTTCACTCACTTCACTTGTCCTTCAATCTTCGTATTGGTACACCTTTATTCATGTTTTTCTTAGTCTTTCAATAGCACATAGAGAGACACTCGTGTTCCTTTGAGTTTCAAGTAAACAAATGCTCCCCCCTTGAGGAGTCTCCCACAAGTATCCCTCCCCGTAACTCCACCTGTCCATTGGGTGCCTTTAAAGTGTTAATTGGTGGCATCGATTACTGAAAAAGTGAGGCCTGGGCATAGCCAAGGCAAACCGCGTATCCATAGGATGCGAAGAAAGGAGAGAAAGACATGGCTGCTCCTATATCACACACCACTGGCCACTGAGAACTGCTTCAGTTCTGTTTCCTAACCTTGACACACCGCCTAGTACGTTGAAACAAGAGGAGGTGGGAATTCCGGGAATCTGATGAAGTTTTTAGTGAATTTGACATAGCCTATCGAGGATAAAAATATTTTTGTCGATCTAATATGAATCTAATTGTGGGCTTCGATCGACATAGCCTTATGTTAAATCACAATACTATTGAGGATTTCAAAAGATGATACAGAGTTGGTAGCAAAGATTGATGCCCACAGATCCCAAATTTTGGGTTCTCAATTAAGAGAGTAATCACTGTCACAGTTATAGTGAATGAACCTGAAGTCCAAGAAATTACGTCTCAATTTAAGCATCTAGCTTAATAGGTTCCTTTTTGTATAAAATAACGATAATACTTCAACTATTAAACCGCTTTGGAGTTATAAAGTGCAATCCCCCTAATGTCTTTATATTTCAACCGAAATCTTATTACTTTAGGTTTTTTTAATAAAAAAATTACAAAATTAATCATTATTTTCAACATAATAGTTCCTATCATATCTACCAAGACTATTCTTGATTTTACAACACTAAAATTATTTTATATCGATTTCTAAACAAAGAATTTTTAAATACTAAAACCACATCTCCACATACCAAATGTCAAGTTAGAAACTATGGACTTTACTTGCTCCAATTAAAAAAGGGCCCAATTCACAGAACATAGGCTTACCGTTTGTATAGCGTTATGTTTGCCATGTTTCATTTCTATGGCCCGCCAGTTTCCAGAAGCAAATAAGAATTTCACAACGTGGCGGGTCTGGTACTGAGCTTGCTTTGGGCTTCCAAAATGAGACAAGGCCCATTATAGAGAGCCTCGACCTCGTCCTTGTGGTTACCGAAAATTGGTCTTTATTGGTTCTGGGCTCGCTGATGTGGACAGGGCCCAACGTGGAGAGCCCTCGAGCATGTCGGCGGTCGGCGTGGGAACCGTATGCAAGCGTATCAGATCCCTGAAGTCAAGATCAGGTGCTTTGCTGTGAGCCGTGATTTTAGCAAAGTTGACTCCAGCTATTATTTTAAAGGAAAATCGTTACGACCCATAATGACGTAATAGTATCCATAGTTAAGTTAGTTTTTTAATGGATAATTATAATTAATTATGTTTAAAACTTTATTAATTTAAGCGGGATACTTCAGTTTCTTAAATAGGAAGTAGTAAATGTGACAAAAATAAATAGCGTTAAAATTGATATATATTTGTAATAAAATAAAATAATTAATTCTTGCGAGTAATTAAATATTATTTATTTATTTTATTTCAAATAGCAATTACAATTAGGACAATTTGATATACCGGAGTGCTGAAAAGGACATCTTTACTGAGATTACGGGGAACTAGGGTGTCGGACAAAACACAGCTGCATGGCAGAATACAAGCTTACCGATAAGCTCGGATAAGTACTCTGAACTCAATAAAGAATTGAGGAACTTCGTCGGGGCAGGTAATTAACCATTGATGTAACCCAAGAGTGTGGTAGGGCAGACCCATTCAAAATATATCAGTTATATGGGCGGACGCAAACGGAATCCATATCCCCAAGGCCTGAATCTGGACCCCTTGATGTCCAAACTGACAAAGAAGAGAATCTTGTGGGATCATGATTACATGTTTCATCGTAAAGCAAAAGTGGCCAGTCCGATCCAATCAGGCAATCAGTGTTACTTGTCGTCAACTCAACACAAAATGCCATGATATTGTTGAGATTTCGTACAATCTTTGCAGACTAACTCACGTAATTTCGACGAGTATTTTATAACGAATTTTTTTTACATATATAATTTGATGGACCAATGAGACAGAACATAACATCGTTCAAATTTTGAAGCTCTTTCTACTGTATAACTACTGGTTCGGTCCACTTATTTCCGTAGGCCACACACGATGACAACACGAACTATGAAGTGAGAGATTGGATATATTGAGACTGAGTGAAGGGAACTGTCATGAACTCTCATGAGTTACCTGCTATCTCCACTAGTCTGGCCTTTTTTTCTCCATCAATAATTATCTCAGACTTCAATTATTTTTGTCCCTCTCATATCCTATTCTTCTTAAAATCCACTATCTAAAAATTATATTATGTCAAAAACTTAATTATTTATTATTATTGACGATTTTTTTTTCTGAATTTCGACAATTAGAAAATTATGAACAAGCCTTGTGTTCAAATATTATTTGTAAAAATAAATTTTCAATGGTATCTGGAAAAATAAAATTTTTATTTTGATTTGGTAGGGCAGTTATTTTCTGAATTAGAGAATGCACCTTTTGATGCGGTCAATAATTTGGGAATTTTAATGTTCGAAAACGATCTCTCTTTATTTCACTGCTGACTCGACAAATGAACCATAAAGAAGTGGCGTGTCGGAACAAGCTACCGCGAGGACAGGCGTGGGCCCAGGGAAGTTACAAGGATATGGGACCCACGGGCCATTTGGGATCCGTAAATATGAAGCTATGGTCAACAACAAAAGCCCAACAACGGATGAGTTCGGATTCACAAAAGTATGCTCTCTCTCTCTCTCTCTCTCTCTCTGATAAAGGGTCCTAGGTACCCGAAAAAGGTTCAGCTGCCGAGTTACTCTTATGTCCAGTTTGCGATTTTACGGGGAAAAGAAGAAATAGCTGCAATTATCCTTTCCCTTTAAAACCCGACAGTTCGCTTTGCCCTTTTACAACGTTAGCAGAACAGTGTTTCACCCTTCTTTTTCCTAACGTGTACAAGGTGAGAAAGGTCTAAGGAGACAGAAGAGTTTTAAACTAGCATCTGGGTCCAAGACCCTTTTTGTCATTATTAATTTAAAAAACCATAATGTCTTCTTTTTTTTCCTGTTTTCCATTCAGACTTCAAATCATATAACTGATTATGTGATTTTGCATTCTTAATTTGTGGTCACTATTTTTGGTCAAGGTGATTTTCACATGTAAATCCTTTATGTAAAAAGTAACGGAGGAAAGCCGCCCACCAATCATTTTTCGGCTGTTGCCCATTTCGTATTCTGCGTTATTTGAAGGCAGTGACTTCAGACATAATAGTATCCAGAGAGGTAAGCACTACGTTATAGTGCTGTTCGAATTTAAAAGGGCAATGATTCAACCATGATGACTTTCTCTACTGTTTGGAGTATACGAGGGACTTATCTGGAGGAGAGTGTTCTTTTTTCAAAATTTGAAATCCACTGAAAGGTTAGGTGAAAATAACGATTAAGATAACCACTTTATTACACAGCGCCACGTGGAAGGGTTTACAGTCAACAAAATCATATCCAAACGTTACGAATAATGGCCCTATAAGGATTTCGCTAAACTATATTTTATATTAAATTAGCAGAATAAAGGTTAAACTTTAGCGCTAGAATGACCAATTTACCAGCTTAAACCATGCTCTGTTCATTACCCGGTATAACTATCTTTAATCCCTACACGTTCTTACCATTGGAATTGTATTCTCACTCGCCAGTCAAGTGTGTGAGTCATGATATTGACAGTACGGATACATGGCATCGCCATGAAAATCTACGAAAGTAAAAGCTTGCACACGTGGGAAATGCCCGGTAGTTCAGGGGAGGGATCTCCGCCGTAACGACAACGGAATTAGCATTGTAATAAAATTTCCATTATTTCCTACCCATATTACCAAGGCTTTGACTTATAGGATAATGTGCTTCGTGTAGTAAGCATAGGATTGTGTAAAAATATATGTTTATGCCTCGTGTCTGTCTGGTCAAAGTTGTCACAAGCTTGTTAATATCTTAGCTCGACCTGCTTTACTTTTTATGTAATTATGAAGCACCCTAAAATCAGTTCCCATGCATCAAATGCAATCCCTAGCTAACAAAGATGTCAGCTTTTACGATCCCACCGATCTGAAACAGAACTCGAGTTAATTACAGTATACGAAGTGAAAGAAGGAAAGGGACGGAGATATACCGTATAATCCAAATCCCGTTACTGGCTGGAATAGCAATCAGATTTTGCAACCAACCAAAATCTGATCATATTTGAGATTTTTGAGGATAAAAAAAGAATGGTCGTCCATGACTGACAAGGTAATTAATGCCATATCGATAGCTATAAACAAAAAAAAAAAATACTTATACAAGTCTAAATCACTAAAATCATGATTTGATTAAGGAAAGATAGGCAATTGGTACGTCATATCTGAATTAACCAGCTAGAAAATAATATATACAAGCCCTGATAGATGAAGAAGAAAAAGATATACAATGTATCAGACGGAGAAAGGTTTACTATCCACCAGTTGGTAGCAAGGCGCCAAACAGCTCAGAGTTGAAACAAAGGTTATCTTGACTAAATCATAGAAGATCCAAGGGAAATCTGTTTGATTTGAATCAGATCACCCAAGAATTAATGTTTGATTGAAACTGCCGGTCACGAGGGTGTGCTTGATTGTCCTTTTAATAGTTCTCCATCGATTATCTTTCTGTTTTATTTGCATTAATCTTGACGGCCGAAATCTGATAACCTGCATTCAGAAAAGAAAGGAAACAGTCTCATCTAGTTCAGTTAACTGCAGTGAACCATTTTGAACTCTTCCCTGCAGGACAAAATTCTCAACTCAAAGTCAATTTCCAAGGAGTGAACAATTTACTGGACCCAATATAGAGAGTTTGACTATAATTTCAACTAGCATGAAATTAAATGCATGTCCGAAAAGGAACAGGGGAATACTGATAAAAGGGGAATATAATAATGACAGTATAATTATAGCGGGGGTGGCCGTGACGTTTTCCACTGTGTATCGCTAACGAATCATCACCAAAAGTTAATGCACTACTTTATTAGAAAAAAAGATATTTGACTCTAAAAAAAAACTCTTCAAAGATCTGGCATGCTGCATAACTACATCACTTCCAATCATTTGCTATATGTATATGAAAGCCTCCCTTAACTCCTCCCCGTGCCTCATCATCTCTTCATTTCAGATTCCTCGTTGTGTCTCTTCTGAAGTGAAGTTTTTAATGCTTGCGTGAAGTAGAAGTTTGGTATATCGGTTGTTTTTCTTCATATAAATCAGACAATTTGGTTTTCTTAAAATGGGCAAGAAAGAAAAACAACAACAGAAAGATCACAATGTGAATGATGGCATAGTTGAGGCTGTTCTCGAGAATCTTAGAAAACAAGCTCCTCTCACTCCGAAGCAGGTGGGTCTGTCAAGTTTTCTAGCTTTTTTGTTCTTGCTGCTCTTCTTCTTCTTCCTCTTCGTTATTTTAGCTTCTCAACTCCTTGTAAGTTGGTATCCCATTTATATTTTTTTTTTGAGTTCTGAATATGAAATATGATAGTTTTACACTACATATTCATGTATATATAGTTTGCATCTAACCTTTTAGGTTCGGCACTACTCGTCTCATAAACGATTCTGTTCAACAGGAGAAGTTCTGCGATGATGCTTGCGTGGAACGATTTCTTAGAGCAAAAGGTGGTAATGTGAAGAAGGCTGCTAAGCACTTAAGGGCCTGCCTTTCCTGGAGAGATAGCATAGGCACTGGTACTATAATCTGCTTCTCCAGTTCTCCAGTTCTCCTTTTCCACCTCCTTCATAAAACAACTATTTCCCCTTTTTTCTACCGGTTAGGCAGTTGGCTTTTCTTTTTAGAAGCATCTTGTTTTCTTTTTGTGTCGTTATACTAATGGAATCTTACTTTTGGAGCATTAGTTTGAATTAAGTGCTAAAGTGAACACCTTGTAATCACTAGCATGACTTATTCAAAGTAGTGTACATACCAAATGAATCATAAACCAAACTTCATGTAATAATCGTCTTTTCATTGATTTTATTGAAGAGCAATTAATTGCTGATGAGTTCTCAGCCGAGCTAGCCGAAGGAGTTGCTAACGTTTCCGGACACGATGAACAATCAAGACCTGTACTGGTGATTGCCAACCACTGTTCTCTATACATCTCGCTTCTATTCCTCTGTACTCCTAGAAAAGAGAAGCAATATTTTTTTAAAATGTTTTTTTTGGCAGATTTTTCGCATCCGGCAAGATTATCAAAAGTTCCATTCACAGAAAATGTGAGTAACCCAAAAAAGAGTAAGAAACTCTCATAAGAAATTTGTTAACCATTTATGCTCATTTTCCTCATCTGGGTATTTCAGGTTCACTCGTTTGCTTGTGTTTACGCTGGAGGTGGCCATAAGAACCATGCCAAGAAACGTTGAACAGTTTGTTCTTCTCTTCGAAGCAAGTGAGTACCTTTCGTTATTGACCATATTATCCTTCCTCAGCTAAGAGTAACATCCCAAAAAAGAACATCGAAAATTGAGCTGCCTTTCTTTCTGTTTTTTATATTTGTGATTCACGCTAGCTAGTAAAGCCGGGCAATCTATTACAGCAGGCAAGAAGCCATGTCGGGAAGCCGGCAGAGTTCTGAAATATTCCCGGATATTGTTTGGATTAACCCCTAAGTGTCACTTTCTAAGCTCTTTGTTCTTGCCTTTTTGTTAAGGGCATGGTCAGGAATTGTAGCAATGGGCTTGTATTGTATGTATTCTCTCCTGGAACTGGTCAATTCCAACAAACATCTTTTAATAAATTATTGGACCCTGATTCCTGAACAGCCAGTAGCCAGGAGACTCCTTTATTGCTTAGCTAATTACCGGCATCATTATTAAATGTATCCTCTGCATATTCCACAGGCTTTGGCAATTAAAGTATCGGGTAGCATTTGAAATATTAGTAATAGAGGGAGTGGTTTTGTTGCAATTGCAGGCTTTTTCAGGTCTGCATCAGCTTTTATGAATCTACTGCTTGCAGCACTGAAAATTGTGGGTGAATACTATCCATGCAGGCTTTACAGGGCTTTTGTAATTGACCCACCTTCTCTCTTCTCTTATTTATGGAAGGTAAATTCAACTTCCGCTTACTTTGAAATCCAGTAATACTGTTTCCCCCGACAGAAACCTTATTTTGTTGACATAACTGCTGGACCAGCTGTCTGTAAATTTTTAACAGTTCTTGAACTATTCGACCAACATCAACATGCTTATATACCTTTTAACTAGTTGCCTACTGGATGCGTTGATTTTCAGCTTCACCTCTTCACTTTTTAACCATGAGGCCCACCAGACAATCTAATGCCTTTTTCAGGGAAATGAAACTGATACGAGGTTGATAGATGTATGCATGACCAAATGCTCATGTGGTTGCAGGGTGTCCGGCCATTCGTTGACCTATCAACGGTCACCGGAGTGGTATCATCACTAGATTTTGAAGAGTCATTGGAGTTCAATGACTTCTACTCCTACCCAAGAGCCTGCTCCTTGAGGTTTGAACCTTCATCGATCAAATCGACACCCAAGATAGGCTCTTGCTCTTCGTCAAGATTTGCCTTCACTGTATCCCACCACTTTGACTCCCTGAAGCCGTGGTACCTCACCATGGCCGACAACTCAGTTTCAAAAGTAGGAACCACAAGCCCCTCACCCCTGGGTCCGGAGCTGACCTCACCTCTCAATGCCAGGTCTCTCTCCTTCGCATCACCCGTTGCAAGAACTCCACGAGGCAGCATCAACGGCGGAACCTACGCCAGGCCCACCAAGAAGACACTTTTCCCTTCAACCCCGTTGCCACAGAGGGTCACCGAAGCCGAACCTTTCAAAATATCCCAGTCAAGGACCCCACGCCCCTCGTTCCTCCAATCACCTGCATTGTTCTTCAAGAAGGATTGCCAAGTAAGCAGGGCCGACCGTTCTCGAGAGTCATTTAGACCGTTTCTGAAGTTCTATAGGAGGCCGTACGATGAGATGACTTACAGGTCAATGATGCGGCCCCCACTTGGTGGACTTATTTCCATCGTCTCTCCGCAGCCAAGACGAGGCCACGATTCGGTATCGCAACGGTTTTTAAACGAAGCCAAGCTCGGGTGGGAAACAAAAAAAAATAAGAGAAAAAACTAGATAGTTTTATGCGGTTGACTATGATGTGCGAAATGACACAAATGCCAACGGCAACGCGATACTACTATTAAATAATTATTGGATTAATTATTTCCTGGTGCAAAAATTGTTAATTAATCACGTATAATTAATGATTTACTATATTTATATATATAAAAAAAACGTACAAGGTGGTGGGGTCTAAAATGTTGTGCACCATGTCTAAAACTTGAGCTCTGTGGAGTAGTTAATTTACTTGTGCCTCGAAAAGTCTATGTATTGGATTTTGGACGATGATGCATTGGAAGTGGATACCGTGGTCGAAACGGTGAACATTATGCGTTGGAAGTCATCTCCCCCATCGTGGGCATTGGGCAGGCGGGAAAGAATTGACGCATATCTATATATTTTCACAAGAAACCCAAGCCTAGAGTTTTTTTTTTATTCAATGTTATCGTATATGTGGTGAGTGTTATGGAGAATCTTGGATTAGTTTATGGTTGGACTTTTGATTGTTATATGATAAGTGCAATACCCGAGTTCTTGTGAAGACCTTCTCGTCTATTAATTTCTAAAGTCCGTACTATATATTTTTACGTTTTGGAATACCTTATTAACTTTTAGGTCGGTTTCAACTTTGAACAGAAGTGAGCCGAGTTAGTAGGAATATGTGTCGTGTATTTCTTTTTGAGATGTCAAAGGGATTCTGGTGTAATTCATCTGCACTGGGAGATTTTTTACTTATTTTACGATCTTGAACTTTGGGCACACTGACAGACTGTATATGTATAGATAAAATACGGAGTTTTGTCGTGAACTCGCTGTCGTTAAGGGATCAAGGTACTTTTAGTTGGAAAATGGTTATAATATAATATAATCTAATCGGAGTTTCTCTGTTTTAGACTGCTTCGTCTTGACTACGTACTGCCAAACTTGCTTTCACCACCAAGCTTGTGATCTGGGGTTTTCCAGTGGACAATTTGACGCTGTGCATGCTTGTAGTGTTATTTCTATTCAAACGTTTTGGAGTTTATTCCTTGTCGTTGACTGGTTTGAACTTTGAAACCTCCCTTTGATTGTTATATGGTTTTAGGGTTCCTTATCAGAGACGACAGCGGTGGATCTAACTGAGAATATCATAATAAGTTAAATGTAAACCTCTCTGATCGATGCTGTCAGTGGATTATTTTCCCGACGTCAAAACCCAATTACATATGCTACTTTTCCCAGCATAGTTTGTTGGAAAAGCTAGGAAGTTAATAGTAAAATTAAGCTGCTTGTCTATGTATAAAGGCAGGTTTAGGTGATGGGGTAAAAAACAAATGACCCCATTAGATGAACTCTTCTGGCTTTGATTTATCCTATTTGGGAGGATAAAATGATGAACTGTGCCAATGTTGGAAGAGAATGGAAAGGGTCGCCGAAAGGATAAAGGTAAGAGATGGCCTGGAGGCCCAATGTTAGACAGTCACAGGCCTGCTCTCAAAGTTGCAGGTGAACTTCTTGGATGGGCCTACAAACTGCTTGCGAATCAATTGACGTTGATGGCAGCCAAAATATTAGCTCAGTTTGTTTGTTGCATCAGATTCGTACTTTTTGGAATACATGAACACTCCAACAGTCACCCAACAAAAGAGCAAGCTCACTGTTACCACTTTGGTCCTCCACATTAAAAGTCATGTACCAAGGACGATAGGATTCCAACCGGACACGTTCAGCGTGGCGTGACAATACATGATTTAAAAAAGAGAGGAGAGCCGGACATAGCGTAGAGAGAAACAATCACTCACTAGAAATTGTGTCTCTCCACCTCCGTTGATTACATCCATGGCTCCAGCACCCAGGTCTCTGCTCTTATACCTCATTTTCACCTTCTTCGCTAGCGAAACTCACCCACACCCATTAGATCCCCTAAACCCCACCGAGTACACCCTTGTCCAAACCATAGTCCGCGGCTCTTATCCCTCCTCAGACTACGTCATAACCTTCCAATACGTAGGTCTGGAAGAACCAACTAAGCACATCATTCTTTCGTGGCTAAAAGATCCAACCATCAAATCCCCACCTCGGCAGGCTTTGGTAATTGCAAGTATAAACCACAATACTCATGAGATCATCGTTGACCTGTCAGTTCACAAGATCATCTCTGATAACCTATACGATGGTTACGGCTACCCTATGCTCACTTTTGAAGAGCAAGTGGCCGCCAACGCATTGCCACTTAAATACGAACCGTTTTTGGAGTCAGTCAAAAGGAGAAACCTGAAGTCCGAGGAAGTTGTCTGTGGGAGTTTTACTATTGGTTGGTACGGACAGAAGAGGAGGAGTAAGAGAATTGTTAGGGTCATGTGTTACTACTTAGATGGCTCTGTGAATCTGTACATGAGGCCAGTCGAAGGCGTTACTATTACCGTTGACCTTGAAGAAATGAAAATCACGGGTTTTAAAGACAGATTGACGGTCCCTATGCCAAAGGCTGATGGAACTGATTACAGAGGATCCAAGCAAGAGCCACCTTTTGGTCCTCGGTTGAAGGGGATAAAGGTCGTGCAACCTGACGGCCCAAGTTTCACGATAGAAGGACACAGAATCAGGTAAGATACCAGAGTCTTCATTTTTCATCTGTTTATGTACAGGAACAGACATCATGTATCAAATCTTCGTATGCGTAACAAAAGTGGCAAATAAGACGAAATCCTGATCATGTGTGGTAGTACACTGTCATAGTCGATTGACCCTACTTGATTATATTTCTCACAATAGGATGGGTCTGGTTCTCATTTAGGCTGTTGAAACTTTAGTTGGGTAGCTTCATCTCTTTCGGCATTATGTATCAGGTGGGCCAATTGGGACTTCCATCTGGGTTTTGATGCCCGATCAGGTCCAGTTATATCCTTGGCGTCAATATTTGATTTGGAGAAGCAAAAGTTTCGTCAGGTACTTTTCAGAGGGTTTGTTTCAGAGCTCTTTGTCCCATATATGGACTTGACTGAAGAATGGTACTATAGGACATTTTTTGACGCTGGCGAATATGGGTATGGTCTAAGTGTAGTGCCGCTTGAACCTCTGAGAGACTGCCCAGGAAACGCAGTTTTTATGGATGCTTACATTGCTGGCCAGAATGGAATGCCGGTAAAGATGGTTAATGTCTTTTGCATCTTCGAGAGGTATGCCGGAGATATAATGTGGCGTCACACAGAGTTTGCAATTCCAGGCAAAGTGGTAGGTGTTGGTAGGAATTTTTACAGAGTTTGATCAGTTCATCGATGGCTACAGGTTTGTTCTGATGACACTGGAGGTGGTGTTGCAGGTAAGAGAAGTCAAGCCAGATGTGAGCCTGGTGGTGAGAATGGTGTCAACTGTTGGCAACTATGACTACATCAACGATTGGGAGTTTAAACAGAGTGGTTCGATAAAAGTCACGGTAGTCCTTTACCTTGGAATTAACATTTCCTATATCAAGAAAGAACTTGATTCTTAACTACTGAAATAGGGTTCTGGTTCTCCCATGTGATAATTTTTCTAACAGGTTGGGCTGACTGGTTTGCTGGAAATCAGGGGATCAAAATACACCCATCTAGACCAAATAAAGGAAGAGGTATACGGCACCCTATTAGCAGAAAACACAATGGGCGCATACCATGATCATTTCCTTACATATCATCTTGATCTTGATGTGGATGGTGATGCAAATTCCTTCGTCAAGTCCCATTTGAAAACGACGCGGGTGACGGATCAAACCTCACCCAGGAAGAGCTACTGGAAGGTCTTTAGCGAGACAGCTAGAACCGAATCTGACGCGAGGATCAGGCTGGGCTTAGAGCAAGCTGATCTTCTAGTAATTAACCCAAACATGAGAACAAAAATGGGGAATTTCATTGGTTACCGTCTGATCCCCGGCTCTGTTGCAGGTCCCCTCTTATCCCACGATGATTACCCACAAATAAGAGGAGCCTTCACCAACTATAACGTGTGGGTTACTCCATATAACAAGTCTGAAAAATGGGCTGGAGGGCTGTACGCTGAACAGAGCCATGGGGATGATACTCTAGCGACATGGAGCCGCAGGTACCATCCCAATCTAGACAATACCGAACGGTTGCGTTCTTTTTTGTTTTTTGTTTGATTTGATCATGTGACGACATTGTCTGTTGATACAGGAATAGGAAGATAGAAAACAAGGATATTGTATTGTGGTACACTTTGGGATTTCATCACGTGCCATACCAGGAGGATTTTCCCATCATGCCCACCATTAGCAGTGGATTTGAGCTACGACCAGCTAATTTTTTTGACAGAAATCCTGTACTCAAAGTCCAGCCACCTGAAACTTTCAATCAGTCAATGTGCTCCTCACCCTCCATGCAATAGTAATTTAGATTAGTTAATTTTGCTTCAGGTTATCAACTAATCTGTGATTACGAACAATTACTGTAATTACCGTGATTTTTAATACAAACATTTTTAATAAAATAAGAGGTCAAATTTTAAGACGTGATTATTAGTAGGGAAGTTATTGCATTTGTCGGTGTGAGGAAATTTTTGAAGGTTAGTGCTAAGTTTGCTTAAACGTGGGTTTGTGGGTTGCTGGCTGATTAACTGACGTATCCTATAAATACCTGACGTTTTGATTACTTTAACGTCAAATTATATCATTATCATCCTTTCTTTCTGACATATCATCACATATCTTTAGTGCAGTGCATATAACATAACTCAGTGAGTTAATGTCGGAGTCACGTAAACCCGAGCAACTCTTCATCCGATCACTATTACCCATACACCAAGCCACCTCCATCTTCCATTGAATATCTCAGATTTAATCACCGCCCTTGCGCCTTTCATCACCATCTCTGTCTGAGTCGTTGTCGAGTTCACACCCTCACCTTCTACTCTTGTCGTTGTCATTGCTCAATCTTTGTCAAGTTCGCACTTTCACTTGTCACCTTTTGCTCGTGTTGTTCCGTTTTCGTTCTGCTAAGTTTTCTGTTTGCCGTCGCCACACTTGCTGTCACTAAGTGATGCACCGGGTTCCATAGCCCTACAACTTCTTTTCTCGCTGCTCAATTTCGCCTTGCTTTTCTTGCTGTCATCGTTCCTATTGTATGACGTGTTTTTATTGTAAGTGACGGCTAGATTTTCTTTTTAATTTTTATTGTTTTAGGATTTGTTATCAAGCTGAGTGGTTTTAGTTATCGGGCTAGGTTATAGTTGTGGGCTTGGCCGGAAGTGTTTTCTTTTGTTTAATGAATTATGATGGGCTTGGTCAATTAGTTTAAAGATTCTATTTTAGTAGTGGGTTTAGTATTAATAGATAGATAATAAATTGTGTTAAGTGGGCTAGGTTTGGTGAAGAATTTCTGAATTAGTGTTGACAGAAATTTTATAGCTTAGATTTTGGGCTTAATAAATATTATATTTTGGACTTGGAGCTATTATGATATTAAAGAGAATTTTGGGTTTATAAGTAACAAGTATTAAATTAATAATAGGATTCGAGATTAAGTTAACTTATGTTTTATGATACATTAATTATAGGTTGGATTTATTAATTGCATACATGTGATTTAACTATGGTGATTGGATTTTGTGTATTGTTTCAATTACTCGGTAATATTTTTGTACTATGATATTTGTACTGTTTTGGATCATATTCATTCCAGTTGAAGTTAAGGTTAGTTATTTACTGAGTTATACTTACCTGTTGTTGTTATTCTATATTTTAGATCGTAAAATCAGTTTGTGTTATTTCTATCTAGCTTATATTTAATGGATCTAAAACTCCTTTAGATACCTTATTGATTTTATTGGAGAGTACTTTACTTCATCTATTTTATTTTGAACCATGTTCGTGGTTTTGTATTTGTTCAGACATCTCAAATTTAATACCATCCGTAGATGAGAAAATTATCAATTATTAGAGGTTATTAATTAACATAATTATCTCTTATAATTAATATATTATTAAATAGTAAATGATCATCACATGATTGGCTGAAATTATAAGGTGACATGGGATTATTATTAAATAATAATATATTATCCTAATTTGGAAGTAACGTATCATTCCTTATTGATAATGACCTTTGCACATTTTGGACAATCTCAAAGTGTCCAATGTTGAAATCGTTCTGCTTCCGCTGAATACCATATCCAAAATCCAACCGATGGATGCTAGAATAATTTTATTTTTTAAGCTCATTACCGTCGTTACCCGTTATAAGTAGTGCTTGATATGGATGAATCGGGTTCCACTGATATCTATATGGTTGACCAACTAACTGTCGTGCTCTGTGATTGCAAACTGCTTCAAGCACACTGAGCTTTCCGCGACCAAGTTGCATAGAAAGATAAAAAAATACAAGAAGAGAAAATTGCGATCAACTAAGATCGTTAAGCAGCAATTTAGGAACTTATCGTTAGCTATCTGATGCCAATTGAAAATCTCTTGAATCCAATAGAAAAATCGCAAGAAGCACATCAATAATTGATAGATGATGAGCTTATCGTTTTGGTGACAGGTAGCAACCACAACACAAATAAGGTAGAAGTAGGGAGATAGGTAGCAACCACAACACAAATAAGGTGGAAGAAGGAAGTGTCGGCCAAGATAACACAACTTGTAGTCTTCACGATTAAATGCATGCTATGTACAGATGTTGGACGTTGATAAAATAGACTAAAGAAGTGCACTGAGAGTCTTACGTCATTTATAGAATACACTGACAATTCAAAAAAATTTCTAGATATTACTGAATATATGAATGAGTAAGAATACAATAACAACTCAAAATTAATAAATAATTAAGACTTTATTAATTATTAAAAATTAAAAAAAATTAATTATAACAAAAGAACGATAGATACAAAAGATATTTGTAGACAGGCTTCGTGCTTCACTTTCTACCTGAAAATTAGCAGAAAATATTATATTCAGATAAATAAAGCCTTGAAGTCTATAATTAAAAAAGGAGTGTTTGATTTGTCAAGAAAACTAAGACCCATTTGATAGTAGGACCAGGATTCAGAGCGTTGATTGGAATCGTACCCCAGTAAGGTTGACCAGTAGTGCCACAATTAGTGGACTTCCTCATGAATTGTTAGGTTTTGACTAGACTATTTATGCCAATACGCTACGGAATTTTTTAATTTTATATATCAAAAGTTTAAGATGCTGGTTTGGTTTATCTTTCTCTCAATTGACATTGAGTCCTGACCTCAAGATGATCGTTTGGCTTCTTTTCCAAGCTTTCTTCTTGATTGGCTCTTCTGAGCAAATAACTGAAACCACGATCAGCTTGGGTTCTAGCCTCATCGCTGGAACTAATTCTTCGTGGAGATCACCTAATGGTGATTTTTCCTTTGGTTTCTATCTTCTTCGCAGTGGCCACTTCCTTGCTGGGATTTGGTTCGAAAAAATCCCAAATAGAACGTTAGTATGGTCAGCCAACCGGGATGATCCAGCAGAATCTGGATCCACCCTGAACCTGACAGTCAGTGGCCAACTTGTACTTGTTCATTCTAATGGAACTGGCTACACAATTTCCAATGAAACATTGACTAGATCAGCTTTACTGCAAGATGATGGCAATTTGGTCTTGCGAAGTGCAGCTTCAAAAGTAACTTGGCAAAGCTTTGATTTTCCGACGGACACGATTTTGTTAGGACAAGTCCTTGTTATGGGACAAAAGCTGTACTCAAATGTGAATGGAACTGTCGATTACTCAACTGGACGGTATATGCTGGAGCTTCAACAAATGGATGGCAATGTTGTTATGTCTGCTTACAAGTTCGCTGATCCGGGTTACTGGTTTACCTTGACTGCTGGAAACCAGAATATAAGCATGGTTTTCAACCGGAGTACAGCTTTTGTGTACGTTGCGAATGGCACCTCCATCAAATACTCGATGACAAAGCAGGTTCCTGCCCCTATTGAAGATTATTACCACCGTGTGACGATAAATGACTATGGAAATCTGCAGCAATTCGTGTATAACAAAAGAAATGGAAGCGGATGGACTGTTGTGTGGGAGGCCATCACCACTGAACCTTGCATCCCGTTCAACATTTGTGGAGTGTATGGCTTCTGCACTTCACCTGATAACAAAACTGTGAATTGCGATTGCTTGCCTGGCTATTCCCCTTGGGATCCTAATGTTCCTTCGAAAGGATGCTATCCGAAAGCGGCGGTTGACTTTTGTGCTGCGAATTTTTCGGATTCGGATTTCACTCTTGAAGTACTTGATAATTCTGATTTCCCAAATGGACAATTTGCAGATATGGCAAGAATAAAACCAGCAAGTACAGAGGAATGCAAGAAGGCTTTGATGGATGACTGTTCCGTTGTGGCCGGTGTTCTGGTGGAGTCAATTTGTTATAAGAAGAGAATGCCTTTGTTGAATGCTAGGAGGAGCAGTCCTTCCTCGAACAATATCGTGGCGTTTCTCAAAGTTCCTAAGATAAAAAGCACTCAAGAACAGGGCGAAGACACAAGTGATTCTACATCCTGGGTTGCTCTAATGATAGGCCTTTTGTTGAGTTCAGTAATGGCTTTACTCTTTGCAGCCACTACCATCTATCATCATCCTCTGATGCAGCCTTACATAAGACCGAAGAAGCTTTCAAGTCCAAAACCCGTGGATATAAATTTGAAGGCATTTTCCTTTCAGGAGTTGCGAGAAGCAACAAATGGCTTCAAGAACAAAATTGGAAAAGGTGCATTTGGGACTGTTTATAGCGGTGTGTTAAACTTGGAGGATGAAAGGGTTGAGATTGCTGTAAAGATGCTCGAAAAGGTCATCGAACAAGGTGACAAGGAATTCTTGACAGAAGTCCAGGTAATCGGACAAACACATCACAGGAATCTTGTAAGACTCCTGGGTTTCTGTAATGCGTACGATCACCGGCTTTTGGTTTATGAGCTAATGAAAAACGGAAGTTTGTCGGATTTTCTATTTGGTGAAGGCCAGAAGCCCACTTGGGATCAAAGGGCTGAGATTGTGCTTGGAATCGCCAGAGGCTTGCTGTACTTGCACGAAGAGTGTGAGACACTGATAATTCATTGCGACATAAAGCCACAAAATGTGCTTCTTGATGACAAATACACTGCCAAAATAGCAGATTTTGGTCTAGCAAAGCTCCTTATGAAAGACCAGACTCGAACAAGCACCAAAATTCGAGGAACAATGGGATACATGGCACCAGAATGGCTCAAGAATGCCCCTGTGACCACCAAAGTGGATGTTTACAGCTTTGGGGTTATGTTGCTCGAGATTATTTTTTGCAAGAAACACACAGAGTTGCATCAAGTAGATGAACAAGGAGAGGGAAACGACATGATTCTTATCGACTGGATTGTTTCCAATGTTAAATCTGGTAATTTAAAAGCCATTATCAGCCATGATTACGAAGCGGTGGAGGGTTTCAAGCTATTCGAAAGAATGGTCATGGTAGGGTTATGGTGCTTATGTCCTAACCCAGCTGTTCGACCTTCAATGCCAACAGTCCTTCAGATGCTGGAAGGAACTACCGAAGTTGGTTTTCCGCCTTATTTTGACGCACAGAGATTTTGATGTAGTTATTTCATATATATTTTGCATCTTAAAATCCAAGGGTTGTATCGGGATTAGAAATAAAATAAATAATAAATTGTTATATTAAATTTATAATAATAAAATTTGATTTGATTTCCTATTCAAATACTTTTATTATAAAAAATATTCCTATTTATTGACCAAATCCAATGACGTACTTCTTGGCTGAATAATGACCAAGTTCGTAAGATGCATAGATCTGGATATCCAAATTCAATGTAGCCTATGGTTGTCCTGATTATTTGACTTTTGTTATGGTAGTGGGCGAAATAATGTTGATATCTTTCCGGGTCATGCCAAATAGTGGACAATGACGGAACTTATACCTAACATGACAGAACAACGACATTGCACACAAACTTCCACTTATGTCGTTTCATAGGGTGTAAGAGACGTGACTCTTACGGCGTGCTGAATGCGTTGCTTGCGGTGTATCTCCTTGTGGAATTGACTCAAAATGTGGGCAAAATTAATTACACTGGTCCACTAAACGACCAAAGTAGGATGAGAAAGTTTAATTCATAACTAATGTTTGATTAATTGTGATGACTGTGACTAAACATAATTGACTGAATTGAGATTTTTTAAATCTTTAATTAGATTTTGTATCCTTGTCTAGGCTAGGCTGTACCGCCAAGAGAATTCTATTCAACTACGACAGGCATTAATTAGACCGGACCTCCAAGTTATTGGAAATTTTGGAATAAAATTCTGCCTGATTAGATCAGTTAAAATATTTTGATTTGACAAACTATTGACTTTATTCAAATAAAAATAAAATATAATTGATAAGATTGGCTAAAGTTTGATTTATATTTAAAAATAAATATTTTTTAAAATTATTTTCAGTATTTAATCCATATAAATGACTATTGGGTATATTTTTCATTTTAAGTGCCAATTATTACGATATTGTCCCAGGTCCTCTGAAACTTTTCTGTATCATCTCCTCCTTCAGTATTCGATTGCTGGCAATACTCCTTGATCTTTGCCCTATAGCTGCTTTTTTGTCACGTTTTAATAATCTTATATTATGACGTTTAAGATGATTCTTTCGTGTCTTCTGATGCAAATTTTGCTGCAGTTTCATGTTTCTAAGGCTCAGATTCGTCAGAATATAAGCTTGGGTACTGACATCACAGCTGGATCCAATGGTTCTTGGCCATCCGTCTCTAATGATTTTGCATTCGGGTTCTATCCCATCCCCAACAATCTCTACCTCGTGGGAATTTGGTACAACAAGATCTCGGAGACTGAGAGGACGCTAGTCTGGTCAGCTAACCGTGACAATCCTGCAGAAGCTGGATCCATAGTCCGGCTAACATTTGATGGACAGCTTTTGCTTAGATACATGAATGGTTCTTCTCTTTTTCTATACAGTGGGGCAAGTGCAGCTTTAGGCTTCATGCAAAACAATGGAAACTTTGTCCTGAGAAATGAAAGGTCCGAAGTCGTTTGGCAGAGTTTTGCTTTCCCCACAGACACGCTATTACCTGGTCAAGTTCTTTTAAGTGACCGAAAGCTATACTCCAATGCGAGAGGAAACACTGATCGCTCAACCGGAAATTTCATGCTGCAGATGCAAAACGACGGGAATTTAGTGCTCTCTGCGTATCATTTCTCTGATCAAGGATATTGGGTCACTGGTACTCTCGTCAACAATGTCAGTTTGGTGTTTAATGAGACTAGTGCTTTCATGTATCTTGTCAATGGCACTGGTCAGAATATCTACTCTTTGACGTTAAACGTCCCAACCCCAATTGAAGACTACTATCACAGGGGAACGATTGATGATCGTGGCAATTTCCAACAATTTGCTTACCATAAATCAAATAGTAGTGGATGGAAAAGTGTTTGGAGGGCCATCCACGAGCCTTGCAGTGTGAACGCTGTCTGTGGAGTCTACGGCTTTTGTTCTTCTCCAGACAATGAAACGGCAACCTGTGTCTGCTTACCGGGCCACATTCCTTTGGATCCGAACGATGTCTCGAAAGGTTGTCATCCAGAAACCATGGTGAATTATTGCACAGACCCTTCAATGAGAAATTTCACGATTCAGGTGATTGATGATGCTGACTTCCCATTTGAAAGTTTCGCAGACTTGGCTCGTGTAAGAAACGTTGATCTGGAAGGATGCAAAGATGCTCTTGCAGATGACTGTTATAGCCTGGCAGCTTCCTTGGTAGAATCTAGATGCATCAAGAAAAGAATGCCCTTGCTAAATGCGAGAAGAAGTAATTCCACTAAAGGAATCAAGGCGTTGATGAAGGTTCCTATGAAAATTAGCAGTCCTGGTATTTCAAAAGGTCAAAAGAGTAAAAGCTTTAACATTCATGCTTTTCTGAGGACGAGTCTTATAGTCAGTGCCTGCCTTGCTTTCGTATTCGGAGCCACCGCCATTTTCTATCATCCTTCTACCCGAAGATTTATCAAAGGAAAGCGCTCTTCAAATGCAAATACAATCGGCATAATCTTCCGGGAATTCTCGTACCTAGAACTCGACAAAGCAACAAACGGCTTTAGCAAATTGCTGGGCAAAGGATCTTCTGGCAAGGTTTTCAGAGGAAATCTAACCGTAGACGAAGTGACGAATATTGATATTGCAGTCAAGAGGCTGGAAAGATCAACTGATAGAAGCAAGAAGGAATTCATGACAGAGCTCAAGATAATAGGCCGGACACATCACAAGAACTTGGTTAGGCTGCTGGGCTTCTGTTTAGAGGACAATAAACTACTTTTAGTGTACGAGTTGATGGAAAATGGATCACTTCCCAATCTTCTTTTTGGGATGGAAGACAGACCCAACTGGGTTATTCGAGTAGAAATTGTTCTTGGTATTGTGAGAGGATTGTTGTACTTGCATGAAGAGTGCGAGACCACAATTATCCATTGTGACATAAAGCCTGAGAATGTTCTTCTTGACGGCAATTTCAATGCAAAACTTGCAGATTTTGGCTTCTCCAAGCTTTTAAAAAAGGACCAGACCAGAACAGCAACCAATGCAAGAGGCACGGTGGGGTATTTGGCTCCTGAATGGCTTAGGAATGCACCAATTACATCCAAAGTAGATATTTTCAGTTTTGGAGTAACATTGCTTGAAGTTATATGTTGCAGAAGGCATGTAAAATCTAGCGAGGTTGACGAAGATAATGAAAAAGAAGACCATATACTCTCGGATTGGATTGCAAGCTCTATCATCTCTGGGGAGCTAGAGACGGTGGTAATGGATGATCCGGAGGCATTGAGCAATTTCAAGAGTTTCGAGAGAATAGTGTTGGTGGGATTATGGTGCATTCATCCTGATCCAATCCGTAGACCGTCGATGAAAAATGTAAAGCAGATGCTAGAAGGAGTTGTGGAAGTCGGGATTCCACCTTTGCTTGATGGTTACGTCCAAGGTAACCATATTTACTAGCCTGATTGAGGCCGTGATTTAGATTGAGAAAATTAACTTTATGCTGGATCATTATAAGCTATCCAGCAGCATAGCGGAAATTTGTAGTCAGGATTAGGCTCGGCTTGATCAGTAATTTCTGCAAAGAAACTAATTCCTTCCGCTAAATATGATTCCTATTTTTAATTTTTGTTAAAGATAGATAAATCTTACTGCAAGCAAGCACGAATTAGTCCATAAATTTCTCTGTTCAGAATTGAGAATAAACAGGATGAATTAGGATAATTCGTCATTCAACGTGCAAACTTAAATTGCAAGGAGAATTCAACACGTACAACAGCACTTCCAACCAATAGTACTCCTCGTTATTTAGGTGCACCCAGCACAAGCGACAGCAGTTTTTAACGAGTTGACTGGATGATGTTTTATTCACAGCAGATTTCATCAGCTAGGGGCTGCCAGAGCAGCCAGTAGGATGGACAGGTTTGGAAGGTACCACTTTAAGCACAGGATTGTTCTCGAAGAAATTTGTTGGTCGGAGCTCAAATCCACCGCTCAATGTTGGCATCAATGGGAAATCTTCTTGACAAGGTAAATGATGGAACCCCATAACATACCACAAAACTATGTCATTGTTTTCGATCTTCCGATTCCTGGTACAGTTAGACCAAAGTATATATATAGTCAGCATAAACTCAAACATCAACTCTAGTGCACATAATCTTGCAGAAGTTAAGATACCTCTCAGTCCAGACAGCTAATGTGTCCTGCCCCTGGCTTTGATCAACATATCGTCCTCCTGCCCATATTTCAGACTTGTTATACGGGGTGACCCACACGTTATACTTACTAAAGGCTCCACGGATTTGTGGATAGTCATCATCTGAGAGTAATGGGTGTATAAGGGCCCCTGGGATTAAGCGATAACCAAAATTGTTTCCAGCTTTTGTTTTCTTATTTGGATTCTCCATGACCAGCTCATATGGACTCAGACCGATTTGTAGTTTTGCTTCTGATTCAGTCTTGGCTGTTTCGCTAAAAACTGTCCAGTAACTCTTCCTTGGTGAGATATTACTAGCCACTTTTTTCATTGCAAGTCTTTTCTTGACGAAGGAATTGTCAACACCATCAATGTCAAGATCCAGACGGTAGGTCAAGAAATGATCATGGTATAAGCCAATAGTGTTATCTGCTATCGAAGTTCCATAAGCTTCTTCTTCCATCTGATCAACACGAGTATATGTTGATGCCTTCACTTCCAGAATTCCACTCAAACCAACCTGGACGTTACAGAGCTACTTATGTCAAATTATATGATTTATCTGCATGTAATTTTGCTGGAAGCATAGCAGCCGAATGTACATAACATACCTTAGCTTTGATAGAACCACTTGGCTTGAATTCCCAGTCTATTATATGATCATAGTTACCAATTGTGGCAACCATCCGGACCACTAAGCTCACCTCTGGCCTAGCCTCGTTTATCTGCAACAGAGGACGAGAAGTTGGGTGACCCAAACAAACAGGAACATGGTTTGAACAGCTATATAAGATCCTGGAAAGACGGGGGAATGCATACCACTTCTCCTGGAATCCCGAATTCAGTATGTCGCCACATAATATCCCCTGCATGTCTTTCAAATATGCAGAAAGCATTGGGTACCTTAACCGGAGTGCCATCTTGGCCTGCAAAGTATGTGTCCACGAATACTGCATTACTTGGGCAATCAGCCAGAGGGATCAATGAAGCAGCGGATTGGCCAAAACCAAATTCACCACAATCAAAGAATGTCTTGAAGTAGTATTCGTCGGTTGGATCCATGTAGGGTACAAATAGTTCAGAAATATGGCCTCTGTACAACACCCTGCGGTAGGTGCCCTTTTCTGGGTCGTATATGGATGCAAGAGATATAACAGGACCAACCCGAGCATCAAATGCCAGATGGAATTGCCAATTCACCCATCTGAGGTTTAATAAAAGACAAATTGACAATCTATCAATAAAATATATGTTTTATTAATAAATTAGTATTAATTAATATTAAATAGATCAATTTTATTAAATATAATTTCTATTTATTCTCTTGTTATAATGTGTGGGGTTATAACTTATATTTAGGATTTGTGTATATGCAGTCACGGCACCTTTTCATGGTAGGCACTACTATTGTTGTCGAGACTAAATTCAAATTTAATAATTTGTTAGTTACGAACTACTACGCATCTAAAATAAATAAATAAATAATATAATATAATATAATGTTTCATCTAAAGAAGTAACAAGGTATTATTTAAATTGAAATTTAATGTTTGATAAATATGTACACCTGAAGGTATTCAACGGCGGAGCTTGACCAAATTTTTAAGAAAATCGGGACAGCAGATCAGCTTCATGAAGCGTAAAAGAGTAGAGATGGAGTTTTTAAATATAAAATTTAGCTTTTAAAAATTACTGCACAATCTTGTCATGGACATAATTTTAATATAGACGACTTTAATAATTATATTTTAAAAAAAAGAATTAAAAATGATTCAATAGAAAACTATAATGAATTAATCTAGAGCATAAAATAAATGTTAATACAATATTATTTTATAAAATTTCAGAAAATAATATTTTTTTAAAATAAAATTCTAAACAAATTATTATTCACCCAAATGTACGAGAATATATTGGCTATAAAAATAAATTTGAAAACCATAAAATGGAGTAAAAATAATTCAGAATGCAAGAAAATAAAATAAATTACTTGCTAAAATTGAAACTAGAAATTATATAGATCGGCTTTCAAATTAAAATTTAACGTTTCATAATAAGAGAGACAAATAAATTAAAATTAAAATTAAAAAATTATTTTTAATAATCAATGTTAACTGACATTTAGAATAATTTTCAACTCTTCAAGGTGACTAACTTATATTAAAAATGATATTTGAAAATTTTACATAAAATATATTTATTATTATTTTGTTAGTCAGTTCAAGATCAATTCTCTATAAATTTATCATAATAAGTTAAATTATTATTATTAAATTAATTTATAATAAAAATATTTATTTGTGATATAATAATTAATCCGTTTAAAATTAAATTATAACGTAACACGTTTAACAAGACACCGCACGGTGAAGACGCGAGATTTTTTTTGCTTATTTTTTTTGAAAGAGATTCGATTTTAACTCAGTAGAGGAGGCGTCAGTAATGTCTGCTAGTTAATTAAACGAAAGGTTCTAACAGTTAGCATTCATGAATCATAATTGCAATGATAATTGTGTAGTGAGAAAAGGCAAAAATATTGGATTAAAAGGAGAGAGACCTGATAATATGCCCGTCTATCTTCAGCCCATGTTGTCCGTTTGTCTGCTGGATGACTGCACCATTAGTTCGGGGACCAAAAGGAGGCTTCTGCTTGGAGAATCTGTAATCAGTTCCCTCAGCTTTTGGTATCGGAACCACAGAAGTGTCCCTGTAGCCAATAATCTTCGACTCATCAAGATCAACTAGTATACTAATCCCTTCTATGGGTCTAAGGTACAGATTAACCGTGCCCTCGTTGTAAAAGCATTGAAGCTTTACCACCCTCTCATTCCCCTTCTCTTCTCCAAACCATCCTGTAGTGAATACAGAACAAACAACGTGAGATATGTTAAGACCTCTCTTTTCCATGGACTTGATAAATGGACCGTACGACAGTGGCAATTGAATTGCAGTTGTTTGTTCGTCAAGTCCAAGTGTTGGGTGGCCAGTGCCTTTGTGAACCTCATCAGATATTACGGATTTCTTTAACAAGTCTACCACAATTTCGTGGGTTTGCCTATCCAGTCGAGCAATGACTAGGGCTCGACGAGGGAGGATTTTGAATTTTGGTCTTGATAGCCAAGATAGAATGATTGGCTTGTCTAGTTCGTCTAACCCCACATAATGGAAGGTTAGGCTGTGCTTGGAGCTAGGGTACGCTTTTTTGACAATGGATTGGACAAGGTTGAGCTCGTTTAGGCTGAGAGGATCAAGCGGGTGCTGTTTGTAACATGAAATGGGTGAGATGGCGAAGAGGGAAAAGAGGATGAATAACAGTGGAGTTGAAGTAGAAGCCATGGTCTCAGCTCTGGAGGAAGATGCAAAGCTTTTTCATTATTAAATAGAACAGCGGATACGGTATCTTGACCTCATCTTTATTACATGCAAGACAAATCCTTTGTTATTATTGTATCAGTTTTGTGTTAATATTGACGGTCTTTCTTTCTTTCTTTCTTTTTTTTAATCTTTTTTATTTTTATCTCTCTCCTTTATTTTATTATTTTTTATTATTTTAAGAAACACAATAATAATAAAAATTTGAGATAAAATTACCCTCAATGTAAAAATATTATTTAGCAGGTTAAAACTACCTGGTATCATAAGAGGTTACTCAATTAAGCCCCGTTACCCCCAAAATATTTTACTTACTGGATTAATTTTGAAATTGTTTCTCTTACGTTTTATTAAACTTGTTTGGAGAAATTTTATGTTGCACAGTGTAATAATAAATGCTGAGAGTGTAATCACAGGTAATACATAATATAATTTTTAATCTAAAATTTATTTTTACTTTTTAATCGTTTATTCTGGCTATATTTTTTTTTTGTTTTCACTTTCTCAAACCCTGTAGTTTGACTGGCTATAACAAATGTAACGGGTCAGTGTCATAGATGGCAAAATCTCAAATAAGATATTCTAACCTTCATGTTAAGACAAATAAGATATCATCAAACCAAATATTTGTTATTTTTTTTCAGAACCAAATATTTGTTATTTGTGTATTGTCCATGTATAAAAATAAAAGGCAACAAATTAGGAAAAATGGATTTTATTATTTTCATTTGAAAATTATGTATGGAATATTATATTTTAAATTTAATTAATTTGATATAGATTAAATCAAATTTTGCTATTATAAAATTAATTTAATATATTTTATTTCCAATTCTATATACCAAAGTTGAATTATTTGTTTGGAAAATTGTTATGTTCGTGCAGCTGATAAGGGAGTAGCTCGATCGTGTTACTAGTCGCTTAGCTTCGAATATGAAATTACTTTCGTTGGATTTGCGTGCTCAACCCCGAAGTCTCTTAATAATCTCGTTGTCAAAAATGATATGCAAATATCTAAAGTTCCATCATGTTCATTTCAATCAAGAACTTTGAAAGCAGCGCTAGAGAATCTTTCAGTCCCCTACTGGTCCACAAAATTGTGGAGCAGAAAGTTAGGGCTGGACGATGGAACCGTTATTATATATATAAATACAAAGTACGGATATCATCCAATTTTAGAATTCAAAATTTTTTAATTCTCAGATTATTATTGTAAGGATATAAATCCGAAAACTGAACTTTTAATGCCGTGAAATCCAGTCTAACCCGATGTGTGGACTAATCTGAATCTCACAAGGTTTTTTGACTTTTCAAAATATAATTACGAAAATAAAGAGCATTTAACTTTTAAAATATGAGCATATTCAATCAAAAATTAATATCTGACACAATAAACAGTAACTGGAATAAATCAAAAACACAACAGAATACTTTATTATAAAATGAAACTCAAAACACAATCAAAACGGGTCTATAACAAACAATCCCAAAAATCCAAAAGGGTCCATAACAAAGAATCCCAAAAATAAAAAAACGGTCCTTAGACCCACATCGTAAACCACTCTCAAACGTAACAAATGAATGTCAAATAGAATCCAGAAAATGAAAACATATCCCTAACAAAAGTGCCAAAAAAATCTATGTAAACGATGAGTCATGCAAATGCAATAGTCTAACCACTAAGTCAAACGAAACACTCACTCTTCGGAATAGCATACTATAGCTCATGTACTATTCTTAAAAGGGAAAAACAAAACCAAGTGAGATAATAATCTCAGTAACAGTCACACCATCATAAGTCTTACGGAGGAATAGAGATATATACTAAAACAAGAGTAGAGAACATTTACTTTTTAAAAAAATGTACTCATAACTGATGCAACATATATCACGATAACATGCACCTTATTTTGAAAACATAATACATAGACCTGACCCAATATGTTTGTAACACAACATGAAAAACATAACATGGGCTAATAATGCCCAACATAAAACCCACCGGGGTGGACATAACAAACCACTTCTCGAATAATCCCACTAAAGAGAAACCAGAAGCCCACTGGTAGTGTTAATTGTTTTGATTCTGAAAATATATATATGTAACCCCTACTATCAATGTTATCCAAGAAAAGACAGAGAAATACACAAACAAGTCATACTTGTCTCAAATATTCAGAACGAACAAGCCTGCGAAGATGTGGCAGGCACCCATATAACTCCCGAATAAGTAAGTAACTCTCCCCAAACATTGGGATTTCGTATACTCACCTGACATTCACTAAGCGAATGTTTATAACTGACTATGATACCATACTATAATACTGTGCGTAGAATGTATAAAACCAAACATATTATATAATACTAGCTCATATAAAACCAACATAATTGATTAAAACCAATAATACCAAACCGTACATTTATAAACAAGTGTAAAACGTGCAAATGCATCACACACCCATAAATATACTCATATGATCTTGGCTTACCAAACTAATGCTCGCAATATAACATGTTTAGAGGACAAGAAAATCACATAACAAACATAAAATTCAAGGGAATACTCACTGGGAATCCAAGGAAACAAACTAAAGGAACGATTTAATATGAACAAACCACACATCCTGAAAGGATACCCAAATATAAACTCAGTTTATAATCACACTAAGCCTGAAAACTAATATTTATAAAAGTCCAATAATACATTTCATTGGCCACTTTATGAAAGTCCAAAATAAATAGGCATAAATCCAAAAGCCTAAATTTTATCTAAGCCTACAAACCATGGTCTTTATTTACCCTAATCCTTCTGTAAACTCACTTAATAGTATAACCCAAAATACTATTATTATTATTATTATTATTATTATTATTATTATTATTATAAACTTGTAGAACATTGAGAAAAAAAATTTTGTTTCCTTTGCCAAATCAGACCTTCAAGATAACAACGTTATTAGGTTAACTAATATATTTTAATTCCCGTTGCCTAAGTCAAGGTACACTTGATGTTGTGATTATTTGGTAGATACTTTGTGCTTAGTATTTTGGTATTTGATCGATGCGCATAAGACATGAAGAACTATATGTGTCCTTTGAATTAAAGACCAGTCTTATCCAGATGCTCCCCTCCTTCCATGGATTGTCAAATGAAGACCACAACAATCATCTAAGAAGATTCGAGATGGCCTGTTCAAGTTTTTGACCGAAAGGTTTCTTTGATGATGAAGTCTTGCTTAGGTCATTCCCTTTCTCCCGAAAAGGGGAGGCTAAGAACTAGTTGTTTGAATTACCACCCCACTCCATTGGTTCGTGGGATGAAATGGTGGACGCTTTCTTGTTCGAATACTTTCCACCTTCTAAATAAACTGATCTCAGACGTTCCATAGGTGGAATCAGCCAAAAAGAGGACGAGAATCTATACAAATATTGAGAGCTATTCAAGAAGTTATGCTCATCGTGCCCTCAATATAGGTACATGAACTTCCAGTTGATACAGGCCTTTTATGAAGGCATGTTGGATGAGACCAAGATCCTGGTGGACTCAATCGCCAATGGTTACTTGCCAAGTCTAGACCATCGGGAAGCACATAGGCTCATTGTGAAGATGACTCGAGGGATGAAAAGATACAATAAAAGAGGCAGCTCCACAACCAGGAGAACAAAGCCAGAAGACTTAGCAGCGGTTAAAGATCTTATCACTTCAGGAATAAATGATGCCTTCCAAAAGTGGACCGCCATAGTGGCCAAGGTCCAGACTAAGGCTTGTGAGTTCTGTGGACGCGTAGACCATATCACAGATTCATGCCCATCGGTGACAAACAATAAAGTACAGGATGTCAACGCATATAACCAGTACATCCCCCCCTACTCAAGAGAAACATAGAAGACATGAATAAGATGACATATGAGTAACGAAGGAACCATCCCAACCTATCCTTTAAAGGAGGCTCCCACGGTCACAAAGACAGTCGACAACCTAATTTCAAGTTTTACTCAAACAACAAGGTCGGAGGATCTTATCCAAACAAAAATTCATCCAGTAGCCAAACAAATGAAATGGAAAGGCTAAAGAATATGATCAAACAAATGGTCATCAGGCAACAAGGCTTCCTCACGTAATTAGCCACCACTTTGAATCGACAAGAAGTCTAGGAAGGTAAGTTACTTACTCAACCTGAAGTTAACCCTAAACATAATGTGAATGTTGTGACTCTCAGGTCTAGAAAAGAACTACCAGAACCATCAATTTAGAAGACGTCTACACGATCCAAGGCCTCGGTGAACCCCTAAGACGAACAGGAACTTGAAGAAACTCCAGCCGATGATCACACTCAGGAGTAAGAGATGGAAAACCCAATCCTAAGGCAAAACAAAAGCATAAGGGTGTTATTGTACCATCTATAGAGAAACCAAAGGCTGAGATCAAGGTCATTCCTCGACCAAAGATTTCCATACCACCACTATTTCCTTCCAAGCTTACAAGAAATCGCAAATCTCAGGAGGAGCAGAATATTTTAAAAATGTTTAGAAAGGTTGAAATGAATATACCCTTGTTGGACACCATCAAGCAGATCCCTCAGTATGTCAAGTTTCTTAAAATATTTTGTACGAACAAGAGGCAACAAAGAGATCACGAGAAAGTCACAATGGGAGAGAATGTATCTTCTTTGCTTCAGAAAAGCATGCCTCAGAAATACAAAGGCCCAGACATGTTTTCAGTCTCAATCAAGATTGGTGGATAGAAGGTGGCTCAAGTTATGTGCAATCTTGGGACCTCCATTAATGTGATGACCCTATCTATTTATCAGTTATTGAATTTGGGGAACCTATAGAAGACAGAAGTGGTAATTCAATTGGCAGACAAATCAGTTGTCCAGCCGGTAAGAGTTCTTGAAGATCTGCTAGTATAGGTGAACGGACTAGTATTTCCTGCTAATTTCTTCATTCTAGAGATGGAGAATGATGGTTCCCGACTCACCTTGCTGGGAAGGCCATTCTTGAAGAACCTCAAAAACAAAGATTGACATGCACGATGGATATCCTACCATGGAGTTTGATGGCGATACTGTTACATTCAACACGTATAAAGTCATGAAGCATCCTGACATCGAGGCCACGATGTATGCAATTGATATTATTGAGCCACTAACTCAAGATGCATCAATCACCATCAACCCAGACAAGCTATTGCTGGCCATGGAGCATAGTTTGAACCTCAAGCTTTTCGATAAAGATAACATGGAGATTGATGATCTACTACTTGATGCTCTCTGTGACCTTGAGGGGGCACAGACCATTTTGAGAAACTCAATTATGTTGACCTACCAGTATCTCATGAGAAACTCATTCCTAGCATTGAGCAACCACCAAACCTCGAATTGAAGTCACTACCAGCACACCTATAGTATGCTTATTTAGGAGAAGACTAAAATCTGCCAATAATAGTTTCTAGTAAACTTACCGATAAGGAGTTTAGGCAACTACTTGATGTCTTGAAAATACAAGCAAGCCATTAGATTGATAATAGCCGACATCAAGGGCATCCGCCCTTCTACGTGCATGCATCGAATCCTAATGGAGGAAGGTACCCAACATACTAAAGAGACCCAAAGGAGACTTAATCCACCTATGATGGAAGTGGTAAAGAAGGAGGTCCTGAAATTGTTGGATGGATGTATGATATTCCCGATTTCAGTTAGCAAGTGGGTGAGTCCCATTCAGGTTGTCCCAAAAAAGGCTGGGGTCACAATCGTGCAAAACAATAAGGGAAAAATGGTGACAAATAGGGTCCGAAATAGATGAAGAGTTTGCATCGAATACAGAAAGTTAAACAAAGCCACTCTGAAGGACCATTTTCCACTCTCATTCATTGATTAGATGCTCGAAAGACTTGTATGGAAGAGTCATTATTACTGTTTAGATGGTTTTTTAAGGTTCCATCAAATTCCTGTGGCCCCGAAGGACCAACAGAAGACAATATTTACTTGCCCATTTGGTACCTTTGTGTATAGACGCATGCCCTTTAGACTCTACAATGCCCAGCTACCTTCCAGAGACACATGGTAAGCCTTTTTTCTGAATATGTGGAAGACGTCATTGATGTCTTCATGGATGACTTCACTGCCTATGGTGACTCCTTTGCAATATTTTTAAGCAATCTCACCAAGATACTATGAAGGTGTATTAAGAAGCATCTGGTGCCCAATTATGAGAAATGCCACTTTATGGTAGATTAGGGGCTGATTATGGGATATATAGTTTTAACTAAAGGTATAGAGGTGGATTAAGCAAAGATTGAGACCATCAGGACCCTACCATACCATATAAACTCTAAGGAAATTATATATTTCATGGGACACGTTGGATTTTACTGCAGATTCATCAAATATTTTTCAAAGATCACTCAACCGATGTGCAAATTGATGTAGCAAAATATGCCATTTGAATTTTCAGAGGTTTGTCAATGAGTTTTTGACAAAATAAAAAGCTTATTGATCCCAACACCAATCATTAAGGCCCTGGAAGAGTCTCAACCATTCAAAATCATGTGTGATGCTAGCAACCATGCAGTAGGAGCTATACTCGAGAAAGGCGTAGGTTGAGACCCTCATGTAATCTGTTATGCCTCCAGAATGCTAGATACAACCCACGTCAATTATTCTACCACAAAAAAGGAACTTAAAGTTGTTGTCTTTGCCCTGGAAAAGTTACATCTATATATGCTAGGGACCAAGGTCACAGTATACATTGACCACTCTGCCCTTCATTATTTAATGACTAAAAAGGAGTCCAAGCCGAGATTGATCAAATAGATTTGGTTGCTACAAGAATTCGACTTGGAGATCAAGGACAAGAAAGGGACAGAAAACTATGTAATAGATTATTTAAGTTAATTGGTGACCAAGGTGTACCCCCAGCCAATCAAATAGGCGTTTCAAATAGGTGGACCCCCAGCCAATCCCATGTAAGACCAGAAAGAAATGGCTCATTACCCTAACACTTAAAATACTTCCGTCATACCTAAACCAAGGACCCAATGCATCCTCATAAAAGACTTGGTGATTCCTCAGGTAAGTACTTAACCAAGTGAAGCAATTGTGGAGTTATGGCAAGCTTATAGTATTTAGACTGATGAGTGAGGAGGTTAAGTGTTCTGTTTGACCTGATTAACTCTAAAATATGTGATTTGATTATGCAGAATAACTTGTGTTTTGATTTGTGTAAAGATTCCAGATCAGAAAGACCTACATTGATGTTAGATTGTATTTTATGAACCCTAGTAATCTGCTTTGATTTCTTGAGATTAGAATATATGTTTAGGGACAAGCATGAGGAAAATATAAGGATATTTAATGGTGTGATTATTTGACAAATATTTTGTGCTTAATATTTTGGTATCTATCGATATTTGTGGAAATCTGTGCCCTTAATTTCTCAATCTAATCTATTTTTTATTTTATCCATGAATGCTAGATTTATGCATGGAATGGAAAGCACCTGGATTAGGGAAAGATTGTGGCCACCGTAATCATCGGAATTAAAGGTGTGCAGATAGTTGGTCGTGACCCCAGTTTTCTATTTGAGATTTTCCAGGAGTTGTTTCCTTTTTGGCAAGTCAAACAAATAATTTAGGACTTAATTAAGGATCTTGTGAGATCCTATATATATGAAACCGCCTATGGTTGAAAGATCGTCTCTTGTTTTACCTTTTATTTTAGATTTGAATTGTTTGATCATCAGATCATGAGTAACTAGATATTTTCTTTGTTATTCTAGACGTGTAGCGAGGTCCGAGCCCTAGTAATGTCCCGGTCATTTTATTAGTAAAATTTTAGTTTTCAGTCTATCTTTCTTTTATACAACTTTCATAGTTTTTGTTTCTATTGTGTCTGATCAACTCAATCGAATAGATTCCTTCATTAAAATCCGTGGAGTATCTCAATTTGTTAGTGACCCATTGGTGAGTGACACAGCTAGCAAGACGAGAAGAGAGAAACACATCTGGTGAGTGAAACATAAGAGAATGAGAGGATAGTGGAAGACTGACGACGTTCGCAGCCTAAAACTAGGGTTACCAAGAGGACTGGACAACGAAGGGGCCTTCAGAAGTTCTAAGCCCCTGGAGTACCCACGATCGTACTTGGCATCCCCTTTCTAGCACCTGAATTGATTTGGACATTTTTATTCTAAGGAGGGTTCGTGACCACGGTTTGGGCACGACGCTCAGGGAAGGATTGGATCCTTACCAAACTGAATTCAAACATTATATTCCATACTTTCTAGTCATTATAATTGTCTAACTACAACCTTGATACAATCTCTATAAAAGTCTTTGTTACACTACACCGAGGGTACTCTGGGGTCGAGACGTACACTTGGTATTATTGTAACTATAGTCCCGCTCGGACTTGATCCCTTCTCCTCAGTAGACTCGACTCTTCTTGCTGCATACTACCATATATTTGGAAGAAGGTAATTTGGAGTGATGAACGACAGCACATCAAGGCTTAATGCTAGTTAGTGCTCACGCTCCTCAATCCCACTAAATCACTTTAAATTCATCCAATTATCAACAATTGATTCCATAATGGCAGCTTGGCAACCAAACCTAAAAGAAAAACATAACAATCTAATAGATAAAAAAACAAAGAGGGCAACGATTTTTGCAAACACGTAGCCTACACTCCAAAGATCTGCTGATGCTCCATAACTAGTTGAGCCCATCAAAAGCTCAGGAGGACGATACCATAAGGTCACCACACGAATGGTTAGCTGATGCTTGTTCCTTGTAAGAATGTTCGCCAGTCCAAAATCTCCTAGTTTGAGAATCCCCTCATTGTTTACCAAAATGTTGGATGATTTGATGTCCCGATGCATTATACTCCGTCGATGGCAGTGTTCAATTGCTCGTAAAAGTTGCTTCATATAACACTTAATCTGCATAGGAAACAAACTCAAGTGCGAATCTCTTCAAAGTAATGCAAAAATTTTAAAAACAATAAGAACTGTGCAAAATTCACTTATACTCAGGAGAAACATAGCCAACCTGTGCTTCATTCAAGTTGATATCTGTAGAAGATAACCATCCTGACAGATCATGTTCCATATACCAAGATATCAAGCTTTCCGCAATGGGTCTTGATGAAATCTTCCAGAGAGACAACACTAACTGAATCAGCCACATCAAGTTGATGAAATAGGAGATAATCAGAGAATCCAGAATCTCTCAGTTTCTGAACAGCTTCGAGACCCCTCTTCTCATCTCTGGCAGTGAGCACCACCACAATCCCATTGGAATCCAACTGCCTAGATATTTCAAACCCAATACCCTTGTTTGCTCCTGTAACAACTGCAATCCTAAAAGAACAGAAAATTAAAAAACAATAGTTTGAGAAGTGGAGAAAGCACCAAAGATAAAGTAGATACTGATTTCACTAAACCTTCTCTTTGACCCTTCCACTAAGGGAGAATAAATGAGAAGTAGATGCTTTGCACCTTTTATTCCGAAGGAGATTTTAACTCTTTTTTAAGCTTTAATCTCGAGAAGAGAAAACAAATTTTTTGAGAGAATTTGAGAAAATTGAACTATGAATTGTGAGTTATAAATATTATAAATATTTTGTATATCTGACATAAGTAATCAAATTTGTGTACTATGTGTTCTGGTAAGAGTGGTATGGTAGTTAATTCTGGTATAAATTCCCTTTAATCTAAGTCTTTATAGATAGATCAAGGCTGCACGGCGGGGCGATATCGCATCACATTTGCATACTTGATCCTTGTTTATTTGCGCATATAACATGAACGATTGGGCTACTTTCTGGTTTATTTCAGATCCTTCCTTTTCTTGATATTTCTGAAATATATATTGGGAGGATTTCTTACTGGTTGTTTGGATCCCTATGGGACTTGTGTGTTATGAACCCAATGATTTAATCTAAAGACTTCTGCTGATGTTTTATTCACTCCCTATGTTACCAGAATAATTATCCAATATTATGCTCCAATCGTTGTTAAAAAAAATTAGGAATAAACATGCTAAAAATTGAAATTTAATGGTAAGCATGGTGAGATTCAGATAGTTTTTAGATGTCATTTGGGCTATTTAGGTTTCACGACGGTGATGACCTTAATTGGAGCAAATAGTAATAGTTAGGAATTGGGGTCGTCACAGGTTTGGTAGTGGAGCATGGTTTAGGAAGTATAATTTGTTATATGCTAACTTATTTGTTGATTTTGGTGTTTGTAGGTAAGGACATGCGCACACACTCACTCACTTAGAGGCTAATACTGAAAGTGAACTAATGCTAAAATGGGATTGATTTGTAAGATTTAAATGATGAGAATAATAATCTGATGTGATGTTTGTTCGTGTATGTTCTTATGCCTGGTATGCCATGATATGTTTTGTTGGGTGTTTGCTGTGTTTCTTATCATTGCTGAGAATGTGTGTGATGATTTATGCATGCTGCCGAGTGTCCCTATTTTACTCCTATATTGCTAAATGTATATATATATAATTGCTGGTGTGTATTGCCGAATATGGATGTTGTGTGAATCTATGCTTGCTTGATGTTTGATAAAGATTTCTGAGAGTATATATGAGTGTTTATGTAATTGCCGAGAATATCTTTGCATGTGATTACCGAAAAATTATATGATGCTTTCTAGCCTATGCGTATCGTCCGGTGCATGCCTCTCCACCAGGTACCATTTCTGTTAATCATATTTAGTTTTGTGTTGAGTAATAAAGGTGTATTCGTGTAGTATGGCATGCTCGAGGCTACAAAGGGACCAACATGGTAGGTTTGAGGTTCAGGCTGAACAGCAACCTATTGAGCAAGAGGAGCCGAATGCACAAAATGAGCAGGAAGGGCAAGTTGAGCCCAAAAACCAATCTGAGGCACCAGCCGCACCGGTTATTGATCCTATCATGGTACAGATCTTAAACGTATTACAAGGAATTGCTGCAAATCAGCAGCTTATGGAGGCGTAATTTCAAAATACTTCTGCACCTACACCAGTGGAAGAACCTATTCCTCCACTTGTACCTGTACAACCGGCACATCATAAGAAGGCTGAGAGATGTCCCGTCGTGATTACAAAATTGCTGAAGGAAGCTCGACAATTTGGATGTAAAGATTTTTGTGGTTCAGCTGGAGCTGCAGGCGCTCGTGAGTGGATAGACACCTTATGCCGAGTATCCTTATTCTTGCGTATCTCGGATGATGACAAGGTTGTCATTGCTACATTCCTACTTGAGGGAGAAGCCCTCGCATGGTGGACATCTGTTAGTTTGCGATTCGGCGATCGTTTGCCAACTTGGAAAGAATTCCTATACAAATTCGGCAAAATATTTTATACGAGGTTCCATAAAAGCGAGCAGCGACAAGTTTTTTACAAACTTGAACAGGGCAACCGTTCAGTGTTGGAATATGAGGTGTTAAGGGAGTTGTCCCGATTTGCACCAGAAGAAGATCGTACACCATACCAGCTTGCGAGACGATTTCAGGATGGATTGAGTATCGAACTTAAAACCATTATTGGTACGACACCGGTGCAGAATTTGCAAGAACTAATAATTGTTGCTGCAACTGAAGCTGAAAAGATCGTGCAAACCAAGAAACCATCCGCAGCCACTAGTGGCGGATCCTATATGCGAGATTTGAAGTTCAATCGACGAACGAGACCCTATCCTTTAAGGTCTTATCCTTCGAAAACTAATAGCAATGGAAATACCAACATGAAGAACTTTTCTGGTTCAAATTCCAATGGATCTCCGTGGAATTCTCAGCAATGGCAATGTTAAAATTGTGGCGAGATGGGACATGTTTAGAGGGAATGCCCGAAACCAAGGCGAATCACAGGTGTACCAAACGCAAGCCGAGGTGGGAATGCTAACCCCGCCAGACCACCAACACGTGCACCAGGAGGACCACCTAACGGATCCACAAGCGAGGCTCAACCAAGACCAACAAGGCTCTTCACTCTAACTGATGCTGAGGCTAATCCTGATGTGGTGACAGGTACTATTTTAGTCTTTTCTCAAAATGCTAAAGTATTATTATATCCCGGAGCAAATAGATTATTTGTAAGTCCAAGGATAGCATGTAGTGCGGATCATCCTCTATCTCCCTTGACTCTTCCTATTGCGGTTCTAACTCCTTTGGGAGAGCAACTGATTTGTAATCTAGTCTACATCGACTGTGTTGTACGTATGGGTTCGAATTTACTTGAAGTGGATCTGATTCCATTAGACATCCGAGAGCTGGATGTGATCTTAGGCATGGACTGCCTGGCGAAATATCAAGCCCGTATGGAGTGTTTCACCAAGCATGTGTGGTTCATTTTTCCTGATGGTGTCGAATACTGTTTTGAAGGTGATAGGCAAGTTGTTCCAACTTGCATGATTTCCTGGTTGAAGACGAAGCGATTAATCAACAAAGGATGTATGGTGTACCTCACACACTTACATGATATTTCTAAAGAATCCTCGGATCTGGATTCTGTTCCAATCGTTCGCGAATTTCCAGAAGTATTTCCAGAGGACATAGTCGGTCTACCACCAGCACGGGAAGTGGAATTCGGTATTGAGCTAGTGCCTGGTACGAATCTGATTTCCATTCCTCCGTATCGTATGGCTCCTGCGGAAATGAAGGAACTAAAAACGCAATTGGAAGATTTGTTGGATTGTGGTTTTATCCGACCTAGTGTGTCACCTTGGGGAGCATCTGTTCTGTTCGTGAAAAAGAAAGACGGTTCGCTGCGATTGTGCATCGATTATCGGTAGTTGAATCGTGTAACCGTAAAGAACAAATACCCTTTTCCGTGCATCAACGATTTGTTCGACCAACTCCAGGGTGCAGCCATATTCTCCAAGATCGGTCTCAGATCTGGATACCATCAATTGCGAGTTCGTGATGCTGATATTTCAAAGACCGCGTTCAGATTGCGATATGGCCATTACGAATTTCTGGTTATGCCATTTGGCTTGACCAATGCACCAGCTGTGTTTATGGACCTGATGAATCGTGTGTTCTGCGAGTTCATGGATAAATTTGTGATAGTCTTTATCGACGACATTCTGATTTACTCAAAATTGGAAGAGGATCATGCTATGCACTTGCGGATTGTGCTTAAAATCTTGAAGGATCAATGGTTGTTCGCAAAGTACTCCAAATGCGAATTCTGGCTACGCGAAGTTGGTTTCCTCAGCCATATTCTTTCCGCCCAAGGTGTGTTAGTTGATCCAAAGAAGATTGAAGCCGTGATTGCTTGGGAACCTCCATGAAGTGTGTTCAAAGTTCGTAGTTTCCTTGGCTTAGCAGGATACTACTGTCGCTTTGTGGAGAATTTTTCATCGCTTGCTGGACCATTGACAAAACTGACACGCAAGGGTGAGTCGTTCATATGGAACAAGAAATGCCATAAAAGTTTCGAAGAGCTAAAGAATCAGTTAGTTTCTGCACCTATCCTTACCCTACCTATTTGCGGAAAGAAGTATGTGGTTTACAGCGATGCGTCAAAATCTGGATTTGGATGCGTATTGATGCAAAATTGGAAAGTTATCGCCTACATTTCCCGGCAATTGCGACCGCACGAGAGAAACTACCCTACGCATGACTTGGAACTTGCAGCCGTGGTGTTTGCCTTAAAAATTTGACGACATTACTTATACGGTGAGACGTTCCGAATCTTCACTGACCACAAAAACCTGAAGTACCTCCTCACGCAAAAAGAATTGAATATGAGACGACAAAGATGGGTGGAGCTGATTAAAGACTATGATTTAATCATCAAATATCATCCTGGAAAGACAAATGTTGTTGTTGATGCCCTGAGCCAAAAGTTTCATCCTTCTTCCCCATCAATTTTGGCCTACATGTGCATCTTAGCACTGATTTTTTTGGTTCGTTATTGGCACGAATCGAAGTCACACCTACCTTAATTGAAGAAATCCAGAATCAACAATTAGAGGATCCAAAATTTACTGAAATTCGGAAACAACTTGCTGATGGTGTTGATGCAATAGTTCGTGATTTCAGAATACGAGATGACGAAGTACTAGTCTTCAGAAACTGGGTATGTGTTCCACAAAATGTTAATATTCGTAACCTTACTCTATCGGAGGCGTATAGTTTGAAGTTTTCTATTCATCCTGGAATCACTAAGATGTACCAAGATTTGAAGGAGCAGTATTGGTGGCCAAACATGAAACGTCACATTGCTGAGTTCGTTGCTTGATGCCTCGTATGTCAACAAGTAAAGATCGAACATCAAAGACCCGCTGGTCTACTTCAGTCACTTCCGATTCTAGAATGGAAGTGGGAGCACGTCACAATGGATTTTGTGACTGGTTTGCCTTGATCGAAGCAAGGATACAATGCCCTTTGGGTGATCGTGGATCGACTGACGAAATCTGCACACTTTCTTCCTATACGTGTGACAAATACACCAAAAAAATTGGCAGTTCGTTACTTAGATGAGATTGTTCGATTGCATGGAGTGTCAATTGTTTCAGATCGTGACCCTCGTTTCACCTCACGATTTTGGGAGAAATTCCAGTATGCGCTTGGTTCAAGATTGAATTTCAGTACAGCATTTCATCCCCAGACCGATGGTCAATCAGAAAGGACGATTCAGACACTCGAAGACATGCTATGAGCGAGTGTGTTGGATCAGCAAACCGGTTGGGATCGATGCCTGCCATTGGCAGAATTTACTTACAACAATAGTTTTCATGCAAGCATCGGTATGGCACCCTATGAAGCACTATATGGAAGACGTTGCAGAACTCCCATTTGCTGGAATGAAGTAGGCGAGAGATGCCTAGACAATCCAGAATTGATTGACCAAGCAACAGAACAATTAAGCTTAATCCGACAAAGGTTAAAAACAGCCCAGGATCGGCAGAAAAGCTACGCCGACAATCGACGAAGGGAGCTGGAATTTGCGGTAGGTGACAAAGTATTTTTGAAGGTCGCCCCATGGAAAGGAGTCCTTCGTTTTCAGCAGTGAGGTAAGCTAGCACCTCTCTATATTGGTTCATATGACATTGTCGAAAGAATCGGCCCTGTTGCATACCGACTTGCCCTACCTCCAAATATAGAAAGAATTCACAACGTATTTCACATTTCAATGCTAAGAAAGTATATGCGAGATCCTGCTCATGTGCTTAAAGAACCGCCAGTTGAAGTTGCTGAAGACCTATTCTATCCCGTACAACCAGTTGTCATACTAGATCGGTCAGTTCGACAGCTTCGCAGTCAAAGCATACCTATGGTACGAGTTGTTTGGCGTAATGGCCAAATTGAAGAACAGTCTTGGGAGACTGAGGAATCTATGCATGCAAAATTTCCTTACCTGTTTGATTAGGTACTTATGTTAAAATTTCGAGGACGAAATTCCTGTAAGGAGGGGAGGATGTGAGACCCCAAATTTTGAGTCCTAGAAGTCCACAAGCCACTGCAGGTGAAAAGACGATTTTGCCCCTGAGGGAAAGGATATATGATGGTCGAAATGGGTAAGAGTGGTATGGTAGTTAATTCTGGTATAAATTCCCTTTAATCTAAGTCCTTATAGATAGATAATTGCCTTAGAGATTAAAATCCCAAAGAATAGGGGAATATAATTAAAGAATTTAATTATCTGGTAATTATCTTAAAAGTAGTAATCATAATTCTATACTCATTCATTATAAATAGGAAGCCAACCTCACAAAAATCATTTAGAGAAAACATACAAAATTCGTATAAGCCTAAAACCATACACCTCCTTATAGCCGTCAAAATTCGCTGAAACTTTAAACCAGCATAACTCTCTTACGTTCATCGGATCCCTGCTAATAATAGCTTGTTGGAAAGATCTCTTCATCCTCTTTCCAACCATATTTGGTTTTTGTCAGGAGGTTAGTATTTCTTTCTCTAAAGATAAGTTGAAAATCGGCGGCGGAATTAGGTTTTCGCCAAATCTTCTTGAACTTCAATGTAGCATAACTCTCTCATCGTTTGTCGGATCCCTACAAATAATATCTTGTTGGAAAGCTCTTTTCATCCTCTTTCCAACCATATATGTTTCGTTGTTTGGACGTAAATATTTCCTTGTCTAAGAATAAGTTGAAAATCCGTAACGGAATTAGGTTTTTAAATTTCTACAGTTTTTGTCTTCGGTTGATTTCTGTTGTCGTTTCGCGTGTTCTTATGATTTCTTAGCATCTCATGAATTTCCTTCTTTTAAACTTCTCTATGCTTAAAGTCAAAATTGTCTTATGTCCTACTTTTAGCGACGAAATTTGCATAGTTAATTTGAATAGAAATTCAGGATGAATCTTGTTAAGTTCCTGGCTATCACATCACACATCCAAGGGGGAGGCACCTGCAGCATCTGATCACTGGTTTCTGATAGGTTTGGTGAGTGGAATTGGTAAGGAAATAGGGTATTCAATTGATTATTGAATATGCATGCTTAGTTTGTTTTCGTCTTTGCTTGGTGATAATATAGGTGGTTCAGAATTACCTAATAAAGGCAAAGGAGTAGCTTCTTGTTCAGAGACAAGAGAGGTAGGATCTACGCCTCATCGGTTTCTCCAGACACCCCTATTATTTTCTTGATATTTTTTATACCTGCCCTTCTTGTATTGCATGCGAATTGATTATAGGGTGAGATTATGAATTTCGGTTTGAGATGTGAATCTCATATACTATATCGAACCCCTGAGTTAGGTTTTGAATGCCTGAGTTGCATATGTAATATGAATTGAATATGTTGATTGTGTTCTGACATGATTGAAGATACCCTGCTATGGTATTATGCTTTGTACTTGTCTATGTGTGCTTGTACGTGTTTTTGTGTCAGGATCCTTTTTCGGTGGCCATTCGGGGTAAGCGTTGATGCTCCTAGGGAGAGGAGAGGTTCTTACTGGTATGAGAGTTGTATGGGTGGCGAAACCCCAGCAAGAGCTCGCTGGATCTCTGGTCCTTGTGTGGCAGGAAGCCGTTATCCTTGTGTGGTTTGGGATGCCCAAGTTCGTGTGTGGCTTGGGAAGACTTGTTCGTGCGTGACAAGACGACTTACTAGGCTTACTGAATAGCTTGTGTGTTAACCGTTTATCCTTTGTGCAATAAGCCTTGGACAACACAGGTGGAAGGGGATGACCTTTCTTCTTCATTGCCGAGAGCAATCTGATGAGTTCCACCTACCTGTGTACTTCTGATACTTTCGAAAGTGTTTGTAGTCCTCCCTCAACCATAGATTCGGCCCTAACCTCTTTCTGATTGATTCTTGAATTACGTGATCCCCTTTAGATGTCTAGGAATGATCTAATGCGAATTGGGAGATTTGTGTTTAGAGTTTCTGCAAATCTTATGATGCTGCAACCCTACTGAGATCCTTGTAATCTCATACCGTTGTTTTTACTATTTTTCAGCTTAGGTACATTCATTGCCCGTGGTACCAGTGTGCGAGATCAAGGCTGCACGGCGGGGCGATATCGCATCACATTTGCATAATTGATCCTTGTTTATTTGCGCATATAACATGAATGATTGGGCTACTTTCTGGTTTATTTTCAGATCCTTCCTTTTCTTGCTATTTCCGAAATATATATTTGGAGGATTTCTTGCTGGTTGTTTGGATCCCTATGGGACTTGTGTGTTATGAACCTAATGATTTAATCTAAAGACTTCCGCTGATGTTTTATTCACTCCCTATGTTACCAGAATAATTGTCCAATATCATGCTTCAATCGTTATTAAAAAAAATATAAATAAACATGCTAAAAATCGAAAGTTAATGGTAAGCCTGGTGAGATTCAGATAGTTCTTAGATGTCATTTGGGCTATTTGGATTTCACGGCAGTGATGACCTTAATCGGAGCAAATAGTAATAGATAGGAATTGGGGTCGTCACAAGTGATCCTATCATGAAAAGTCACACAAAGGGTACACGACTCCTTTTCAAAACCAAACAAATATATTTTATTTATAAAATAGAATAAATTTTTCGATCAAACCGATGATACGACGACTCCCGCCAATGTTTGCGAACTAGAAGCGATGTCCTTTCCCTTGTCGCAGGAACCTGATCCTCCTGAATCAAACAAACAAGGTGAATAACCAGAACTAATCAATAAACAAATCAGCAAGGAAAAACCTACCGATCCCTCTCTAATAACGGATACCAACAAACACCCCAATCTAACGAACGCATAATCAGACGAGCGTAGTGGAAAATATTGAAGAAAGAGAGAAGAAGGATTAGAAATAGAAGAAGATAATTGAAAAATAGAAGAAACAAAATACCGATATCCCTTGATGACATCATTGAATTGGAATGAAAAAAAGAAACAACTGGTTTAGAGAAAAGAAAACAACGCTGGGAATAAGAAGACAAACAAGGTTTTGTTTGAATGGTTGGCTTAAAGTGCACTCGAGCCCTAAAGCTCTAGTGACCCGACTTAGAAAAATGAGCTTGGCTTAAAAAATAAACTCGGCTTGGAAAATACACAAATAGGATCTGAAATGAATAAACACTACTCGATAACACATAAATGAGTCCGAAAATAAAAATATGGGCTGAATATGAACAAATAGGCCCAAACACAAACGAGTCAGGCCCAAAATCTTACAAAACAGCCCGAAAACAGTTGACTATTCAAAATATATCCAAAAACAAAACAGAGGTAAAATAGTAATTTTATACTATTTTAATTTTTTTATTTAGTCAATATATCAAATGCAATGTGGACCATTAAAGCTATGGTGATTAGGCAAAAATGGAGTGACTAGGCGAACATTAATTCGGAGTATCACGATTACAGAAAAAAAAGATTCAATACTCATCTCGTCTTCTTGGTGGAATCATTACTAAATTCAGATCCTGTCCGATCTATTAATATGATATGCCAAGAAACATAGATTTCACGTGCCAGATTAGGAGTGATCCAATTTATGTAGACCCATTACCGAGAGGCCTTTTTAAGTGGTCCATGCACTACATTTGGCGCGGTGTGTAACCTATTCATTGGCTCCTAGTCTCAAATTAAGACCACACGTCTCCTACTCTGCTTTATTAGGCTGGCTCGGGAGTGACTTCATTATCAGTACCAGGTGGCTTTCTTGTACGTGCATTGTGTCGTCGTCTGCTATCGACTTGTCATCCATCGGAAATACCCAATGCCTTGGAGTTGTCGGTCGTTTAATATAACACATAAGTTTCAGAAGTTTTCATTTTTTATTTTATTTTTTCACTTAGGCTTTAAATTGAGAAGGAAAAAATCCGAAGCATCAAGAGGTTCAGATTTCAGTCATTAAAAAAATAACAAAAAATAAAATAAAATAAAACACAATGTGAATATTTATATTTGATTACTATAAAAAAATTATATTTGTTAAAATAAATCCGGATAAGACGTTGGTATCGGAGAAGTGAAATTGGTAAATAGCTCACAACACGAATGACACGTTCTGTACCTCTTTCAATCCTGCAGTAAATATCATGTGGTATGTCAGAAGCAAGCAAGAAAGGAGGGACATGGAAAAGATATAATTGTACACAGTTGTCGGAAATTGAAAAGACGGAAGAGACATGCATTCATTTTTATTTTATTATCTGAATATCAATTTTGATTTCCCTGGATGAGCATTGGTGGCTGGAAATATGCCTAATCTTCCATCTTATCTGATTTCTTCGACATCTACCCCTCCAATAACCATTGCCAGCAACATGGATGTTAATTTTATCAAGAATGTGTAGCATAAAAGTTGGGGTATTCTGATTGAAAAATAAAAATGATTTATGATATATAGGTGAGGAGGAAAACAGGGGAATGACGAGACAATACCATTATTAAATATGAACTGTTTATGTTTGACTCCTAAGAGTTCTATATCATTATCACATCTCTTCGAGCCTTTTTGAAATACTCAAAAGATGTGGGAAGGTTAAACTTGTCTACGGCCGTCCTGTCGCACTATAGGTATTAGTGTTTGGTATTGTAGCTTTTTTAATTTTGGATTTATCAAAATCAAAATTAAAGTTAATATTATTCTTATATTAGTTTTAGTTTTGCATATTTTATACTTCAGATTTTATATTAATTTGCAAAATTAACAAAATTTGACAATTTTATCTTTCAACTCACTTGTAACAATAACTCATTTTCTCTAACAAAAAATTTATTACAAAATAATCATTTAACTACAAAATCAAAATCAAAATCAAAATCAAACAACTTTGTAACGAAACATGTAATTGTTTTTTTTTAACACCGAAACCAATAATTTTGTATTGTAAGAGAAAGTTAAACTTGTGATCCAATGAACATTTCAAAGTTTTAATTGGTGCGAGAGAAATAATTGGGCCAGACCTAGTATCGAATCCAAGGAGGAAAACCCAATTCAATCAACCCATTCACTGGATAATTTTAGATTTCTCAACAAACCCAAACAATACCCAATGTAGAGAGGTCTGTTGGGGTTTTTTATTCATTTTAAAACTATGAAATACTGAAATATCTAAGGATCTATCAATTCAAGTCTAACGGAGTCCTGTCGAAACCGAGTGGTTATATTGAGAGGATAGACAGAACGATTTCCATTTAAATAGCATAACATAAGAGATATGTGTGTTAAGGAATATACAAACCAAAAGAAGTTTACTGTCACCAAACAAGAGACGAACCTAAACCATAGACATAAAACACTATAGAGACAATGGATTTCACGGGAAGCCACCCCCTAAATACAACAACAAACACTAATCCAATATCTTCAGCGAACATACAGGATTTGTAATGCTGAGGTCGATGTTAACTGAGAGGTTGGTATATAAGAACAGTAACGGTATACATTTGTAAGGCATGAGCCGGATTCATTCTTGTTTTTGTCACGTCCCAACTCGAGATTGAACACGTGGCAATGCGGCGTAGTGAGGCTCACAAGATATCTACAATACTCTTAATACTCTTAACAACCGTAATGAATTCTTTTATGAGCATGGTTATAATAAACTCTCCAAATAAAATAAAATATTTAAAAGAGTTCTACATCAATTTTCATAAAAAATCTAAATAAACCGTCAATTTAATGTTTTTGATATAATCTGATATCCATATTCGTCTAACTTTAAAAGGAAAAAACAACAACGGATAAATAAATAACTAGTCATAGCTTCAGTTGGACTGAGCATGACCCAAAAATAATTCACATATCATAATACTTAAATATTATCGAGTAATTGAAATAAAACAAATATTGATTTTAGATGCCAATGAAATCTCAAAAGGAATATCTAAACAATAACAATAACAATAATAATAACCATAACCATAACCATAACCATAACCATAACCATAACCATAACCATAACCATAACTATAACCATAACCATAATCATAATCATAATCATAATCATAATCATAATAATAATATTATTATTATTATTATTATTATTATTATTATTATTATTATTATTATTATTATTATTATTATTATTATTATTATTATTATTATTATTATTATTAAAAAAATCCGAACAAACAGAATGATCATAAATACAACTGTCATGGCCCAGCCCAGCGGGCCCGGACGTCTATGTGTGCGTGATGGATCACAACTGCAACGCTCAGTTGGACTTTTAACCACATGGCCCAAAAGATGCATCTTGTTACAAATGATATCATCACACAACACATATAAGCCCAAGACCTCCCCCACTCCTTTCCGATGTGGGATTGGGTAACCTGACCCCCCCTACGGGCTGGGTCTCACAATCTCCCCTTATAGACCTCGTGTCCTCACAAGGGGAGTCAAACGTAACTGACGTAGGCCCAAACGTGAACACACAACACGGCCCAAGCCCACCCGGAAGAGGGAGCGAGATCGGCTCTGCTACTATTTGTCACGACCCGGCCCCCTGAACCCTCGGCCAGCGGACCCCAACATGTATGTGTGCGTGATGGTTCACAACTGCAACGCTTAGTTGGGCTTTTAACCACAAGGCCTAAAAGATGTATCTTGTTACAAATGATATCATCACACAACACATATAAGCCCAAGACCTCCCCCGCTCTTTTCTGATGTGGGATTGGGTAACCTGACCCTCCCTACGGGCTGGGTCTCACAACAACCATTTTTACTTCGGTAACAAGGGTTCACATACTACCCATACGAACGTATCCAAAATACTGAATCTAAAGACATCATAATGTTTCTATTATAACCTCAAAATTTGAGAATTTTAAACGTTACTATTATAAACCTTGAAATTTGAGGGTCATGAACATAGTCAAAACTTATTTTTTTACAAACTAAAATGTTATACTGATTTTAAAAATAAAACTTTTTTTATTAAATATTCGGTGAATACTTATACTGATAATTAACATTTTAAACCAAACCCTTCCAATCGTTATTTTATTTTCAAAGAGAATATTTTTCAAAATTTGTCAAAATACTTTCAAAGTAATATTCTTAAAATTATAAATTCTTAATTTTATCCCATTTCATGCCATGTTCTTCTAATTTTAAATCTCAAAGCTTAATCCTAAGATTTTCTCAAAAATTCAATAATACAATAATATCCATAATTACTATTGAATATAACTGTAAAGACTCAATCCCGAAAACCAAACTCTTAATGTCATGAAACTTGGACAAACTCAATACATCGACCAATCTAAATTGCACTAAGACTTCAAAGATTTTTCAAATACGATTCCCAAAACATCGCATGTAATATTTAAAGAATTAGAGCATGACAAATAATAAACAAACACCTGGCATATTATCGAAGTGAATAAAATACCACAACGAAAGACTTTATTAAATAAACAAAAATAAAAAATGAAAAATAGGTCCATATAGTCAAAAGCTCAAAATCACAATCCAAGGTTAAGCCCACAATGCAAATCCATACCCAATAACATAGTAAAAGTCTAAAGAAATAATAGTAACCAAAATATCAAAGTGAGTCTCAAAAGAAAATGCGAGAAAAGAAAACTGTGTAAAACATGCAGGTGTGATAGTCTAGCTAGTTCATACAAAGCTCACACCTCAAAAAATAACTTATGGCTCACAAACTGCTCCTAAAAAAGGAAAACAATAACGAGTGAGACTATAAAATCTCAGTAGGGTCACAACATCATAAATTCTACAGGAAAATAGAGGCATATACTAAACATGGGTTGAAAATATTTATTTTAAAAAACGTAACCATATACAATATAGAACACATTAGAATACGTTTGATTTAAAAAACATAAAATGTAGATCCAACCCAATAGGTTATAACATTTACCAATAACATAATGCGGCTAGCAGTGCCCAACAGAAACTTAACAGATGGACATCACAAAATATTGCACAAGTAATACCTCTGTTAAAGGGATACTGGAAGCTCATTGGCAATGTTAATATTTTTATTTTAAATATATATATACGCATACCTCTATTGTCAATGTTGTCCGAGATAAGGCCGGAAAAAATCACAAATAAGTCATACCAGTCTCAATAGAACAAACCTGCGAAGAACGTGGGAGGCAAACCGAAACAGCATCCATACAACTCCTGAACAGGTTAGTAACACTCTCCTAATATTGGGATTCCGTACACTCACTTCGCATTGGCCAAGTAAATATTTTTGTAACTATGAATTGTACTTATATATATGCGTTTATAACTCAAAGTACTTGTTTAAAACAGTAAAACTCATAAATATATTTTTATGAAACCATAGGGTATGCAATGCATCATAGCATCCTCGATATAACCTTTATAATTTTGGGTTTACTAAACTTAAACTCACAATATTCATATTTTAACAAATACAAGGCTCACATAAAGAGTGATTGGAAGAAGGTGGCTGTTATAAATATCGTTTTCCTTGTCTTCCTTATCATTGTGTATTCCATTGGCTGCTGTGCCTTCAGGAACAACAGAGAGGATTCTTATTTCAGTGGATGGAAGCACACCTAGAGACGCTCTCTCCCAACGACCGACCCTTATGATATTTGCCTGTAGGATTAGCTAGTTTTCTCTCTTTTTGTTTGTTGTATGCTTGTTACTATTTGTTGTATACCATTTCCATACTTATCCCGATACTTCAACTATGTGCTTGGATATATATATATTAATAGAGAGAGATTGATATTTGAGGTATTATTATCCGAATGAAGTTTTGAATCCAGAATGATCATTTTAGATTAAAAAAAATCCTACTGAACCACATATTTTCTCTGATTATCCTATCTAAATCACGTTTTGAATTTATAATCTTCTAATCCTCATCTCCATGCTGTACCAAATGACGTCGGAATTTGTCAGAATTAACGTAAAAATAAAATTTTGTTTATGTATTTATATTAATTTATGAAATATTAACACAACCAACGCGGCTTTGAAAAACCGGATTGGGATATTTTGTGCCCATGTGGTTCTTATGCCTAGGACAAAAGATATGTGGGGTGCACCACTTGTCGGGCATGGAGATTTCTTATACCCCGACTCAGAAAACGGAGTTAACTAAAAAATTAAAATGATCGGGCTCAAAGAGAAACAAACTTAGCCCAAGAATAAATAAATGGCCCTAGAAAGAAAAAATGAGATGAACATGAACAAACGAGCCCAAACCTATAAGATTTGGCCCAAAGGCCTACAAAAGACCCAAAAACATTCGATTACTCAAAACTAGTCCAACAATATACTCGGGTTCAATAGGAAAAAATGATAATTTTTATTGTTTCGATGTTTTGATTTGGTCAAAATATCAAGGATCACTAAAACAATGATGACTGGACTAAAACGTGTTGAGTGGATATGACGACGAGTTTCACAATAATTAACCAAAATTATGAAAAATTATTGATTGATAAGAAGAAAAAGGAGACGGCAACCCCAAAGAAAGCAAGCTCAAGTTTTTTTGAATTAACGAAGAGTATTCCCGCCGATCGCAGGACTAATCTCTCCCTGGGCCTCGATTAGGTACCATTATTTCAGATAGGGCGTCCTCCCAACAATGTTTGCTCCATACGCGTCCCCGAGGGTTCGAACTCGGATCGCTTAATGGAAATCCAGCCGATGCTGCCACTGGACCCAACAAAAGCAAGCTCAAGTTAAACAGCAAAATAGGGTTGGTTGATAATGGGACTAAGCGGCAAACACTGCGACAACAAGAGTGGCGATAGCAACGAAGCATGAGCAGAGGTACGAACAAATGAACTTGAGTGGCGAGCAATAAAATGAAATGAGCAGGACGCAACAAGGTAGTAGGCAACACAATAAACTTGAGCAGAGACAAAAAGGTAATGAGCAAGGAATAAAACATAAGTAGACAATATAAGATAAGAGACGGAACTTGAGAAGTCTGACGACAGGATCGGGGTGACTCGGTAATGATTCAGGCAAAGGAAGATGAGGAAATGAGCAGAGGTGCAAACGCACGGGGATGAGCAATTGCAGGCAAAGGATGGTTGAGGAAAAGGATGGATCAAATGATGGTCTGTGAGTTAATTTTCACACCAAGTGTTTATGAGAATGTAAGAGAGTAATTGTGAATCATATGATGCCAAAGCAATAACGCATAAGGAATTTATAGGAACTCAAAATCGGTTAATCAACCAAGCACTTACCCATAAATCCAGCTTCAACAAACTTCCCACTCACACACAGCTGCACTAACTTCCCTTAATCCACGCACCTTTTTTCACGTTCAAAATTTTGGGGTTAGTACAGTTTTAATTTTGATGAGTATGAAAAGTAAGTTTGCTGTCTGGTAAGGTGTCAGTTGATGCATCCGATGTAATTATGAGTCCGCATGCCACGACTTGCTCTCGGTCATATGAAGCAGGATATACGATGACTATGATCATCAGCATATGACGCCCCCGCCCTCCTCGTTCCGAGGTTTGCACACATTTCTTTGAACAATAGAATATAGACGGGATTTTTGGTATTATACTTAATTATCACCTATGCTTATTAGCATATTGTAAATAAATAAATCATAAATAAATAACAAAATAGATTGTTATTATCTATGATAAATATTTTTTATTTTTTTTTTAAAATCATATGCAAATAGCAAGGATCATATTGGTATATCTTTAACATTTAAAGGTTGACATATTTTCTATTAATTTCCTTTTCTTAACTTAATTTTTTTAATAAAATATATCTGCTGTTGAAATAAGAACTCCTGACAATCTATTAAATTCATAATCCACACAATACTGAATAACCAAGTTTTGCTTCCACATTTCTTATGCAAGTTATGAAATTATAGAACAAAGAACATTACAAAATAGTTACATCACAGATAAATATCGGTAGCCAATCACCTCACAATTCGTACACTTGCTTGCCAGTGAACTTGACCTCGATCGGGCTAGCATTCTTTCCGATTGACCTGAAATTCAGTCCCACACCTTGGCGTCCTGGATTCACCTTCTCGGGATAAACCCCATCTTTCGGGTGCAAGTATTGAACTTCTCCGTTGGGGAAAACCCTGTAAAACTGGTAGTTGATCTTGTACTTGGACCTTAGCCTAGTCCCGAGAGCCAAGCACTGCTCTTTCCTGGCCAACTTGAGCAAATTAGGACCTTGTCTCATGGTCGCCGCTCCACCGGTTGGCATTTCAAATACCTGTTCCTTTGGAGAGTCCCACGTGATGACGTAGAATTCCTCTACTTGGGCCTTCCTTAATAGTCCACCGGTGCTACCACCAAAGATTGGTGATGGGGTGTTTGGGTCCAACTGGGGTGGAGTAAATCCCGCTGGAGCCTCCTTTGCAGGTGCCGTGTCTTCCTTGGCAGCAGCCCTAATGGCACTCTGTGCGAACCTTTGTGCCTTGACACTGGACGCCGGCAAAAACGATGATTGCTTCCATGGCACTATCTGGTTGCTTGCTTTTGGGGTGGAGAGGATGGTGGTGGGTTTGAATAGATATCCTTGACTTACCACAGCCATGACGAATTGGAAAGGGTAGCGATGGTTTGTTACGATCTGAAAAAAAAAATATGAGTTCGGGAGGATAGAGAAACAGTTATTGATTCAAGGGATGACTCCAGATGGGTGGTGAGCTGGTGGGGTGGATGCGGATGTGGATAAGGTGATATAGCTTGACCAATTGGGATGTTTGATTTCGATGAGGAATCTCACCCGCATCTTCACTTATGTTGATTTCCAATTTTATTAATAAAATAAAAATATGATATCAAACCAAAATAAGAAACCTAACAACATTCCCTACCTTGGGCTTCCGCAAGTGTAGGCCCAAACGAGTTCTTCATGTAGTCCTGGAGAGTCCAGGAGATGTATCTGAAGCACAGGCCTTGGCCTTTTCATCTGACCAGGGGTGGGTGCCAAAGGGCAGATTGAGTTAGCCCTAAGCCCAAGAATAAAGCCTTACAAGTGGACCAGGCCCAGGCTCTATAGAATTGAAAAGAGTAACCGTGTTTGACGTGTTCAGTTTTTTTGGAGGGTGTGCCAATTTATCATGACTTACATACACAAATGATATATATATATATATTATATCAGGGAATTATTACATAGTGATAAAGAATTACAAGTGCAAGTACCCGTGACAACATTTATATATGTCACACATATGTATCGTTTTATAATAACAGTATTTATTTTTCTAAAAACTTTCGTTTTCTTTCTGGGCAATTATGGCTATCACTTAGATTGGCTAGATCGTGACAGATTTATATGGTGCGGTTCGTAGGAAAGACGGAGTTTTTATTAGATTACATTCATTGTTTTGTCAGGCAAAAAAACATAGCCATTATATCTTATCAAGATGTTCACGGCAGGGCAAGGCCAATATGCGAGACTGCTATACCCCACTGCCGCTTCCAGGAAACAGCATCATTCCAGTTTGTCCCTTTAAAGTTGTGAATTGTCCTTCTAAATGAGTTCCCAAAATTGGAAATTGCAGAGAAGGAATGAAGGAACTTTTCGGACACAGAGACTTAAACTTTTTTTAATTAAAATTATTTAAGATCATGGTATCTCCCCCCTGGATGGATTACCCTGTAGGAGACGAGAGACGGGATGGAATAAATATGGAAGGTATTGGCCTCGTGAAGGTAAGTTAACTCGTTATGTAATAAAATTATAATTTAAATATGATTCTTCCGTCTTACAATTACATAAGAATCATCAGAAAATGAAATTTTAAAAAAAAAACAGTGGGTCAAAACTCCGTGATCGCATAATGGCAAGGAATTGCTTCGAAGCAATTACAGGTTGACGGAATTGGTCATTATAATAAAACAAGTTTTATACATTAAACTTAGTTGACTACTCATCGGTCATTATTAATCGTATTTCATAAGTTACATATCACGTTCAATTAGATAAAAAATTATATAATAAAATCATTATACAATAATGTAAATTATGTATGTTAGCAAAAGCAAGCTCGGACCAAGTCAAATGGCTCATTTGAGAACCGTCACTGGAAAACAATAATAATTTGTAAGAAATTTCAAATACTAACACAACTTGATAGGATAACAAAATAATAAAACTATTTAATCAATGTCGACGTCCCCTCCGGAATAAGAGGAAGAAAGGCGGAGGGAAGAAGGGCGCGCGCGAGGATTGTCTGTAACATCCGCCCTGAGAAGAAAGAAGGCCAGACCTAAATCCAGCGCTAAACGACATTCTCAGCTCTTTTCCTGCCACGCTTTTCTAATTTTTTTATTTTGTTTAGCCAGATTTAGATCCCTTTTTTGTCCAACTGCACGCCCATTCAGACTTTGTGACAGCTTCTTTAGTTCGATCCCAAAAATCGTTTTTTTCTCCGATTCTTATCTGAAGCTTTTAGTAGTGTATTGATTCCCATTCTCGGGCCGTTTATTAAGGGACGATTTCTATTTTGGTATGTGTAATTAAATTCATGGGGAGTGCGGAAGGAGAGACCTCTTATCGTCAAAACATGGACGTCTCAATCTCAGGTAAGCCATTGACGTTACTTTTTTTTTCTTTTTTTTTAAATTAATATGCGAAATAATCAGTTGGTGGGTTATTCTTGCGTTCTTTAGCTCATGTGTTTCGATATCTTGTTTGACTAAAAGAAAATGGTTGATCTTGGACCTGTTTTTTGCGTTTTGATTTCGTTTGGTGAAGTTCTCGCCCTTTTGGCGGTTTCTCGAATTGGGTCACAGATAGTTGTTATGAGCATGGTCGTTTGTTTAGAATGGAAGATTTTTGCTGAGTGTTCAGTTCACGGGATAGATATAGTGGCTACTGCCAGGTGCTCCGCCATTTTCTGGAGAACGATGGCATCCATAATCCACCTTGAACAATGGTTTGTCGGGATGGGGTTGACGATTTCTACAGTCGAATAAACAGCTTAAAGAGTTGGTCCTTTTATAATTGTTCAGTAAAACTCGGTCCAGTTGCTGATCTCTTACTTACTAGTTGGTCCTTTGCGGAATATTGTTATGGCTTTATGCTGTTTTATGAGAAATTATGTCACTGTTCATTTACTTTTGGGGTGGCAAAGCTAGAGAAACTGCATAAGTCATGAATATTGCAGAAAGCAACAAGAAAGGCACAAAGTTCTTTAGCTAAGAGAAACGGCATGATTTTGCAGGGCTTCATGAGAGGAATCGGCTGGAACTAGAGAATCTGACTCTGACAGCTCAACCCTTCAAAACATTGAAATTTTTCATTCTTGCTTTAGTTCGATATGTTAAACAATCAATATTGTATCTTTTAGCAAAAGGTGGATGGTTGATGCTTTTGAGCGTCATGGTTGCAGCATTTGGCATTCTACTTGTGACCTTTGAGAGCCCTTTTGAAAAGGTACCATATTGTTTTAGATGTGATTGTGTATGTGTTATTGCAGATAGAACATCAGATACTCTCTGGTTTGAAACGCTTAGACTGTGTCACCGTAATATTCCTTGTGGCTATTTCTCCTCTTTGGCACAAGATTTTTCATTGAAAATGACTAAATACTGCCACTTTTTTTTTTCCGCAGCATGTTGAGGAGCTTTCTCATTATTTCCGATTCTTAATGTGGTGGCTTGCCCTTGGTGTTGCATCTTCAATTGGTCTTGGTAAGAAAAATTTGCTTGTAACAATCATACCTCTGCAAAGAGTTTCCTTGTTGACATAACTAGTCTGGATAATGCCATAAAGAATTGGTTGAACTGTGTAGTAATGTAAGGATTTAACCTTTTCTTGTCAATTTTTATTGCAGGATCTGGTCTGCACACCTTTCTCCTTTATCTTGGTCCTCACATTGCCCTTTTCACCATAAAGGCTATGCAGTGTGGTCGAGTTGATTTGAAAAGTGCCCCATATGATACAATACAGTTAAAACGGGGTCCTTCATGGCTTGATAAAGATTGCTATGAATTTGGGGATCCTGTTTTTCCAGAATCACATGGGTTACGGGTTCCATTTAGCAGCATATTGCCTCAAGTCCAGCTAGAGGCTATTGTTTGGGGCATTGGGACCGCTCTTGGGGAGCTTCCACCATATTTCATCTCCAGGGCTGGTATGTAATGTGTTTCATGTATTTTCATCCATTCTTGAATAATCTAGTTAGAAAGTTGTCCAGATTTAACTGGAATGAAACATTTGTTGCTTAGCAAAAGAAAAACTTTCATCTAGTTGCTCTCAATCAATTGCACTTTGTTAATCTTGTATTCTCAGTCCGTCATATTTTTATTGACACATTAGTGATTGAGCTCCGGGAAATATTCCTGCTTTAAATTATTTACAGAGGGTGCCGTATGATTGCCGGGAAACAATGACAGCTGATGAGTCTAAACAAAGAGAAGTGATGAGTATTATTATTTTAATGAATTAGAATGGATTTGAGAATCTGGTCATTTGAGTTCCTAATGCTACAAGATAAGAGTCTTTTTGTACCAAATCTTGGGCTAAAAAATGTTAATTTGTTTCTACTGTTTGGAACTCTGTGGTTGCTTCGTTTACATTTTAGTAACATATATTTGCAACACCTTTTTCTGTTAAAATTAAACATCTGCATGAAGCAGCCCGAATATCTGGTAGCAGATCAGATGTCATGGAAGAATTGGATGCTTACTCAGCTGAAGATACTGGAGTCATAGCTACTCTCCTGAACAAAATCAAACGGTGGCTCTTAGCACGCTCACAACATTTGAACTTCTTAACAATATTAGTGCTTGCCTCGGTTAGTATTGTCTCTTCTCTATCATTATTCCTATGTTACTTCTTCACAAATTGCCAGTAACCTCGACACCAAGAAATTTTACTGTTTTTGCACCATATTTTGCTTGAAAAGTTAATTTCATTTGTCCATATAGCTTCAAATTAGTTGTTTATCGATGATCAACTGTGGTTACTTTTTAGGTGCCAAATCCTCTATTTGACCTGGCTGGCATAATGTGTGGACAATTTGGGATTCCTTTTTGGAAATTTTTTCTTGCAACATTGATTGGAAAAGGACTTGTGAAAACTCACATTCAGGTAGATTCTGTTACCATCCATTTTTAAGCATTTCTTTTGGCTTGAATATATTTTCTTTGTCAGACAGAATTTTGAATTTGGGTTTGGTGTGCTTAATACTTGCAAGTGGTTTCTTTTTCTTTGGCAGACGGTTTTCATAATTTCTGTTTGCAACAATCAACTTCTTGACTGGATTGAAAACGAGTTGATCCGAGTGTCTGGCCTTGTGCCTGGTTTGTCTTCTGTGTTGCCCAACCTCATAGCTAAACTTCATGTGATGAAGGAAAAATACTTGGCACCACCGTCTTCTGCGCCACCCTCGAAGATGAAGGTAAACTGTAATTGCCATCCACGATTTCTCATGTTTATCACTCTTCTTGCAGTCAAGGTTCTGAAGTTCACTCAATCCAATGTTTTTCCGGCCTATAAATAAATCCTTCTCCATGCCTTCCCAGGTGAAAAGATGGGACTTCTCATTTGCCGCGATCTGGAACACTGTTGTGTGGCTTGTTCTGTTGAACTTCTTTTTCAAAATTGTGAATTCTACTGCTCAGAGATATCTTAAAACACAGCAGGACATGGAGCTGGCGACATTGACAAACCATGCATCAGCTTCAGCACATTCAGATTAGATTTCCCTTTTCCCTTTTCTTGCATTGTTCCAATCAAATTATAGGGGAGTCAGAAGCACAGCTCTTTCCTTGATCAGCCAAAGCATCCTCAACTTCTACGACTCCCTTTTAGAAGCTTGTAAATAATTATTCTAATTAAATAGGAACAAGGTGTCCCATTTTATATGGACTAAGCATTGTTTTAAAGCATTTGACCCATTGTTATGTACGGGAATTTGCGACAGAGGCTTATTACTATTCTTTTCTTTTTTTTGAAAAAAATTAAAGGGTATCCACTACTACATCAATGATCAATTTCTCGTGTTGTTCTGTAAATAACTAGTCCAAAATTTTAAATATTTAAATGTATTTTTTTTATTACTAGCCCTTTTAATTAAAAAGATCAGGCAACCATCAAGGCACTTTCCTTTCTAAATAATACGAATTAGACCTAGTAAACAATGCTTTGGGCCCCGGTCCAGATAATTAGGTGATGGATAAACATGGCATTTCCCATTTGGTACAAGTCATTAATCCACCGGAAGCGTGTGCTTTAACGTTAATGCGCTTAATTAATATTAGCTTAGGTTTGTCTTATATGGGTGGGCCCAGTTAACAATATTTATAGCCATTGAAGATTTTTTGCATAAAAAAAATGAAATTATTTAGATAACGACAATGGATTTAATTATGTATGGGGAACTGAGTGCGGCTTTATAATATTAAATATGATTAATTTTAATTTATTTGTGCATAATATAATGTTTATTGTAGTTGAAAACGGCATCTAATCATGTAATCCCTCATAATCTAATCAATTATTCTTTTTGATTGGACACCATACACGTTCAAGTATTGCAATTCTTTACAGATCCTGCATGGGATTTCCTAATCAAGATTTTCTTTAGTACTACTCTTTCCTTTTTTTCTCTTCATTCAAAGTATATGACCTGTTTAATTTATATACTTTTACCAGATTTTCAAACTTACTAAGTAAGGGGGGGACATTAGAATATACTAACACTAATCAAATGATTAATTGTATATTGGCCCACTTGACCAAACATCTTGTTATTTTAAAGTATAATATGATAAGACGTCCAATCATACAAATAAAAATTATATCAAATATTTTAGGTTTTGATTGTGTCAAGTTTAGCCAGTTTGATTAAAATTGGATTACACCAAATACCATCTTGATTGGATAACTAGTAACTATAATTCATTTTTAAAATTTTTTTCATCTTTGATATAAATGTTTTTATAGTCAGGAATTGAACCTACTGGTACATTAAATTATTTTTTTCACTGTGTCAAGTTTGATTCGGTAAAAAGTGGGAGCCAAGAGCTCAATCATTCGGATAAGGGTAAACTGTGAGAAGAAGGTCCAAAATTACCTACTATTGTATGAAATGGGACCCAGGTAATTGATGGTATCCTGGTGGGACGGCGCCACCTCGAATTGTGTCCCTCTATCACAATCATGTGACTTAACTTTTAAGCCATTGGCGTTGTGAGATTCTGGGATTTGAATGGAGTGTCTACCGAAATTGGAAGGTGAGCTGTGTGGGGGCCATTTCCTGATCTTCTGGTTTCCAGCTTTTCCTTTTTCTTTATTTTTTTACTTGGTTATAAAGGGCACAGCAGCATTGTCCTGTCCCCGCTTGGGTCTTCACCCCTCCGCTGCTTACCCCATCTTCTGCTCAAGCTTACAGGATTTTGTGCTTTCACATTTCACATGACTGTCTGTCAGGGAATTTACTATATAACGCATCATCACTTTTTTGGTGTATCATTTATATTTGTTCTCCTATAACCATCAAACTGGGTAGAGGCAAATTTGTGGGTGTTATATGTGTAGCTTATCATACCTCCAAATTCATTCGGATTGAGTTTCTTGCTTGCTTGTACTTTGGATAGATGGTTGCCACATTTGCTGTGTAGCTTTTTCTCCGTGGGCCTCCTGTCCTGAAGATAACTCGTTCCGCCATTAGAACAAAGGACTTTCTCTTTTGTTTGCTTATATGGTTGTATCAAAATCATTGATGAATCTGCTTGGTTTCTCGTTTGGAAAGGATTCCTCTACATGGTGGACTCTCATTAAATATGTTGAAGGGCCCTCCTTTAATGTCATAATTTGTCACACTCCGACGCCGGTCCAACGAATATTAGATTTTTATCTTTATGATTAAAAAATATATTAATTATATAAATTAACACTTACAAATCCAAAATCCTCTCATCATCTTTTTCTAGAGTGAGAATTGACACTCTCTACACTCTTGTCCTGGGAGATCTCACATAATTTTTACGAAATTTAATGAAACTAATATAAAATTTATTTGTGTGTTTTTAATTTTAATGATAATATTATTAATATTAAATAAGAAAATGAATAATAGCCCAGATCTATCTGAATTGAATTGGAGATAGAGATACTATATGTAATAATCGGAAAAGAGTGGAAATAAATAAAATGTGAATGAAGCGCGTGTGCAGACAAAGTATGTCCCGTTTTCAACGGAGTACCAAACATAAAGGAAAAAGCAAACGAGCTATGGTCCCATGGCGGGGACCAAACTTGTTTGACAGGGACTAAACAAAGGGAGAAAAACACCGTCACCGCACTGTTAATTTTAATTGCTCTATTTCATAATCAAACCGGGGATATATTATCCGTGGAACATACCAATATTCCTCATTTTCTTTTGTCCGTTCAATAGGAATAGTTATATATTAGAAATTTATTAGATTAGTCATTCTTTTCTTTTGTTAAAAGTGTAAGAATATTAAACCTTTTCCCCCATGTTTTTTATAATTGAAATATATAAATAATTTGACTTTTATTTATTAAAATACTCTCTTTTTTTCTCATCCATTTTTTTAACAATCTCATCTATTAACTTTATATTTTCCTTTTTACTCTATCTTTCACTGGTATGCGTTTCAATTCTTTCTCCATTTATTTGAAGCGAGTATCCTCCATTTTTTTCGTTAATTACTTTGATTTTTTTTTTACTTTGATTGAGCAAGAAACTAAAAGAAAAATAAAAAAAGTAGAGATAAAAACTATTCTAAGAAATAGTGCACCAAAATCAAAATTTTCAAAACGAATAAAAAAATAGAAAATAAAATTATGAATAATGATAAAAACGAATTAAAATTTTTTAGATAGATTTATAAAAAAATAAAATCGTCCCTGTTACTAAAATGGGAATGACTTTTCAGCACTATTTAATAATTAATGTATTAAATCTATTGAAAAAGCAACGTCATCTTTACCTAAATTTTAGAATCTATCATATCATCCTGATTTATCATCCTCATCTATATCTATGAGTAACCCCGACTATACAATACGAGTTACAGAGAGAAGTCACGTATAAATAGTCAAAACAAATATACAGAAAGAGTTGTAAGAAAACACGAGTAAGATACCACAACAAAGAGACGCGCCCCTCTGGCCTTCCTACCAACCTACCGGTCACAAGCAATTTAATTTGGCAAAACACCGAATTTTATTGGGAACATTGGACACCCAAAAAGTTGGCAAAGCTTGGCCCACAAGTCTGCATCATGCACCAAACATTGCTTGCTCCCATATTGGAGATGGTCAACCACCACAATCCTCTCACTGCAACCAAATTTCCATCGGCCAACCAGAAAAATAAAACCCCAAAAGCAAGGACACGAATCTCGGTATCTTTTTTTATGTACACACCCACCCTCCATGCACTTCCGTTCGCCAAACATTTATTTGACATAAAAAGGACACATCATTTGTATTTTCTTAATAAAAAAATGCAGAGTCATCGTCCCCCGTTGTGCCACATTAGAAAATAATCTGATGGAAACAGTTGCCAAAAAAAAATTCTAGGGGATTACTTTTATATGTGCCAAAGATGTACATCTACACCCTCCACCGCATATATATACAATATATACGCAACGGAAACATACACCCCACCGATCTTTGTGGGTAAATACAATTAGGTCCCCAAGAAGAAAGGACATCTAAACAACAGAAAATGAACAACTCCATGGACCAAACCCAAAAGGAAAAACCAAACAAAAATTTGAGAAAATTTCTCTTATCTCTGCTCTGTTTTACGGTTGTCTGTCCTACAAAACGTTTTCTCATAGGGAATTCCTACCGATCTTTCATTCCCATTCGCCCATCAAATGCACTAGGCACCACCGATGATCCAAGGTTGTCATAAAGACTAACCAAAATGTACGAAGGGGGAATATGTAATCGCTGTCATGCACATCAATTCGTACACAACCGAACATCCATCCTCTGGTTTAAACTTCATCGGTAAAAATGCGGGCGTCAGGCTCAACCGCCTCCCTTTGTCTAGAAATTCATCATCACCTCTTCACAATTTTCTCTTACAGTCGAAGAGCCGCTGAATTTCCATACCATTTGCAAGAACCTGCTCTTCTATCCAGATAAACTTCAAATCGATCTCGTTCTCGTTCTCGTTTTACTCAGCAATACTCCAATCGCGGCCTTCAGGAAGGCAGATGCGCGACACAAGGGAGTATAATCCTACTCGCCGGCAGGTTGTTTGTGTTCAGCTGGTTTCACCTGAACTGCTGTTGGAACAGTATGAACGTATGGGAAGCCAGCAGGTAAAAGCTGGTGCGGCTTTCCAGAGGGCTGTGCTGCAGCAAATTGGGCATGGATGAAACCCTGCGAATGCAATCCGCCACCTTTCATGTTGCTAGCAGCTGCAGCTGCAGCAGCAGCAGTAACTGCCTTTGCAGGATCAGAAGTACTGGCAGGCGTTACAGAAGAGTACAATGACAACATCCCAGAAGAGGAGGTTGATGAACCTTGTGGCTGCTGCTGCTGTTCACTTCGGTGTCTTTGAATGTAAAACCCACTTGCGGCTGGTATGTTGGTTGTTGAGCTTGCTGCATGATGAGGTTGGGATTGAACATATACACCAGGGTAGAGCATGTGGGCCGGCTGCAATGTATGTTTTGGTAAATGCTGCTGTTGCGGCAACTGAGAGTGAGACTTTGAAGCAGAGCTAGATGATAAACTGTTATGTGGATGACCAAGGATCGTGGGAATATTTCTGCCACCAACAGGAGATGACTTTTGACTGGCCACCGACGGGGAATTCTTTGCCTGGTGAGGTGATAAACTAGAAGATTGCCCTCCTTTGTTATTTATGGAAGTGGATGTCCTTGGGCTTCCACTAGCACTCTTAGATATTGATGACGTTGTAGGGGAGCCAACTACCAGTGGAGAAGATGGAGATGGGTTGCTACTAGGTGGTTGCCATTGTGTTGTGACAGATGTCTTCGGATTAGCCGCAAAAGATATGTGCGTGTGACTTTGTTGGGTTCGGCTTGGTTGTTGTGGAGGACTTTTAACAGATGGAGCTGGCGTAAGAGATGGGGAGGGAATTTGAGAGGTACCTGTTCTTGCAGAACTCTTCCACTGAGGAGATTGCCCTGTGCCACTGTTGCCTTGAATAACACTCTGAGGGAAGGCAGAAAGTGCATTGGGGAACTTGGAGGCCATAGACGATGGCGATGATGTGTGATCCGAGTAAACACTTCCATTACTGGTAACTGGTGGCTTACTTCGGCCAGTGGCAGCAGCTGCTGCAAATTGATGTTGCTTGTGTAGTTGAATCATCTGCTGTTGCGGCTGATTCCGTTGCAGATGCGGCCCACTGGTAGTATTTAAGGTGCTCACAGCAGGATTAGCAATAGGACCAGGGACCCGTGCAGGAACAGCTGCATGGTTAAGGGTTCGCGCTGAATTGTCAACAACAGAGTTTGCTGGCATTGCTGGAACGGACATACTAGTAAAATCTGTTCGTGAAAAAGCAATAGAATGACCAGTGGTCGCTGCAGCTTTTCCTACAGCGACAACTTTTCTCTCTTCCACAATAGGAGCATCATTACCTCCTGGTTTAACATCTTCAGAGAGCCGATGATTCTTTTTCTGTTGAGCCGCAGCTTGGGCAGACGCAGCAGCAGCCATAAATTGAAAACTATGCCTTGTGGCCTCCGGAAGGCTTTGAAGAAAAGCATGATTTTGTGCAAGCGATGCGATATCAGTTCCCGGAGCAGATGCAGCACTGTTGATGGAGGCGAATGACATGGCGAGTGCCTGAGTTGGCGAAACTTCAGTACCAGCTTTTGAGCCGTGTTGTTGAGGCGGCTGCTGTTTCTTGTCACCAAGGTTCCCATTAGCAGAACTGCTGCCACCTACTGAAGCCGGTGTCACCAAAGTGAAATTAGGAGGTGGCATGGGCATGGCAAAATTCTGACCATAATGGCTCAGGGTTGCATGAGAGATTCGACTATCAGCAGTTGAGGGGCTATCTTCACCACCAAACTCACCCTCAAGCTGCCGAGTCTGATGAGAAGTATTCTGGTTTGGTACCGGTTGCCGATGCTGAGGCGGCATTGACTGATTTTTTGGGGCAGGAAAACCTTGGAAATTCCCACTGCTATTGAAACCACTGCTATGTGAAAGCTGCTGCTGACTTTGCAAATGTTTCTGGGATGACGAGGAACCACTAGAAATGCTAGGATTTTGATGACCCAGTTGGCTTTGTTGTGACTGCGGATGTGTAGGTTGTTGATGCTGAAGTTGAGAAGGATGGAACATTTGAGAAGAATAAATAGAACCATTAAAGAATGGCATTGCTTGGGGATGCGTTCCTCTGTAAGCTGGTGGAGCGCCAACATGTGCAGGGATTGGAATTGGGTATGAACCATTTTGCAAAATTGCCAAGTACTGGGCTTCATTGCTAGGCATATTTGGGTAGTTGAAGCTCATCGCTGTAGCACCAGACAGTCCTGACCCCGCTGCGCTAACTGAAGCAGAGCTTGATGTTTGTGATGGAGCAGTAGTACCAGTAGCGCCAACAGACTTCACAGACCCAGGTCGAACAGAAGCAGCTTGTTGCTGGCTTAGAGGAAAGATGAATGCAGGACCATGCTGGAGGGGAAAAGACAAAATTGAAAGCCAGCTCTTGAATAAAAAATAATAAATGATAAAGAAAAATCATACCAAGATGTTGCTAGGTGTTCCGGGTGGAATAGCTTGCTGAAGCAAAATTTGCTTTCTCTGTGCCGTATCAAGGACGATAGATGTTTGAGAGTTCTTGTCCTTGCCAGAATGACCAGGAAATACGGAAAGGTATTGACTCTTATCTTGCAAAGAGTTCGCACCCCTAACTGCGTGCATTTCAGTAGAGGGCACAGCATTCACATTGCAGGATTTAGCGCCATACTGTAGAGCAGTACCCGCTGCTGCTGGCCAGAAGGGATTCATCCGCATAAATTGCTGGTGACAATGAATATTCCTTGCAATGTAACAATGAGTGGCACACCTCTTTGGCCGTGGCTGGCTAAAAAGCAAATGGGGAGGCTATACAGTTACAAACAAACAGGAAAAAAAAAAGAACTATCAGAATAGAGAGACCACACTAATGGAAGCTTAAGCAAGATAATGAAACAAAAATAACAAGAAAATATAAGCACCTGTATGGCTGCAGAAGGTACAGAGCATCCATCCATGGATACCACTCCTTGAAGAGGTGCCACGTATCTGCTAATTACGAAGAATTAATACTCGATATAATAAACTCTGAACAAATACAGGACGCAAGGAAGTAGCCCACAGTACCCCATAGGAGGAAGCCCAGCAGACCAGTTCGCCACTGACAAGGGAAGAGGTAGAGAACTTGGTTGAGCTGAAGATTTGATGGGAACAAAAAACAGAAGTAAAAGGAGATGAATCAGTAAAACCCAGGGTTTAAGAGATCAAGAGAATAATAGAGAACTTGGTTGAGCTGAAGATTGGATGGGAGCAAAAAAAATAGGAGAAGGAGATGAAACAGTAAAACCCACGGTTTAAGAATTCAATAGAATAATCGTTTTGAAACTCCGAAAAAAAAAACGCTTACCGGCTTTATCTATGTTCAGTTGTTGCTGCTGCTGCTGCATTTGAACATTTATATGGAGCTTGTTACCGCTTACCGTAGCCGCGGAAGCATCTCTATCTGTTTTTTCTAAATCCAGCTGAACATCAATATTCCTCTCCTTGTTACTAACTGGTTTCCGGCATTCAACTTCTTCGGCCATGACTTTTGTCTTTTTCCCAGGTTCCACATTCACATCGTCCTTTGCAATTTCCACCAGTTTATCGTCTTTTTTGAAGATACTAGGCTTCAATTCCTGCTAGTAGGAAACGAATAGCCAATAACACCATTAATTCTTTCAGATCCTGGCCCGCGAAACGGAGATATGTGATGGTCAATAAACACAGAGGCGGTCCCCACTCACCGTTTCCACATCTGAGACTTTAGCGTTAGGATCTACGGCCACAAAAACACTCTCGCTGTCCCTTTCCGGAGATGATCTTGATGGCGGCGGGGCCTGCAAACCCAGAGTTTCCAACAGAAGGAAAAAAATAAGTTGCGAATTTCAAGATGAAAATCTTGTGAAATAAAAGAAGACCATATTTAATGTATTCAATGGAGCAAGGTGGTGACCATTAGATCTATCTGGAACTTCTCTTCTCTACGCATTTCAATCTTGGAAACCTTAGAAATCCTGAAAACACGTAGGAGAGAAAAAACAGATCAAACTTTAAACGCCGAGGGGAAGGAAATCATTTCCATATCAATTTGTTAGGGTGCTCACGCTTTTGACGCTGTCAAACTCTCACGATCTTCATCCAATTTGATCCCATGAGAAGATTCCTTCTTTGGAGTACGAAGCTCTTCTTTGGTCCCAAAACCGGATTCTTGACTCTCAGGCTTAGGCTTGAAGTCGGATAATAAGTTACTATTATCAAACTTCATAGCCTTGGACTGTTGCTGCTCTTTTGATGCAAGGACAGCTTGGTTGGCCATCAAATCAAACGAAATTGCTCCATTTTCAGATAAACTCTTCTCCGCGTTTAACAAAGGGCTGTCCGTTTTCGTAGGCTGATCATTGTCCACCTTAACCGTGGACGAAATGGGACTGCTACGAACGGAGAGAAGCCCTGGGTTCTCATCTTCATATTTTACGGGTCTCGGTCTCTTCCTCTTCGGCGCTGCAGATTCGATAAAAAAAGAAGAAATTCATCAGTGTTAACTCAGCAAAAGAATGGAGCGTTTTGCTCTTCCAAGTTGCTGTACAACTTGAGGAACATAAAGGTTCCTTCTAGTTCCACAGTAACCAGGATAATCAGAACCCAAAGGGATAGAGAAATCAGTTGAGCCCAAGTGAAATAGCTCAAGACCCTCACCAATTGCAGACATGGGACCACCAGGAGGGGACATGGAATTAGATGACGCGAGAATTGAAGAAGAATGAGCTATGGTGGATGCTGAGTTGGTGATTGGAGAAGAAATACTAGATTTTGCATCGGCACTGGAAGGCTTAACATTATTGATTTCTCTTGAATCGAACTTCAGGGAATCGTTTAGAACGCTGTCTTGCTTTATAGGCGCTTGAGGCTGCTTCATCAAGCCGTATAGCACCTCCGCGATTTCCATCTCAATTTCTTCTTGGGCCAAGGATGTAGATGTGGTAGATAATGATTTTGGGGGTCTTTGTTTCGGGGCATTCGGCTTCTGCAATAGCAAATACAACCGTTACTCAATTGAACAACCAACCATCAAAATCTGAACAAAAAGACATAAGGATAAACTACTGACCATCTTCTTCTTAACTGAAGTATTAGAAGAAGAAGGCGGGGAGAGCGGATCAGGAGAAGCCAAAGCTGAACCTAACATGGTGTTAACACTTGGTCCAGTGGATCTAACAGGGGATGTCGAAGCTTGGCGTTGAATGTGCTCGCCACCACCGATAACTCCAGCTCCGGTTGACGCCCATTCATGTGACCGTTTAGTGGATGCTGCAAAGACGAGAAAAATAAACACTCAATTTACAGTAAATACAAACTTCAATGGTGATATTCAAATCTCTCTTCCAACTCTCTACCTGACCGAGCTCTTCTAGGCACCGACACTCCAATCATTTCATCATGAGCCTTCCAAGATGCAGAGCTAACGGTGGTTGTTGCGGCTGATGCAAGAGGCCCAGTTCTGAAAACTTTGGGCGGCGGAGGGAAACTTTTGCGGTGGAGGTGGTGATTGGATATAGAAGAAGAAAAGGAGGAAGGATTCGGTGGAAGCATCCTCAAGGAGAAACTGCCCGGACCTGCACCAACAGCGTCTCCGTCATCTTCGTCTTCATCTTCCTCGTCATTAACACTCTCCTCTGACGTGTCGTCGCCTCCATCCTCCCTGTTGTTCCCGTGCAACATCCTATCCCCTCTCCTCCTCTTGCTCCTAGAGCTTATCCGATCTCTATCCCTCTCGCGCTCCCGGTCTCTCTCCTTATCCCTGTCCCGCTCTCGATCCCTTTTACCCGACCCCCGATCTCTCAGCCTTGCGGTTTCGTGCAACTCCACCGGACCATCGTCCCCTGCAGCAACAGCGAAACAAACTGGGAACGAGTTAGTACAAACAGGAAGCGATTCGAATTCCGCCCGAGTATAATATACAGATCTGATAAAAAGTTATTCAACCTGGGGAGTCCCGGAGGCTGCTGCTTCTGTGTCGTCTTCTAGATAAGCCATTGCTCGCGGCTACTGTGACTCTTCTAGATTCTCTATTGTTCCTGTCCATTTCTGGTCCCGTTCTCGTTTGATAAACCGGTTATGAAGAGAAAGGAGGAGGTTAGTCTGAGCTCTCATCACCGGAATCCAAGCATAATCTTTCGGTAAAAGCGTCTGGTGGCCGGAAACTTCAATGGAGGTGTTATAGCTGCTATGTGCCGGATTCCTTGAAAACAAGAATGAAATATAACCAGAAAAGGAAATTTGTTTCCAGTGGTCTTGTTGAAAAGATCTCTTGGGAAGAAGCTTTTAACGTATCTCCTCCTCAACTAGGCCTCTGCCTTTCTGCCTCTCTATCTCTTTCAGTCTCAGATACAGTTCTATCTTTGTGTTCTCGTCTTCCTATCCTTTCATCTATTTGAGTCTCGGAGACAGCAACTCGAGCCCTAGTGGACGGCCACGATTTCCACTCGATTCGCATGGTAAAATCTGAACCCTAGACCAAGTTGTACATCCGACGGTGCGATTAGACGGAAACCATCATGGCAACATCCAGACCGTTGAAAACGCTTGTCATGGTCGTAAGCTCTCAACTTTTTGTGCATAAATTAATGTCTCCACGTGTCAACTTGTTTTCCTTCCATCAGAAGCATCCTTGTCTACTCACTACCTCCAATTATTTTATTTCCAGATAGTAAAGTAGTGACTGAATAGTTCCATTAATTAATTGATTAGTAATATAACTTATATTAAATTAAATTCGTGGCATCCGAAGGTAGAGCGAGGGAGGGGTGCTCTTACTCACGAATCACGATCAAACCTAATGAGCTCTTCGATTACCCAGTTTCGTAATGCAGTGACCGGCTATAACCCGTTACAGTGACATTGGTAGAAGCAATATAGCAATATCTAAAGATCTGAGTGCGGTGCAGAAACCATTGTTTCAACCGGTCAAATTACAGTTTCGATTCAACGTTTCTTCTCTCTCTCTCCTTATTTTAAAATTTCCAAACAATACTTAAATTTATCACGAATGTGAGAGAGTAAATTATCACTAACCCCGACATTTTTTTCCCTTCCCACCGGAAGAACGGTGGCCCCCGCATGAAACGAAAAACAGTTGGAAAGTTCCGACGGCCACGATCTCCCACGAAGGGAAATATAAGCCTCGTTTGCCGTTGGATCTCAGTCTAACGTGGAGATGGCGTCATTTAAACAAATATCCCCTCCGCAATGCCAAGATACCAAGTCCAAGCTGGCACCGAACCAAAAAGGTTTGTTTGCACGCTGATCAGAGTGCTGCGATCTAGGCCGTTGGTGAGGATGGGTTCAACGGCTGAGATGCTTGGAGTATGGTGGGAAGCAAACTCGAGTCACGGATACAAGACTTGCGAGGGAAGCGTGGGCTCCGCTCCACACCCACTTAGCTGCCGATCCATAAATTATTTCCTCGCGTTTGCCCTATTTTCATGTTCGCTAGATGGTGGCGAGCTCGCTGATGAAATTTACTGGCCCCGGAATCCCGGCATAAAGGAAAGGAACCTGTTCCTTGTCTCTCATGTTCGGTCAGAATTCACCGCGCAGTGAGAAAAGGCACCGGCACACGAAAATATAGTAAAGTTGATAGGAACAAAATAAAAAAACAAAACAAAGCATTTCTATCCTCTGGTTTCCCGCTTAAAAAAAAATAAACGCGCTTATGACGGAGTTCACATCGTCATGCACTGAATCAGAAAAGTAGTAGTCTTGTGGCGACGTCGCTTTCCTTACGTGGCATTTCTTCTATTTTGAAACGTGTACAACTACTCTTCACTTACTCGTTGCCTCGGATCTTGATATTCGCCACTTTTTTAAAGAATTGATAAAGGAGAAAAGATAAGGTTACATTCAAGCTGGATATTACTTAGAGATCGTAAGATATTCAATGTCAAGAAGGACAAAGGTGGCATCAAGAAATAAATCTCTTTTTTTATTTGTAGAAATAAAAGTTCTTTATTACATTATCATGTGAGTCTATCAAAACAGGATAAAAAAAAAAGAATTAATTATCTTCAGACTACATTAGCCACGTCATAGTGGTCCCATGCTAAAAGATTGACCCACCATAAATGATCTATTTCTCTTTTGTGTGGCTCTCCGATGGGACCGAAGGAGTCTTTTCATCATCTCCGGGCTCCCGCAAAATCCCCATAAGCTGCCACGTGTACACCCAGTAACCAAGTCATCGTCTGCATTTCCGTACGCATAACCCTAACCGTCAACGAGAAAGTCTAATTCCATTTTTACTTCTCTTCTTAACGGAAGAAGAGAAGATGACAACTGGGTTCCCATCATCAGTCTAATAAAACCGGGACGAGTATTTAAAATATTTTGTCAAATCATTAGTCATTAGGAACTTTTTATATTGGGCAAAAGTTAGCTACTGTGAGGCCGTCAATTTGTTGCTATTGGACTTCGCCCCACCTACTAAACTGGTCCGGGTCGGGTTGTTTTAAATATTCTGCGCTATGGCTACAGTTGAATATGTACATGAATTTCATCAATATGCTGTTGTGTTTGCGTGTTATGTACATCACCACGTCATGAGTCAACCGAGGACCAAGTTATTTTGGACCTAAGTTTCTTTCAGCATATCAATCGTAATATCCAGTATCTAATATTTTCTAAACCTCAAACTTGTCTATGTAATATTATTAATTTTTTATATAAATACATATATAATCGTACGACACTCTTTTATTGTTTACATCAATAGGTGTAGGTGACCGAGTTTTGTTTTCGACACATGCGGGCACATGACGTGGACGGGCATCCTTGGAAGATGATTTTACATATTGTTTTGTTATATTTTGTATTATACTTCCGGTTCATATCAAATCACGGATGCCAAATAGAGTTCTGTCGGGATTAAAACGTTGGATTTCCCGCTTATTTTATTCCAATCATCACTTTATTTATTTATTTTTTATGGTGTCATCCAAAAAAGAAACAAAATATAAGATAAAAAAGTCCACAAAGTGGGGCAAAGCGTGTATTACACCACCACTCTCTGTTTGCCCTTTTAATATCTAAACTAAAATTTCTCTCTCTCATGATTTGTCTATGCACCAAGGTCTAGAGGTTTCCTGTCAAAAGTGACATAACCTTTGTTTTTATCTGTCAACCATACCAAAATAAATCTTTAAATAAATCCATTTAAAATTCCGGTATTAGGTTTTTGTTTATTCTATCCTGAAGTTGGGATTATTTCCTTGACCTGGTACTTCACCATATACCATTGATCCTTCATCCGGAAAGAGGGGTTAAGGTATGCGTGATTTCCACGCGCCAACTAAGCTTACGCTCCCACTCTCAAAACAATGAATTAAAGATTGGAGACACTATTTCTGCACTTTAAATCGAAAATTAAAAATATTAATTTTAATTAAGAGGAATTGTCCATGTGGCACGTGGTATCTGCCTCCTGGATATGACCCCACGTGCAATACTGTAGAGGAAAATGGGGGAGCGGGCAAATGCGATATGGTATCAAAATTAGCGTTTTTCCTATGATTATGAGAAGGACATGCGATGGGCCATTCTCGTTTCTAGCAAATCTACTACTATATTTTATTTCGCCAAATGCAGAAATGACGGATCGTCTGCGCATCATCACGGTGTTAATTCATTGTAACAGATGATGCAAGAGATGCTATAGGGTATACGACAACTGGGCATTAGTCCAGCAATACTCATTTAATTGAAATACCGGAATCTATATTTTCTTTTCTGGTCTTAATTTATGTCTGAAAAAATGTTGGATACGATATCGGGTGGATTTCGAAATAATGATAAAATATATATAATGCAATATAATACTGTGCTCTATATGTTTATATTATATGCCTGAGGCTATTAGTTTAATTAACAATAGAAGCCTCATCTAGATCAGGCTTCATAATGGATATGACGTGCTTGTCACTAAACAATATGGAATTATGGATATGATATGAATGGTACCCTACATAATGAGATTACATGCGATCCAATTGGCTCAGTGGTGAATACTAAATATTATGGCATTCGCTTTCGTACATCAAGCCTTGTGCAATGTTAATGCACGAAATAATGTAAGTACTTCATTGCTTTGATGACCGACATCACTGGGGAGATGTAGTACTGATATTGCTAACGGAGATCAGGGCTCATAAATGGGCCGGAGTGAGAAACCCACTGTTCCACGGGTTTGGTTAAAACTACGGGCCCATCTCACATCCATCGGATACGTCCTACCTCTTTTCTCGATTATTTCATACATCCTGTATTGTTGTGACATGGTGTCACGGTGAATGATGATGATCACATTCCATCAGAGTAGATTAGTAAATGTTAGGAAATTCCATTTGGTCTGATACTGGCTTTTGGCTTTGTTTTTTTTCTTACTTTTTTACAGATGCTGTGCTTTTACTCCCTTTCCCGACACTACTAATCGGCAGCTTTTTCAACGTTTTTGATTAAACAAGTGGTAGCTACAAAGCTGACCAGTGAAAGTTACAAACCAGACAATCACGCATGCCCCAGGTTGTAATGAACTTCTTTTTATGTTTTTTGTACCGACGGGATAAGAACACAAAAGTCAACAAACACAGTATCCCTTTTAATTTTCTATTTCTCCTTGAAAATGGAAAAAGAAAAAGTCGGAAATTGTAAAAGAAAAGAAAAGAAAAGCCAAAACCGGAGTTTTCGCTCCATCTAAAGCCGTTTATTGGCTAGCCAGCCGTCTGAAAGCAGAGAAAGGAAGAAAAGGCGGCCAAAACAGATATCAGAATACCCACGTGGGGGCCCAATCACAATGGGCCTTATTTCGAGATGAATTACCTATCCTCATCCTGAATCTAGCGTACGGGAGAGATTATCATCCTCATCGTGACATCGACACCATATCCACTAGTTCGACCATTCCTCTCAGATTCCAGGTAAATGGTTGGAATTGTGAAATTTCTGGTCTGGCGGTGCTTGTAACTTGCTATTAGTGTGGTGTAAGGACGGATTGTTTCCTTGTCCCATATACGAAGCAATATGACTTGATTTCAAGCACAAGGAAAAGGAAAGTATAAGTGGTTGGTGTTGGGCACATTCTCACTGTGGGTATCACCAATGCCAGAAGCGAAAGAAATACCATAATCATTGTCCTGTAAGTTGAATCTACTTGGAACCTCCACCCCACCAGCAGCCACACCTTTCTTTCCTTTTCTTCGCTTTCAAGTATTTCAACTACAACTCTAAACACAGCAGCATCCTGAGGCGAACTAGAATGAGTATGTTAACCAACCCATTAAATAACGATACTTCGTCCCATTCAAAAACAAACAATAATTTTCTTTTCTAGAGGACATCTTTGGAAAATGATTTATTGTTCATTGAAATTAAAAAGAGAATTAGTTGACGATTCAAATAAGAAAAAGCGACCAAAAAATTGTGGCTTTTGATTGTTCTCACACCAGGCTCCCTATCCGCTTATAATATAGAAAGGCAGTAGGGGGGGGCCCGGTTTTTGGTAAGTCATTAGTTTCACTTACGATGTGTCAACGACCGAAAGCCCGTGGTAAGCCCTAAATATTTATAAACATCAGAGAGGAAAGTGGTCTCCTCAATTCTCATAACTCTGGTAAGCATTCATCCCACCCGTCACATCCTTCCGTAGATTCGCAGCTGCAGCGATGGGTTTGGGGAAGAGAGCCACGGCTTTGCTCATGGGATTGTCACTGTTGCAGTTGATCCATGCAGCCATTCACAAGGTTGGGGACTCTGCTGGTTGGACCACCATTGGCAATGTCGACTACAAACAGTGGGCCGCGCTCAAGACCTTTCAAGTTGGCGACGTTATCCGTAAGTTCCCATCTGCATTTAACACACTCTTTACTTTCTCTCAAGTTTCACGGCTGATCGATGCTTAGTTGGATCTTATTTTAATCCTACATCAAGTTCCCTGTCTCAATTTCATTTATAATTTAGATTAACTTGGATATGTCTCCTCGTGTTCCATCCTCTGATCAGAGGGCTAGTTTGGGTGTTTTGGCGCCGTCGAGGACGGTACCGTGACAAATCCGTCGAGGCATGTAGTGTTCTTATCTAGTTAGTTAACACGTCATATGACATCTGTAATATATTGAGTAACACGTGGACACATATCATCCTCCGGCTGTCTACTGTCCATGCAAGCTAGTTCGTGTCCTTTTTAATGGCGCTTATTCGAAAATCATTTACACTCGCTTAGTTAACTCCCGGTTGTTTGATGATGGTTTGATGATGTACGATCAGTTTTCCAGTACAGCCCACAGTTCCACAATGTGATGCGAGTAACACACGCCATGTACAGAGCATGCAATACTTCTGCCCCTTTGGCCACCTACACGACCGGCAATGACTCTATCGCCATCACCTCCCGTGGCCACCATTTCTTCCTCTGCGGTGTCCCTGGTCACTGTCAAGCTGGACAGAAAGTTGATATTAATGTGCCTCGCGATAGGGAATTAGCCCCGACTCCTGCTGCTTCAGATGTGCCCTCTCCTTTTGTTACTGCTGCCAGAGCACCAGCCCCTTCCCCGAGTCATGCTATAGCAAAGAGTTATTTTCATCGCGACCTCGGTTTGTCAATGGCTGTTATTGCCATGTTTTTATTCTGCCTCGTATAGTTAGGTATTTGTCCGGTATGGAGCCCTTTTTGTGTAAAAGCTTTTGGCGGATTTATGGCATATATAGGAATTCTATTGCACAGAGAGAGTACATGGATGCTGTCCAATTATGTAATGCTTCTTGTAATAAAAAAGATATAGTACTCTTCCGTGATCCGGAATCGAGAATGTCTATGTCCGGAAAATATCTGCTTTGTCCATAGATTATGTAGGAAAAGGAAATATCTTTCTGTAATGAGGTAAACTATATTCAATATTCAGAATAGGATATTAATCAAACTCTTTTGTTCAAACTCGATGCTCTCCTTCTTCATTCAGATTATGATCTTCAGTTTATAACATGAATCTTTTCCAAACTGGATGCTGCTTCCACACCCTCTCAACCATGAGATCTATGGGGACATTCTTTGTCTCCGGCAAACAAAACACCACGAAAAGCCCCATTATAACTATCCAACCGGCAAAGAAGAAAAATATGAAAGCGCGCATATGGCACAACATTGATAAGAAAGCCTGAGCTATGATGAATGTAAAGAGCATGTTTGAGCTAACTGCGAAAGCAAACCCTGCAGTTCTTGTTTCTTGTGGGAATGTTTCACTTGGTATTAACCAGCCAAGAGGACCCCATGACCATGCAAAGGACATAACAAAAAGACAAACGAGCAGCACCACAAATATCGCTTGTACTCTTGTAAGGCTGCCTGTGGACCGCAGATATGCTAGCAGAATAGCTCCAATTGCAGTCTGCATAACAATCATAAAAAAAAAGGTATATAAACTATCAAATTAAGCTATCACAGGCTATACAAAGCTGTATATTGAGGTTATTTTCCACAGAACGTACGCAGACCTGAAGAAGCAACTTACCTGGCAAATAAGCATCTGTATGCAGGCCTGAAGAAGCAACTTTCTCCTCCCAACCCTGTCCACAGCATAAATTGAGACCACTGTGCTCGCTACATTTACGATTCCGGTAATTACAGCAGATAAAAGTGAGGCGTCATTCTTGAATCCGACGGTTTGGAACAGGACAGGGGCATAAAACATAATGGCGTTGATTCCTGTAAACTGCTGAAACACTTGAAGGCATACGCCTATTACTAGAGGGGGAGTGCTAGATTGCTTCAAGAGGTTCTTGAATGGATGCTTGACAACCCGAGCCTTTTCACTTGCTTCCTTAATTTGATCAAACTCGGCATCGACATTGTCAACTCCTCTTATCTTCTTGAGTGTTCTCTTCCCTGACATCTCATGCCCACGCTCAACAAGGCTTGTCGGTGTCTCAGAGATGATTAAAGATCCTGCAAATAGGACTGCTGCTGGGGCGGCTGCCAGCCCTAAAGATACTCTCCATCCATGAGGATGCATCTTTGAAGTGGCATAATTGACAAGATTTGCAATGAATATTCCTATTGTTACAAAAAATTGGAACAGGATGTTCACAGCCCCACGACGCTCAACCGGTGCTATCTCTGATAAGAACAAAGGAACAGCCTGCAAAATTTTTTCGTTAGTTATATTATGTAATTGGCTTTTCTCTTCCAAAATGTTTGACAACAACAACCACGTACTGTCTTCTAAAAATTTGCAACCCAGAACAAGTTGAAGTCATACCTCGTTACCAAATCCTACTCCAAATCCGAGGAAAATCCTGCCAATGATCAGCATCCAGATTTTTTGTGCACCAGCGCTTAAGCCAGCTCCCAACAAAAACAATACTGATGCGACAAAGATTGTTGGCTTTCGACCAAATACTGAACACACTTTGGATGCGGCAAAGCTCGAAAAAAGAGCAGACAGATAAAGGGAAGACGTGAAAAGCTGAAGAAACTGATCGTCATACTTGCAGTAGTTATTTTCCTTTGCGCGAAGCTTTTTTTCGTAAACAGCAGGAAAGAATCTGATCAAGAAGTCATCCATGGCCGTCACTCCACCTGACACCATCACGAAGACATCATATATATTCATTGTTTCATCATTCCCCGAAGCAGCAAAATGCACAAAACAGAAAGCTACCAGTTTCATTATCCATGCGTTACATCACAATTCTTATTTTTCATCAAGTCATCATAATTTCTCTTCATTATTATTGCTCTTTCAACTGTTCTTCCATATTAAAACGATGATTTTGAGGAGAATTTGGCAAGAAAAATTCAAATATTGTCTAAATTTCCTCAAACTAGTATTATATCTCTCTTTTCTTTTCTTTTTTTTTCAATTAGCTTATTTCCTCACATGTTTTCCTTCTAACATTCCCTTCTATTCCTAGTATTTTGGCATTTTTTTTCAAAGTTATCCGTCACATTCCTTGACAATTTCCTTACATCCTGTTTCGGTCGCACACAAAGATTACTTATGGATAAGTTTTGTCGGATATTCAGGTATGAATATAATGCCTAGTAAAAAAAAGGTTTAACCGAGTGACGAAGATGATTTAAAACCTTACTAGGTATCCCTCCAACATTTTTTCTACACACATTAAAAATCTGGTCGAAAATTATAAAATCTATATACTAATCATGAGAAAATCAAGACAAAATTGTTGCCGTACGTCTTTGAGCTTCAAATATGGGGAAATTGGGGTCTAAAAGAATTCTTACAGAAACAGTATATTAAATCATAATTTTCTTTGAATTTTTTCGGTTAATTCCCCCTCTTTCTCCCCTAACATAGCTACTACGTTATTCTAGCAAAAACAACTTGTTTTGAACACAAGATCAAGCATGGGTTCGTTTGTTATGATCAAAATTTTGATTGTACTATGATCAACAAAATATTCAGTAAAAACTAAATTTTCATCATATTATCATTTCAAAATCTTACAATACAAATCCAAATATCCGAAAGAAAACCATTACTGTGAAGCAAAGCTTTGTTAAGAAAATAAAGTTTACTTGATTGAAAAGAAACAGTACCTGAAATGCCGATATCATAACCAAACATTAAGCCGCCAAAGGCCGCCAGTATCCAACACGCAACCACATAAGGAGTGATTCTCGAGGGAAACTTCCCCTGATTCTCAATTCCTGTCATTTTTCTCCAAACTGTTTGTTCTAGTCGTGAGGGAGGGACATCAGGATATATGGTACCAAGGCTGGTTTTCAATTGTGGAAACCAATTCAAGTCCGAAGATTTCATTCCTTACTTCCGTACGTACGTATCTATAATTTGATAAGTATGTTACGCAGCACGACGTGTTACTTGTACCCGCTAAATAGAAAACTTCTTTTCTTCCATTCTAACAAAATTAATGAGTATTATTATTATTATAATTGTAAAACAAAATTAACCTTTTTTACCATCTTTAAACAAATGACACCAGATATATCATAAAAAGGTTCAATAAATTATAAGGAAAACATCTTATAATAATCTTGTGGAGATTTTGGGTATGATCTCTGGCGATCATTAACAAATATGAACGAGGATGGATGAAGATTTTTTTCTTTTTTTTTTAAAGGTAAAAATCAGCAAACATGAATTTCTGACCAACTGTAATTTACAAATCCTATATGTAAGTAGTAAAGTTTTATTCAGTGAACTTATTGCAAGAAGTGAAGGTAGAAACTGTCTATGGTTCGACTCTCATTGTCGGTAGATGGGCAATGAAGGTGTGGCCATAAACACAAGAGAAATATAATTTAAACAGGGAACTGGCCCCTCTCCTTATCACAATATATCAACCCATGCAATAACATCAACCACATATGTAATCTTCAGGTCAAACTTCATCTCCTTCCCAGTTTCTTTTCAGTTTAGGTCCTGTAGGACCATCTTGGCCTAGGACTTCAGCCGGTAATTTCTTCGCAAATGTCAGAAAACCAGATTTGAGGTTTCCAGGCAAGAACTTGTCCACCTTCTCGACTTCTCCGGAAAGGTCATAAGTAATTCTTGGACCCCATTTCCTTAAATAGTTGAGCCATGGCGGTTCAATGACAGCCCCGCGGAGATACTCGGCTGACGCCACCGAGAATTTTGCTCCAGTATTAAGAAGCATATTGCTTTTTGCAGTATCGTTCCTGATTCCTATCCCCAAAGATCCTCCTTGTAAAACCAGACCCGGCTTGAAATATATGGCGTGTCCATTCAAGGATGTATAGACCACTGGTTTGTTTCCGTTTTTGAACTCAAGCTCCGAAGCATCGATCCAAGATCCACCACTATGCTGTGACAGATAGATGCTCCATAGCTCCCCTGTGAAATTGCTGACCCTCAAGGTCACATGCTCCCAGTCGCCTATATGTTCACCAATCCTTCCTAATGGAACATTGATGAGCTGAACTTTGGCCCTGCTTGGACCATTGAAAGGGTAGAACACCCAGGTGACTATGTCGGTGAAGGTTGCGCCTAGCATTGGTTTTACGTGCAAATAAACCTCGGTCTCTTGCAAGTCTCCTTTCTTCACTCTTTCCTTGGCCGCTTCATCTACAGGAAGGTCAATCCAGTAGGCTCCGTCGTTGGCACCACCTTGGGGAAGATTCGAGCCAGCTGGTTGGATGGGGACCGGATTTGACTCGTCCTCCCTATTGTATAGAAGAGCTCCATTTTTAAAATACCAGTCTACCGAAGAAGGGAGGTATTTTTCGTCAGGATGAAAATAAATCCAAGGAGAGAAAGCCTGATATGCTGCTTGTATCTGGCTGAGGTTTGGCATACATGAAAAATTGGAATTGATGTTCTTCAAGCATGCCAAGGAAATAGGATGAGCACTAGTAGTATTTTGTGCTACAAATGTGCCCACACTGACTCCCTTCGCTTCTGCCCGTCTATCGCTAGGCCATAGACTGAAGATATTGAAACCATCCGGATCACTCTCATCTTCCTGTGCCCATATCCAGCTATGTATTTCGCATTGGTCGGTGAGCTCTGACCGAACACAGCGGATCTTTTCTAGGGAAGGCTTATCAGGAGATTTGGTGACAACATGGCCTAGAGCTTTGTAACCATCAGGAGGAGTGGGCAACCAGATGTAACCGATGCCGTCTTGCTTGATTTTCAAAGACTGACTACTCCAAACAAGAGTGTAGTCAATTGGTTGCTTTAGTGCTTCACCACTCTCATCTTTTCCTGCAAGCACCCAACCACGGAGTGGTCTGTTGTTAGGTTGGCTGTAGCAACCCAGCATAAAGAACCCTTGTGGTATCTGTGCGGGTTCAAAAAACGATGCACCAAGGTTATCTGGTCCGCCTTCATATGTGGTCCAAACTTTTCGGAAAGAGGATATCTGGCACACTTTTAGCCCGTCGCCCATATCAATGGTTCCGCTCCCAAAACCTTCACCTGTTCGTATGAAAAATAAGCATCAACAAGACTGCAAACCTTACTTTAATTTCCTGTGTTTCGTTGGAAAAGAAATCGTACTGTGTCTACATATGAGCAAGCAGGGAAACAATATAACTATATTACCTGTCGGCCAGGATGGCAATGGAGAGGGAAGATTGAAGGAGTTGTCAACAGGTAACTTAGGAGCACTTTGGGAGACATTGTTCCCCATGGCTTGGAAACGAAAAAGCTACGCCTGCAAGAGCTGAAGAAGAACCACAGTCTTAAGAAAATGTGAAAGACAAAAACCAACAAACGCAGTAGAAACGAGTAGACAATGATCCACTGCAATCAAGCCAACTGGCGCACTTATAATAAGTTTCGAAACCATCTTCGGCTCGCCATTTGTGTTTTTTATTAAGCGGTATTCTTGCACACCTGTATTATCAATAATGTCGATTTTATTTATTTAAAACAATAATTGATGGATTCTTATATTATTTCATATATTAATCTTTTGCTAAGTTAGTTTGCCCATGCATCTAATCTTGGAATATCATTGGATATTCCTCCATCAACCAATTGTTAGCATATGATAATCCTGGTCAACCATGTCTGACGCTGTTATCGTGTTTGAAATAACTATATATATATATACATATCTGTCTAATCGATGCCATAATTAACAAGAAAATGTACAACACATGTGTAATAATTCTAGATCGATGAGCTAATAGGTGTGGTCCAGGGCAAATACATTCATCCTCTACAAAATTTAGACCTATTGGCATCTTTTGGATTATTACAGGATGGTATTAATATACTGAGAACATCCCCAAAAAATATTAGGCCGGATGCTTTCGTTTCATGATTGATGGACATGGACAGCCAGATTATCGGAGACTTCCACGAGGAACACGTTTAATTATGGAACCTCAAAACAGAACAATTACGACAAACACCTCTTGCCAAAATTATTATGTTCCTAAAAATGATTATCTGAAAGCGCGGGGTTTTGGCCGCTTGCATGACTAAATTGGCAGACCATTGCAATTTATCTTCTTCGTCAATAAATTAATTAATTGGAAACAAGAGAGGTATCTATTGGATACTCGACTAAAATTCGGATAGAAAGTAGCCATAGGATTTATGTGTATATTTCGTTAAAAAATTCGAAATGTCAAAGTTGGAAGAGGACAAAATGAACCAGTTTTGATTTATGTGCATTTAATGTCAAAGAAAAAAGAAAAAATTGTATAATTGCGTGGTTGATAAGAGTCGGAGTCACTATGAAGGACCAACAATGGTCGGTAGGACTGCATCGGCCTATTACTTGTTACTTTTTCAAGGAGGAACAGGAAACAGTGTTATAAAACAGTTCGTCTACAAATATTTACATCAGTGGCAGTCCTTGTTATTGTTATAAATTGGGGAGACCTTTTGCCAGTGGGTGCTCGTACATTGCTGTTACCTGGTGATAGGAGCGTCAGGTCTTGTGTAATTAAAATAGATATCTGAAATAACGCAGTTTCCATTTGAAATATTATTATGCTAAATCAAGCTGGAATAATTTTCTGTAAAAAAAAATTCAAATTTGACTGTCGTGTTGGATTTTTTTTATTTATTGGAGTTTTAATTTTGGAGGACCCAGTAAAACCTAATGCTTATCTCTTCATATGATGTGTTCACACCTCATTTTAGTTTTTTTTTCTATTATTTCGAAATCAGAGGATATATATGGGCCACATGGCAGACACGAAGTTCTATCGTGCTTGCATTTTTTAAAAAAACGTGGGTAAGGTATTTCTAATTTTATTTTCTTTAATTATATAAAAAGATTCGGCTTACTGGTACTTTGGAAAGCCCAAAGGCCAGGAAGGGTAGGTAATGTGTCGGTATCGAGTTTTAACATGAAGTATTCAATCAAATGGGTACAAAATAATACAGAAGATGAAGACTATGTTTACTTACGACATGTCATTTCACCGACCAATGATCTTTTTTTTGGTAAGAAAGCACAGGATTAAGCGTCTGTACGCATAAAGAACAAGCCAAGCTTGTCAAGTTCAACAAAGTCATACATAAAGTAGGGTTGAACCTGAAAATCATGTAAGTCAATGTTACAAGTTAGGCCAAATCTAGCTAAATGATCAGCGGATTGATTGGATTCGCGATAGACATGAGAGAGATGAGCTTGAGGGAGGAGTTGTAAGAGTTGCCTCCCTTGTATGAATAACGGGTGTTGGAACCTGTTTGGATCTCTGCTCTTGAGGCCTTCCACAATGGAATAGACATCTGTTTCAATGAAAAGTCTCTGCCAGCCTCGTCGGATTGCAAATCTGAGGCCATTAATGACTGCTATAAGTTCTGCTTCCCAAACGTTGTGGCCCTCCCAGATTTGAGTGTAGCCCATTACCCAATTACCTGAAGAGTCCCTGAAAACACCAGCTGCAGCCATTCTATGGGTAGATGTAGCCGCATCACAATTAAGTTTTATCCATCCCGGAATTGGTGGGATCCAACGAACCCATCGATCTTCCTGACGGCCTTTGATAAGATTTGACATTGCCAATGTCGTAGCTGCAAACCAGAATTCCTTGGCAGTGTGTAGAATCGACTGGACCTGTGTACTAATATGCGCTGGTTTTTCTTGAAACGATCTTAGGTGACCCAAGATAATGAAACCATCCATCTTCTTCTATTACTTTTCGCCCAGCACGAAATCATATTATAGTTGGCAAGTTACTATCTGAAAAATCAACAGCATAATAAAATACACTGACAGGTGCGGGACCTACATCTGTGCTTCATATTTGTTTATTATATATAATAAGATTTCGCCACGTGGATAGGGCTTATCTTTGGACGTGGGTTCATCTATTTAACCATCACTAAAGGTTTACTTATGGAACAGATCACCAGCTGAATGCTTGAATAGGCATCTTGTCAATTATGCTTTGTCATATCTGAAATTAATTTTATATTCTTATAATTCATTAAAGTCTTCAGGAATTTTTTTTTACATCTATAAGTTTGTAAAGTTTATAGCATTTTGTGATTTCATTTTGCATGAAGAATCATTTTGTTTCACAGTTGTGTATTGTCACCCACTGTACCAATCACAATCAAGCTTTCTTTCCACGTTCTGCCTTGATTATCCTTTATCATCTGCATTTGACTTCGTTACGCGCTATTGTGCACTGAATCATACCTTTTTCTGCCATGCCCGCCTGACCAGTTGTATAAGCCATGGATGCCAGAGCAGCAATGATAGTTCAGTTCCTGTACTTTATCCCATTTTCTTCGATTCCAACTTTATTAGTACTACATCTCCTGCACCAGAAACATGGAAAACACAAGGATTCTGTATAAAGGAAAACCAAGGATACCGTTCAGCATTGGACAGTTTATTGTTCTTCCAGATGATATGTTCATTTAGCCACCTGTCCAACCCAACTATATAAGAAATTACCTTTATGACTAGACCTTCACTGCTTGGCCCATTTAGATAGGCAGCGACTTTACGTTGTTCCCCCTTCGAATATGGTTCTTTCCCATTTGCATCCTTTACCCGGAAATATGAAAATTAATTCACAGCCAAAAATAGAGTTCAAATTTGTGAGAAAAAGAAAAGAAAAAGTGGAAAACCATTCAATCCACAACCATCTCTACCACGGCCTTCCCAAACTAAAATGTCAGCCCAGTTCAAATGTGCGTCAGGACAAGCATAGGCCTGCTTATCTAACAAGATTAATAATCAAAGTGCTTTGCGGCATATGATACAGGGACGAATGTTGCAGGAAGCAAACGAAACAAGTATGCCTATAATTGCAAAAGGCGACCGTGTCCCCTTCGAGCCACATGACCTGGAATGCTACAATTGCAAAAGACAAATTGGTATGGTGGACATCCAACTTTGTGATTCAATTAGACCGCACTTCTACAAGAACGATGACACACGCAGAAACGGATCCGTTTATCCTGTATTAACAACCGAAATAAACATAAAGGTATTGGGTCCCATCATCTTCTCCCATCTTAGTCACACTTCATACTCACACTGAAAGCAGTACAGATGATCTTCACTGTGCTCAAACACATATATTCAGATTCCACTGCATGCCCGCAAGATTTCAGAGAAAGATAGCAACTTAGCAACTTAGCCAGCTATCCTAACAGAACACTCCACCAACTGCTGCGCTACGTCTGCACCAAACAACATACATCCTCGCAAATTAGCCATAAGAACTAAGCCCAACAGACAAATGATGAATGAGACATCATAAACACAAAGGCAGCAAATATTCATGGTAATCTACCCTGGAGAATAGCCGGTGTCGTTCGAAACTCCTGCCATATAGTCTGGTAATAAGCAAGATCCATATTTAGAATCTTAGCAGCAAGATAGGCAGCACCGCCTGCAATGTGATGGGGTTTAAACTGAAGCCACAGTGAGCTCCGAAGCCTACAAAAGAAATTAAAACATCAACAAGGGTGCAAAAACTACCAATAGTGATCATATCGGAAAAGATGCTACCACTGGTGTATCTGAGAGATGCATCAACATCAAACCAACCATCTTGAAACAATAATATCAACAAGCATCCTTTAGCAACTTTAGAGTATTGCTAACATTTGATGGGGGATATAGATGAGTACAAAGCATAATAAAAAAAAACGTCACCATAGTCAAGCATTTGTTTCAAGAAGAAATAATATAAGGACGACATTTTCTCTTACCAACACAAAAAGCTGCAACCACGAAGAATAATTTGCAAGAATCTCTGCAGGATTGCTGATAAGAGTAGCAAACTAAAACAAGACATGATAATATTCATCTAGAAACACATCATCTCCCAGGCTCATTTCAGGCTCATTTCCGCAGCAGGGGCTTTTTAACTCCAGAAACATAATTCAAATAAGCAAACAAAAATAAATAGGAGCAAGTCCGAACAATCAAACTTTGCAGAGTACATGTCTGAATCTTCAGCTAATAACTCAATCTGGTAGGCTGACAACACATGCTCTAGTGCTCATGATTCACCATATCCAAGTTAAGGACACTGCCATCCCACATCCTCAAAAGGCTCAAGCTAAACTACAAGCAATATCCATAGACACAATGCAGAACGTAAGCTACAGTTGATACAAGTAAAATAAAATTATTAACTGAATATGAGAGGGTCGTAAAAACCATTTTTTGTTAGAATACTGAATGTGAAAAAAAAAAAAAAAATACTTTTGAGTTACTTAAAAAAGCCGAAACTAATATCATATAAAGCGACAAATTTAAATTAGTAGATAAATGGTTATACTTTAAAAATATCTTGACTATCAAAAAAATATTTATTTATTAAAAAAATTTAAAAACTCTTCATTGGAAAAGAATAATGCAGGAAGATAGGGGGAAGGACTATCCTTGGTAGGGGGCAGCGTGATGCAGAAGGACAACTGCAGTAAAGTTTACCAGCAACTGTATTTACAGGAGCAATCATCCTCCAATTTCAATCCGAGTTGACAAATATTGACCCATCTGTTGGCATACCCCTTAAACCAAGGCCATAATAAGGTATGCAAGTACCGTTCTAGCATCATTTGCCAGAACATACACAATGATAGGCAGCCATACTAACAGCCAAGATTCATAAACAATAACTGCAATTTTAGAAAAATGGTTTAAGTTTAACTCCAAAATACTATCTCAAAATGAAACAGCAGTAAACAAAATCTTCTAAACAATATTTGAAAGGAAAGAATTAAGTGTTAGAGCCAACATAAATTGTACAAAAATGTCAAATTTGTTTTTTTAAAAGACGATCAAGTATAAATCCTTGACAACAGGTGTTGATGTAAATTTTAAAGAAAAATATGGCCTGGAGGCGTTTTTCTTTTCCATACCGACAAGGATTCGCCCAACTTGAGGGAGACCAATGTTAAGAAAGGACAGGCTCCTGACAGAAAAGAAAAGAAGGCCAGATGACACTGCCCAGATAAATGGATGGTTTTACAATAGATAAACCTATGGTGTATAGTAATTGGAAAAGCTAATTAAGAGGGGAAAACTGCCCCAAATACCATTTGATCCTCGGCAAAGTCTAAGGTTTTCCTCCAATCAGGTTGAACGGCCAGAAATCAGACTATGTACAAGAAAGCTGAAGAACTCATCACTCATAAGATTGGAAAGACTAGTGAGGGGTTAGGAAAAAACGGATTTAGAGATTATGAGGATGCCTGTGACAGATAATCATAATTAAGGAGGTGTAACACAGTAATGTGATCCATAACACATCAAAAAACTTTCCATGCACAGCAAATCAATCCGCCAGCTAACAATATCACACAGGTGAGCACGATAAGCTTGTGTAGTTCCTGCAATTATATGCCATGCCAAAAGAATCAATATCGCATACCAGAATGACAGTGTACTTGCTCAAAAGAAATAATTACAAACATAGCTAGCACGCATTAGTTGAAAGATACGAGGAAGAAACCTAGTTTATTCTTCCTCATGACCCAAGCACCAAAACCCATTGGATTATACCATTAACCAGTCCAACCTTAAAAGAAAGCGATCACCCAGATGGTAGACCCAGTTCATAATCATATGTCAATCAATTCAACTGGCCTGATGAAAATCCAAGAAGCACATACTTACCGGAGCATAGTCCAAGAGAAATTATTCCGCCAAGAAAGGAGCAGAATGACAATAAATAGAGATTCTTTTAGCGAAGCTAGACTATTTGTCACTGAATTTATATGATTAAAAATATAAGGCACCTTTACAAATAGAGACCCAATGTAGATCGATATGCTTACCCTTCACTGATCAGGTTTAGTGCCATATTCACCATATCACTGTGTGAAAGACCCAATTTGTTAAGAACAGATGTCAGAGAATCATAAGGATGTTGCACATCTAGCTCAAAATTCAATGTTGTCAGTATTTTTTGCTCAGCCTGAATAATTCGCTCACGGAATTGCTCGAACCAGTCCTGTTAAAAATAATATAACTCATATCAGAAGGCAGGAAATTAGGGAAATGAGGTCTTTTAAAATCTTGCAGAGCTAACAGCAATGTAGGACATAAGATGCGACATAAACCAACCACTAAAAGTCCAAATGCTCCAATTACCAGATGTCTTCAAATAAAAAAGAAGTGAATGAGTAGTGCAGGATAATCCTATTTATTTGTTGGGTTAATGAGATGTTTATGTTAGGACTCAACCAATGACCTTGCCTTCTATAAGGCAAAAAGCCCCAGTGAGCAACAAGCTTACTCATCCATTTTCATTTAAATGCAGATATAAAGGCTATGTCACACTTGGAAATCGGTATTCCATCAAAACAACAAATTCAAAGAGGTGAAATAGGTATGGTTGATTATTCTGTATACGTTTCTAGGAAGCAGAACAAAACTGATGCAATTGAACTTTCTATTTTCTTAGAAAGAAAAAAAATGATGAGTTTATAAGTTTAATACTTACAGCAGGGAGCATATATGACAAGAAAGTGATATCCTTCTTGTGCCAAATTTCACAGGACACCCTCAGTACATCATTCAAAGGTCGTGGTGTCTCCTCCGACTTTGCAGAAAGAAAGAGAGCAGCAGTAGCAATTAGCTGCAACAAATGCATTCCCTCAAAAATAAGCATAACCGTGCTATATGACAAGAATACCATAATGAATAATCAAGAAACACTCATGGTACCATGTAAAAAAAGATATTATCAGGATATACTGTAAGATTTCTTCTAGTGAAAAATAAAAGATTTAACTATTCAAAGAAACCAGGAAGAAGAATATTCTAAATGAAGCAGATAAGAAAATTTTAATTTTTAAAGACGTACAAACAGGTGAGAGAATCAGTTCATTTCCTAACTAAAATACAAGGACTATTTTTGAAACTACCCACGAATACAAAAGGCAATAGATGAACATGTGATAAAAGCACATGCACTGTTAACTCTCCCCATAATAAAGCTATTTTTCTATTAAAAAAGGATTTGATTGTACCAGCAGTTTAAAGAAAGGAATAGTAACCCGAAGGCAGACACACCAAGATAACAAGAGATGTGCAGGCCCTGAGAAATCATGATTGGTTCTGGAAATATTTGATTTTCCCTTCGTTTCTGTGATAGAAATTCTAAGAAAGTAATGAAATTCAAAAATTTGAAACATCTAATTAGAGTTATATTTAAGCTAATGAATGTAAAACCAGTCACAAAAGTTCATCAATTTGTATCTCACAAAATGGCAGTTCATTAGTACTTGGAAAAGTATCCCCAAAGAGATTTATTAGAATAAGAAATGGCAATTGATCAATGAACTAACAAAGCATACCAAATAAAGTGGAAGACTCTATAAGCTCGAAAGTGGCATAAGAGGTTAAGTGTTAATATGAGTCATTTGTATGTAAGATTTACCCATAGGAAATTGATGCACAGCCACTAAGGTAACTTACAAATCTGTCATTGCAAGCATGTGATTGCCGAATAAAGAACCGATGGCACAGAACCATTGCAGTGCCAATTGTAGTTTGTGGCCTGTAATGACCAACAGATATTGTCTGTAAATTAACTTTCAACAGGGAAATTAACTTACAGGAGCATACGTAGAACAATGCATTGAAGATAGAGAACTTACAATTCAAGCCGCATGCCTAGATCCTGGAGGAAAGCACAATAAGAATACCTCAGATGCGTTTCACGTAGTGCATCAATACCATCTTTCCTTGATGGCGAGTATCTTTCAATCTCATCTTTTGAAATAAATATTGGTTCATCATCTTCCAATTTTGAACGGTCACGTTTACAACTGGAAGAGGTGGAGGTCTCAGCAGTGGATCTTGTAGGGGGAACTGGATTGTTAAAGGCTGTTTTACCAGCACTTTGATACGCGTTAAACTCCGTATAATGTTTTCCGCCGTCTCCTAAATTACCAACACTAAATTTTCTCCTTTTTGAAGAATGCGCGGCAGCCGGATGGTTTGCATAACCATTGCTCCGGTGGTCAAAAGACCTACCATTCTGGTTAATATAATATGCATTTTTGTTTGCATAATCCTTGAATTTTCCTGAAAAGTCTCGTAAATTGTGATTATCCCGCAAATAGTTATGGTTCCCGTCCATGTTCATCATCCAGTTCCTGTCGTTGAAGCCTTTTCTGTCAAATGGCAGCCAGTGGTCATAGTAAACAGTTTCCCCTTGTGAAGGATAGTTACGCGAATACGACATTGTCCCTGACAAAGCACCAATCAAAATAAACCACTCTCAAAAATTTCAGAAGACGCAAATGACAGAATTGTCTCACCATCCCAGAAAAACAAACACAGTTTGATAGATTCATCATTATTGTAGCAACCTTAAGCTCCTTTTTACCAAGATAACTTATACAAATCCATCATCCATGTCACTGGAAAATTGGGAGCTTGCTTTTCACACCCAGCTCATATGCCAGCTTCAAAATTTGGATTCATACAGAGTAGAGAAAAAAAACGTGAAGCTTAGCAAAAAGATTTCCGAAATCAAAAGGAAAATAAATAAACGATAACGATCTACAGACCTAATCAACCTCGAATATTTTACCACCGAAACAAAACAATCAAAATACACAGACCAAAGGCAAGAACTGTAGAAATTCTGAAGACGATCCTTACAAATACATTAGGAAAAACAAAAAGATGCAAAAAAGACACAGACCACAGGCAATAGCGGCAGAAATTTTGAATACGATCCTTATAAATACATTAGAAAAAAGAAGAAGAAGGAATCAAATTGAACAAGCGAGAGCAAATAGAAAAATCAACCAATGTTAAAAATCGATAGTTACCAAAAAAGCATATATTATGATCTGATAGGAGAGTTGAGCGTCGATGATCGAGATCGAGATCGAGATCGAGATCAAGCAGAGAGGAGATTTTGATACGGTTTGATTTAAAGAAAAAGGGTTAGATTATGAGGAGAAGGGCTTTAAAGGAAGAGAAAGCGTAAAGGAAGGTCAAAGATAGAACAGACTCCAGAGGAAAGCGAGATAGGACCAAACAAGAGGATATATCGTTTGCGTGCTTCCTTCGTTCTATTTGTAGAGCTAAATGGCAGATACTCCGGGTGTGTGATTTATTTTTATTATATTTTTTTCCAGTTTTGTTAGAGATTAGATATGGGTTTAATATTTTTTTTTTTAAAAAAAAAAGGAGTGGATAAAGCATGATAGCAACTCTACTCCATTGGGCTTGGTACTCTTGTATTGGGCTATTTAGCTGCATCGGTTCAAATGCACATTGGGCCTATGTAGCACTTAGCCCAGTTTCACTCTAATATGATGATACTTCATGGCTCTATGCCGTTATGGATATCCTGTGGAACAAAAACCTTCCAAACTGAAGTACATTACATGTTTCGCAACTTAAACGATTGAGTCAGCAATTCGATGTTACAATTTTTTCATGTGTACTTTAATAGTTGGTTGGTAAATTTGTGAGGTATCCATAATTCATCCAAATTTTTTCGCACAGTTTTAAAAATATATTTTATTATTTTATTATTTTATAATTGTATATTTATATATCAAATACCACCTATTCAAAATGGGATTGGATTTTTATAAATATAAATTCAAATTATTAAATTTTAGAGTAGGAAACCCCTCTTTCTTTAGAGATAAGTGGGCACCCGCAAGAAAAAACCACCGATTTTAAAATGCCAGAACAAAAAATCACCAAAAGATAAACAAAACAGATAGGATAACGCAACACGCACCATCTCTAATAATTAAAAAGAAACAGATACTACAAGACACCCAAAAACGAAGACGAGCGACTCGAGTCACGAGGAAGACCTTTTTAGCACATCCAGATTCAAAACCTTTCGGGCATGGGTAGAGCGGCCTAGATCATCGACACGTAACAGAGATGGGTGGGTTGAGTAAAATACTTCTGTATCTGCCGCCAACCTCAAATGATGCATTCCTTCGGAACTCTTCTTCCGTGTAAGAATTACAATATCGTCTTTTGTTATATAAAAAAGATTTTATCTCTTTTATCCATTAAGTTGATAAATAAATAGATTACTTTGAAAGGCCCTCGGCTTCTATATTATTATTTCATCAAATATAAACACTGCTTTCCCAGCAAGTTCCAGATTTCCTTAATTTCATCAGATATACACATAGTTTTCGAATTTAACGTTTTTTGTTTTTCTCGATCGTACCGACCGCAATTTAAGGTAACCAATGTACTAGGACCATGAAGGCAACAGCCGATGTGAAACGGCAATCCATAGTACGAGTCACCCGCACAGAGAAATCAATTAATTGATGATTATTGCTCCATCCTTTGGGAAATACAATTCATCTTAGTCACTGCTTCTCTCACGTGATCACATTGGTCACGTATCTCAATATTGTTACCAATTGATATATAATAATCTTAGATCATGTACATACAACCAACGGAGAAAGAAATTCTTAAAGTATTACTCAATATTTGAACATTAGGGTATAAATTAAATTGATTTTATTAGTTAGAAAGTTATTTTCTTACAAAATGAGATCCGCCAAATAAGGTATGAATTTGGGTGAATGACCTTTGCTAGGAGATGGGCCTGCAGGTTTTTTAGTAAGAGTGGCGTTATAGTCCACAAGTAGGATTCTCATTTGTGTTTTTATTTTAAGTTTGTCCTCTCCTTGCATTTATTCTCAACCCACGATCCAACCCCACCTTTCATGTATGAGGCACATGAGAGCTTTGCTTCAAAGCAACTACCCACACGCGTAAAACGCACGCTGTAATCGGAAGGAGGCATCAAGTAGGTAGCATTTAGCTATTGTGGAGAGAGACACATAGAAAGAGATCTCCTAAACTCCCATGTGGCGCCTTCCATTGTTAGTCACATCGAGGGATTTCAGTAACGTGCGCTCCACAGAAGAGCACGGACTGCTTTAGCGGTGGCGCTTGCTCTACAACCTCCTCCCACGGAGAGTGAAGTCAATGGAAACACTTGGCCCGCATCTTATTGAAATCATTATAAGAGGCATTCATCCAAGTCATAATTCATATTTGGTTCTTAAGTTCTATTTTTTTCTTTTTCATGTGCTATCTCTGTATCCTTCTTATGAGGATAATGTAGCCAGCCAAAATGGGGAAGAGAAGGGAGAAAGACTATCCAAGATCATCACAAACCCTACCACCTTCACCGTCTCATTCTTTCTCTTCTTCTTCCTCTTCGGACTTTGAGTTCACAATCTCTCTTTCTCCACGCAAGTCCTCCACAGTGCTATGCCCAGCTGATGAGCTCTTCTACAAGGGTCAGCTCCTGCCTCTCCACCTCTCCCCTCGCATCTCCATGGTCCGAACACTCCTCTTAGCTTCTTCAAGCACCTCCTCCTCCTCCGACACCACCACCGCATCCCGTGACTCCACTGGAAGCTCCAATGACTCCACTTCCTCTTTCACCAGCGATCTTGGCTTGCTAGGCGAGTGTGGCTCGTCGAGACCTAGCTCGGTCACCGAAGATGATGAGTTCATCAAGAGGCTAAATAGCAACCAGCCTCATTATGACGAAAGCCACATTCAGTTAAATTCCCTGAGCAAGAAGAGTAGCAAGTACTTCTCGTTATCAAGATTCTCTTCTGTGTTCAAAAAAGAGACCAAGAGTCGTGAAAATGATAACATATCCGGTTCGTCAGTGAAAAGAATGAGCTCAACAGCGAAAGAAGTTATCCGGAAGTATCTGAAGAAAGTGAAGCCGTTATACGAAAAACTATCTCAGAAACAGCAGCAGAAAATGGAAAGTGGTACTACAGATGCACATATAATGTCGGCAACAGCAAGAAGTGTCTCCTTGTCACTGAAACCTCAGAGATCTGGGAAGGACATCGATGTTTCTGACAATAGTGCTAGAAAGGAAAGCAGCAGTAGAAGGTTAGCTCATTCTTTCTCGGGAAACTTGAAGTACCCAAGAAGGAGAAGTTGCGTCTATAGCTGCCCATCATCAATGCGTTCATCGCCTAATCACTCTGGTTTGCTTTCTAGAAATGGATTAATGGGTTCTTCAAGTACTAGTAGGTCGAATGGTGGCATGCATTACGCTGATTCATCGTCAATGGAGGAGTTGCAGAGTGCTATCCAAGGAGCAATAACCCATTGCAAGAATTCTATGATGCAAGACAAGACCATTATCGTCAGTAATGAAATCTAATAAAATATTTTCTTTTAATATTGAAGCAAAAGCTAATCTACTGTAACCTTCATCTTGGTATATGATGAATGCAGCCAGTTCCCACCTCATGTCTTTGTCTGTTTTTGTTGTTCTGGAGGTAAAAAAGGGCAGCGTGCACTGTAATTTTGTAACGGTTATCTGTAACCTTGTTTCCGTTTGACATCAAAAATTGAAACTTGTGAGCAAAGGCAGTTTAGGTTTTGTTTGTAGCGGTTGGATTACTGTTCATCTACTTGATTCTGCTGTTTCGTATTTCGCTTTGTTTTGTACTTTTGACTTCCGCTTGTACCTTTTGGGGCCTAGCAAGCGAGTGTTGCGGTGAAGTTGCCTATATATTTATGCATCCTCCTACTGTCGTCTTACCCACAAGAGAACTTATATATATTCCGTGTACCAAAAGAAATGGATGGTATTGAGTTCCGAGCTCTGACCATTGGTTCTTGCAAGTGCCTGGAATCATCCATGTGCTTAGATAGGAGTAAATGAAGCTTCAGCCTAAGAGACGTTGCATTTATTATATTTCGTGAGTTGAAGCAGCCGTTAAGTTTCTTTTCAAATTCAAATTGGCATTATTGGGTACACATCGATTGAACTTGCAGCAATTTTTATTTAAATTAAAAATTATACAGATAAAAATAATAAATTAACTCAAACACTAAATATAAATAAATCTATTTAATTTTAATCTGAAATAAAAATATAACACATCTTAATTTTTTTTACTACATCCCTGTTAATTACACTCTTTATAACATCATAATGAATCAGATCTTGCCGTTTTTCCCCTGTAGAGAACATTCTCAGTGAACCCAAAGAATCACAGGCGTTAGCCTGTAAGGTTTTGGTTTCCAAAAAAAGAAGATAACATCCCGCTTTGCTGATCTGATTATTGGGTATTGATGAGAGTTTTTCACAGCCTGGAAGCAACAACTACGCTATGGACCCGAAAAACAAGTACGGCGACATTTCGATGGATTTGAATTGATGATGCAATTCTAACCTTATATTTTTTATGATTTGGTCGGTATAGTATCTGTCGGTTGAGAAACTAGTAACAGATGGTGGTCGGACCCCGCTGGGCAGATCAGCAACAGAGAAAAGAAGAAAATCTGAAGATTTCCAAAATCCAATCTTGTTTTAGATGAGTCCTTAACAACTATGCCAAGGGGGCCTCAGGGCATGCGCAGCATTTCTGACCAGTTCCAAAAAAATATCTACATTTACAATAAATGAGGATGCTTCGGGCCTCACTACATACAAAAAAGTGATTTTAACCAGGGTGTTATGAGCCCTACGACACAGAGATTTGCGAGGGTTCTCCTGCAATTTCCAATGCGCATAAGAGAGAAGCCCTCGTTTTGGTAAGACTTTTCCGTGTTAAAGAGGTCCCATCTTTGGCGATTTTTTCCAAGGCAGGACATAGGAAGTTAACACCTACACATCAAATCATTGGATCTCCCACTTGTCATTTAATATATAACGAGTTCCCAACGTATACCCATAGACAGGTCACATGCCATCTCATGCAGACTGCACTTACAAATGTTGCCGTGGTCCTCTCTTCTCCAGCCGATAGATCTTCACGTGTCCAATGCAAAGCAAAACAGGTGAAAAAAGCAGCTTTTCAGGGCTATCGCATTAATTGAGGCACCAAATATCTATCCTCTCAACCCTCGATTGCATTCATTAATTTCAAAGCTTCTCTCTTTTCATTTTCCAAACAAATAGAACCTCTTTATTAAGAATCTCTTTATTTTAACATTTTGTATTATATAATCTCACATTAATATAGTAAATATTGTGTTTGATTTCATTTTTATATTGCTTTTGATGATGTAATACTAAAATCAATAATTTAACAAATCCCAATCTAATATAAAACTAGTAATATAAAATATCAAAATATACTTTTTAAAATTTAAAATTATTTTTTATAAAATTCGAGACAAATAATTAGACGTAAGAAATAAATATTCGTCTTTTTTATATAAAATTCTCTCTATAATTAACAGTAAAAAAATTAACGATCATATAGACGATTTAATTTTTAATTTAATTAAGAATAAAATTAGAATTTTACAATCCAAAAGAAAATCATTATTATATAATTATTATCACAGCAAACTGGACTAATTTTAAAACACAAGATAAAAAACAAATTCCAAAATTATTGATTTTATAACATTGAAACTAACAATTTTACATACAATATGCAAAAGCATAAATGAATTGCTAAATAATTAAAGATCCATTGCTTATTTTCCACATTTAGGCTGCACATAGAGGTATTGTATGCCCGGATGGGTGAGCTAAGATTTACTGATTTAATGGGTGTGAATCGAAACTATATAACTGTGTGATTGATGATAATATTCTTCTATTCTTTAAAAAATATGAAAAATGAAGTGTAAAATTTCACTCAATCGAACGGCTATATGTAGCCGGTCAAAGTTAACATCTCATCACATTTAGCATGGCTAAAATAATCAAAAGTCAAATCCGATGATTGGAGAGAAGTGGGGAGTGAATTGACGGTAGCTGAAACAAAGACAGCATCGGAGCTTCTCACGGAACCATTACTAACATGTAATGTAACCAATAATATTAATGTCTTGCATGTCATGGTGTTGGTATACACAAACTATTGAAGTTCCTGTCTACCTTCCGTTACACAGATGATGGTGTATGCCTTTGATATGTAAGAAACACGCAATCATGCGAACCACTCAAACACCTACTATGGCTAGGGTTTTTGGGTTGATTTATATGTTACTAGGCACATGATTAATAGTAAAAATCGAGCACGGTACTCAAATCAACGGGCTGTGACGAAGGTAGAAGAAGAAACCTTAGAAATTAAATACCAAAAATGATACAAATTCTACCTACCCCGATAGCACAGTATAACAATGTCATTTTGTACAATGATGACCTGTTCGGATAGCGTGCGCCTCTAGCTCCCCCAGACAATGGTCCTTAACTCGCAGGCTAAGAAATGCTAGTATCTTAGAGTATATGATAGATTTGAGTTCAAGTTGCTTGGAGTTTAATCTTGTGTTGAGCGTTTGATGTTTGTAGCTTACAATGATGGCGTGTTCTTATTTGATAATGGAAGATGTCCTAGATCTTTCTCTCAAGTTTTAGTGGTAGAATCCCCTTTTTTTATTGCATATTTGTCGTAAATTATAGAAGTCTCGACAGCTTCCGTCTGTCCTTGGAGATTTGTCCTACCCACATCATGGCGCGGTAATCATATTTCTTGCCTCGTCATACATTTTTGACAGATTTCAGACTCAAAGTCCGGTCAAAACTTGTGGCTTCAAGTACAAATGCAATGATTAATAGCGATCGTGTTCAAAGTTTTGGTAAAACATAATCATAACTAAAAAAGAGTTTCCCAGATATTGCGATTGAGCTGTTGCTTCCTTCATAATCAATTTCTTTTCAAGAAAATAGATAATTCTATTTTCTTTTTGGTGAGGAATGTGATCAATTCCCTATGGACTAAAGCACAAGAGCACAACCAAAACACGAGAGGAGGCAGATAATCATGCAAATGTGCGTCTGCATATTGCTGGGCTTGGGCTGACCTCATGTCCCAGCTTCAAATCGGATTTTTGTAGATAGATGATTATGTCCTTATTTCATTTCATTCTCATATCTAAACTAAGGTTCATTGACAAATCGGAAGACTTTACTGTGGGGAATACTGGACACCGGAGAATGCAGTGAATGAGCAGCACCAGACATCGATGGGTTTTAACGCTAGTGTTGGCATTATGGAAAGACAGTGGACAACCCTCCAAGTGCTAAGCATGCCATTACAAGTGAGTCTATTTATTATGACACATGAAGTATGAGCTGCTTCACGCCCTTTCCACGGGGCAAGACCAGCATTGTTTTACTCGTGGCGAGAAAGACTTGACAAATCTGGTTAGGACCTGCGGTGGGGTTGGAAGTGAAAGCATCATCATTAATGTGACATTCAGATTTATGTACTGCACCAAAGTATAGTCACTGTACTGCATGTTTTCCATAATTTCTTTTTTAGACCTTTTTCTTTAGGCGAGAGGGAGTACCATCAGATGATTCTGGCCCTTTATTGCATTCATTGTTATTAACCCGAAAAGCTTTATTAAGAGATACCTGTTTGTGATAATTCCGTGGCAGTAATGGACCAAACCTTAATCCATGAACCATAAGATTGGTCGGAGTCAAAATCAATCATAAACCAACAGTGTCTTGCTCTCTCAGTCCTGGCTTCTCAAGAAGCAAGGGACCATACGATCTGATGATACGTGTTTGTTTATCTTTTTGCTCGGAGACCTAAGACCAGTCGTCCCTTTCTCTCGACCCATCAAAGTGCTAAAAATTTTGGGTCCCATTCCCAAATAGTATCATGTACCATCAAGTTCATTGTCTCTCGAAACCTGTGCTATTGCCTGCAACAATAAAGAGCAACTTTGTTCTGATGGGAACTGGATTTGTTCGTTTTTTAATGAAACGAAGAGGTTATTAAGGAAATATATAGAGGAACGTACGACATAAGCAATGACCGCTGCTTGGCTCTCATTATGCTTGTAAGGAAAAAACACCCAACTACACCCTTCAATTTTGCAGGTCCCACTAGCCTCAGTCTTTAAGTTTACATCTTGTGGTGTTCCAAGTTTCTGAAATTTCAATCTTCAGATCTTTTCGCTCAGTTCAATGTATATGATACGAGCATAATCAGACTGATTTGGTGCGTCCTTCTATACGATATGGTCTAATAAAAGAACTATTAGGACAGTCTGACGGCTTGCATTTCGAAAAGGAAAAAGGAAAAACAAAGCCAATTGTGAGCGACAGACTCATTAATCTCGCTGCTTCCTTTTCCTCCATCCACATGTTCGTTCCTGCTGTTAATTAATACAACAGAAGAAGGGCATTCTACGCCTGAGATGCCGTGCTAGTGAATAATGAAATCAAAGAACACGTATAATACTCAGAGAGGTCATTAGCTGTCAGGAGTTTATTAGAGCTGCCGATGCCAATCTTGATGGAAGCTTTCTGAGAATCAGGCATGCAGACAGATATGATACCTGTCACCAGTAACTTCATTTTTTGACAACGTAACCCACACGTACACGAAACGAATTGCATGCTGTACCTGCAAAGGCCAAACTCTATCAATGGGTTTCTTGGTCATTCCTATCCCATTTAGCATTGATTTAGACGTCACATGGCTACTCATGCATGTGACCACATGCATAGAACCCTTTTAATGTTCATGCAAGAGAGTTTATCCAACTAGGCTTATCTTTGACTGATCCATGCTTAATCATTATTATGTTGTTTAACATATAAACCTTGTCCTTGTTTTAAACTTCCTATATTCTTTTTTATTACAGAGTAGTCGGGTTTCCAATCGATACATATATATATATATATTAAAATGAATACGTTATTATTTTGAAAATTCTATTCACATCAAAATTCGAATCTTAATTAATTAGTCCTATATTTAATTGCTTCCGTACTAATAATCAAGGATTTCGCAGGTCACACTGCTGTAACTGACCTGAGGATAAGCGAGGAGACTAACAATTGTGTGTATGTTAAGAGATTTATTGGTTTGGGGTTTTTTCTTACTTGCATAGAAATCAAATAGATACGAGGGGGATCCTTTCCTGGAACTGATGTAAGCAGGATTAGCATAAACAGAGACAATAATTGGACCCCAATGCAGAATCTTGTCTTAAGTTCCCAAGGTGTCCATGTGCTGTTTCCTTATTCTAAACACCACTAGCTCACTTGTTTCGGTTTTACCAGACCACTCAAGTTTTATAATCTCACCGGCCAAACACTTACCAGCAATAACAAAACAAAAGGAGATCAGAAAGTTTAAAGACGCGATAAAGCATTTGGCTTTCCTTTATATATATCAGAAATTCTGTGCACAGTTCAACACAGCTTGCTATTGCCAACTCCCAAACCTTGGTCTTTGTTTCCAAGACTGAACACAATGGTCACCCTAGAAGCTGTTCAATCAACAGCTAGTTCTATTGATCAACCTTCAGGTCCACGAATATCTTTTTCTGCTGAATTTCTTGATGAAAAGAACTTTATTTCTATTCATCCAAACCCATTGAAAGAGAGGGTTCAGGAAATGGACCGAGAGAAGGCAAGAAATGCTGCTGAGTTTGAGTTTCTCTCCAGCAACATGAGTAGTCATGCCATGTTAACTGCAGACGAGCTGATTTTTGAAGGGAAATTACTTCCCTTTTGGAAAGTGCAGCAATCTGAGAAGCTCGACAAAATAAGTCTGAAATCCAAGGAAACTGATCAGGAAGAAGAGGAGGGGGTCATCAAGGAAGAGCCCAGAATCAGTTGGTTTGTGGACGATGACCCATCTCCCAGGCCACCAAAGTGTACCGTTTTATGGAAAGAGCTTTTAAGGTTGAAGAAGCAGCGAGCTTCTTCTCTCTCACCATCATCATCGTCCTCTTCCTCTTCCTCTTCTTCCAGGTCCCTTGGCGAAGTTGCTGGTGGAGAAGAAGGGAAGAGAGGCTCTGGAAACAAGGAGAAGCATGTGAAGAGGTTGAAAAAGGGACTGGAAAGAACAAGATCAGCAAGCATTAGAATAAGGCCTATGGTTAATGTGCCTATTTGCTCTCAGGTGAAGAGTAGTGCACTGCCACCGTTGTTCCCCATCAAGAAAGGGAGACTAGAAAGGTGAGGATGATGCAATTAATACTTGTTTAATCTGTGTGAACATCTCTCTTTTTTAGTTCTTTTATTTCATTGTGTACATGAATCCCTTTTCCTGCTTGTGCTTAGCTTGATGTTGAGTATGACGGATCTGATGAGTTATGTAAATGATGGCATTTATGTGCCATGGATGCGTAAACAAAAGAATTCGATGTTTATTGATATTTCATGGAAAAAATAATGGTTTTCTCCAGCTATGAATCTCCTGGAAATTAGAAAGTTACCAGGCCATTTCTGCGACTTATGGTACAGATAGGAACTAATGAGGGTTGATGGCACATGCATGATGCAGAGGCTGAAAGATAGGACGGCCCACTCTAATCAGTAGACTGGAGACTACATGCATGTCGTTTATGCTCTGCTTTCCAGTTGAACTGAATGCATGCCATACTTCTGAAGATCTGATCATCACCCATTATTGAATATATTAAACTTATCAGAAGAAATAACAAGATCTTTCAGAGTACTGGAAAAATTGGAGTCGGGAAATAATGAAACAAACCGCGAACACATTTTCGAGTGCCCGCAATATAGAATTTAGAATACGCCTCTGTTAACAAAACAAAGCAAAAAGGTTTCAGAGGGGAAGTGGAAATAGGTTTTTACTGTTAAATCAAAAGGTCATGGTATTCCTGCATTACAAACACGAGATTCAGACTGCAGAGTCATCTCATGCCTGATACTACATTGATTGTGAGACGGAGAAACAATGAGCCCAGCAACTGTATAAGTATAGTGAAAAAGTATTTTTTTCATATTACACGTATAAGGAAGTAATCACACAGTAAAGAATGTTATTTTATGAACTGACAGTTACACATAGATACAGGAGGAGAGTATAATCTGATCATGCCTTGTTAAAGAAGGACAAAGATTGGATTGCGATTTTGAGTTCACTGTTGCATATGGTCCCAGAATAACTACAGAATCTTGTGTCTTGTCAAACCAGAGGATGTTGATGCTGGTGTTGAAAGTCGGAAAACTTGCAGCAAAATTTTCGGGACTAAACTGTAGTGTGGATTTCTGATTGGCTTGTCTCCCTTATCTTGAATGCATTTACTTTATTTGCTCAGGAAGGTGGTGGCGAAAAGAAGTGATTTCCAGGGGAAGTCCTAGGAGAAATTTAAATTTAAACAAATGTCAATTAAGCCATAAATTAGTAAAAACTACGGTAATACATAATGCCCAACTATTTAAGGCTCACCTAAGGTTGGGGCCAAGTTTCCTGATAAGACTACTTGGGATTTGACCAGTCAGATTATTGTTCTGCAATAATCTGAAATATGTAGAGAATCAAGTCAGTTATATATGGATATAGTATCACATCACGATTAATAACTAAATCATCAACCTAATAGATAGACTACAGAGGGCCACAGAAAAAACACCAGAGCATATAGCTCCAAATGCGAAACCTTCAATGTGTCAATATCATCAGTACGACTGGATACATATGTATCTTTTCCCAAAAAAAAAAAGAATAACAGACTAGCATATCTGCTACGCTCGACTAATTTCTTTTAAGTTTGGAAGTTATGATGCCAAAGACTCAAGTTTAAAAGTCAAAGGCATCTATAGATTTTAAGCGTGTACTGCTGGGTGTCACTTATCTCACCGAAGGCACCGAATGCAGTCACAAGAACACAATCTCATAATAAGTTACCCATGGTGCAGCTACATGTATGTCATAAACGGACTTGCAGACACAAGCTATATACTCTGCCCTACCAAGCCACAACTAAGGATCTATAATGATGCCAAATATCCAACGTCAGCAAGAAGAATTATATTTTTACATAATGGCACACACAACAAGCAAGAAACAGTTCGAAGTATGATGCAACCTTTATGTGTGACCACAAATTGTAGATCCCCAACGAAAAGTGACATATAATGGACGTGTAAACGAAAAACAAAATAAGCATTTATCATGTGAATAGACTTACAACTCACGCAGACCATTAATGCTTGCAAGGGACGACGGGATCTCTCCAGTAAATTGGTTGTCTTCCAAATGCCTTTTGATCAAAGAGAGTAAGATAAGCAATCGTGCGCAGTTAGCATTAAAAGTGTTATACACCAATCACAATTAGTAGCAACGATAAATATCCCTTTCTGTAAGCAACAACACAACTGAAATGCGAGCCACTGCACGTTTATATAAGATATGCGACAGGATGCTGAATTTTTAAATGCGGCAAGAAATACTAATAGATTATAGAAGGAACATCTTACAATGTCTGCAGCATCTTCAATGAACTGAGATCAGGTATTGATCCGGATAAATTGTTGCTGCCAAGCCAACTTTCATAATGGCAAATGGTTAATTAGCACTCTGGTTCCGCTTGTTAGTGATTAAAAATATAGTTTTTGAATACTTACATGTCAGTTAATGCACTCAGTCTAGAAATATTCGACGGCAATGATCCTGAAAGACCCATGCTTGTCAGATTCCTACAAATACGAGGAAAGAATAGGTAAATGCTGCAAGAATCCAAAGTCAACCGGCCATAGACAAGAAACAACTGCATCAGGACCAGTTCTAACTCACAAAGTAACCACCCGAACATGAGGGCCATCAGAACATGTAATTCCAGTCCATGAGTACTGGTGAGGCATACAGGGATCACCACTCCAGTCTATTGGAGCATTCTGTAAGCTGTTTTTCAATTGTTGCAAAGCCACCACTGCAACCAAAACACTCATATCCAGCTTGATCAACTGTATTGATCAGAGAAACATATCCAAAAACACAATATTGCTGATGTCCTCACATAAATTTCCTTCAAAAGGACAAATATTTCGGACGACAAGATTAAATGATCACACGGGCCACTGACATACGGATACTGAAAACAGCATATGCAGCATTTTCCTAATATAAAGGCCCTAAGAGAAGAGTGTGGGCATTTTGTCAACGCAAACCAATTCAATCTTCCTATGAATAAAACAGATTATTAGCAATACCATCTCTCGTAAGAGTTCTCCTCCCAAGCGGTAGCAAACGGAAAACCTCTCCACCATTGATCAACGGCCCGGCAGTTGAACCAGCAGCAGGCGCCAAAGTCAGCGTCGTAAAGCCATCAAGAAGCCACCTACTTGAAAACACAGCAACACCGGCTGACGTCACATTCAAATATTTATAGTACGGCACGCCGTTTATGCTCACATCTACCGCTCTCGATTCCCCGGAAGACAAACCACCACCATCTGCAAAATATAGAGCTATGTAGTAGTACATTGATTTTGACTCCGGAAGGGGCGCTGGAGGCCACTTCAACTCCAAACGATACATTGCTGCGGTGGTCAATTCCCCTGAGAATAACTTCGCAGGAGGCAGGTTCCAGATACCGGAAACCGATATATTTCTGTTACTAGGAAAGGTCGGAGCATGCCCTCCAAAGGGCTCCCAAATTCGGTCGAATTGATCATCAGGATATCTAAGAGAAGAAAAACAAAATCGATTTGGATTTTTTATTCAGTGGATTGTGGATATGTTGGTAACACAGTTTGTTACTCAGTTATTGGTAGTCAGTCATACTGACCTGATAAGTGCGTCGTGTCCAAAGCAGTGCCTAGCCACTAACGCCAGTCCGAACTGGTCGAAAGACGTTGAATTGTACAATGAATCCCCCAAAATCAAAAACTCCAGAGCTGAAACAAACGGGTCGGACTTGGTGTAGGTATTTGCCCCAAGACAGAAACTCATGCGATTGCCTTGGGCCAGAAAAACTCCTTCGTAGTACGAATACATGCCCTTAGCATAATCCTCCGTGGTGTTAACCACGCTCCAGAGAGTCCCGTCTATAATCTGGTCGAACACCGGCGGCAACGTGGTCTTACCGTTGACTCCTCCGTAGAAGTACGTTGACCGCACCAGGTACTTGGCGCCACGGAAAACGGGGACGGAATAGCAGAATTTCCGGCGTTGATTGTTGCCGATAGGGAAAGAGCGGACGGTGGATAGTACGGCGCCAAGAACTGACACTGTGAGGTTTTTGTTGGTCCCACTGGTGATGAAACCGTCGTCTGGGATCCATCTCTGGCCATTGATTGTTGAAGGACCGGCCGCTCCACAGTCGATAAGAGTACCTGAAAAGCATCGAAAGGAAAAAAAAACTTGTTATTTGCTGTTGTCTCTGTTGTACGTAGCAGTAGAAAGGGAGAAGAATACCTCTAGGGGGCGGGGTTTGTTGGGAAGAGAAGGAGAGGAGGGAGAGGAGAGAAATGAAGAGAAGAAAGGGAGAGTGCATGAAGGAGAAACTCGAAATTCGTGATTACACCAGACGGAGGTAATACAATTGGAGTGGAGGAGACAGGAGAGGGAGGAGGAATGACTTTGGTTTTTGCTTTGGTTTATGTTACTTCGACCATTGATGAGTGATGGAGGTAGCGATGGCAAGGTAGATGGATTCGGTAATTGAAAATTTGAATTGAATGAGTCTCTGAAGGAGAGAGTAGGGTCGGGAATGAGGGAAGAAAGTTTCTTTTGTTTTGGTCGACGCGGGAAATTGGAGGGCCAACCATGACGAAGAAAGGAAGGAATGAAGATTGAACTGAACCAAATGGTCTGGGAGATTAGCGAGTTAGTTAGTATGTTCGTTTTGAGACCAATTGACCCATTCGAGGTTGCTTGCTTGCTAGCTCCCTTGCTTGTTGTGAATTGTTTATAACGGCACCATTTGGATTGGTTCGGTTAGATGAGACAGCGACATTTTACGAGCTCTATGTTTTTTTGGATATTCTTAACACTGACGTGTAATGATGGCTGCTGTTATAAATTTTTAACTGGAACAGAGGGGAAATTTTTAATATGATAAAAATAATGGTGGAGTTCTTTTGAAGTGACATCTGAATATTGATGTCAATGATTTCGTAGATGATCAGCGTGATTATTGACGCCAAGAATTTCACATTCTTCTATATTTACTATTATGGATTAAACTCTTGATTATTAGTCGCGAATGAGTCTCTAACATTAAATAATTTAAATTACATTTTTCGGATTATGAATTCGATCAATACAAATGCAAGTATAAAATTATATAGATTCCCGGCGGACATGAGATTTAGAATGTCACATGTCATAGAAATGATCGCCTCCAGTGCCAGTGAGGTGTCACATCTAGAAATGTTCTCTGTCGATGGCTTAGTAATGATGGATCAATGGCTTCCGTGACATTGCCGCCACTGGGCCTCATTTCCATTGAAGTCATAATGATAGTATAAGGCCCCCACTGGACCTAACTCGTAAACTGCACAACTCCGATGGTTGCTCGCCAGTACAAGAACTTGAAACTTCAATGTTCAAGTGTTGTCACCAATCAAATGTACATACGAAGAAAGCTATGGTCATGTTTTATAACTCGATAATATATATGATTGAGTGATAAAAATATTTAAAATAAAAAAATACTTTTAAAAATTAATATTAATTTTTATTCTCGCCCCTTGGCTATTTCCATGGGTTTTTAAAGATAAAGCATGCATTTCCTTTCCGTTGCCACTAGAAACCACCACTGGCTTTTTACCAGTACCCTTTCAAGAAAAAAGCGTCTTGTGATCCAGAACTTACGCAGCCCATACTGCTCCTTGGGAGAACCAGGAAGGAAAGGCTGACTATTTACTTGTCAGGCCGATATTGTATAGCTAGCTCTTGAAAATCTTAATTAATAATGTTTAATTTTATTCTGATTTTAATTGATATTTATTAAAATAATATTTTATAAAACAGAATAAACTTTTTTGTATCTTAAATTTTTTTATATTTCAAATTATTTTATTTTTATCACAGATTTTCTTCACCCATAATTTTGATTAATTTCCATAGATTTGAGGAATATTCGGCTAAAATAGCCTTTTCCATTCTTTTTATGTTATGTTTGGGAAATAGAACAAAGTGAATTAGAAAATTAAAATGAATGAGATTGGTGTTGGGATAAACTATTTTAGATTAGTATAACTAATTTTTATGTTTGGTTTTGTTTGAAGAAAAATAATTTCTAACTAATACATTCGATAAATTTTTTTGATTGTTAGGTATTTTATAATTTAAATAAAAAAAGATAAAATAACCTTTGCTTATTTTGACTTTTATAACAAAAATTAAAACTTTTTCGTCAATCTTCTTATAATACTTTGACTTTTTGGTTATAACAAAGAAATAAAATCTGAAAAATCCGCACTATATCCTATATTTCCTATAAAAATAGATTTTGTTATAAAAAAAATCTGAAAAATCTGTATGATATCCTATATTTCCCATAAAAAACAGAAAAATAATATCAAAACATGTATTTGTGTAGAATAAATGTGCAGAGTTAAAATTGAGAGTGCCAAAGAGGTGAGTGTCAAATTTTGATATACAGTATTTTATTTTTTGTTAAGGGTATTATTATTATTATTATTTTAATATATATATATATATATATATATATATATATATATATATATATATATATATATATATATACATAATTAATTAAATATAAAATGAGATTTTTTTATTAGGACAAACATTCTAGGAGAGATTGTAATATTTGATGAGAGATTACAGGGAAGACTCATTTCATTACTAAGCTAAAAAATAAATCATTAATTTGAGTTATCTTTGATAATTGCATACAGTAAATGTTGATAAAAAAAATCAAGAGGATCATATTCTATCCTTCCTACAAAAGGTAGAGTTAGAATAATAATTAGGAAGGTTCTAGTGGGAGAAAAGGAAGTTGACAATTTGTTATCTTCAAATAAAAATATTCAGGATTATAACGTCAGGATGTTGGAACACTAATCTTGGCCTTTTTGGAGAATAGTTAGGTAGAGGGTAGAAATAATTCAAATTCGTCGTCACATAAAGGACAGCATCCGATGGAGTGAGTGGTTCAGGTTCTTTTCTTTTATTATTTAGCGTCCCTTCTTATCACCTATACTATACTTGGAGAAATCCCTTTACGCTTACAGATGGGTTCACATTGTAAAGAAATTGAAAAGGAGCTTCTGCCATTTGTTCGTGTTTACAAGGATGGATCCGTGGAGCGACTAAGAGGTTCTCCGATTGTGCCGCCATCACCGCAGGATCCGGAAACTGGTGTCTCATCAAAAGACATCACCATCTCGGAAAACCCTCTCATCTCGGCTAGAGTCTATCTCCCCAAGTTGATCAGTGTTGATCAATCCCACGGAAAACTTCCCCTCTTGGTATACTTCCATGGTGGAGGCTTTTGCTTTGAGTCGGCTTTCTCGCTCTTGGAAACCACATTAATGAACAGATTGGTTTCTGAAGCCAACTTTATTGCTGTTTCTGTTGAGTATAGACTAGCACCGGAATACCTTCTTCCTGTTGCTTATGAAGACTGTTTTGCTGCAGTTCAGTGGGCTGCATCACATGCTGTAAATGATAACGTTAGCAGTACTAGAGAACCATGGTTATCCGATCATGGTGACTTTCAAAGACTTTTTCTGGGTGGTGACAGTGCAGGAGCCAATATTGTGCATAATATGCTCATGAAAGCCGGTAGTCAAGCCTTGCCTGGTGGAGTCAAGATCTTGGGGGCTTTCCTTTCACATCCTTACTTTTGGAGTTCAAAGCCGGCGGGATTGGAACACAAAATACCGCATCAGGTTTGGAATTTCGTCAACCCATCAGCACCCGGTGGTGTTGATGATCCAATGATCAATCCTATGGCTCCAGAAGCACCAAGCTTGGCTGCACTTGGATGCTCTAGGTTGCTTGTAACTGTTGCTGGATTGGACATTCTAGGGGACAGAGGGATTTCCTACTATGAAGCAGTCAAGAAAAGTGGGTGGAAAGGAATCATAAAGCTAATTGAAGTGGAGGGAGAGGATCATGCTTTCCACATCTTGAATTATGGGACGGAGGGTGCTATCAATTTGATCAAACGCCTGGCTTCGTTTCTTCAAAACTGACAACCTCGAGCTCTCTATCGCCCATGTAAATCCAGAGTTGTAATAATCTTTAATTAGATGAGTGGTTGTTGCGTTGTGTTGTGTTGTGATAATAATACTGCAGTAGATTTCTTTTCCTCGCATATCACATGTGTGATTCAGTTTAGAGAAACATCCTGAATAATTCCTCAACACGAACCTTGAAATTGTTCGTGCTCTTAAAGTCTGTAATCCCTGAACATACCAAAGGATACGAAATGCTGCCTAACTAGCAATTCTGGCAGCCTGAAAGTGAATCCAGAAGCTTTATAAGGGTATAAAGAGGTTTCCTTTGCCAAGTTTGACCATGTTTCCCAGCCGTAAAAGTGAATCAAGAAGCTTAAAAGGGCATACAGAGGTTTCCTTTACCAAGTTTGGCCATGTTTCCCAACCGTGGAGCTGCCATAAAAGAATCTGAAAGAAAAATGGCAGGACAAAGGATTAAGCATCACATTGAACCATATTTCTCACAGATTATTGCCACCAAAACAAGGTCGATTGGTGTGAGACCTAGCCCGTAGGGGGGTCAGGTTATCTAATCTCACATCGGAAAATAGCGGGAGAGGTCTTGGGCTTATATATGTTTTGTGATGGTATCATTTGTAACAAGATGCATCTTTTGGGCCATGTGGTTAGAAGCCCGATTAAGCGTTGCAGTTATGATCCATCACACGCACATACACGTCCGGGCCCGCTGGGCCAAGGGTTCAGGGGGCCTGGTTGCTACAAATGGTAGCGGAGCCGATCTCGTTTCCTCTTCCGGGTGGGCTTGGACCGTGTTGTGTGTTCACGTTTGGGCCCGTGAGTTTGGTTCCCCTCCCGTGAGTTTGGCGCCCGTGAGTTTGGGCCCAAGGCAGTTACGTTTGGCTCCGCTCGTGAGGACACGAGGTCTATAAGGAGCGGAGGAGTGTGATGGTATCATTTGTAACAAGATGCATCTTTTGGACCATGTGGTTAGAAGCCCGACTAAGCGTTGCAGTTGTGATCCATCACACGTACATACACGTCCGGGCGAGGGGGGTCAGGTTACCCAATCCTACATCGGAAAGAAGCGGGGGAGGTCATCATTTGTAACAAGATGCATCTTTTGGGTCATGTGATTAGAAGCCCGACTAAACGTTGCAGTTGTGATCCATCACATACATACACGTTCGGGCCCGCTGGGCCGAGGGTTCAGGGGCCGAGTCGTGACAATTGGTCTCGGAAACCACAAAATAAAATAAGGTACTTGATAATTTTTTTTTAAAAAAGAGAGTACTGGAACAGGAAACGAAACATTATTGGTGATATTTCTTAGCAAAAGAGTAGCTGAATAAATTCAAGCAGAGTGAGGTTTACAATCCCATGTTAATTTAATGATAAGATTATAATTTTTGCAATTTCGGGCATGCGCTAATTCCTATCTTCAGACACGTTTAGAGCAAAATATCTTGTAATAAAAAAATAATGAAAAACGGGCTTGAGAGGTTATTTTCTCCACATCTTCAGTGGATTCTTGTGAGATTGCCTTGGGAGAAGTCTATCTTTACGGCCGTGCAGAAAACTACAAGCTCGAGCCTTCTACCTTAACATAAGAAACTTTCGGTCCGAATAGTTTTGTCAAAAGACAAAATTCCAGGCCTGGATAGTTTAGTCCAGAACTTGGACCTTTAGCATAGGCCCAGGTACAAAGCTAGGGCACATTTCATTTCACCTATCTAATCTCGGCCGTCCATCCCATCCTCCAAGCCCTGCACGTCATCAAAAAAACCCTACAATCAATATAAGCCTCGCCCTTTATTTCTCTAGTTACTCGCGACTTCCTTACTTTAAGCATTGGCAATCTAGCAGCAAGTAGGCAAACAAGAGAGCCCTAACCATGGCTGCGCCGATTGAATCCGTTCAATGTTTCGGCCGCAAGAAAACAGCAGTAGCTGTTACCTACTGCAAAAAAGGTCGCGGCCTGATCAAGATCAACGGCTGCCCTATTGAGCTGGTTCAGCCCGAAATCCTCCGCTTCAAGGCCTACGAACCGATCCTCCTTCTCGGACGACACCGCTTTGCAGGAGTGGACATGAGGATCCGTGTCAAGGGTGGAGGCCACACCTCGCAGATCTATGCTATCAGGCAGAGCATTGCCAAGGCGCTGGTGGCTTTCTACCAAAAGTACGTGGATGAGCAAAGCAAACAGGAAATCAAGGACATCCTGGTTAGGTACGACAGGACCCTGCTTGTGGCGGATCCCAGACGCTGCGAGCCGAAGAAGTTCGGTGGTCGTGGTGCCAGAGCTAGGTTCCAGAAGTCTTACCGTTGAACAGAAAAAGGTTATGGTTTTGCATTGTTTAGTTTATGTTGCTGTTGTTGTTTCGTTATGTGGAAGAATATTGCTTTTAGTTCTTGGATATTTGAGTTTTATTGATGATTATTCAGGTCTGTTATGAATGTTCAATTTTGGATGTGGTAATGAGATACTTGTTTTTGTCAATTGCTTATAATTGTTTCTGGTGAAGTTTATCAAGTCAAATGCAAGAGTCGATGATTAATTCAGGTGTGTTATGAGTACTAAATTTTAGATGTGGCTATGAGATACTGTTTTTGTCAATTGCTTATGATTGTTTCCGGTGAGTCATATATTTTCTTTGAAGAACCTATGTTGGCAATGGATTCGTGTTATAAAGTCAAATACAACGGTAATACAGCATATGTTGGGATGGGAGTTTGAGTGATGTAGAGCTTTTGATTAGCAATTCAAATACAATGTTTGTTTTGTCAGGGAGGATATAAGTGTTGTCGAGGGTATGAGTGATATAAGCCTTATGATCACGGATTCATATTCAATATTTGCCTTGTTAGAGAGGAAGAAGTGTTGTGGAGAGTGTGAGTGATGGAAGCCTTTTGATTCCGAATTCAAAGTCATATTTCATGCTAGAGTTACTATAGTGTGGTGGGGAGTTTCAATGTTCAAATCCAATGAAAGCCTAAAGTGTGAGTGTGTGGGTTGAGTCTTTAATTTGGAAGATGAATTACAGCTTCGGAGACACTTTTTTTTTTGGTTAATGCATCTGTTTTATGCATTGGCTGCATTGAAGTTGAAATTATTTTGATATTGGTTGTGGTAATTGGTTGTTTTGGGGTCGCTAGGAATACCTTCTGCATTAGGGTTTAGCCGGTTTTTGATTGGAGATACTTCTAAATCTCCAAGTTCCGAGTTATTTCACTCTCTGTTTTTGAAAGAACTTAGATAGTGTTTAATCAAATCTCTCCAATCAAAACCAACCATGTAATAATCAAGCTAAGCAGCATTCGATTCTGCCATAGTCGATATGGGGTGGGATCGAAAAAAATAGTAGCTAAAGATTTTACTGTCATTCCCCCTGGCTTTCAGCATTAGGCAACTCCCTTCAGCCTGAAGTTCAGTGCGATTTACGAGTATTCAACAAACTATATAATTAGAAAATATTTTTCCTTCGTAAAAGGCAAATCATTCACAGTAAAATTTATCATGTTTATCCTTATTTTTATATCTTTAGATAATTCCATTTCAATTAGATGTGATCTTTACCTCTTTACACGATATGTGATGATGGTTACGAATTTAAAAGATATAAATAAACCACAACAAAAAATATGAGTTGCTTACACAATTTAATGGAATTTGGGTCTCTCGAAACTCTATTTGAGATCACATTGGGATATGGCGAGAGAAATATGCAGAGGTGAGAATGATGAAAATGTATAATTTATATGCAATTGTTTTCTCGTGTAAATTCGTTATTAACTAACCAAAATGATCTTCTGATTGATTAATATTTCTAAGAAAATAAAACAAAAAAAATACTGAGCTCATCGAAATATCTTAGTCAAAACCAACGGAGGATTATATGCAATATAAGTTCCATGCTATCATTCCTCCGGTTTTTTTTTTTTTATATAGAAGAGTGTTGCACTTGACAATTAGACAGTCTCACTTCCTCGGGGTCTAACCCGGGATTGAGCTGATAGAGTATAATACTACCTACACACTTTAGGTGTGAGATCATTCCCAACACATGCATTTTCCATACCTCGTTGGAATCACGGATCAAACTTGAGTTAAGGAACGCAATAAGTGGTAGACCACTGTGCCAACATGTCCTTTGGTTAATCATTTATTTGCATGCAGAATTAGTTAGGGATGTTCATCGGGACAGTTCAGTAAATTCTGACCTATGTGTTTTGGAAAATTAATTTCCTGCATTAAAAATTTTCCGAATCTTCCTATTCCGATGAGTAAATTTTAATAATTTATTTCATTCTTGACCCATGTTCATCAGAAAAATCAATTTGCCGCGGGAAATTTTCTCGACAATTCTCATTCTGATCGAAAAATTTAATGTCCAATTCCATTCCCGACCAGTGAAAATCCAGGGCGGGGGGCAGGATCGGGAAAAATGATATTTGTTTTCGACCCGTTAATACATATTAATAAAGAAATTCATCATATTTTACATCAAATCATCAATTCTTAATAACTAATGCGAACAGTTAAAGTATTATTGTTACATCAATCTTACATTGTTTCAAAGTTTTTGTCAAATTGCCTAATCATAAATTTATAAATCATAAATCATAGTGCATATGTAGAAATAGTAAAATACCGAAGAATTGCCTATTGCCTATTGCCTAACTCATCAATGCCTGCTAGTTGTTTAATTGTGCTAGCAGCTTGGCTAACTCCTCAGTGCCTGAATGCCATACTAGGTTGCTAGTTGCTTAATTACCTTGTTTGCAATGCTTGGTGGTTGGTTCCTAGTATTCACAGCCTTATGGGTCTTCTTTGTCAAGCATTAGTTGCAAACTTAATGATGGAAACCACATATGGTCCTATAAGCAACACAACGAATAAAAAATAAGTAATAGTAAGGAACAATAAAATAACTCAATAAGCAATCCAATAACAATAAAATAACTCAATAAGTAACTCAATAAAATAACAGTGTTAGTCAATACTCACACCCCAAGTCACACCCCTGTTGGTGAGTTCACTGCCAAATCTGCCACATCTACATCAACAATGTTATAGTACTCAGTTTAAGAAGGGTACTGAGTAGACAAAGAAATAACAACAAATATTCAATAATAGTTATATTACAATAATCCACTTACCCGCTTCAAGCTTCTTATATGTCTATAGGATTTTCTTCTAAACAAATATCTGAGACACCATTATTGAGCCAATCTTGTGTGCAAATAAGTACTTGCACAAGTTTAGGAGACAATGAACTCCCATAAGGATTAAGAATTCTCCCACCAATGCTGAAGGCCGACTCTGAAGCCACTACTGAAATTGGGACAGCAAGCATATCCTTTCACATGGCAGACGATACAGGGAACCTCAGGGCAATTAGTTTCCACCAACAAAAGATATCAAAATCCTCTGAATAATCCTCCACATTTTCACTACCATATTTCTCCAACTCAGACTTGCTTTCAGTTTCACGGTTACCACCATGCTTGCTCTTCTCCCACAATGTCATCATCTCTAGTCGAGATTTCTTCTTCTTTTCAAGTACTATCTCCTTTGGTGAAACCACTAAATGGTCTTAAGCAGTGGTGGAAGTGTAAATCTCCGATTCTTTTTGACACGTGTAATGATATGCGTGAGGGTAATTTAGTAACAATCTTTATTTTATAATCTAGGATTCAAATAGAATTTTGGATTTAGAGTGACAAAATAATATTTCTGGGCAAAATTTTTAAAAAATATTGGATTGATTTGATTTTTATGATTTAAAAATATTATTTTTACATTATCCCGAATAGTATTTTATTTGTAATTAGATATTTGTTATTCAGAAAAATATAATTTTTAGCTCATTGGAAAGATCTCATTTTTTTGAATTTTTGGTGTAAATTTCATAATTTTTGGACAAGTATACGATTTATTATAAATTTCTAAATTTTATAAGTATTTTATGATTAATTAATGATATTTTAATATAAGTATACATTAAACGACGTAGTTTAGGGCAGGCGCCAAAATGACGCCGTTTTGGTGTCGGAAAAAAAAGGTTAGCGAAACTATGTCATTTTGAACAAACGTCAACACGACGTTGTTTTGGCTTAGGTTTTAAAAAAAATAAAACTTTTTTTTTTCTTTCCTCTTCTTCTTCCCCATTGTTCTTTGGTTTTTACTCCCTTCTGCGTGTGTTTTCTCCTCAATTTTGAGAGGAGCGATCTCCCTCCTCCAGCCACCAATCGTCTCATCGTTGGTCACGTTTTGTTCCTTGTCTCGGCAGCAATCATTTGGTGTAAGTTTTGTTGGGATTGGAGTTGTGAAACGAGCTGTAGAAGCTCAGAAAGAAGGGCGATTTCGTCGTCAAAAAATTGCTTTTTCAGGCCGACTCCGATGAGTTATCGAAAAACAAATGACATATTTGAGTTTCTCTCGTTGAGAGCTTTATTTTCACACATAGTATGTTAAAATTCATTGAATTTTCATACAGGTGGGTTTCTGGGTTTCTCGCCATTGGCGGCCACCTTCCGCCGCTGCCAACAACCACCGGACCACCACACGCAATCGATTTTTCGAAAAATCCAAAATTTTCCCGTTATGTATTTTCGACGCTCTGAACGCAATGATGTCGTTCCTTTCTTGATCAAACACACGGTTTATGAGTTATAAGCTTATGAATAAATTGATTAAAATATATTTCTCTTAAAAATAATAAATTACAATATTCTAAGTAATATTATCAAATTAAACATGTAATTTGGGACCCAAGTAATTAACTACCCAAGGATGCGGGTGTTAGTAACTTAACATACGAAAATAACTGTTGTGTCATTTGGATGACAAATATAGTGACTGCATGCTTGACATATTAATACAGGCTTGTGATTTGTGTATGCGGGATGTGGATATTTTGGTGGATCCATTGAGCCTTGCTTGCTGTGTTGGATAGTATTTTCTTGCTGTGACTATTTGAAGGTGAGTGAGGACCTCACATTTCACTGTTTGGTTTTAAACATGCTTGTTCGAAATATGTGATTTTTCTAAAGCATAAATATTGATAAATCGTGCTTGATATTTTGACAATATTATTTTGACAAACCACTATAACTTGATTGAGAATTTTAGTTGTCCTTATATGATTTTGCACAGGGATGCAAGTTTTGATTTATATGCACAGGGATGCATGAGGTTTAAGATACCATACTCTATAAGTATTTCAAGGGTTATGTTTCTGTAGGTTGTTTTTCGAATTTATTCCTTGTGAGATGTGAGTAGACAGTGCACTGTTGAGTGATACCTGATTGGACCGACGGGTCTTGTATATGACTTTTTGGCATCTCAGAGAAAGGAGAGATAATGTCATTGAGCCGGGTCAACGCAAGTTGACGTGTTGATCAGTATTGCGTAGAAGTGTGTTGATCTAGACTTCGGCAACATTAGTGTGGGCTATGTTTGTAAAAAAAAAAATAACAAGAAATATACACTAATGGGCCTAGACTACTCCTTGATCAGGAGTAGAATAGGTACTTTGTTAGCCGACTTTCCAGCTCTATTGTTTCTTTTTTAAAAAAAGACTTTATGATTCTAATTCACCACTGCTTGTGATTAAATATTGGTATGAGTTAAGCTTGAGATTTAATTTTTATATGTATTCTTGTCTTTGAGATTCCTTTCGAATTTGAATTTAGATTTCTAATTTACGATATAATATTTTGTTTTTGGTTATGAGCTTATTATTTTGGTCCCTAAAACTACTTAAATGGATATTTAACTAACATTGTTTAGTGTTGTCCAGACGGTGTTGCAGGCTCAGGTTCTCAACCGTCTTTCTCCCGTAACTTAGCATCTGGTCTAGCCAGTCACTGATAGGTTTGATCAGACTTTTGATTTGATATGTACACCGGAAAACCGAACATATATTTTTTTATTATTTTTGTCCATTTTGATTTATATCTTGCTGATATATGGTTTTCTAGTGCTTTAGACCTTGTGGACTGCATAGAATTGTTTTGAAACATTGTGTGGGGTTATATATATATATGGTTAGTTTTTGTTGCTTACTAAGGATGATATAAGTTTTGATTGGATATGTTATCACATATGTAAAACTGTTACAAATGAAATTTTGTTTTACAGGAATTGTGTGATTTCTGGTTTAGCCCTGATTTAGAACCCATATTGCAAATTTTTTTTAAAATCTTATTTATGATTCTGAAATTACCCTATGTTTTATTTTACTGCGTTTTTATTGATTTTATTTTCAAAGCCTTACGAGATTTTGGGGATAGCATCGTAATTGTTATTCTCAGGGTCTCGTGGCAGGGATGTTTACCCCTTGAATAGAGTACGAGACGTGACATCTCTAGAGTGGTAACAGAGCACCAGAATTTGATCAAAATATTTTGAGAATTTTTTTCAGACTCTGCAAAATTATTTTTAATATTGTTCGATGGTACAATCAAATCTATAAATTCTGATCCTTTATGTGTACTGTCTAAAGTATTGGTATCTTTTTGCTTTTGATGGTTGTGTTGTAGTTCTATTATAGTGATTGGATATGCCGCCACGTGGAGTTAGGAGTAGAGGCCGCAGAGGAGGTCAAGGTTTAGATAGGGTAGCAGAAGAGGTGTCTAGTGTGGCTGAGAAAGGTGCTGCACCAGTACATTGAGGTAGAGTTGGTTGACGCCCTAGAGCCTAGCAGCCAGCTGAGCCTAGAGTTCAGACAGATGTTCCTCCTCCGGAGTTTATTAGAGCGGTGTTCACAGCTTGGCAAGAGATGAGAGCTCAAGAGGAGATACCTGTTGAGCCAGTGGTAGAGCCAGTCCATGCAGCTGAACCAGCACATACAGGCATTGGCAGGGATATGCCAAAGATGCTAAAGAGTATGAGACAGTTGGGTTGCACTACATTCACTGGTAATAAAAATTGATCCAGTAGAGGCTAAGGAGTGGTTGGATTGAGTGTCCAATGCTGCAGATGATTTGGACCTTTCTGAAGAGGACAAGATAAGAGTGACTGTCAGACTACTGGAAAGTGATGCTACTACCCAGTGGGAGACTTTAAAGTCTAGATATGCAAAGACAGTAAAGTGGGAGACTTTTGTGAAAGAATTCATGGCTCAATTCTTTACCAGGGCACATAGGGATAGAAAGCGTCATGAGTTCTATGATTTGAAGCAAGGAACTAAGTCTGTGACTGAGTTTAGAGAACTGGAAAAGTTTGTGCCGAAGTTGAGTATGAGGGATGAAGAGTACTTGCAAAGATTTAAGGATGGTCTCTCAGTTGTTATTCGAGGGCGTATGAGAGTCACCACAGATATGGATTTTGCTATTATTCTGCATTTGGCCTAGAGAGTAGAGGATATTTTACAGGCTGAGACTACTTAAGCTAAGGCTATAGCTTGACCTTCTTCCTCCCTAAGGAAGAGACCTACACTTTCAGGTGGTCCTTAGAGGAGCAGACTATTTTTTCAGAGGTTCGGAGTATCGGGTTCGAGTAGTACCTCTGTTGTTCATCCTTTTAGACCTGCTCCTTCCAGATTCATAGGCGGAGAACCTAAGAGATGCTTTAGGTGCAACAGGATTGGTCATGTGGCTAAGATGTGTAGAGTTGGCAGTGGTACAGTTTCCCAGGCTAGTGTTGGAGGTCCTCAGAGGACTGGTACATATAGGCCTCCTATAGCTTCTTCTTTTCAGACTCCTACTCAGACTAGCGGTGCATCTAGAGTTCAGTCTATTGGCTCTACTCCTACACCTTCCACTTATGGTAGACCTGGATGTCCCACTACCAGGAGCCAAGCCAGGCTTTTCACCCTCACAGATACAGAGGCATTTGCTAGTCCTGTAGTAGTGACGGGTACAATTTATATCTCTTCTCTTTCTTCTCGTGTATTTGTAGACCCGGGTGCTAATAGATCTTTCATTGGGCCTAGAGTATCTCATTTTGCTGATGTTTCTGTATCTTTGTTATATCCTGCGATTGAGGTGTCTACTCCATTAGGAGAGCACCAGTTATGCAAGCATGTGTTGTCGGGTTGTGATGTGTTAGTTTCAGGAGTTGTGTTTAAGGCTAATTTGATTCCACTTGATTTGCTTGATTTTGATGTAATCTTTGGCATGGATTGGTTGTCGAGATACAAAGATGCTTTTTGGTGTTTTGAGAAGAAAGTGGTTTTGTAGACTCCTTATGGAGAAGAAGTTGTATTTGATGGTGATAGAAATGTAGTAGCCTCTTGCTTGATTTCGGCAATTGAGGCTAGGCACCTATTGCAGAAAGGATATCCAGCTTTCTTGGCACATGTTGTAGATACATCAATTGATGAGCCTATATTAGATAATGTGCCTGTAGTGAGCGAATTTATGGATGTATTTCCTGAGGATTTGCCAGGTTTACCTCCAACTAGAGAAGTGGAGTTTTGTATTGATCTGCTTCCAGGCACCACATCTATTCCCATTCCACCTTATAGGATGTGGCTCCAGCTGAGATGAAAGAGTTGAAAACTCAGCTGCAAGAATTGGTGGAGAAGGGGTTCATACAACCCAGTACTTTACCCTGGGGAGCCCCAATGTTGTTTGTGAAGAAGAAGGATGGTACACTCCATTTATGCATCGATTATAGACAACTGAATAAGGTAATAGTAAAGAATCGTTACCCTTTGCCTAGAACTGACAATCTTTTTGATCAGTTGTAGGGAGTTATGATATTTTCCAAGATAGACCTCAGATCGGGATATCACCAAATGAGAGTCAGAGAGGAGGACATACCTAAGACTGCTTTCTGCTCTAGGTATGGGCATTACGAGTTTGTTGTGATGCCTTTTGGTCTGACTAATGCTCCAACCTTCTTTATGGATTTTATGAATAAGGTGTTCTGACCTTACCTAGATAAGTTTGTGATTGTGTTTATTGATGACATTCTGGTACATTCTAAGTCCAGGGATGAGCATGTCCAACACTTGAGGTTTGTGTTTCAGACTTTGAGAGATAACAAGTTGTATGCCAAGTTCAGTAAGTGTGAATTTTTGTTATCCGAAGTTGGTTTTCTTGGCCATATAGTCTATGAGAAAGGAATTTCAGTTGACCCTAAAAAGATAGAGGCTATTACAAAATGGCAGGCGCCTAAGAGTGTGATTGAGATCCGAAGCTTCTTAGGTCTGGCTGGTTATTATAGGAGATTTGTGGAGGATTTTTCTTTGATTGCAGGACCTTTGACTCGTCTGACGAGGAAAGGTGTGAAGTTTATATGGGATGTTAAATGCGAAGAGAGTTTTCAGAAACTCACAAACTGCCTCACATCAGCACCTATCTTGATTCTTCCTATATCAGGTATGGGTTACACTGTTTACAGTGATGCATCGAAGAAAGGATTGGGTTGCGTTCTTGTGCAAGGAGATAAAGTTGTTGCTTATGCTTCTCGCTATCTAAGACCACATGAAGGTAACTATCCTACCCATGATCTTAAGTTAGCTGCTATTGTATTTGCTTTGATAATTTGGCGTCATTATTTGTATGGAGAGACTTGCAAGATCTTTACAGATCATAAAATTCTGAAATATGTGATGACTCAGAAGGAACTGAATATGAGACAAAGGAGATGGTTGGATTTGATAAAGGATTATGTCCTCATTATTGACTACCATCCTAGAAAGGAAAATGTCGTTGCAGATGCTCTCAGTCGTAAGTCTTCAGCTTCTCTATCTTATATCAAGGAGATGTATCTGCCATTGCTTGCTGGTTTGAGATCCACAAGTACTTCATTGACAGTTGATCGAAAAGGAGTATTATTGGCTAGCTTCTCAGTTCGGCCTATTTTTCTTAATGATATTCTGGATGCTTAGAACCGTGACCCAATATTGACAAGAGTGAGGAATGGTCTTTCAAAGAAATCAGACTCCGATTACCGAGTTCGAGACGAAGGTGTATTGTTATTCAAAGATCAGATTCGTGTTCCTATGGATGAGAGGTTACAAGAGACAATCTAGTCTGAGGCTCACTCTTCGGTATATACTTTGCACCCAGGAGGTACAAAGATGTACCGAAATCTTAGAGAAGTGTACTGGTGGGCAGGTATGAAGAGGGATGTTGCTCAATATGTTGCTCGGTGCTTGACGTGCCAGCAGGTCAAAGCAGAGAGACAACGACCCGGTGGACTATTACAGCCTCTCTCTATTCCTGAGTGGAAATGAGAGCATGTGACTATGGATTTCGTTTGTGGCTTTCCTAAATCTCAGAGAGGGCATGATGCAGTGTGGGTAATTGTGGATCGACTCACTAAGTCGGCCCATTTTCTACCTATGCGGATGGGTATTTCGTTAGAGCACCTTGCAGAACTATGTATTCAGGAGATTCTCAGATTGCATGGTGTGCCAGTATCTATTGTGTCTGACAGAGATCCCCGTTTCACTTCGAGATTTTGGGGTCAATTACAGGAGGCTTTGGGAACTTGGTTGAGTTTCAGCACCGCCTTTCATCCTCAAACAGACAGACAGTCTGAGAGGACTATTCAGACACTTGAGGATATGTTGAGAGCTTGTTCTTTGGATTTCCAGGGCAATTGGGATCGATACATGACGTTGGTTGAGTTTGCATATAATAACAGCTTTCAGGCAAGCATTGGCAAGACACCATATGAGGCATTATATGGAAGAGCTTGTCGCACTCCGTTGTTGTGGAGTGAGGTTGGGGAGAGGAGTTTGAGTGGAACAGAGTTGACTGATTTTACCTTGGAGAAGGTGAAGTTGTTCGAGACAGGTTAAAAGTAGCCCAGGATCGCCATAAGAGTTATGCAGATAACAGGCGTAGACCTTTGGAGTTCTCAGTCGGAGAGAGAGTCTTCCTGAAGGTAGCACCCTAGAAGGGAGTGATACGTTTTAAGCAAAAGGGTAAACTAGCACCTTGGTATATTGGCCCTTACGAGGTGATCGATAGGATTAGTCCTGTAGCTTACCGTTTGAATTTACCTCCAGAGTTGGAGAGGATACATGATACGTTTCACGTATCGGTGTTGAGGAGGTACATCCCAGACCCCAATCATCTATTGGAAGCGCCTCCCTTGGATATAGTTGAGGACTTGTCTTATTCTACCTAGCTAGTGTCTATTTTGGATAGATCTGAGAGGGTCTTATGGAATAAGATTGTACCTATGGTTTGTGTTCTTTGGAGGAGCTCTCAGATAGAAGAGGAAACATAGGAGACCGAGGCTGAGATGAAGTGTAAATTCCCTCAGCTGTTTGCCTAGTAAGTGTTCTACACTTCTCTACGTATTTCTAGTCCCTCTTAGAACTTTTGCTTATGATGTTTTTGTCATTTATGCTATTTGTGCTTGAAAGAAAGTTTCGGGACAAAACTTTTCTGAAGGGGGGTAGAATGTAAATCCCCGATTCTTTTTGACACGTGTAATAATACGCGTGAGGGTAATTTAGTAACAACCTCTATTTTATAATCTAGGATTCAAATTGAATTTTGGATTTAGAGTGACATAATAATATTTCTGGGCAAGATTTTAAAAAAATATTTGATTGATTTGATTTTTATGATTTAAAAATATTATTTTTACATTATCCCGAATAGTATTTTTTTTGTAATTAAATATTTGTTATTCAGAAAAATATAATTTTTAGTTCATTGGAAAGATTTCATTTTTTTTGAATTTTTGGTGTAAATTTCATAATTTTTGGACAAGTATACGATTTATTATAAATTTCTAAATTTTATAAGTATTTTATGATTAATTAATGATATTTTAATATAAGTATACATTAAACGACGTAGTTTAGGGCAGGCGCCAAAATGACGCCGTTTTGGTGTCGAAAAAAAAAAAGGTTAGCGAAACTATATCATTTTGAACAAATGTCAAAACGACGTCGTTTTGGCTTAGGTTTTAAAAAAATAAAACTTTTTTTTTCTTTCCTCTTCTTCTTCCCCATTGTTCTTTGGTTTTTACTCCCTTCTGCGCGTGTTTTCTCCTCAATTTTGAGAGGAGCGAGCTCCCTCCTCCGGCCACCAATCGTCTCATCGTTGGTCACGTTTTGTTCCTTGTCTTGGCAGCAATCATTTGGTGTAAGTTTTGTTGGGATTAGAGTTGTGAAATGAGCTGTAGAAGCTCAAAAGGAAGAGCGATTTCATCGTCGAAAAATTATTTTTCCGGTCGACTCCGATGAGCTATCAAAAAACAAATGACATATTTGAGTTCTTATCGTTGAGAGCTTTCTTTTCACACATAGTATGTTAAAATTCATTGAGTTTTCATACAGGTGGGTTTCTGGGTTTCTCGCTGTCAGCGGCCACCGTCCGCCGCTGTCAACAACCACCGGACCACCACACGCCATCAATTTTTCGAAAAATCCAAAATTTGCCCATTATGTATTTTCGACGCTCTGAACGCAATGATGTCGTCCTTTTCTTAATCAAACACACGGTTTATGAGTTATAAGCTTATGAATAAATTGATTAAAATATATTTCTCTTAAAAATAATAAATTACAATATTCTAAGTAATATTATCAAATTAAACATGTAATTTGGGACCCAAGTAATTAACTACCCAAGGATGCGGGTGTTAGTAATTTAACATACAAAAATAACTGTTGTGTCATTTGGATGACAAATATAGTGACTGCATGCTTGACATATTAATACAGGCTTGTGATTTGTGTATGCGGGAAGTGGATATTTTGGTGGATCCACTGAGCCTTGCTTGCTGTGTTGGATAGTATTTTCTTGTTGTGACTATTTGAAGTTGAGTGAGGACCTCACATTTCACTGTTTGGTTTTAAACATGCTTGTTCGAAATATGTGATTTTTTTAAAGCATAAATATTGATAAATCGTGCTTGATATTTTGACTATATTATTTTGACAAACCACTATGACTTGACTGAGAATTTTAGTTGTCCTTGTATGATTTTGCACAGGGATGCAGGTTTTGATTTATATGCACAAGGATGCATGAGGTTTAAGATACCATACTCTATAAGTATTTCAAGGGTTATGTTTCTGTAGGTTGTTTTTCGAATTTATTCCTTGTGAGATGTGAGTAGACAGTGCACTGTTGAGTGATACTTGATTGGACCGACGAGTCTTGTATATGACTTTTTGACATCCCAGAGAAAGGAGAGATATTGTCATTGAGCTGGGTCAACGCAAGTTGACGTGTTGATCAGTATTGCGTAGGAGTGTGTTGATCTAGACTTCGGCAACATTAGTGTGGGCTATGTTTGTAAAAAAAATTAACAAGAAATATACACTAGTGGGCCTAGACTACCCCCTGATCAGGAGTAAAATAGGTAATTTGTTAGCCGACTTTCCAGCTCTATTGTTTTTTTTAAAAAAAAAGACTTTATGATTCTAATTCATCACTGCTTATGATTAAATATTGGTATGAGTTAACCTTGAGATTTACTTTTTATATGTATTCTTGTATTTGAGATTCCTTCCGAATTTGAATTTAGATTTCTAATTTACGATATAATATTTTGTTTTTGGTTATGAGCTTATTATTTTGGTCCCTAAAACTACTCACCTGGATATTTAACTAACGTTGTTTAGTGCTGTCCAGACGGTGTTGCAGGCTCAGGTTCTCAACCGTCTTTCTCCCGTAACTTAGCATCTGGTCCAACCAGTCACTGATAGGTTTGATCAGACTTTTGATTTGATATGTACACCGGAAAACCGAACATGTTTTTTTTTTAAATTTTTGTCCCTTTTGATTTATATCTTGCTGATATATGGTTTTCTGGTGCTTTAGACCTTGTGGACTGCATAGAATTGTTTTGAAACATTGCGTGGGGTTGTATATATATATGGTTAGTTTTTGTCGCTTACGAAGGATGATATAAATTTTGATTAGATATGTTATCACATATATAAAACTGTTACAAGTGAAATTTTGTTTTACAGAAATTGTGTGATTTCTGGTTTAGCCCTGATTTAGAACCCATATTGCAAAATTTTTTTAAAATCTTATTTATGATTCTGAAATTACCCTATGTTTTGTTTTGCTGCGTTTTTATTGATTTTATTTTCAAAGCCTTACGAGATTTTGGGGATAGCATCGTAATTGTTATTCTCAGGGTCTCGTGGTGGGGATGTTTACCCCTGAAATAAGGTACAGGATGTGACAGGAAGTGACCTCATCTACCTCACTGGATTTGTGGGAAACTGAAGTTTCATTTGGAGGAAATAACAGAGTCCTATAAGCATGGAATAACTCCTGACAAGTATTTTTTATCTTCTGTCAAATCGTCTCACCAACTGATTCACCATATGCTTGTTTGACTGAAAATTCTACATAATCAAATTTGCATATAGAATATAAAATTGAGACTAGATGTGTAATCACATTACATTTGCCAATATCACCCCAATATTTTTCCCATTTATACTTCATATATTTAACCATGATACATAAATCCTGATCTGGACTATTAACCCACTAATTCAGTAACCTCAGAACATCCAAAATTTCATTTAAGCAACCACTATTTGTAACATAAGATGTCTCGGATACAAAGTTGGCCAATTCATTAAAATTAGCAAGACTTTGGCATAATTTCTTGGCGGCCTCTCAATCTTCTTAATCAGAAGTACCTGTCCAATCTTCACCCACAAGCACTGACTTATCCCGATTTATTATTTCCATATCAGTATGAAAATTATCATCAACTTCATTAAACCTCTCAAAGACACTTTCAAACCTACAAGCTGACTCTAACATCATATAAGTTGAGTCCCACCGAGTAGGTATATCCAAAGACAACAAACTTTAGTAGTAATTCATTCTGCTTCCACACAAGTTTTAAACCCCTGCAACTAGATGGTGAATTCCTAACATATCTAACAGTCTTTCTTATTTTGTACACAGACTTACTACTGAATTTGAGTCTATCATTTACTATCAGATTCACAATATCTGCAACACACATAACATGAATATATTTATAACCGAGAATACTATCATTTCATTTTGTAAATTTTTTTTCATTGAAGCTACTACCACATCATTGCCAGAAGTATTATCTAAGGTAATTATAAAAACACCAAGTACACCCCACTCAATCAAACACCTCTCAACAACAGAAGTTATATTATATCCCTTATGACTACCAATTGGACAAAAATTCAAAATTGTCTTTCTCAAAATCCAATCAACATCTATAAAATGTGTTGTCAGGCACATATAATTAACTTTTTGGACAAAAGACCAAGTATCTGTTATCAAACACACCCTACCACAATTACGGGTTAAATATTGCCTAACTCTATTCTTCTCCTTCATATATAGCTGAAGACAATCTGGTCTTATAGTTGACCTCGAGGACATTCTGAATCTAAGACATACAGTCAACATCACCTTCCTAAAGCCCTTTGTCTCTACAAATTTTAAAAGTAACTTATCAGACACAATCATCTCTGCAATCGACTTCTGTAAAGCCTTACTGTCAAACTTATATTTTCCAATAGTTACCCTCCTAGGCCCAATACCACCATCTTCATCATCAAACTAAATGTTAGTTTGAGACTGTCCCATAATGGTATGCTTCCTAAGACAACTATTGGCATGATATATTAACCCATAAGTCCCATATTTTTTCGGATCAACCTTGAACTCTTTCCCACAAAACTTACATTTAGCCATCACATACCCATTAGGTAACACTATTCTAGTGAAATTATCCCATGCTTTTGATTTTTACCTAATCCTACCACCATCTGAAACCTTTTGGTTTTCTACAACTATAAGCTCATCATGAACCGCCACTGAGCTACCAGATGCTTGGAAATGTTGATCCTCATTACATGTGGGAGATTGAACAAAGTATATGGGACTCATAGGGGTAGAACTTCCAACATCAAACTACTATGTATTTATTTTCCTAGGTTTTAAAGTCTAAAATTATCAACTTAAAACCGACCACACCACAACCAATTTTTAAAAGCAATTACTGAAGCATAACAAAAAGTAATGTTTATACATGCATAACATATAATACGTGTCATAGAACTCAGAATGTATCTCATCATCATTTTCTTCAACATTGCATCACCACACCCAAAATAAGAATTGTCTGGAATGGGGGATGAATGCCCACAGCAAGACCCAGGCAGCGTGATGCTAATTCTAAGACCCAGGCAGTGTGATTGCATCACCTAGGTCTTGTTGTGGACATTCACCCTCCATTCCAACCAATTCTTCTATTGGATGTCATAATGGCATAAGGTGATGTAATACAAACAAGCAATATAAATCACTCATGCAAACAAGCATAAGGTGAAGCAATAAGCCAATACCCAGAAAGAAAAATTATTAATTATGTAGAGGAATTTAGAATGTATTATCATTATCATTCCAGGTGGATTTGGCACATCCAATGGCCCTGGAAGTATGTACTGGGAGTGGTACGTGGCATCATTCCACAAGATGTATGATGCTAGTGGCATCCTTAAGACACTTAGCCCTGCACAACAAGATGGAATATAACTAATCAAACCCTCACACTCACATACATACAAGCACAACAACATGAAATATAACTAATCAAACCTAAACATGTTACTAGTCCGTTGTCCATCTTATATACCTAATAGGCTAAGTTGGCTAACACAGTAACACTAACATATATCAGCAACCAATAACAAACTAACTAACAAGATACCAACGCTAACATACAACATAAGGCAAAGCAATAAGCCAATAACCAGAAAGCAAAAACATTAAGTGTGCAAAGGAACTCAGAATGCATTATCATCATTGTTCCAGGTGAATTTAGCACATCTAATGGCTCAGGAAGTATGTAGTAGGAGTGGTACGTGGCATTGTTCCACCAGATGTATAATGCCCGTGGGATCCTTAGGACGCTTAGCCCTGCAACTTCGGGTTTCTAGCGTAAACACCACTCCCAGTATACACTTTCAGGACCATTTGGATGTTCCAAACCCTCACACCTACATACATACAAGCACAAAAACATGGAATATGACTAATCAAACCTAAACATGTCACTAGTTCATAGTCCATCCTATATACCTAACAGGCCAAGTTGGCTAACACAGTAATACTAATATATATCAGCAACTAACAACCAACTAACTAACAAGATGCCAACACTAACATACAACATAAGGCAAAGCAATAAGCCAATAACCAGAAAGTAGAAACATTAAGAGTGCAAAGGAACTTATAATGTATTATCATCATCGTTCCAAGTGAATTTGGCACATCCAATGGCCCGAGAAGTGTGTACTAGGAGTGGTATGTGGCGTTGTTCCACAAGATGTATAATGCCCGTGGCATTCTTAGGAAACTGAGCTTCGTAACTTCGGATTTCCATCCTAAATACCACTCTTATTACATACTTCGAGGGCCATTTGGATGTTCCAAACCCTCACACCTACATACATACAAGCACAAAAACATGGAATATGACTAATCAAACCTAAACATGTCACTAGTTCATAGTCCATCCTATATACCTAACAGGCCAAGTTGGCTAACACAGTAATACTAATATATATCAGCAACCAACAACCAACTAACTAACAAGATGCCAACACTAACATACAACATAAGGTGAAACAATAAGCTAATAACCAGAAAGCAAAAACATTAACATACCAACAAGCAACATCCAACAAAGATAAATAAACATTATATATTTGTAATAAATATCATACAACAATAATAAATAACATCAACAATTCAACATCATTCATCTATAATAAATACATCAAACAATATACAATAAACTATAAAAGAAAAGTAGTCTAAAAAAACCTGTTATGCGTGATTTACACTCAGACACTGTCACGGTGTCATAAAGAAACAATGATCAGATGTCCAACCCAGCTGTCCAGAGTTCAAGCTCCTCTTCACAACCTAGACTAGAGTTCCAATCAAACGACTCCTTGTTGTCCTGCACAAAAAATAGTTGTTAGTGGTCTAACTTACGTAATCAATCAGAAGACATGAATCATAACATAATTACTAAACTAAATCAGAAGAATTAATGTAATTTACCTAATTGGAGTTGGAATAAGGGTCAAATTAAGATTAGAGTTTTAATTGGGATTGGGGTGTTGAATGGGGATTAGGATTTCAATCAAGATTGGGGGCCGATTTAGGATTCAAGGATGAATTTGGGGATGAATTCGGAAAATTGACCGATTAGGGTTTGCAATTTAGGGGTTTTCATTATCAAACCCCCAAATCGACAAAATCTACTCCTGAAACTCCAACAACAAAACCAGAACCGAAGGTGAAGGATGAATTAGGAAAAAATTACCGATTAGGGTTTCAATTTGGGGCTTTTCCAAATCAAACTCCCAAATCGATAGAAACCACCTCAAGGTCCCCAACAACTCCAAACACTAAGTAAACTAACGAATGAATAACGAAAATGCAACAAAAAGAGAAACCCAACAATAGAAAACACAAAATCAGGCTGAAGGAGTACCATACAAGACGAAGACAAAAAAACACATAGATAAGGAGGGATAAGGAGGAGAAGAAAACAAATAGACCGGAGGAAGGAGGACGAGACGAGCGGATAAAGGACTAGGGAAGGGAACAATAGTTTTATCGGATCAGAGATTGATCAGAGGGGGAGAGAGATGACTCATGGGCTGCTATTTGGGAGGTAGGGTTGAAAGAATAGACGAGACGAGAAGGGATTCAGGGGGCTAGGGGTAAAAATAAAAAAAAACTCGAGGAGAGGCCTTTTATACTCAGAAGTCAGGTCAGTAACTGACCGTCTCGATTGGTTCTTTTTTTTTCACCGACTAATGTAGTTGGTAAAAAAATTACCAACCCGTATTTCCCACAATTAACTCCTCTTTCAACCGATTTTTTGATCGAAATCGGTCTGATAGAGAATTTTACGTCGAGTCGAACCAATATGAACACTCCTAGAATTAGTAACTAGGGTAAATCTATGGTGCTTCGGAAACATTGTTCTCCCATAAACAATTTATGATGCTGAAGTCAGTATTTTAAAAATTTTGTTTGTGGGAACACGGTGCTCCCGGAACAACATAGATTTATCCTTAGTAACTTCAGATGCGGACCAACCTACCCTTCATCGTGATAAAAACAGTTTGTAAGGGTTGGTGGTGGTAGCCCAAAAAAACAGGCCCAGAAGGACCCCCACATTGGATCCTTTATTTCTATTTCCAGATCATTAAATCAATCTCGGCTATGTGAGAGTGACGCGCATGTGCTTCCTGATATAATGATACATCCCGTAAAACCTAACAGGTCAGGCCAGTCTTTTCGTACCTTTCCCTGTCCAAAATAAATCCCGCAACTTCCCTCCACAGTCACTGCTGGCTACACTCGTCTCAATCTATTTGGACGATCATCGTGTACCGAACAACAAATTTCTGCGCTCCTAACGAACCTCACCAAACCAGAAAGAGGCGAAACACTACAACACAGGTATCTGGAAAAAGCTTGCTCTATCTGTTGATCGTTAAATCTTCATTTCTCGTTGTTAGGGTGTTCTCTTACTTCCGTCTCGATCGATATGCGTCAGAGTTGTTGAATGTGCTCTTATACCTCCAGATCTGTTGCTCTTGGAGTTCGTTTTTTGGACCGTGTTTATTTTGCTGCGAAACTTGTTTCTTTGGCCAGTAGTGGTTTTTTCTCACTTTTCTGTTTGATTAATATCAATGCTGCTTTATTTTTCTTTGATTGGGTCTCGAATTTGTTTGTTTAGCGTTTGTTGAATTCTGCTCCTAGAGTAGGGCAATTCGATTTACATTTCATTAAGTGTTTGGTAATAGATTCTTTACTTGCATTATTTCTGATTGTTTAATGAGCATGCTGGTGCTCTTATTTGGTCTAGAGGAAGCTGTCAAATTGACATGAAAAGCGTCTAGTACTTACAGTGATTATTGTATTGAAAAATAAAATGGAGTAAAAAATATTGGAAGAAAGTATAATAGCAATCAAGCTAGTATGCTCTCAGTGCTATGCGTAGGAGAGGCATTTCTTTATACATGGCCCACCATTTAGCTGATCGTTGGAATAACTACTGAGAGCCATCCTAAAGTTATAACGTATTTACAAATTTCTTCCTTGTAGGCTTATTTTAATGGATACCGCAGTATTGAAATCCGAGTCCCGCCCGTTCTCGATAAAACTGTGGCCTCCTAGTCAAAACACCAGACAGATGCTTTTGGTGCGTATTACAGACAACCTTACTTCTAAGTCCATTTTCACTCAGAAATATGGCAATCTGAGCAAAGATGAGGCTGAAGAGAATGCAAAGAGAATTGAAGATGTTGCATTTACTACTGCAAACCAACACTATGAAAAGGAGCCAGATGGTGATGGAAGTTCCGCCGTACAGCTTTATGCCAAGGAATGCAGTAAACTAATTTTGGAAGCTCTCAAAAGAGGCCCTACAAAAAAGGAGAATGGTGAAGTCCTGGTATCAAAGGAGATTACTGCATCGCAGGATTTTGTATTTGATTTATCCAAAGGTTCACGTTCCTTTATTGAGGCAGAAGAGGCTGAAGAGATACTAAAGCCGTTGAAGGAGCCTGGAAATTCTTACTGTAAAATATGCTTTAGCAATAGGAGCTTTGGAAGAGAGGCAGCCCGTGTTGCGGAGCCCATTTTGGTTTCTGTCAAGCATCAGCTGAAAGAAGTTGACTTGTCAGATTTTGTTGCTGGAAGAGACGTGGAACAAGCTCTTGAAGTTATGGGTATATTTTCCGCTGCTCTGGAAGGTAGTCTTTTGAGAAGCTTGAACCTCTCGAATAATGCTTTGGGCGAGAAGGGTGTTAGGGCTTTTAGTGCTCTCCTTAAATCACAGAGTTGCCTGGAGGAGCTCTATTTAATGAATAATGGCATATCGGAGGAAGCTGCACAAGCTGTTTGTGAGTTAATTCCTTCCACAGAGAAGCTTAAGGTCCTTCAGTTTCATAATAATATGACCGGAGATGAAGGAGCTCTTGCCATTGCCAAAGTTGTGAAGCAGTCTCCGCAGTTGGAAGATTTCCGATGTTCCTCTACTAGGATTGACTCTGAAGGAGGAATTGCCCTAGCAGAAGCCCTGGAGATCTGCACCTGCTTGAAGAAGCTTGACCTGGTAGACAACATGTTTAATTCAGATGTGGGCGTTGCTTTGAGTAAAGCTTTTTCCAACTATGCAGGTCTGAGAGAAGTTTATTTAAACTATCTTAATTTGGAAGATGAAGGTGTAATTGCCATAGTTACTGCTCTTAAGGAGTCCGCCCCTTCCCTTGAAGTCTTGGAAATGGCTGGGAATGAGATAACAGCTGAAGCTTCTCCTGCTTTGGCTGCCTGTATAGCAGCAAAACTGCATCTTAGCAAGTTGAACTTGGCTGAAAATGAGCTCAAGGATGAAGGTGCTATCCATATTAGTAAGGCTTTAGAAGAAGGCCATCTACAATTGAAGGAAGTTGATTTCAGTGCTAACTGTTTGGGAAGGGCCAGTGCTCGAGTCCTGGCCAGGGTTGTGGTTGGGAAGCCTGTGTTCAAGTTTCTGAACATCAGTGGTAATTTTATCTCTGATGAAGGCATTGATGAGGTGAAGGCAATTTTTGAGGATTCCCCCGGTATGCTTGGGCTATTTGACGAGAAGGATCCTGAAGGAGGTGATGGTGATGAAGAGTCTGCAGAAGAAGAAGCTAATGATGAAGAATTGGAGTCAAAATTGAAGAATCTTGAAGTTAAGGGAGAGGACTAAGATCTCTTTTTTATTATAATGCTTTTTACGGTTTATGTTGCAAGTGTTAACTTATGGAACTTAGTGTAGTGGAAATTCGCAGCATTTTGATTTTTAGTCTTTAGCCAAGCATGAGCAGCAGCAGCTGCTGCTAGTGAGCTGTGTTTGGGACCAGCGGAAATCTGTAGGTCAGGTCAATGCAATATTTTTCATGAAATGTTGTAGTATCCAGTTGCAACCCCCTGTAGCAGAGATTACTAAATAATGCCCGGACTATTCGTCAATGCTCGCAGGTGAGTTGCCATTCTTTTCTTGCTGTTTCTGGCAGAGATTACTAAACATGTTATTGTTACAACAAGTTGACCGCAATAAGCTTGTTTAAATCGATTGAAATGTTCAGTTTATTCATAGGCAAACGTCTAACAAGTGTGCTCACATTTTGGCGAGTTAGAACTATAAAAATCTAGACCTTCCAAATAAGAGAAAAGAAAGAAAGAATAGAAGAGCCAACGGCAGAGAGAGCAGTTCAAAACGCGGCAGGCCCTCAAGTAAGCCGTTCAATATGATAACATATAAGATTAACATCGTAATATAGTATGGGACAACATTTGCATCGGCTGCGGATATTGGTGACAAAGTAACCAATGCAGAACCAAGAAGATGCAGCATCCAGTCGCATGTGTGACACAGAAAACAAACAGGCAGCCCCAACCGTGCTTCAAATGCCACGAATACTCGGGGGACTTGTGTACCACAAACTGCAAGCAACTAGGAGGCTTTGGTATGGTATCGCCGAGACCTTTTTAACTTAGTAACATCAATTCCTGCCATTTCCTCTTCCATTGTAACTTTGTCCTCGGAAATCAGATGATGAACCATGGATGGCATAGCTGGACCTCTTCTTTTTATGGGTGTTCCATGCGAATGCAAGCCCATTCCAACCACTTTCTCTCGAATCCAGATGTTCAGGTTTTTCCACACTTGGATATTCAGGTTTTAAGGGGACTGCTTCATCAAACTTCAGATTATTCGGTGTTGAAATGAAGGTGTCTTCACTGGTTCCTTCGCTTGCTCCTTCACTTGCTGCAGGCAAGTTTTCGTTCCTCGTATCCAATAACCTTTCTGTTCCTGCACTATTTCCAGTCGGTTCATTCCCTTGAGATGGCCAATTTTCTCGTTTTCTTCCTTTGGTCGAAGATCTGGACACTTCTTGTCCATTCTCCACAGCCTTCATCCACTGTAAATCGCTTAATGTATCAGCATAAGTTACCTCCTTTCTTCTCCGTTTTCCCAATACAACAGTGCTATCTGGGTTAAAACCTTTGCCCTTGCCTTCTTTGTTAGCGTCAGGTGCAGAATACGCCCACTCCGGTACCTCATGCTCTTGCATTAGCCGAGATCTGTATTTGTCCTTCATCTTCATCTCATTATCCATTGCTTCAAATATAACGAACTCTTCATGTGATCTTGCAGCAAGTCGGTTGATCTCACTCTCACTTGGCACATCGGTTCCAAGTGAGCTTGATCCTTTACGCATGATTTCCTCCAACAACTCTCTTCTGTCCTGAGCTGCATGACCAAATATCGAAAAGTGAATGTGGCCATTTATTCTCAATAAATATGTCATGGTGGTCTATGCAAGAGATTTAAATTTGTATGCAACCTAGTAGGTAATATCCTCGATGCAATTCCACTGCTGCCTTTCGCTATTAGGATTATAACAAGAGTAGATTTTTCAAAATAACATTATGTGATTTGACTCTAACATACCTGTTGATGTTGTGTTAAAGAGTCCGGCCTGTATAACCTTGGCATCAATACCCATTTTCTGTTTAGCACGTTCCAAGATTACCTCTTCAATGGATCCGACACTGACCAACACGAAAACTCTGACTTCCTTCTTTTGTCCAATACGATGTGCACGATCCTCTGCCTGTTGGTCCATCTGGGGATTCCAATCACTATCAAAAATTATTACAGTATCGGCTGTCTGTAAATTCAAACCAAGGCCTCCAGCACGAGTGCTTAAAAGAAACATGAAGTAAGGAGAATCCGGGGCATTAAATTGCTTTAGTAACGTTCCTCTTTCCTCGGTTTTTGTCGAGCCATCAAGTCTAAGATACTTAAAATCATTTAGTTGCAAGTAAATTTCAAGAATGTCCATAAGCCGGGTCATTTGTGAGAAGAGCAGGACCCTGTGACCAGTTGCATGGAGTTTCGGAAGTAATCGATCAAGTAGTTCAAACTTCCCTGATGCTCTCATGATCTCCGCTTTCTGCCACATATTGTAGTCTCCAACAAAAAGGTATGGGTGGTTGCAACATTTTCTGAGCTGCATTGTCAAATTCTGTAAACTTTTTGATTTCCCAGTTCCTGAAAATTTTGTTCTTCCGGTGAGTTGCGATTCTTCGCAATCTTTAGCAACTTGTTCTCTTAGTCTTAATTTTTATGTAATTGTGCACAAACGAATGAGAAAGGCAAAGAAACATAAATAGAAGATATATATCCAGGAAAACAAACAAATGCCTTGTTTCTCATAAGAGAAAGCAGTAAACTATAATAAATCAAAGAAACATAAGCTAAAGTTAACAGGTTTCGGCATCGGGATCTCATTGTGAAGGTGTTTGGGAGAATACAAGGACATTCATCATTTAACCCTAGCAAATATGCAGTCATCAAATATAGAAAATTTATATGATACCACGCACAACTGGACAAAATATGTAACATAGAGACAGAATGCGAGTAGGAGAAGAAGATACAAACCCGTATGTAGACCAACTCTGCCCATCTCTGTAACTTGCTGATAATATACTTTTTGCCATGCTGACAAATCACATTTTAGTATAACTTGGGACTTCCCAGGAAGGTATTTCTCAACCTCATCTTTTTTTCTCCTCAATATAAATGGCCTGATAACCTGAACCAAAAAAAAAGAGGATAATTCTAAAGAAGTTTGGGACAACTATGAAATAACTTTAACCACTGAAGCACAAGCAACACCACCTACATGATGCAACCGGCGAATAATCAACAGTTGCTCTTCCTCCGTAAGAGAAACATCACCACGATCAGCAAAGGGGGCATTAAACCACTCCTCAAAATTTTGGACTGAATTAAAAATATGAGGCAGGAGAAAGTTAAGCAGGGACCATAATTCCTGCAAGCTATTCTGAATTGGAGTCCCAGTTAAAAGAAGTCTGCGCTGAATCTGATAGCTGCATACAAGTTGACATTTTAATTAGAAAAGCATTGCATATTCCAAATATAGAGCTAACCTGATAACTAAACACACAAAGCCAACACAGGCTTGCATGGCTGTAGCATAGTACCCTGAGACAAGAGTGCGTGCAAGAGCACTTTCATGATTCTTTAATCGATGCCCTTCATCAACAATCATGTAAAGCCACTGAATTTTTTTCAGAAATGCTTTGTCTCTCATGATTAGATCATAGTGTGTGATTAATACATTGAAGCTTCCCTCTCTTGATAACTGCTCTCTCAATGCCTTTCTCTCATCTAGACGTCCATCATACAGCACGGCTTTAATCCTAAATCAGGAAGAAAACATGTTAGCAGCATTAAAGCAGAGGACTATGCTGTGCATGCCAATGGTATGCATCACTAAAAAAATTACAGAAAAATCAACAAAGTTTGCATACTCATCCTCAGGAACCCAGGTCGAAAATTCATTGATCCAATTTGGCAGGACAGCTTTTGGAGCCACAATTAAGTGTGGACCTGATACACCCTTTCTCTCCTTGAGATATGACAGCAATGAAATAGTTTGTATTGTTTTTCCCAAGCCCATCTCATCGGCTAAAATTCCATTTAAGTTGTTGTTGAACAAAGAGACCATCCACTGGAGTCCTTCGATCTGGTAAGGTCTTAGTTGTCCACCTTGAAGCATTGATGGCTGCTCTGTTATCTGTATTACAGCATAAGATGGTTAGCTTCGATAGAAAGGTGCAAAAATTTGCAACAGCCAATGGCTATCCTGCTGACCGATAAAGATTCAAAAAAGTAAGAACCAACGACTATCTACACAGAAGCACTTGACAGCCAATACAATGTGCAGAGAGGCTTGACTGTTGAAAAGTATGCAGTCATCAGCTGGAATCAAATATCAAAGAAAAATTTAAAATAAAGAAGATATAGATATACAATGATAAAGAGAATAAGACTTTACCATTTCCTGAATTGAATGAATAGCTGAGTTATATTGACGTTGGCCTTCAAGCAAATCACTACTTTCAGCATTGCGATCAGAATCAATTGCATCCACATTTTCCTCTGGACTTGAAGAATCCAACTCTGATGAATCAGCTTCTGAGTCTTTTAAAGGTTCAATACCATCTGAATGCTTTGCATCTTTCTGACGCTGCACAGCAGCTCCCAAGTTAGCTAGCAGTTTATTTGTCTCTTCAAGAAGAGTTGTGAGTCGTTCATTCTTGCTCTCCTTCACTAATCTCATATAAGCTTCTTGATCATCAGCCTTCAGGGCTTGGAACCTCAGTTTCTCAGCCCGAGTAGCACGTTGCCTTTGCCTTCCATGCCATGCCTGTGACGGTCCAAACACCCAGAGTGAGCTCATGTACACCATAAAGAGAATTTCAATTATTGGACAAGTGACCCTCTATTAACAATAGATCTTAATTTTTTATTTGTAGGCAAAATATCATTTGCAAAGAGGTAGATTAAGTCATAACAGGGTGTAACTGCTAAACTAGTTAAATAGGGACCTGGATTGGAACCTATATAATATAGCCACATCAAAAGTGCTAGGTGTAAGTAAGATTCATCATCATATCAGAATATCACTATTTGTCAAAAAAGTCTTTGGTGGCATCCACTGTGCCATCTAGACTAATTCTTCCATTTCCTTGGGCTGGTAAAGGTATCCAATCTCATGGATTCTGACTAACATTGTTCCTTCATTATCTTATTTATCCGATATCTTTCTTTTCCATTTCTCCTTAGTTTGCCACACATGTGTCCATCCCCCAAGAAAGCTATACCACTCATTTGCAGATCATGATAGCAGGCATGGAATCAAACATAAAGGATGATAAGACAGAAGAATACAGCATACCTGGATTCCATCATTTCTCTGCTTTCTACGTTTAAGAGAAGCCTGAATTTGTAATTGAAACTCTCGGACTGAATTAAGTATTTCTGCAAAAAATCTTCTTTTCTTGGTTTCCACATAGTTTCTTTCTTCTTCTTCAAATCTTGACAGTCGCTGCATGAAGTATTAGCAATTTAAAACATGATCAGGACTTTTTTGTCAATGTTAATCCAATTATAAATTTGATTCTTTAGTTAATATCAATTCCAACTAATGATTGTTTAATAACAGAATTTCAGTGGAACCAATTACAATCTCATGACCTTGTTCAATCTCAGCTTGTAATTTTCATCTCTTTTGAGAAATACAACGAAAGCAAAAAGAAGAGGAATGAATAACCACCTCAGCATCCCGTTTCTTCCTAAATTGATCATCAGCTTCCATTGCAAAAGCATCTCCTATTCCATACAAAGGACGGGGTAATCGCATCATACCCCATTCAAACAGTTGCTTATCTGGCAATGCACAATTTAAGCGAAGCCACCGCTCTGCACTCACTTCAGAACGAACTTTTCTTTGCAAGTCTGCCAGCTGCCAGAAAAAAAGTACTTGGTTATGAGGAACAAAGAAAAGTCACCCCTCAATAACCCAAAAAAACAAACAAACTAATCATCGGCTACTTCTATGTTAAAAAAAATTCTACACTGAAATGTGTAGTCACATCATAAAAGGGAACCATTTATGTGCAAAATTCTTACCCTAGCTTTGCACGATAAGATTGCGGAATTTGTTTCCAGTAAACAATCATCGACAATAAAGCTCACCTTATTTCTAAGCAGATGAGACAAACTGAATAATTTCCACCAAAACACCCGGATTCTCAGAGGGGTTTACAGGAACTGGAAATGCATTTACATACACTTTAACACTTCAAGTTTTACCTTTAGTCCATGAAGTTCCAGCAAGCACTTTGTCTGCAGCTCCTCACCTCTGGTTGAAGGCAATTCTAATATGAAAGATAGATGCATTTAGTTAATATTTTCAAAAGATTATCCCTATAATAGTGCATTAAACTTCACAATATGCAATGTTGTTGCAAAATCTAAATCCTGGACAAACTAGAAAAAGTGAATATGGGTTTCCTTGTATGGACACTCTCATTGGTAAAGGAACATTAGATCAAAGGCAAAGTTACTTTCCAAGAGATAGTAACCTTCAAGTTCAGTTAATCGATGCAAGATGCGGCCTTGGTGGCGACTTTCCCTAGATTCGGCCAATGCAGAACCGGAAATGAAATTGGTCCTCTGCTTTGATAAGGCATCCTCAAATTCGGCCATCAAATCTCCTCCAGAGGGAGGCCGAGGTTTACACTGCAAAGAGTTCAACATGGTTGTTATCACACGAAGACTTGACTTGAAATTCAATGTCAACAACAAAAGATCGAGTTTAAAAAATTATAGTCAAGAAAAAGCGAATCAAGCCTTCTACAGCGGTGCAAAACGAGCTCCAAGACATGTGAAATTTCACAGGCACCAACAATAACCAATGAAGCACAGACCCGAATTCACAACTACCCACCAACCTTAATCCCCCAAATTCCCTTCAAAACCAAAAATCTCCAAATTAAACTGTGCAAATTCCACTTCGAATCACAGGTTAGCAAACCCAATCCACGAAACACACAAAAGAATATCCAATCACTCCCCCAAAACCACCCAAAATGATATTTAAAACTTTCAAGAATAAAACCCATCTCACAAATCTCCCATAAATATCCTCCAAAAACGTACCGATCGGTCAGAATCCCCAGAATCAGCATCGTGGGAGGCGCAGTAGATAGATGAGACGGCGCGGAAGAGGTCGGGAGGCAGTGGAAGGTCGCGGGAGACAAGGGTAAGAGCAGAAATCAGAGACTTAGTCTGCTCAGCTTGGTCTACAGAGAGCTGCGGTGGCTCTTGCTGTTGGTGTTGGTCGAGCTGAGCCACCATGGCGGGAATTGGATGAAACAAACGGGTCGTTTTTTAGCGGTTGGTTTATAATTTTGAATAGGATTAGTTGGTGTGTCTTCTGTGTTGGTGCTTAATAACAGAATACAAACTCTCTGGGGTGTGGGGGGCGAGACTCTCTCCCGCTATATTTCGCGAATTACAAAAGAAAACCCCCCAACAAAATTAAAAACACAAACCCCTAACGCTTCGCCTTTTTATCTCTTTCGCTTCCCTTTTGGTTTCGTGGCTTTATAAGATGAGCGACTGCGGTTAGCGAAATCGTATAAGCCCAAACACGCCTTTTAAACGCTAGTAAAGCTTTCGGGTAGACGACCTATCGTTTACTGTTGCCATTGTTTCCGTATCAACCGTTGCCTTAACATGCCCATTTAAATTCATGTTCGCTTGTTTCATCCACGTTCAGTAACGAGTTCCAATAGTGATGGAGAAGTGTTTAATTTCCATTTCTAATTACTAGCTCTTTAACATAAAATTGTTTTCATTAAACCAACACCAATCATTATCAAACACCTAATAATTAAATCCGGGATCTATGATTTAATATTTAGATTCATACATCCTTAACCATACCAAGGATTTAAATCTTAATTTTAGACAAAAAAATATTTTAAAAATTTCAGACTAAATTAAATACTAAAACCACATTAGTAACACTAACAACACCAATATAACGAAAGCCCTGTGATGCATAGAGTCATGACATGTAACATCCAATCAAATTTAAGCTCCAGAAAATTTAAGCTCCAGGAGCAAATGCCTGCCAGGCTTTTCACAAAAAGAAGTGGACAAAGGAATTTAATATAACGATAATCCGTCCTGAAGGCACACTGCAGAAACGGGTCGCAGAATCTCCAATTCTGCCTGAAGATAAAGTTTTTTGGTATAAAGGAGTGACTGATTTTAGTACACTTCGATACCCATGTCAAACTCTTTGAAGTGCTCGTTTGACTGGTCCTTGGAAATACTGAAGTGATATGAAGATTGCTTCCTGCAAACACAATACGTGGAACGTATAACTGGGTCAATTAGTCACGCAGTTAGCAGGAAGGTACAAATAAATCGATGAAAGAGTAGTGTACCTCTGTCCGTATAGTCCGACTTCCTTGATGAGGACATGTGTTTAAATATGAATGAAATACATCCCGAACATTTTTACCCTTAAAAAGCAGAATGAAACACCAAAATCATTACTCAGTGCATAGACCTGTTTGTCAAACCAAAGCATAAGCAGTATGAAAATAGAAAAGGTTGACTTAGTCTTCCAGATGATTTTTCATGTTATGAGAATCATGTAATAGAGGCAAGAATGTAAAACGAATGTTTCCGTTAGGACATCTTTTCCCAGGAAAAATGGACACTAGAAGATGGAGCGAAACACCCGTTGTCTGTCCTATAATAATTAGTAACGCTAGCAATAGAGATACCTTCAAGTTCCTGTCTTCTTCAATACTCTCTTCCAGCCCAGCAAGCCCCCCGAACGCAATTAACAAATGCCTAACAGATAAGACAGGAAATCCGTACCAAAGGACCACCAATGGGGAAATAATAGATAGTTGATATGTAAAACATGACCAATTTGTACCAACATGAAAGCATGTGCTCATGTGGAACTGAATCATATTAGGATTCATAAAACTATTTCCCAAGTTTAAACATTGCATAAAAATCATAAACACCATACCATAGAATGAGTAGAATACAAACTAATGCTGCAATACCATTCCCAAAGATAGCATCATAACAATTTTGGCCATGGATGAAAATAAAAACACTAAAGAAGACTCCACAAAGCTTTAGAGAATATTGCAGCATATAGTATATCTGTCTATTTGCTAAGGAGTCATTTTCCATTGGGTCTAACATCTCCGCAGCTATCAATGATCCAGGAAGCAGAGCAATAATATGGCAACATCAAATTAACTAAGAGTATTCTTACTCTGGTTAAACATGAAAAGAGATAAAGGTAACAGGTTATGTTAAACACATTTAAATAAAAGGCACCTTCTTTGGTCACAAAAGAGCAAAAGAGGCAAGAGCAGTTACAACAAGGATATATATTAGAACAAGAACCAACCTGAAAGTAGGCAAAGACAACTCTGATGAGTTCATAGTAAGGCCATGCTCCGAGGTACCAATTATATGATCATAGCCACTCTGTGATTAAAAAATTTAGAAGCTAAGAGTCCATCAACATTTTGGTGGAAAAAATATATCTATTAGTAAAATAATAATAGAAGAATCCAAAAAAAAAAGAAACTTACATACCCTGTAAGGACATTCCTTAAATACAGAACTAATATTAGGAGCATATCGTACTCTATATCCCCAGTACGTTCCTGCTTCTTCCCTTGGCTTGGACGATGAAACAACCTGGTGTGGTAAATCTAGATAAATGGAAATGGAGATCAAAAATTTTATGATAGTAGAAAATTTTATATGCAAAATTATGCATCCTACAACCCAACAGAAAATCATAGCATTAGCTACTAACAAACAATTTCTCGCTGACAGTAAAAAGTAGTAAATAAGTGAATCAATTATTGCAGAATAACTTACAAAAGTTCAGAACTTAGCTAGTAGGATATCATTACCTGAATCCAAGCTACGGTTGGTTCCCATAGCCACAGTTACTCTTATTCCAGGATCAAGAGCTTGATCAACAATAATATTCTGCATAAATTAGCTACTGAACTTCAAACGTAAACCACTAAAATAAATATAAAATTATATTTCAGATACTAAATATTTAAAGGATAACAGTGAAAAAGAAAAGCAGAAGCATGAACTGGAAAAAGAATGCATTGACATGCCTTAAGCATAAAATTGACGCAGGACACAACAAAACCATGAGAATTTTTCAGTGAATGACACATCTTACGAGTAAAGCAAAGTTTTTTTTCTTGAAAAAGATTCCTTAAAATCAGCCAGTACAGATCTATTCTATGGACTATGAGGTCAACAGAATGTTACCTTGCTTAGACCCACATCAACTAGGGTGCCGGAAGAATTAGAAACTTTTTCATTAAGAGTGACACCTACAGGATTACAAAAAATAATCAACTAGCATGAAAAATTCGATAAGAGGGCTTTAAATGCTTCAATCTTTAACTAAGCTCATAAGGAAAAAGAAAAACAGATACAGGAGGAACTGAACCAAGAAAAGATTACCTTCTCGAAATTCCCCCCACTCATGCTTGCGGAGGTGATGTGGAGCATCAAGCGGGGGCAACATGCCCTGCGAAAACAACATGATAAATTGCTTGCAACTTCAGCCCAGCAAGCACCAGGCATAGCCAAGTACTAAGAGAAAAATCTATTGATAGGAAAGGGGATAGAGTCTAATCCCTCACCACAAATCTTAGGTTATTATGTTTTGGGAATAGAGCCTTCCTTAAATACTGCGGAGTCTCGAGATACCGCAGGATCCTCATAAGAAAAGCCGCACCACTTTCATTCTCCTCGGAATTACTTCCAGTGGAAACTTCAGGATCCCCATTCACCGAACTACTCTTATTGTCAAAAACCACAACCTGTATACACAATTCAAGACTTCCATTAGTTTTTTGCAACAACATGATGTAAAGAAACAACCGCAACGAGATATCAAATATCTCCAGAGACGTATCAACTTCCACATAATAATATATTAGAGCAACCAAACTCGGAGGAATGCACGAGAAGGGACCTCATCTATTCGAAATATAGTCGCTGCACGCGCAATCTGACCAGCTAACTGACAACGTTAAAATTGAAAAAAAATAAATCAGAAACGTCTATACCAATAACAAAGGCAAAACAGAAAAATAACCGCTCAAATACACAAACAACTATTTCGGCAACTGAGAAAACAAAATGAGCAAATGATAAATAGTGTAGAGAAAGAGATGTACTCTGGTGGCGAGCTCGAGAGACTGGGCGTTGTCGATGATGGAACCTGGCACGGCTATGCTAACAGTAGGTATTTCAGTCGGTTGCTTCTCTACTTCATTTGTTTCCTTATTCCTCTTCTTCTTTTTCTGCTTGGTAGAATCGCCGTTACTGGCCCGGAGCTCATTTCCTGCTTTGTCATCGTTTTCCCTCCTGCCGATTTCGGCGTCAGCTTCAGCTTCTGCTCTCCTCTTCTTCTTCCCCATTGGGATACTTGTCGCTCTAGTTTTTTCTTCTTTTAACTCTTTTTAATTCTCTGGCCTATGGGTTTTACCTCCGCAATCGCGACTGCCAATATGCGAGGGCATATTTGGAGCTTGCGGTGTAGTAATGGATTCTAACGGCGGAATGCCATATTGGGCTACGCATGGGCTAAATTATTTAGTCCGGTAAGGAAAGGATGTGATTGGTTGGGCCGGTAATACAAGGCAGTATATATTCGAATGTAGCATTAATCTGATTGCTATGTTTGCTCCCAATATAAATTTTACAGTAGCACGGATGGAATTCCTATATAGTGCTTGAGAGAGTGCTAATTTTTCACGAATCAACAACGGTCAGGAGTTCCTATTATTTTAAAAAAATTTAGAAAAAAAGGACATCATATCATAAGACTTAAAAGGTAATATTCTTGAGATCGAAACTGTGAAACCCTGTTATAGTTATATGTCCAGTCACCCTCGTTTTAGTGATCCACGTGTCTATTTGAATTTTTGACTGAGACAGAAATCAAGACTGTAAGAAATTACCATTTACCCCTATCGGACCCGGGCTTGTTTCCGGGCCTGTTTATGTCCCCTAAGGCCCAGTACGTACCTTTCTTTTTTTTAAGCCTATCCGCTTACCCTAGCTGCTATTCTTTATCTCACATTATTTTTGATTGGCCGCCATCAGTTCTTCTTTGTTTGGTGTGTCTTCCTCCGTACAACCCAACGATCGCCTCTAGCCCTTCTGTTTTCCACAGTTGGTTTGTTCGTCAGTTCTATAGATCGGGGAGGGAACGGTAGGAATTTCTATTCTGTATCTTAATTCTGGTATGTAATTGTTTGTCCTGATAGTAGTTTGATCTAGGTGGATCTGAATCAGGATATCGCGATAAGGGCAAAGGAATTGCCACCAATTCATCTGCACGCCAGGTAGGAGTCTACGCCTCATACGTTTGAACGACAATCGTTTCGTTCTTTGTTTATGTGTTTGTCTTCTTCAATTTCTGTCTTATCCTCAATTTTTGGCTCTTTTAAATTCTCTCGATTTGTGGATCCTTGTTGCCCATACTTGATATTTACGTTTTGTTTCGTTTGTTTTACGGTGTGGGCTTCCTGCCTAGGTCGACTCAAACCTAATACATCGTTTCTCTGTTTGGTTTACTGCATATTCTGTTCCTCTTTCTCCCGTTTGATTGGACTTCTCAGCACTGTCATGATTCTTCTTTCTCGGTGTGTTTGCCCTGTATGAACGCCCTACCTCCACAAGCACACCCATCTTTTCCCAAAATTTCCCCCTTTGGTCAAACCTCTGCTCCAAGTGTCGCACCAGCCACACCCGCCTCGCACCAGGCTCGCACCAGGCACGCATCAGGCTCACATCCGCCTCGCACGCCAGGCTCGTACCAGCCCGCACTAGCTCGCACCGGCCTTCCTTAGCCACGTTCCGTTACGGGGCTCATCCTCCAGTTGCCCAGCCGACTTTTTCCTTCGCCCTGGACACCAATTCGTATCCCTTGTTCCTTCACGTCGAGCGAGGCAAGCCCGTCCTTCTGCTCCACCGAATCCCCACCCGTGTTGTTTCTGTGTTCCCAGCCTGCATCCCTTGTTTCCATCTTCTTCCTTTCTCGTCGAGCGTCCGTGTACTTCACCGTTCTTCCCGTCAGTTGTTTCCTGCATTTCAGACGCACCCAGCAGATCCTCCTTCGTGCGTTCTCTTGTTGCTTGCCCCGAGTTCCCCTATTCTTCTTCTTCGTTGATTTTTCCGACGTCAGGGGCTTTTTTCCATTACTGGTACCATGAGACCACTAGTTTTTTTTCTTCGAGCAAACCGGTTTTGTGCAATGGCGTACCCTCCCCCTTGGCTTTGTATGTTACTTCCGTTGTTACCCAGCCGTCCCTTCCAATTTCTTTTCTTCTTCTCTTCCTGTTCTTGCTCTCGTCGAGTGTGTCCATCCTTCCTCCTTGGGTTCCTTTCGTCCACGTTCTTTTCTCTGCAATGCTTCGTACCAGGCGTGAGCTTCGTACCAGGCGTGCCCTTCTTCTCCCTGTTGCTTCCCGGTTCCTCCCCCACCAGCCGTTTCTTCATTTCCAGTCACTTACCCAGCCGATTCCTCTTCTCCCTTTCTTTTACGTAGAACGAGTGATTTTCCTTTTTGTATCGTAAAGTTATTCCCCCTCCTGCTGTTCAAATGCGTGATGATTTGTTGCCCATGGGTTGCTCTGTTTTGTTCCTTGTGAGAGTGAGCTTAGCCTAGCATAAATAAATTGTAATGTTGTTTGTTAATAATAATACTACTTAGTTATAATGGTATCCAAAAGAATAACACGGGTTGGTTTTTGTAAATAAAGTTTAAAGGTTAACGAAATTATAGGATGAGTTAGGATGGTCTATACGAGGATGTGTGGTTTGTCGAGTATACTGATTTATAAACCTATGGTTTGGATATGATAATTTTTATCGAGTATATTAAATGACGTAGTATTTTTAGGACGGTGACGTTTGTCAAATATATTGTTTATTAAACTGTTCATGTGCATCAGTGTGGTATCTATCGTTACTAAACGTTCGCTTGGCCAATGCGAGGTGAGTATACGGAATCCCAGTGATAGGGGAGAGTTGCTTACCTGTTTGGGAGTCGTATGGGTGTTGTCTTCGTTTGCCTGCCACGTCTTCGCAGGTTGATTCGCATTGAGTATTGAGACGGGTATGATATGTGTTGTGTTTTCTCTGCCTAGTCTCGGACAACACTGGCGGTAAGGGTTACGTATTCAGTATTTTTCTAAAAATATTAAGTTACACTGCCAGTGGGCTCCCGGTTTCCCTTTAGCGGGGGTTACCCGAGGAGTGATTTATTATGTCCATCCCGATGGGTTTTTGATTGACATTGTTTGCCTTGTTACGTTACGAGTTGTTGAGTTATAACCTATTGGGCTGGAATCATGTTTTACGTTATAAAATCAGATGTGTGAATTCCATTTTCTTCAGGTTGTTTCGATTACGTCCTTGTTCGTATAGTAATCCATTTCTTCTCTTCTTGTTTGTACTCTCGTTTCCCCGTAAGGACATATGATGTTGTGACTCCTACTGAGATTTTATTATCTCACCCGTTGTTGTTTCCCCCTTTCAGGAGTAGTTCGTGAGCCGTAAACGGCGTTTGAGGTGTGAGTGTTTCCTACGACTTGGCTGGACTATCGTACTGGCATGTTTTACACGGTTTTCTTTTCTGGCATTTCTTGTTTGACTCGTTTTGATCTTTTGACTCACATTATATTTTATACGATTATTTCTCTACTGAGTACGGTTTTTATGTTTCGGGCTTTAAGTCCAGTTCGTGATTTTGGGCTTGTGGCTGTATGGACCCTTTGTTTTTCGTTTTGGATATTTTGTCCATTTAAATAATAGACTTCCGCTGTGGTATTTTGTTCACTTCGATTTTTATGCCAGATGTCTGTTTCTTATTTGACATGCTCCAATTATGGAAATTTTAAATGCGTCTGTTTTGGGAATTGTGTTTGAAAAGTCGTCTATGCCTTGTGGGATTCGGATTGGTCCACGTATTGGGCTTGTCCGGGTTTCACGGCGGTAAGGGCCTGGTTTTCGGGTTTGGGTCCTTACAGAAACCCTCATAACATCATCTTGAAATAATTCTTTTGCTTATGTCAGTTATCAAAATTAATGCCAATGACCCTTAGCTAAGATGATATGAATTTTTATGAGAATAAGAGAGAACTTGATTGCTAGGTGGCTAATGGGGTGAGGATAAATGAGATGGAGTGGGATGGGATGAGGGTATTCTTTAAAAAAAAACTTTATCAACATTGGTCCCAAAATCTTCAATGTTTTTTTGTTCGTAATCTGACTGCTTATCATAAACCGATTCAGATCCGTTTTACTCTCCTTCTTTTTTCACTTTGACACTCAATCTCGTGGTCTCCACATCACGTCTCCGCCTCACCACACTGCCTCGTGGGCAGATTTAAGATACATCCGATGTACCACATGGGTTTTGTACCATCCAGACTTAGAAATTTTCTTAATATTTCTAGTCGGCATCACTTTAGCATATTGATGTGTAAAGTTATAAATATATCTTTGTCTTTAATTTATGTTAACATGGTGATATATATTTTTTTATTCTAAAAAGCTAACAATCTCTCTTCTATCTATTATTTTTTAAAAATTTATTCTAACACACTAATTGTCACATGCTGAAGGTATAATTGGGTATGTTACATTCGACATATCATATTGAGTATAACATACCAAAAATAACATTGGTATTTTATCTTCGGCATGTTATATTGATTATAATATGTTAAAAAGAGCATTAGATATGTTACATTAGACATATAGTATCATAACACACTGGATATGTGGATATGTTACCTTGGACATGTGGTATCATAACACACTGATTATAATATGTTGAAAATCACATTGAGTATGTTATAAAAGACATATCACAACCACTAATGTAACACACCCTCTATAACATGTCCTATATTACGTAAGGTATGTTATATTGCATGTATCATAACCCATGCTTATAACATAAGGGATACCCATGTAATATAGGGGTGTATGTACCCTAGTAACACACACCCTAGCAATATTAGATGTGTATACCCCCGACATTACATAGGATGTGTGCATACCTTATATTATATAAGATAGTATACACATACATTATGTAAGATAGGGTATGTTATAGAAGGTATGACACATTGGTTGTAACATGTCTTACATGCTTAAGGTAACATACCCCATGTTACCTTCGACATGTTACTATCAATATGACATGTCAAAGATAATATACCTTGGAATAATAAAAAGAAAGATGGGAGAGACTTTTAATATTTTAGAATAAAAATAAGAAAAAATAATAGAAAGAGAAGAAATATTGTAAGTTTGTTCGAATAAAAAAATAAAAAGTAACATGTCAAAAGACAAAGATATCCTTACAACTTTACAAGTTAACATACTTAAGTGGCATTGAGTGAAATTATCAAAAAATTATCTACATCTTTATGATTCAGAACCCACGTGGTGCACCTTAAAGCTACCCTTGCGTTACAACAATGTCTTGCTACTCCACCTAAAATTACTAGAATCATCAACTTCATCGCTCTTTGTCGTAAGATTCAAACACCTAGATGGAGTAAGATTCAAACACCTACTAAAGAAGTAGTTGTTTTTGGAAATGACATGTATTACTTGATTGTGAATATCTCATAATATATGTCATTAAAAGAATCAATTTTTCTTTATTAAATTTCTAACAAAAACTGATATGACTTATAGATTAATGGTTTTTGTGGGATTAATGACCATTATTCTTTTTAATTTTTTGTCTTTGTGACCACCCATGAACTCAATATATGAAGCATGCATTGACATACTATTTTCAGAAGTTTTCCTTCTCTTATTCTCCTTATCTATTTTGTATGTGTTCTTCATTTGTTATATAGCCTTTTTTGGCTCTCTTATGTCCCTAAAATAATATCCTATCTTGGCTAATGTTAACATGTCATTTCTTGGTTAATGTTAGTATGTCCTTACTATTAATGTAAATTGAATTTACATTCTTCTCAAGTGTATGATATCAACAAGTGTTTTAGTTCTAAATGAACAAGTATCGATCCACAGGAAAAATCTGCCTAAAACTAAGCAATTCACAAAACTCTTTCACTCTAGTTAAATTAATCGAATAGTGTATAGATTGTAACTCAAGAATAAAACTGAATTTAAATAGCTGTAATGAAAATGTTTAATAAATCAATAGATTAAATTAGAATTTGCACTTAGAATCTATTTTACTAATTAATCTAGAAGATGTCCTTGTATTCCTTTTATCCAATAATACCTCTCCAGGCTATTATTGGCTAACCCAGTTACCTAATTAGCTATATTTCTATACTAATTTGGTTAAATGATTGATTAACCCTAATCATTATGAACCCTAGGTTTGATAGATATATTTATATTCTATCAATTTAGATTACCTAGGTATTATATCCCTGTGTTGGAACTTAAACCAATATCCCTACCAAATTAGGTTTATCTAGAACAAAGTGATCAAGTTCGTAATATGAAGGGCAAGGTAGAATAATCTTCACTAGTTAATCATGTCAACAGATTGTGGTTTGAATCCTATTTGGATGCTAAGAAACTAAATCGACGGAAAGAAAGGAAAGCAAGTAAAACAAAATTAATTATTATACTCCAAATCTAAATGACATACCGCGAATTAATCTCTGAAAGATGAAGAATTTCAACAATGAAACTAGTATTTTGTTTTAAAACTATGAATTCGATACCTAATAATATATCTAGGCATTTAGTTTATAACTTAAAAACTCGTCCAACCAATCCATATGAATACACCAACCGGACTGTGATAATTTCTCGGGTGATCAACCGGTCGGTTCAATTGGACCTACTGGTCGGTATACTCTTGGAAAAATCTTTTAGTTTGATATATGGTTAATCCAATCGATCGGTCAAGTCTCGGTGTAAATTTTCCTTTGCATCGAGTGGTCGATGTATGTACATCAACCAGTCGATGTGCCTTCGCAAATGCCATATTTTTTCATCCAAAACGGCTTCTTTTTGTCCATAAACCTGCGCTAATGCCTGCTTAACCACAACACTTGACAAACCATCAAAAATTTTAATTTAATGACTCAATTACTCACTAAGGACACAAAATAAATAAAAAATATGTACAAATCACCAATACAAAACCTAAGTCATCACTTGGCTAATATTAGTATTTTAGACAATTATAGTCTACAAAATTCCAAAACCTTTAGTCATTAATACATATGTTTAGAGGTTGCTATGTTAACCCTAGAAAAGTGTTCAGTTTAGTAGATTGCACAAAGGTTTTATTGAAAATCGTTTTCAAGGCTGTAATTTTTGTCACGACACAATATAAGATATAATAATTACTTCTATTCCTTGTTCATTTAGTTTATTTTCTTTACAGGTTCCAACAATTTTAAAAAGATATATCTTGTTGTTCATATGATTCCATAGTCTCACATTTATAAGTCCAAAACCTTGCCCAGTCCTATCCAATGTGGGATTGAGTTCTCATTCACAACCTTCTCCTCTTTAAGATCTCGCATTCTCCTCTCCTTTAAGACTTTGTGTCCTCACAAAAAAAAGCCCAAACTCAAACTCACACAGAAGAGGGAGTAAGACCAGCTCTACTACCATTTTGTCATGCTTTGGCCCAACGACCTAGACTCGATGAGCCCAAACGGGATTGTGAGCATATGAAATCACAACTGTACCACTCAGTTGAGCTTCTATCCTCACACCCCAAAAGATATCTTGATATTCCATATGATTCGGACATGGGATTGGATTCTTACACTCCCCCAGAGACACGAGGGGAGCCCAGATCTCAAGTCTCGATTGACCTCTTAATATTATTCCTTGAGGAACAAACCCAATTCAAAGGCCCAAGCTTACACGAAAGAGGAAGCAAGATCGACTATGCTACAATTTTTCATGACTTAACCCTTGTCCCTCGGCCCAAAGAGCCTGGACATGGGTATGTGGGTGTGGACTTGAGAAGTGTTCGGTATAGTAGGTTGTACAAAGGTCTGACAAAAAAAATCGCTTTTAAGACAATGATCTTTCTCACGGTATAACATAAGATCTAATGGTTGTTTTATTCTAAAATAGTTTCAAGTAGATCTCCATGACTCATACATATTATTTGATAATATCACAAAATATATCAAGTGAAAATTAAGATGGTATTTCTAAATGGTGACTTAAAGAATAAATCTATATGAAACCGATTGAAGGTTGTGTGATTCTAAAACAAGCTCAAGAAAGAAAGCATGATAAAAAGTTGAGAGTGGCTAAAGAATCTTTTGATAAATGTCCTAATATGGGGAAAAAGATCAAATACATGTCTTCATATATTGTGACTTACCAGTAATAATTGAAATTTTTATATGTCCAATAAGACATGAAATATTTATGTGTCACATGCTGTTGTCAACATAATTATTGAAAATTTGAGTTATTTCTTTAGATAATATAAGACTTAAAAAAATATAATCGATCATATTAATAAAGGATTATTAAAAAAATTATTTGGATTTTTTTAGGGGGCTAAAGCCTATAGATTGAGCCTTAAACTCTTATTAGTTCATAGTCCTATATTTGGATAGTCCTATTCAATAGACTTGATAGATAAAATATTAATTTTTTAATCCATAACCATTAGTGGTGATCATATGCTAAAAGAACTTATGGATTTTAAAGGTTGAATTATGTGAAGCTCTTGAAAGAATTTTAAAGGTTGAGCTATAAAAAACTTTTGAAAGTTTTATAGTCCTATAATAGGATGGTCTAAAATTCAGACTTGATAAAACTAAATATATGAGTCTATAAGTGGGTTGCATATTATGAAAGATAAGATTAACTTTCTAGAACACTCATGAGAAACCGAAGTATGCGCATGACCATCAATAAACGTTTATTGTTATCACAGGATTAATAGATATTAAAGGGATAATATGTGTTGTAGTGGTAAAAGTTTAAAATAAACTATTTTTATTGGTAAAATTGATGTCTCATTTCACTATGCATCAATTTAAATTGAAAGATATTAATATCTATATATTAATTTTTTCTTTTTCTAAATTATTTTATTTTATTCACCATGTCATTATGGGGGATTGTTGGAAATGACATAGATTACTTGATTGTCAATATCCCATAATTTTATTCATATTATATGCCACTAAAAGAATCAGTTTTTATTTATTGAATTCCTAACAAAAATTGATATGACCTATAGATTAATGATTTTTATAAAATTAATGACCATTATTCTTCTTAATTTTTTTTTATAACCACTTATGAACTCCATAAATAAAGTATGCATTGACATGCTATCTACACAAGATTTCCTTTTATTGTTCTCCTCTTTTATTTTGTATATATTGTTCATTTATTGTATATCCCCTTTTGGCTCTCTTATATCCCCTAAGTAATATATTTTCTTGACTAATGTTATTATGTACTTACTCGAATAATGTTAACTTTTGGACAATTTTAGTGTATAAAATTTCAAATCCTTTAGATGAGTGCACATGCTTGGGATTGTTATGTTAACCTTGGAAAGCATTTAGTATAGTAAATTGTACCAAGGTCAATTGAAATTTGATTTCAAGACAGTGATATTTGTCACAACATAACATAAAATCTAATGATTATTTTTATTTCTTATTTATTTAGTTTATTTTCTTTGTAGGTTCCAGTAAACTTGGCTTCTCTTTCCAATAAACTAAAGGAGATCAAAAAACTTTTGGACAACCTTGTGGTCTTGATTTTTAATGGTGATCTGGGGACAATAATGGGATGTAGCGGTCCAAAGTCTGATATTGAAGTTCATAATGGGCTTACATTTCTTGACCTTACTGTCATCTAGATTGAAAATCTCAATGTTAAATACGGGTGTAATGAACTCTTGCTCCTAATGAATTCATTCAAATACTCATAGCGATACTCAGAAGATTATTGAGAAATACTTAAATTCAAAAATTGAGATTCGTACTTTCAATCAGAGTCAATATCCTCATTTGACTGGCAGTGATGGATGGTTCCTCCCTGGATGTGATGATGTTTTTACTTCCTTGAAGAACAATGAAAATCTTGATGTATTATTGTCAAATGGTAAGGAGTATGTTTTTGTGGCGCATTCAGATAACTTTGGCACTTTAGTGGATTTAAAAATCTTAAACTATATAGTCACTGATAAGAATGAATATTATTCTTTAAAAAAAAAGGAACATGAAAGAATTCTGCAGGAAGATGACACCCAAAACACTGGCTGATATTAAGGTAAGTACTCTTGTCTCTTTTGAAGGGATAGTTCAGTTCCTTGAAATCGTCTGGGTCTATGATGCTCATGTGAATGAATTCAAGTCAATAAAGAAGTTTAAAATTTTTAATATAATTTGTGGGTTAACTTGAATGCAATTAAAAGGCTTGTGGAAGAGGATTGAAGATGGATATAACAACAAATCCATAGCTAGAAACTGATGCAATTGGTGTCAATATATGTCGATCTCCATTCCTTCCAGTGAATGCAACTTTAGATTTGCTCTTTTTACAATCTAATCTTTACACTTTAGAAGATGGCTTTGTTATCTTGTAGTGTATAAGCTATATATAGCTATAAGAGAAACTATGTAAAATATATAAACAGAGAGAGAAAGTATTAGACTTAAAGAACATAGGTACTTCTTATTCATTGTTGGTATTTAAAGAAAAATTATACAAATAATATCATAACTTAATAACTAAATAATTTAGAAAAATAAAATAAAATCTTCCATAATCAATCAACAATAATACTATTTATTTGAATATCTTACTGCAAAATCAAATACTAAAGAAATATTGCTTACAATCTCCTCCTAACATTAGTATTTGCATATACCTAACTTGGTAAAATTTCAAATATTTTCTGAAAAGTTGATATTCATCAATCTCTTCCATATGTGCTTTTGTTGCTTTAGGCGGTTGGGATTTACACACTTTCTCAATGTGTCTCATACCTCCACATATTCTGTATTTAATATAAAATATCCACCAATAATTATTTAGTTGATGATTTGAGTTCTTGCAATAAGGATAATGATTGTTATTGTAATTGATATATTTTTTGCTTTTTGAGTTCTCTGATTTGGGTATCAAAGCATACTCAACAATTTCTTTCTTTTTTATCATCCTTCTTTGTTTTTGAGCCTATAAAGCATTAACTAATTCTACAATGGATATGTTTGAAAAATTCTTAAACTCCTCTCATGAAGAAATTTTTGACTTATATTTTTCAAGAAGAGTGACAAAAAGTTATTGGACAATTTTTTCATGAATAAAATCCTTACCTAAAAGTCTTATTTTGTTAACAATACCCAATAACTTGTTTGAATACTCCTTAATTATTTATGACTGGTTCATCTTTACCAGCCCAAATTCTCTAATTAAATGAAATTTTTTTATAGTATTCGTTCTTTCATTGCCTTGATAATTCTCCTTAAGATAATCCCATATAGCTTTTGTTAACTTCTGATTCATGATCCTGATAAACATAGTGCTTGAAACGATAGACAAAAGACAAGCCATGACTTTTGACTTTCTTGTCTTTCTCTCATTATGATTCTTCATTTGTGCCATAGTTGGATTTATAAGCAACAATGCAACAAGATAGTCTTCTCCTGTAGTCTCCCAAAGATCCATCGCATCAAGATAGAATTTCATTCGAGAAACCCATATTTGATAATTTTTCTCATCAAAAACTAATGGAGCTGCATAATAGCTGAAAACCAATTGTGTATCACTCTCCATTCTCACAGGTCTCTCAAGAAAATTTACTCTGCCAATCAATTTGTGGTATAAAAGTGATATGTAACTATGAGAGGAACTATGTAAAACATATAAATAAAAATCCTTAGACTACTCTAGTGAAGATATTTTTTACTCATATTTCTCAAGAAGAATGACAAAATTTTTTTGAAAATTCTTTCATCAATAAAATCCTTATCTAGAAATCTTAATTTGTTGACGATGACCAATAACTTGTTTGAATACTCTTAATTATTTATGTCTCCTTCATCTTCACTATTTGAAATTCTCTAATTAAATTGAGAATTTTAATAGTTTTTGTTCTTTCATTGTCTTGGTACTCCTCCTTAAAATGATCTTATATGACTTTGGCTGACTTTGATTCATGATTTTGGAAATATAATGCTTGAAATGATAGAAAAAAAAACTATGGCTTTTGACTTTCATGTGTTTCTCTCATTATAATTCTTTATTTTTGCCGTTATTAGATTTGCAGGCAATGATGCAACATGATAGTCTTCTTCTATAGCCTTCCAAAGATCCATCACATCAAGATAGAACTACATTCGAATAATCTACACTTGATAATTTTGTCCGTAAAAAACTGATGGAGCGACATAATGGCTAAAACTTGATTGTGTATCATTCTTCATTCTCACAGATCTCTCAAGAAAATTAATCTATTACCAATTTGTAGTATAAAAATGATATGTGGCTATAAGAAGAATTGTATAAAATATATAAACAAAAATCCTTAGTCTCCTCTACTGAAGAAATTTTTGACTTATATTGCTCAAGAAGAATGACAATGACATACTAGGAAATTCTTTCATAAACAAAATCCATACCTAGAAGCCTTATTTTATTAACGATACCCAATAGTTTGTCTAAATATCAAGGTTGTAAGAACCAGACTAGCCTTCGAACCGATAAAGCTAAAGGGTCAGGGGGTTTAGGGATAACCAGAAATAACTGGTTTTAGAACTGGAAAACTGAATCAGTAATTAAAATATCAATAATTAAAAATCATAATGATATTTTAAAGATAAATTTAATTCAAAATATGTATTAAAAATAAATCAAATATCTTAAATATTGTTATAGTACTTTTTTATAAATAAAAATGATAACATGATAATCAAATTCTATCATATATCATCTCCATCACTATTATCTCTCGGATGGCCATTAAATGAAATACTTGCGGCAAAAGACTTCAAATTAAGACTTTTCAAAGCAAAAATTGGAGCAGAAAATTCATCAACAACATCTATTAAGCAAATAAAAACAATATTATTTTAATTTTAAATTCTAAAAATAAGTTAAATATTAAACTTAAAATGATAAGTTAAATTATAAATATACCATGAATATAAGCGTAACTATTTTTGTCATTAATAACTGGAAAATTGCTTTCTTGGTAGAGCATTTGTTCCAATTCTTCATAATCAAAATCTTCCTGTTGCTCTTCTTATTCAATCCAAAATTCGGTCTTCTCGATAGACTCATAATCAATATGACCATAGACTCTTTTATTGAATTGAGTCATAGAAAAAAAATTAATGCCAGTAATCACATGATTTAATGATATAAGACAAATAATACTAACTATCAAATAATGAATACAATCAAATATTTATTTTTTAGACGCAAGTTGTAACATACAAAGATGAGATCACAAAGTCTTTGATGTTGTAATCTATTTCTTCTCTTCTTATGTATTCGATCAAATAAACTCCAATTCTTCTCACATCTAGAAGGAGAAGATGTTTAACTTAATATTTTGATAGCCAGCTTTTGCAAATGAAAGGCATCATTGCCAGATACTTTCCACCATTCATCTGTATTAAAGATCATATTAATAAATTTAATTATATCATAGAAAACTTTAAATAATTAACAACAAAAAAAAAATCATGATATATTTTATAAAAACATAAAATATAAATAATATTTATTAAATATTAATCACAAGACTTTACGTACTTGGTTGCATTTGAGTGGTAGAAGTGAAAGTCAATGGTCTGTTAAAACTTTGCTCTCTATCTTGATATAGTCTAATCTCCATCACTAGCTTCTGAGAATCACGACATAAACTTGGGATTTGAATTGAATCAAGTAAACTAACTGAAGCCGAGGCATTGATAGAAACACCATGCTCTTGATCATACATAAAAGCCAGGTTAAAAAAATAGGCAGTTGCATAGAGCTTGCAATGTAGATGCTTGCCCCATCTTCCATCAATGATATCCACATAAGGCTTGTAGAATTTAGCTTTGTTCGAAAATAATTTTTTGATCCCATTTATGCTCCTTTCCAAGCCTTTGTAAAATATAAGTCATAGAAGGTCTTTCATATGCATTTGCTATCCTTAATAACTGAATAAGAGGAGTAGCAATTTGAACAGTAATCATACAATTATTCCAAAAATCATTATCTATGATTTTAGCTGTGACAAGTCTCCTTTTGGCATTTTTGGAAAGACTATGATTAGTATAAAACTTATTAGTCACCAATGCTTACAAGTCATGCTTGTGGTCACAAATACTCTTTAATGTAACAAATATGGTGGCAAAACGAGTAGTCCCGGGATACAAAACTTCTCTCCATCCTACTCTTTTTCTCAACCATGAAAATAATGCACAATGATTGTAAACAAAGATAGTGACTTTAGATGCTTGAATAGAAAGATTCTCTATATATGATAGACTAGCAATATCTCGTAGCATGAGATTCACATAATATGCAACATAAGGAGACCAAAAAATATCTTCATACCTCTGATATAACAATCTCCCAACAGTATTATAGTTTGGTGCATTGTCAGTAACTAAATGCACCACATTAGCTGACCCAATCCACTCAACAACTTCAATAAACAAGTTTGACAATGTTCTTGCATCTTTGACAATATCAAAAACATCTACAGACTTAGATGAATAACAAGCCAGTAGGATAATATATTAAAAAATTGATTAAGCTTCTTGTCTTTGACCAGTCCAACCATCAGCCATGATTGTACACCCATTAGTTGCCCAATTGCTTCTATATGATTCCATATATAATGAGCATTTCTTTTTGCAATCTTTCAGTAAATTAATCCTCATATCATGGTAAGGAGATGCTTTGAAACCAGGTCCAATTGTAGCAGTATCATCACTCATAGATTGGAAACCATTACCTTGTATAGCATTGAATAGAATGCAATTCTAATAGAAGAACCTAGAAATTGCCATGTGAGCTCTATGTATTGCTTCCTTTCCAGCTAAAATGCTATTGATGCTTGGTTGGGACCCTGGAATTGTTCCAGGAGCAAAATCATTCATGTCCTCTTCCTTTTGCTTTCTCTTTCTCTTACTTTTAACTTGAAAAGCTTGTATTTCTGTATCTTGTTGAGAAGTTATGTCTTGCAAGTATTCTTCATCATCTTGAGCATAGCTTTCATCTTGATTAAGTTGCTTAGCTTTCTTGGCTTCTTTAATCTTTTTTGTTAATTCTATCAAGTACTCTTTCATTCGATGACAAATATAATATGGAATCTTTTTACATGAAGCAATATTGCTTGGATATAACAATATGGTACTTCATTTGATTAATTCCTCCCCCTTTATAGTGTTGTCCACAACAAAGATATGTGGTGGAGTTAAGAAGCTATCATTCTTGAAGAAAAAATTACAAGTGTGGCATATAGACCATTTCGGTGCATTAGAAGCCAAATTGAAAACCATCTTGGATGAGATTGACTCCCTGGATCGAGCTAGAAGGGAGGCTGGGGCGGCAATGGATAACCGTTACTGCACTTTACAGACAATGAAATGGGAGATCAAACGCAAACTTGAGCTTATGTGGAGACAAAAGTCTAGACAGTGGCTTAAATGTGGGGATAGAAACACCAAATACTTCCATGCTAGTGCCACTTTGCGTCGTTCATCAAACTTCATTGGTTCCATACGGGTTAATGACACAGAGCTGGTCAAACCGGAGGATATAAAGGCTGCAGCGAGCGAGTATTTCCAGCGGTTCTTTGAGGATGCTGGGCAACGATCGTTTGGCCTGGGCAGTTTGGTGTTACCTCGGCTATCTCCTATAGAGGCTGCGCAGCTGGAAGTTCCTTTTCTTGATGATGAGATAAAGGGAGCGGTTTGGGATTGTGGCAGTCACAAGGCACCGGGACCTGATGGTTTCAACTTCTATTTTATTAAGAAGGCTTGGTCAGTAATTGGTGGCGATATTATTCGGATGGTGCAGGAATTTCATTCCAACGGTATACTTCCTAGAGGGATAAATATCAGCTTCATCACGTTAATTCCCAAGCTACCGGGAGCAGCGGACTTTAGCTCGTACAGGCCAATCAGCCTTATCAGTAGTTTATACAAGATCATTGCCAAGGTCTTGTCCAAGAGGCTGAAGCGAGTGATGGACCGATTAATCTCCCCATTCCAAACTGGATTTATGGAAGGAAGATATATAGCAGGATTCAATTATGGTGGCAAACGAAATTCTGCATACTATGAAGAAAACCAAGTAGCGAGGATGGTGTTTGAAGTTAGACTTTCAGAAGGCCTATGACTCGGTTAACTGGTCGTTTCTTATTGAGGTAATGAGCCAGATGGGATTCGGCATGCTGTGGAGGAAATGGATTCAGGACTGCATCTCTTCCTCTCGGTGTTCAGTGCTTATCAACGGTACACCAACCAATGAATTCTCGATGGGGAGAGGGCTGAGACAGGGGGATCCTCTCTCACCTTTGCTGTTTAATCTGGTAGCCGAGGCCCTGTCCAGGTTGCTTACAAGAGCAGCCGAAAGTCATTTGTTTCAGGGTCTGTCTTATGGATGTTTGCATCTAACACATTTACAATATGCAGATGATGTTATTCTATTTAGCAGTGGCGATCAGCAAGGCATTATCAATCTTCAAAGGATCTTGCGATGTTATGAACTATTATCCGGATTAAAGATTAATTTCTTTAAGTCGGGGCTGGTAGGTTTCCATGTACCCAGTGGGGAAGCACTGAACCTGGCGTCCAGAATTCATTGTCGCTTGCAGGATCTTCCTTTCCTATATCTTGGGGTGCCACTTGGAGCGAACCCGCGCAGGAAGAGTACGTGGACCACTGTGATGGAAAGATTCAGAAGTAAACTTGCAGCGTGGAAGGGGTCCTTGTTATCGTTGGGAGGTCGGATGACACTGATAAAATATGTGCTAAATAGTTTACCTGTATATTATCTGACTTTTTTTCAGATGCCAGTGGGTGTACGGTTGGAAATGGAGAAATGGATGAGACGCTTCTTGTGGGCTGGAAAGGTAGAGAACTGTTGTATGTGTAAAGTACGGTGGTCGGTGGTAATTCGTGGGAAAGACCAAGGAGGAGCAGGACTAGGAAATCTGGTGTTGAGGAATCAGGCCTTGCTTACGAAATGGAGTGCCAGAATTGCCACGGACACTTGCTCTTTGTGGCAGCAGGTGGTCACGCACAAGTATAGGCCGCGGTTAAGCCCAGCTGGATTATAGTGTCAAAGCAAGGGAGGTTCTGCTATTTGGCGTGGCATAGTGCAAACCAGTAAGTTGATATTGCCAACTGGCAAATGTATTTCTGCATTTCATCGTTGGAAATTGGGCAGCGGACGTGCAATTGCGTTCTGGCATGACAGCTGGTGCAGCAATCAGCCATTATTGCATTTGTTTCCCAGATTATATGAACTCTCTATGGAGAAGGAGGGCTCAATTCTACGGTATGGGGCACTGGTGGGACAGGAATGGGAGTGGCAATTGATCTGGAGAAGACATTTGTTTGTGTGGGAGGAGGAGGCAGCTGAGCGCTTACTCACCTTGTTGAGAGGTCTTGCACCGAATCCAGTGCAGGAGGATGAACTCCTCTGGGGAGATCAGCTGCAACCTTTTTTAGTGCGCAATTGCTACAAGATTCTTGAGGAGAATATGCTTTCGCCTGGTGAGCCACGCATCCCTAATGTTTGGAGCAAACAAGGTGCACCCAAATGGCAAGCTTTTATGTGGCTTGCGTGTAGAGAGAAGATACATGCCAAACATCAGCTTAATCAATGTGGTATTCTCCCTGATTCAGCCGGTGCCTGTGATGCGTGCGGTTTAGCAGAAATTGATTCCAATCATATTTTGCTGGATTGCAGGGTGGCTTGGACTTGTTGGTCGATTCTAGTTCATAAATGGGGCTTATGCTGGGTTCAGCCCCGCAGTATGAAAGAGTTATTTGTGCAGTGGGGAGGTTTACATGTTCCTGTCCGTTGGCAAGGCTTGTGGTATGTGCTATTGTTTGCCGTTACCTGGAGCATATGGCTGGGACGGAACAACCGCATTTTTTGCAGTATCAGTTGCAGCGCGGATGACTTATTCTATACTGGTATTCGTCATGGCTTCTGCTGGACAAATTTCAATTTGAAGCCTGGCTGTCCAGATTGTTTGACATTAATTCCAACAGGGGATTTCCGATCACTATGGCTCAACTAACAGGGGATTTTGCTTCTTCCGGCTTCACTGAGTGGTATGGTTGGTGGCAATTTCAGATGTCTACTTTAGTGCAGGTACAGGTCTGCTGGTAGTGGTGCCATTGGTGGGTTTCTGTGGGTTTTAGTTTAGTTCTCCAGCTGATGGTGATGCTCACTGGTTTCTCCTGGGGCTGCTGTATACTGCTGCAGATTGTATTGCCAGTTTGGAGGTTTAGCCTTTGATCTCCTTAATGGCTATGCAGTAACTTGGTGTTTTGAAAGTTATGGATCCTGTAACATAGTCATGGGATCTGTTTGTTTCATTTTGGCCATTGTGTAGATACAATGAACCATTGTACAGACTCTCTGTATTCTTATTACTTCTTAATGGCTGTGGGTTTTAGTTTAGTTCTCCAGCTGATGGTGATGCTCACTGGTTTCTCCTGGGGCTGCTGTATACTGCTGCAGATTGTATTGCCAGTTTGGAGGTTTAGCCTTTGATCTCCTTAATGGCTATGCAGTAACTTGGTGTTTTGAAAGTTATGGATCCTGTAACATAGTCATGGGATCTGTTTGTTTCATTTTGGTCATTGTATAGATACAATGAACCATTGTACAGACTCTCTGTATTCTTATTACTTCTTAATATATATATCGATAATTCTTCAAAAAAAAAAAACAAAACCAGGATACCAAACCGCTCTGTTAGTGTGTAACTGATTTCTACATGTTAAATTTTCCTTTTTTTTCTCCTTTTGTGAGAGTTGACGTAAAGCTAAATAAAGTAACAAACAAATATTTTTATGATGTTTGTATAGTAGGAATGATATTTTTATGATGTTTGTAAAGTAGGAATGCTCCTAGGAGGGTGCAAATAGATTCCGTATTTTGTATAGCAATAAAATAGTATAACTACTTCCTCATAATAAAATAAAAAAAAGATACCTATTAGTTAGAAAAGGAATATATATTTAATTTTAATTACATTGTTGGCAAATTTTAAGGAGTTAAAAAAGGAACAAATCGGCATCATAAAAATTAAAATCTTACCACCAAATACAGCAATCACTTATAAAGAAGAAAATGAACTAGAAGCAATCTCCTGTAAAAAAACGGAATCTCCAACCGCAACAATCTCCTGTACAAAAGGAACCTCAAACTGACGAAGTTTGAGAGAAAAAAGATGAATGGAGAAGTAGAACAAAGAATCCATTTTTTTGTTTCCAGACAATATGACGATTTCACATTCTTAGATATTTGTTTTTTAATTTTTTATTTGTCTATTTTTTATTGAAAAATTAATTTTATTTAAAGTTTTTCGATTTGGTTGACTCATATCTGGTTTAATCAGTTTAAAAAAAACTAGCCCAGGTCAACCGGTTTTTAATGATATAAGAATTCAAGATTCATTTGAACCGGATTAGATACCAAGTCTGGTTCAACCAGGTTCATCCGGTTGGTCCAATCCGGTTTTTATAACCTTGCTAAATACTCTTTAATTATTTTTGACTCTTTTATTCTTACCATCTGAAATTTCTAATTAAATTGAGAATTTTCATGATTTTCATTCTTTCATTGCCTTGGGACTCCCCTTTAAGATAATCCCTTATGACTTTGGCTGATTTTTTATCCATGATCCTAGTAAATATAATGCTTGAAAGTTGAAACAACAGAGAAAAGACAAGCCATGACTTTTGACTTTCTTATCTTACTCTCTTTATGATTCTTCATTCATTATTGGATTTGCAGGCAATGATGCAACATCATAGTCTTTTTCTATAGCCTCCCAAAGATCCATCACATCAAGATAGACTTTTGTTCGAACAACTCACCTACATAATTTTATTTATCAAAAATTGATAAAGTGGCATAATGGCTAAAAACTGATTGTGTATCACTCTCCATTTTATTTTTTTAATCTAACTAAGCCAATTTGTTGTGTAAAAGCGATATGTGGCAATGAGAGGAATTGTGTAAAACATATAAACAAAAATCTTAAGACTCCTCCAGCAAAGAGATTTTTAACTTATATTACTCAAGAAGAGTGACAAGAGTTTTTTAAACAATTCTTTCATCAACACAATCCTTACATGGAAGTCTTATTTTGTTGACGATGTCCAATAACTTGTCTGAATATTCCTTAATTATTTCTGACTTCTTTTGTGAGACCTAGCCCGTAGGAAGGGTCAGGTTACCCAATCCCACATCGGAAAGGAGCGATGGAGGTCTTGAGTTTATATGTGTTGTGTGATGGTATCATTTGTAATAAGATGTATCTTTTAGGCCATGTGATTAGAAGCCTGAAGAAAAGACAAGTCATGACTTTTGATTTTCTTATCTTTCTCTCCTTATGATTTTTTATTTATGTCATTGTTGGATTCACTGTCATTGATCATAGTCTTATTTTACAATCTCCAAAGATCCATTACATTAAGTTAGACTTTTATTCGAAAAACCTACACTTGATAATTTTGTCCATAAAAAATTGATGAAGCGGCATAATAGCTAAAAGCTGATTATGCATTACTCTTCATTCTCACAGGTCCCTCAAGAAAGTTTGCTCTACTACCAATTCGTGATGTTAAAGCGATATGTGACTATAAGAGGAATTGTGTAAAACATATACAAATGAAAATCCTCAGACTGCTCCAGTGAAGAGATTTTGGACTTATATTGCTCAAGAAGAACAACAAGAATATATTAGAAAATTCTTTCATCAACAAAATCCATACCTAGAAGTCTTTTTTTATTGACAATGCTCAATAGCTTGTCTATATATTCTTTAATTGTTTCTGAGTCCTCCATCTTTACCATCTGAAATTCTCTAATTAAAATGAGAATTTTTATGTTTTTTCGTTCTTTCATTGTCTTGGTACTTTCCCTTAAGATAATCTCATACGGCTTTGGCTGACTTCTGATTTGTGATCCTAGTAAATATAGTACTTGAAACGGCAGAGAAAAGATGAGCCATGACTTTTGATTTTCTTGTCTTTCTGTCGTTATAATTCTTTATTTGTGTCACTATTGGATTTGCAAGCAATGATGCAACGTAATAGTCTTCTTCTACAACCTCCCAAAAATCTATTGCATCACGATAGAATTTTATTCGATCATCCCACACTTGATAATTTTTCCAATAAAAAGTTAAGGAAGTGGCATAATGGCTAAAATTCGATTGTGTATCACTCTTCATTGTCATGAGTCTCTCAAAAAAATTTATTATGCTATCTCTAAAAGCGATATATAACTATGAGATATGAACAACATTCCTTTAGACTCCTCTAGTGAAGAAATTTTTTACTCATATTTCTCAAAAAAAGTGACAGGAATGTTTTGGACAATTCTTTTATCAACAAAATATTTACCTAAAAGCCTTATTTCATTGATGATGCCCAATAGCTTGTCCTCTTTAACTCTTTCTGACTCCTTCATCTTTATCATCTCAAATTCTCTAATTAAATTGAGAATTTTCATGATATTTATTCTTTCATTGCCTTGGTATTCCTCTTTTAGATAATCTCATATAGCTTTGGTTGACTTCTGATTCATGATCCGGGTAAATATAATGCTTGTGCTACCATTGGATTCGCTAACAACGATACAATGTCATAGTCTTCTTCTATAGCCTTCCAAACATCCATCTCATATCAAGATAGATTTTCATTCGAACAACTCATGCTTGATAATTTTATCTATCAAAAACTAATGAAGTGACATAATGACTAAAAGCTCATTGTGTATCACTCTCTATTATCACAGGTCCCTTAAGAAAATTTGTTATGTATATCATTTTGTGGTGTATAAGCTATATATGGCTATGAGAGGGAAACTATGTAAAATATATAAAACAAGAGAAAAAGTATTAAACTTGGGAGCATACATATTTTTTATTCATCGGTTGGTATCTAAAAAAATACACAGAATATCATAATTTAATAATTAAATAATTTTAAAAAATAAAATAAAATCTTTCCTAATCCAGCCAGGCACAATCCTGCCAATCCTTCTGTCTATTAGGTCCAGAATTTAAAAAGGTTGCCAACTTCTTGAGCCGATTCAAGTCAATCTCAAGTATCATAGAGCTCGATAGCCTAATCGTAACTGGTAAAGTTTGGTATGGTTATGGAGTTACACTCAATGGGGAATGAACTATCACTGCAAAACCTGACGTGAAATTGGAAATTCCTGATGGCGTTGTACTTGAAAACAAGGAAATTAATGGCTCCGAGGACATCTAAGAAGCTTGCTTGGAAAATGGCTCAAGGAGTTTTTAGAATTGTCGGTGGTCTTCTTTTCGTCGCTCATGTAATTTATTTAGTAGGAAATAAGAGGATGGTTATGTTGCTACCTTGATTTTGTTACTTATCCTGCGATTTTAACATATCAAAACCATCTTCGCCGTATAAATCACTTCCCAAGTCGGGAGCCTTGAATACTGCCGTACCATCTTCGTACCATCATCTATTTTGATAGGCAGCAGAGAACTAAAAAAATAATCAAATAAATATATCCCTGAAACATATCGTTACATTATGAATTGACTTTACAAGATACTCTTGATTTTCTGTCAAAATCCAAGTAAATTATGGAAGTATTGTCCTTCGTTCGCAGTGATCTAGCCTCGTTTAACAAAATATCTGCAACCTTCGCTGCCAGGTTTTCTCCATTCACTGAGTGCTTCTTCCTTGTCTGTATAGCTCAAACAATCACGTATGATGCCAGAACGTCGACTAGAAATTTTTCCTGAAGCTATAATTAAGGAGAATTTTGAAGAGGATAACTTACTTGGAGGACAAGCTGAACTGCCTTTCTATCGCTGATGACGTCCCAAAAGCCGTCACTGCAAATTTTACAAGAATATGATTTACACTCTAAATGAGTACATTTCTTTATAACAAGAAAACAGTTAATCATATGTCTCACTAAATCAAGGAGAAAGAATTCTAACGGCCTCATTAAAGCAAGTCGTGTTATTATTCAAAAAAAAAAAAAGAGCAAGCCGTGTTTGACCTTGATAACAAATCAGAGAAGAAAAAGAGATAAAATTATCACCTTGCCACCACTGCAAAAGCGCTGCTTGCGCGATTAATATGCACAACTTGACTAATGAAAGGCTCTGAACTGAAGCGGCAATCCTGTTGTTTCAGATATTTATCTCCAAGTGTTCGAGCAAGGTTCAATCCTGAACCAGGATGGAGGAGACTGATTAAAGTTACTGACAATTTTGACCAGGAAGATATCTTAATAACCTATTTTTTCCCTCACCACAAAGCCGTGTTTCGCCATCTTTCAATGGCGCTCCAAGTTCACTGATTCTCAGTCTTTCAGAATAACTAGATACCCTATGGTCTTCTGTCATCTTAATCTGCTTCCCATCAACGCTAACAAAATCATAGATGGAGTGTTAAAGGTACCAGACAACAATATAATTTCCAACAGCACTAAAAGCCCATAAATATAAGTTTGCTCCATTTCATCCTTAAATTATCATGATAGCAGCTATATACAGTGTGCTTCATTATTGGTATCTACTGTTTCTTCGAAATTGCAACTCAAATAGCCGCTATAAATTCATTTTAAAGTTATCACCAAGAATTGTTGGCAACTAATCCACCACAGGCTTGACATAAGATTTCATTTTAAATTTTCTCCAAGAAAGATTATCCAAACAGTCCATATTAACAGTTAAAATATAAGGACGTACTTGATAAAACAAGCTGAGTCTCCAACATTTGCACATTGAGTAAAAAAGTTTTCATAGCCATCGGCCCAGACCAGAAGTACTGTTGCCGTACAGCCCTGCAGGGAATTGATTATCATCATATGCAACTATGCAGCCAACTAAATCTAATGAGACTGCTGTTGACAAAATGTCAATTGTCTATTTAAAAATGTAGAACGAGCAAAATAGTATCACAAAGCTGGTATTTTTCCTTAGTTTGTTACCACAAAGTAATTTATGATTTACCAACGCCATGGTATCAACAATTTTGGCCAAACCCTGAGCTAGATTCATGTAATGTCCCACCAGTCAACTTGCAACTGGTTAAATACAACGAACGATAACTCTCACTTTCCAGAGAGATTCCCTCACAGTCCATTGGCGGCAGAGAGGAGAGTGAAACACTTAAGAGCATCATCTCCTTTGAGATGTGACCCAAACATTGGCAGTCATAAGTCTCCACTTTCAGGGGTGGTGGCGCTTGTGATTTGGGGTTTCCTTTTCCTCAACCAATCCAATTGTGACAGCCTGACATTTGTCTAATAGTTTTTATGGGCTGGCTAATTAAAAAGGACTGAGGTAATATAGATATGGCGTATACTCAAGGATAATACAAAAAGCTCCATTTCATGTTGATTTTTTGGTTTGGACAAGCACAGATACAATCATGAACTTAAAGATACAAAAATTGCCTATTTAAATTAAGGAGAGAAAGAAGAAAAGTCAAGGAATAAACCTCATAATAATTGTTCATGGAAGCTTCTGTGTCAAAAAATGCAACTCTAAGGACACCTGAGGCATCACATTCTGATAAAACCTTCTCCCTGGTTGATGAATCTGACAAAATGCTAGAAACCTTCTCAAGAATAATTCTGTAAATAAGCAAACGTCGAGAAAGAAGAAGACAGTATGTTACCTAAAAATGCATTGGCAACAATATAATCAAAGGATAGAATTATATAAGGTATCAAAACAAAATGAAGTCTTTAACATCTTCATGCATGCATCAAATTGTTATTGGGAAAGGAGCAAGACAAGCATATTGATTATAGAAACAGAGAAACAAATTCTTGGGTCCAGTGTCTGCTATTGATAATAAGAGAAGGGATAAGGTTTTAATCTACAGCATGTTGACACATGGATGCACAAAGAAGAGCACTAACTTGCTTGCAGCATTGGCAGCAGCCACTCCACCATGTCCATCGCAGATGCCAAACACTCCAAACTGAAAGAAAGATCAAGCTATGTAAGCATTTTGAGAAATTGAGCTATAAGTTTGCTAAAATTGCCAAAAGCAAATCAAACCTGCTCAACACCAGAGATAGGCCATTGATAATAGCACACATCTTCCATGAGAAGCTTCTTTCCTCCTAGCCGCATGGCCATAGGATCAGATGCAATACCTACGGCAAATGGTATATCCCTCTCTAATTTAGATATAATGCTCACCTGCCACAGAGAGAGTATGTAAATGCATTGACTAATATAAGTAGCCAACTAGCTATTATAAGAAGTGTTCGCTTATCCTTGTTTTAAGTTTTGCTATGGTTTAGGTCCAAAACATATCTGTAACCCGACATACATGATAAACAAAAAGAACCAGCATCTCACATACAAGAAATTGTACAAATAGCAACAACAAAGTGGAACAGGAGCAAAAAATTTTTAGGCGAAGACAAAAATTAATTACGAGAAATTATACAAACAGAGTCAGCTTACATATACTCTTGAGGTTGTGCCAAGTGTTATTATGCCTCCATTTGAAAGTTCAACTGGATCACCCCGGTGTCTACTTCCAGTATTAGGATGGTTTATTGGCTGAGAATTCAAAAGTGTTCCATTCAGGCTTCCCATGTCTACCAGCTCCCATTTCTTCTTCTGAAACCAACGTGCAGAAACTAAAACCTAAGCACACTATATATCAGTGCAGATTCCAAGCTCAGTAGTAGGAAAATATGTTGAGTTACATTAGCATTCCAGTTAATCAATGCGTGCTTCCCTGAAACCTCTGAATCATTCAATATCAGGTCACCAAAAACCCTTCCAAGGGTCAGAGGAAGCTTTGAACTGGTTGACTGTACAGAATATTTAAGTCCACGCGAAGGACCAGAAATGACCTCTAGAGACAGAAGACTACCTGCATTTCTAACGAAATAAATATAGTCACATGTTTTCAAGTTAACACAAATAAACTGTGCATCAAGATTCTTTCCTCCACAGAGGGGAAAGAAAAAATATATTACTTTGATCAGTGATGACCTTTGGCACAGGCTCCTGAAAAACTTCAGTTTCTGCCACAGATCTCAAGTAGGAACTTTGATCTTCCTGTCCAACAAAATTTCGAACTTCAGCCAAATGTTCTGCTGGTGGTGGACACCTCAGAGTTTGGTCCACCAAGATATCGTCTGCAGGATCTGAAACTACATCTAAAATCACACTACCTCCTGAGACCGAAAATAAAAGAAGAAAGATTTTAATTTTAATTCAATGAAATAGAAAGAGGCTGAAATGGAGATCTTAACATTATCATAAGGTGTAAGATAGAGCACCTTGATTGGTATGAGATGGAGGAAGCCTCTGTTTACAAACAAGTCCATGTGTTAAGGGTGAGTGTAAAAGCCTTTCATTTTGATAGCATGCTCCTTCCAGATCATAATGACTTGGGACTTCGCTGTTTTGATCACAAGAATTGACAGCATCCACAACGAGAGGCCTCTCCAGTTCATCAACCTTAAAGAGTCACAAGGGTCAATCATCAGCAACTGGAAAATAATACCCCAAATATTACACATTCAGAGAGTGCAACTTTAATAGCAGATATGTAAAAAGTTGAAGGAAGTGATTACCTTACAAAATTAACTCACTAACTCTTGATTCGTTGCCATTCTTAACGTAAGATGTAATGTTCAGTAGATTCACGTTACCTTATAAGAGAACGGATGCTAAAGTTCTACTTGAGTACATTATATTTATTACCTTTCTATCCCCAAAGTTTGCTAATATCAAGCACATGACAGCATGGAAAATATTTCAAGCTCCTCACATGACATTAACACTTCATGACTGAAGTCTCTTGCTCCAAAAGCACATTAGTTCCATGAACAAAACAGTTTCATTCAGAAATCATTTTATATTTAATACACTGATATCGAATTCCCTTCATCAGAGCAAGAACTTAGTGCTCCCGTTTCTGTAGTGCAAAAGAAAACGTGTATCGTCGAACTACCTAGGAATGCAACACAGTTCGTGTCCATAAATATTTTTCCAGCCAAAAGCTGATCGAATTTTTCTAAAGCTCTAAATTAACTTAGACATCAATAACTGCATTGAGTTATAAGTCCCAGAACCAGCACCGATCAAACGACTCGTGCTTGCTTCTTGACATCAACACTGATTTAAAACACAGTCAACAACGACAAACACCCAGCGTTCCTTCTATTTCTCATCTCATTAAAAAAAATGAAATAAAATGACTAGAATCAGCGGTTAGTCAATCCATAGCATCGGTAGACGTATCACGAAATATACAAGTGCGTTAAAAACAAACAGGCGCGCAGGAGGAGTAAATGTAGGAAGCGAATTACTGTCCAAAAGAAAAAAGGCAAGTACCTTAACATTGCGTGGACCGTCGACAAGGAATGAAGGAGATAAGAAGAAGCGCCATGGTTTACAGGCAAGGAATATGAGGATGAGGATCAAAAGCAGTATAAGAAGGAGCACACCAACAATGATCTCTAACATTGCTACCGCCATACACTTCACTTTGCTTTCCTCTTCCTTCAATCTCTCCGCTCATCGAATGTTGCAGATCCGCATTAACGAGAATCACGCTTTAAAACTGTCACCCTTCGCATTTCGTACAAGACCCTCTGTTTTCCTCTTTTCCTTCTCCTTCAGTGTGTCTGTTTTATACTCGTTTTCTTCTATAGCCGTAGCGCGCTTTTTGTATTTAGCCAGGTATCCTTTACTTTTGGTAATTAATTTGCAATTAGCAAAAACATGGCAGCTTCCTGATAATCTGATTAGCGGGAGGTTCTTTATAATTGGATAATATACTGTAAATCACGGGTATTGCGAGGCGGGTTAAACTGGACCGAGAGTTATTATGGGCCTGTGAGGAAAACTATTACAAAACCAGGCCTGCATATCCTTCTAAGTAAACACCAGATCCAGGTTCACTTATCTTGCTATAATCATTCTTTCGAATTTTAATCATTGATCCCACCTACATGGTTTGTTCGATTTCGGTGCGAATAAAGAGAAAGCAATCCTGAAAATTTCAATTATGTCGATCTTAACTTAAAAGATAAGCTATAGTTTCTATGTGCTGGATAGTAAACATTGGCTTGAAATAAATATCTGAGTGGCGGCCCCCGCTTGGGAGTTGAGCTGAAGTTTAAACCCATCTTAAGATTTATATAAAATAAAAATAGAGAAAATTAAGTAAGATAGCGATGGTGCCATCATGACCATTAACTGTTGAACTGTTTGAATGTAAAGTAAATGGATCGTCTGACAGGTGTAACTGCCACGTATTAAGATTTTGGTATCCATGATAATTGTGCCGGAATGGATGATGCATAATTTAGTGGGCTACTCAAAATCTATTTGGGCTTTGGGAAGATTATGGGATTTCGTTGATTGTAAGCCTAAACCTCCTTTGCCAGGCCTGTGAATCTACGAATACACAATGATCTTAAAAAATTTTAGACTCAAAATTAATAATAAATATCTTATTATAATATTTTAATCTAAATTTATTCTTGTATTAGTTTAAAATCAGTTTAATTTATTAGAGATGATATGATTTATATTAAGTACAGTCGAGTATTTGATTAATGACATGTTCTTTTGTCTTAATTCTTACAAGGAGTTTGATATCTTTATTTTGTTTGTTTTGATTTTATAAAATCAAAATTAAAAGTGATAATCCCGTTCTTTTAAATTTAGTTTTGATTTTGCAAAACTAGTAGTTGTAGGATGATATTTGTAAAATTAATCATTAATACCTAAATTATTATTCATTTAAATAATATATTGATATAATAAAATACCCATATACCGACTACACATAATAACAAAATTAATAATTTCAAAACCAATAATTCTATATACCAAATCGCCATATTAGTTTCTTATAAAAAATAGCACAGTTATTTTTTTTATATAGATTTTGATCAATATTTACTATGGAGATGTTTTCCAAACAGAATAAATTTTTCTAACATTCTTAACAGATCAAATAATTAAAAGACCTTGATTATTAATAATTCGTAGTGTTGTTTCTCGATCCATGCACTAAATACCATCGGCGTTTTCACATCGCTTACTTGTCATGGATAAGAACTAAAAGGTATTTTAATATATTGGAGATTTTGGAATGGATGACAAGAATATTGGCCTACCGAGCAACAGTGTCGTGATATTTTCTTGAAACTGCGACTTTTCCTTCATAATTAATTAGTACAATTGGCTGCAAGTTTCGTAAGCTAATCCATGAATCTTATTCCGCTACCACTCTTTAGCTTTTACGGTTATGTCAAAATATTCCTGAATAGTGATTGAAATCAATGAACTATTTCAATTCTGTTAACCAACCACTTGCAGCACAGATCAAGGGTTTGTTGACATTATCTCGTCCAGTAGCTCTGGAGTGCAAAGATTAGAGTTAAATACGGCCTAATCACTGCTATGTTTACATGCGGCTGTCCCTAAAAAAGTCTCTTCCCTGGTTTCGGTGCATAGATTACTTTGTGCCGCTTGATTAGCGTTGAATCAACCATTAGTTGCATGGGTTACGTCGGCATATATTGGTGTGTCTCTTGTTGCTTCTTTTTCTCGGAAAAAAAAACAATGTAATAGAGTATTGAATGGAAAGTAATTAAAGGCAGCACTAACATGGTCAAAAAGGCAGACGGAGTATTTTGAAGCGAGTGCTAGGTAATGAAAACCATGAACTAGCTAGGGTTGTCAATTTTTAACGAAACTCCTCTGTTAATTATATATGTTTTTTTTTGATCAAGTAATTATATATGTTTCACGTGAAGGAAAAATAATCAAAAGACCAACTTTTGGCTTCACTCGAGGCCAAAAGGGCATGACGTCTTCCGAGCCAAGATTCTCCATCGATCACTAGATGCTAAATCAAACAAATTTTTATGGATTCTGATGCAAATTTGACACACACACTCTCTTCCTCGCTCTCATAATCCTAGTGGGCTTATGCTTAAAATAAAACTTAAAAGGAACTAAAACGATTCTTACACAAATTTAATTGCTCTCTTTTCACGCTGTTGGCCCGCACCTGTATGATTATGGCCTCAGTTGTAAAGAAGCTTTTTCTACCAGGGAATTCCAGAGAAAAGCATGCTCGTTTGGAGCTACCAAAAGTCACTATTTAGTTTCTTTATTTGGTATGCATTGTGCCACTTTGGGTAATAGCTAGGACCACTAGCTCATTTATTCTTCGATATCAGTGGGAAAGAAAGGCATTTGTTTAAGTAGCCGTAAGTTAAGTTACCCATCAGTTTTTTTTTAAGAAAAAGAAATCACTCCGATCAATATATACGTTCCTTGCTGCGTTTTCAGATGCTATATCGATATCTATCAGTTAAGGTATACTTGGATTTATGCCATTGAAACTCAAACGAGGTATGATTGGAATTTGCAGGTTGTACTTAATTACCTGTTCATGGGTTTATACCAACTAGTTTCGTAATATTCTCTATACCTGAGCATGATATAAAATAGGGGTGGAAAGTTGGAAAATCGTACCTGATCATGCTGTATCATAACGAGAAGGGAAAGGGAACTTATGTGCCTGTATCATGCCAGTGTCATCACAGCAGAAAGGCAGCTTAAAAGCGTTATGCAGTACAAGAGCAGGCTGTAATGTATACTGATGCTAATTGTCTCCTTTCCATTAATGGTTACAAAATGTGCTCTACGCATTCCCAACTCGGAAGTCTCTCCATAGGCTTCTCTCGTGGCGCCAACTTTTGTGCAGGCTAATGAATTAATCCTTGAAGGTACGTACTGCGGTTTTTTTTTCTTCTTTTTTTCCGGTACAACTCTTGATGGAGGCTTTACTTTAAACCCTTTATAGGCTTGGTCGTTTGTAGTACATTCACATGGTTGAGTGGTTTTTGTTTATTTCGTAATGCCCTTTAAACATAAGCCTCTTGTGTGTGTCTGCAATAGAAAGAGTGCAGATGTACTACCGCATATAGGTTAGCACCTAGCAGACAAGGAAAAGGGGCACCTTAGTGGAGGATCGTTTCTTTCTTTTCAAAATTGCTTTCATTAACGTGTCTCCATTAACTTATGCGTACCAGAAATGGCTGGATATAGCTCAGATCTTCACCCAAGACATGTTTAGGAAATGAGTGATGTTAACACGTACCAAACCTAGAAATATCAGTTAAAAAAAAAAGAATAATATTAAAGCACTAATCGTAAGAATTTCATTTCATGAGGTACAACTATACCCTACCATCATAAAACAGGCTGGCTACAGTACCTTTTATCATTAAAAGATAAAATTCTTGCCTTCGCTATGGTCTGAATGTTGTAATAAAAAATATCTACGGCTATTCTTCTCTTTAAAGAATTCTCAGAAGGAGGCCTAGCAAAACCACTACAGATTCTGAGAATGGCAAGTAGTAACCTGCTCTCCTCACCCTCGTCCTACTTAAAATCAAATATCGAAGGCTCTGCCTCGGTAAAACCAGGTTGGACTTCGTATACATCGCGAAAGCTATGTTTTGTGCTAAGTTTCTTGTTCCTCAGGTGCCTAGGAATCAAAGGACGAAATCTAGCAACTTCCCATGAAAGGGTTCCTGAATTAAATCTGCAGCAACACAATCTCACCCAATATGCCTTTCATCGCCAATAAAAAGGAAAAATCTTACACCGGATAACCAACCTCATTAGTCTTTGTTGTCACAATGAATACCTTTTTAATTTCAGACAAAAAAAACAACCTCTTTTTCCTCCGCCTAAGGGAGATTCATTTTGATGTATATAAATTAAGAGGGAAGAAAACAACTAAGTGGACTCCCTAAGAATGAGGAAGCGTGTTTAATTAGGATTAGCAACTGATTACAGTCTATAGGGAACTATTAGTTATGCTGTACTTTAATAGGTTTTTCTGTATCTTCTTTGGAACTGTGTATACGTACCCCTGGCTCTGTTACATCCCCTGTTCTCTCATTCTCGGCGAAATGATCGTCTCCATCTAAATATAAAAATGATTATGTCATCTCAACGCCTTAAACAAATGAGACCTGAGGCTTTTTTTTTTTCTTAACATTTACCCACTTAATCGATAATGGCGCGTCGGTGCATGTAATGGCTAATGGACGGCCAAAAAAAAAACGAGCAGAATGATGTTAGCGTAAAAGCAAACACAAACAACCAAAGAAACATCAGGTTATACTTTTCCAGGGGAAGAATTATGCAAAAATGGAAAATTCTGTAGGGGTTGTATTAGTTGGAATCGACAAAGCACAAACATGATCACTATATCTGAATATTTGGTTAAACTAGCCAACATGCCGGTGGGACTGGCCACGGCATTTACTCACGTTACATTGAAACCTCAGTGAGACATGGAGCTTTCTGTCTTTTGCACGTACAGTTTGTTGTCCTGAAACAGATTCATTAACACATGAAGGGTGAAGCTAGCATGCATTTTACTCTCTAATTATATTTCGTTTGGGTTTTATTTTGCTGGGTTGTCTGCATCTCGCCTGTTCGTATGAATGTGAGAGAGTAGGAGATGGATCTATTAATTCACATACTTGGTCGGCTTGAATGGGTGTGCCTTTTTTGTTCCAAGGGCGTGGGCTGATGTTTTCTACCTATGTTCTGACTCATGAAGACAATCATATTCCGAAAAGGTCCACAGTGTGATCTCAGTATTAAGTATATTAACAATATAGATGAAAAGAAAAGGAATAAAGGTCCATCGCCATAAATGAGTTCTCGAAATATAGGCGAGAATCCTTATTTCATGTTTTTCGTTGGTATTTAACAAGCATGGTAAATATAGAATATAATCAATGTTTCATATTTAAAGTTTGAATTTTTAACTTTTGATAAAGAATATATAAATTTTATTACTCAATCAAAATTATGCAGAATTTGCAGTTAAAATAGCAACCGAGCTTTCTTAAACTCAGTTGCTCCTTTGTTTCTCTATATATTCTATCGTTCAATGTCTGGTAGATTATGAATTGTATATTCCAAGTGGTGTAAAAGGCACCACTCTCCCACCTCAGCACACTGGGCCTCCTGTCACTTTTGGAGACTACAAATTCACACCCATCCTTCGCTTATTCCATGTTCAATCTCTGTTCCCTTCCTCCTACTCTTTCGTTATTCACATCACCGTAACCTCTTCATTGTAACCTAAAAGCCTCACTGTTCTATTTTTCCTCTGTTTTTCCTCTGCCTGGCTTGATATCTTCCTCGTTGACATTTCGCCAGAGATTTTGCTTTCTAGCTAGCTTACAGTGATGGCAACGATGGTCTACCAAGGTCTTCCGTCATGTCTTGAGTCTCAGTTTGCGGAGTCACGAACACTTAAGCTCAGGTTATCTTCGCCGAAACCCCATTTCTCCCAGTCTCTTGAATTTAACTTGAAAAGTGGTTTGTTAGATTCTGACACCAAGGAATCTAGAGACAAACGCTATCATGAAGAAACTACCCAGAAAGCTAAAATCCTTCCTGACAAGCTAGCATCCTCAAATCCTCATTTCGGGGCCTGGAGCTTTCTCCATGCTCTATCCAACAGTTCTAAAAGTTTGAAAGAATCATCAGTGGAGAAAGAGGACTTTTACGTCCATCCTCTGGATAAGAGTTCCTGTTTAAGCCTTAGCGAGAAGAGCCTGGAATTATGTACAGAAAACTTGGGCAGCGAAACTGGGACTACTGACATCATTGACACCAGCATTTTATCGATGTCTTCTTCAGGCTCAGAAGCAGCAGGGATTTCTCTGACGGGGAAGCAACACATAACGCGTCGACTTTCGGGAGCTAAGAAAGCGAGTCCTCCTCGTAGTTTCCCACCTCCCTTGACAACGATGAGTGGATCGGAATCTATTGAAGTCAGGCCCCACCGAGAAGATGGGAGGTTGGTAATCGAGGTCGTCAAGGCCCCATCAAAGCGATCCTATTTCCGAGCTGAAAGAAGCTATGGTCGCCTTGTATTATCCCTTGTAAAAGACTGTAATCCTAATTTTCACCATGCTGACCTAGCCGCCACAGAAGAAAATAGCGTAGAAAGCAAAGAAATAGAGGAGCCTAAAAATGATGTCGCTTATGATGGAATGGGGGAAGAACAAGTGGATGATGACTTTGAAGAACAACCAGAGGAAATCAATGGAGAATGTTCTGAAGAGGAGAAGGATGCCAATGATTTAAATGCTGGACCTGAATTGGGAATGGAAGATGATTTGCAAAACCCAGGATGGTGCAAAGGTGAACTAGAGAACAAAAGATTGTTAGGCTGGAAGCTTTGTTGTGTGGCTTCATCCTAAAGTTTCTTTTTGGCACCCTCTACAGCATTATGAAATTCCAAGACTTTTTCGTTTGTCACGTTCCTTTTTTGTTCTTTTTTAGCCAATAAATTGCTCTTTTTTTCTGTCTTCTGAGCAACCTCGTTATTGTTTTTGGTAGTTATTATCGTTATTTGAAGATGCTGCCTCATGGTCTCACCCTCTCTCTTCTCATTAAACTCAGAAACGAAACTAAAAATCTTCTCAGTGCTTAAATTGAAGACAAACTTGAAAGTCAAGTGATAGAAAATAGTTAAACAAACCATTAGCGAGCATGTCGGTATGTCCGAGTGGTTAAGGAGACAGACTTGAAATCTGTTGGGCTTCGCCCGCGCAGGTTCGAACCCTGCTGTCGACGTTTCCCTTTTTCTGCTTACTAAAAAAACAAATTTACCGCCAGTCCCAGTACTCGAGTGGGCCACAGGTGGCTATTTTGATCGGTCACGACTGTCATCTCCAGCTAGACCCAAATCGTGAGCCTAACGACCTAAAGCAGTAATTAACTCCTCGACCCCACCCCACCCCACCCATGTTTTTAAGTTCAAAATAAAATTGTCTTTTAATCACTTTTGGTCTTGATTAAACTTTTGATGGGTAATATATGAACATTTTAAGGAGGACCAAGTCCTATCAGTAGTGCGTGTGGCACACACTATTTATGCATATGTCTGTGTTCCGTACAACGGACAGACAAGATATGCAAGAATGGTGATAGCTATTAATTTAAAGCAGGTGTAGGCCACGTCTATAATTCGAAACTCGAGGAGAGCACCTAAGGCAAAACAAAAGGTGCACTATAATTGTATCACAGAATGACTGATTGTGTGTGCATGGCCACAGCTCATAGAGTGGGTGCAAGTTGGGGGGGTTGATTTTGGAACCATTCACTGTCCACACCACATACATGTAAATGAGGCCAATGGTTATCTCATTTTGAGTCCCTTCTCTACCTCGTCAGCATGCACCGGCCGGGTGCTTCCCACAATCATGATCTGTTGTTTTTATCCAATCTGACTTCATGTATATGGTGTTTGTTGCAATGGGTGCTGCACAGAACCTGCTGGAAGATTAATTGGCGGTTAAGGAACATGGCCCTTTTTATAAACCACGCCCTGAACTCCTGATAACTGCTATGTGTGTACATAGTTAATTGGTATGATATATATAGCGGTCTCTATGAGTCAAAGCTGGCAGAATAATGGATGTAAGGGAACAAAGATTTTTTTTTTTTATATAATATGTGAAGTATAACTTAAATCAAGATTTTATTGGATCTCTGAATTCAGAATCTCTTAACATTTTCAAGTTAATTAAAAGAAGAATAGAAGATGTGCTGTCTTATTTTTAATCGAAAATTAAATATTCCTTTATTGACTTGGATATAAAATATCTAAAATATTAGTAGAAAAATTTAGAGATAACATTATGTGGATGTAATGAAATCGAGGCAAAAATGGCGACAAGAACCACTCTTTTAAACTCTCAGCTCTACCACACAACGAAATTCATTGACATACCCACTTGCTGAAACTGGCAAAACAAATACGAAAAATATTGAAACTGCGCAATGAAAAAGGAAAAATAAATGGACAGAAAAAGGGTAAAAATATTGCCGGCTCCTTCCCGTTTAAGAATGTCAGGTAGGCTTGGAGAAGTTAAGATTGCTGAGGCCACAAAAAAGGTGATGCACAGCTCTTAAAAATAGTAGTGATCATTAAGAGTGGATTCTTTCCCACAAAGAATATACTGTAAGCAATCCACGAACCTTCTTATTTTGATCTGATCCATAACAGTGTTTTCTAGCCAATAATGGCTAAACGTCTATGATAAATTAGGTTGAGACGAGAAATAATTAGGACAATTTGCTAGAAAAGTACCGGTTATGTCATTGGCTTTTCTGGATTTCTTGGTAGTTAAGGACTTGAAAAGATTTGCTTTCTATTGTGCATGTTTCTTTGAAAAAAAATACTTTAGTCCCACTATCCTTTTGTCTGAAAGTTTTCCAATAAAATTTGTTTCGGACAACTTTCGGGTGTCTCTTTTTCCAACTCTGGAAGTTGACTAAATGAAAAACAAAATTAACTTAAAATTTCAACTACTATTTTGTTGATTAGAAGAAGATTGTATAACCATTGAAATTTAAATTTATTAAATTAAAACTAAGTGAAAAGTGGGCATCAAAATTCTTACTCGGATGGACGTGAAAGGAAAATTACCCTTTAGAAGATTTCATATTTGTAATTTTGTATGATTCATATGAGTCTTTAACATCTATTTTTAGAACAAGATTTTAGGTAGGAAATTTGAAACTTGATGCCTGTCGGATGCTTTTTTTGTCCAGCAAATCGAACGGCTGAGATTGTACTTTTAATCGCACTGGAGCAGCAATAAATGACAAATGTTTGTTCGGAGGATTTCCTATCGAAACATCAGTAAGCGGAAATCCAAACCCACACCATATTTGACTCTAATTGGTCATCAATTTAGTGCTAATCCAATTCAATTTGGATTTGGATTTTTATTTTTATTTTTTTAATTCATATATTTTTTATAAAACCGTTTAAATTAATTTTTTTATATAAAGTTGGGAACATGGGTAAAAAAAGGAAAAAAGAAGAAGGAGAAAATGCTTAGAACTTGGGCGTCACCAACAAAAGGATCAATTTTGAAATGAAAAGGCTACCCATCATCCAACTTGGACCCACAGCCATATCCACTCAAAATTTCTATACGAACAAAACGAACCCAAGATGACAATACCATAAATTGACTACTTCCTTCAATCTTTGGGATATGGATAACGTAGCAGGGCCCTTCTCATTCTTAATAAAAAAACACCGTCAATTGTTAGAGTGTACCGTGTGAATCTTAAAGCATGTTAATTTAATAAAGAAGAAAAAGTAAGTTGTTTTGTAGTTTTTATGATTAGGTAATCAGTACAATCAGTACAATCAATACAAGGATGCTCAACCGAGAGAATTAGAAACTCTTAATCATTTAAATTAGCACCTTAATTGTTAACAGCATATGGATCAATAACATCTTTTCTTATATTAAAAGTTTGGGGTTTAGGATATCATGGATTCGATATCCCATGAAGATGTTTAGAAGGGTAGGAGTGGGATGAAGTCCTCTCTTACTAAGTGTTGAAGTTTAAGGAAAAATTATTCCGAATAGTATTTTTATATTCTATAAAAGATTATAAATCAAATAAATGTGAAAAAATATTCTTAATCAAAGTATTAACATGAAAAGACATTACTAATCCACAAGTTATGGAAAGTATATGCCATACAAAAGGACATCAATTTACATCCATAAGAACTGGAAACCTAGTCAAAACATGCCTGTCCTGCACTAAAAGAAGGTGTAAGCCCACATAACACAAATGGGCAAATCAATAAAAAGGATAAAAAAGCACATTGGTGGTCATCCCTCAATGTAGATCATTATATTTGTTGTTACCATTAATTCTTGTGGTTGCAAAGTCATATTTGTGCATGGGGTTGCTGCTGAAAGTGCTGCAATCCACGCACTCCACAAATAAAAGCAATTGAACCTCCGCCAATTCCTTGATCCTTCATTAAATGGCCATCCATATCATCCACCTCATCGGATTGTCCATTTCCACAAATGCAAATCTTCTTATATGGAGGAGTCGATAGCAAAGTAAAAGTCAATCTTGAAGAAAAAGGGAGAAGCTAGCTATTTATATTTAGCATTCAGGACCAGAAGTACGTGCTTGAACTTGCAAAAACTGAGTTACCAAAAGTGAAAAATGGATAAGGGCTCTGAGCCATTGAAAAGGTTCGTGAAGTGTGAGAGCGCGACCACTAGACAAATCCTATGTTCTTATCCATTTGATTTCGTTTCTCATTGGAGGGACTTAAAGGCAAGCAAAACCTGAATAGTTCTTAAAACATGCCTTTTAATCATGGTGCATGAGAAGATGGTATTCCCTTTCCTGACTATGAACAGCAAAATCACCACTCAACAATTCATATACAGGTCGCCACCCTGATTCCTCATCAATGTTTCTTTCAAATAGTTCCATTCATATTTATCATCATCAAGTTGATCTCCCAGAATCCAGCCTTTTCACGTCTAGAGTTCTCTTCCACCGCACAAAAGAGTAAAAGACATGCTCATTACCCAACCCAGAAAAATTTTTCGTCCACTCCGGTCTCCTCTCAATCAATACTGCTGTAGTCAAGAAAAATAGAAGAGAAAAGGAATTCTTCAAAAAAAAAAAAAAAAGAAGAGAAAAGAAAAGGAAACCAAAAAAAAAAGTTTAGCTACCTTTTTGGTTTTTGATCTGACCAACCCAATATTCATTGAATTTATACGGAGAACAAATCAAATTTTTACAGATTCATGAATCTTGGTTAATATACATATTTGACCAAAACTAGGGCCAGATAGGTTCCATCTTTGTAGGTGCATTAGGAACTAAGCGGCTGCCATTAGTGATTATTCCTCCGCTTGTGATGAGCTAGCTGTTTTCAGCATCATGCATTATATACAGGATAAATCATTCCACACCAAACTTGTGCTTCTTTGACTTCAAAATGAAATTGAGTGGATGGCTTTGTTATATGAAATAAATAAATAAATAAAATAAGCTACAATCACATTCCGAAGAAGAGAGCATAGGGGTGCTTTCCTCCTTTGGCGATCATAGTCGGTATATTGTACGATAGAAATACAGAGGAAGAAGAATTTTGAGGCACAAGGTGAAAGAAATCAGGAGACATGTGTGATGGAAACGTAAATGTCAACATATCCGCGGATTTCAGTCTCATAGTTTGTTTAGTAAGACTTAGTGACTACGTTGTCTGGTCTTACCCAAAGAATCCAAGTTCCACAGAGCAACAAAGATTGCATATCTATTTCTTGGACTGAAGAACTTGTCGCCTTCCGATTGGAATTTCGACAAAAGTAGCAACAGCAAACACTATGGCCCAGTAGGAGCAGTTGCCTTATACTCATGGTTTGAATTTGCGTCTAAGGCATTTAAAAGGATCTTAGTATCCAAGGGAAATCCGCTCTCGTCACGGGCTTGGCCTGAGAAGGTACGTGGCTACATAAACCATCCAGCTTCTTTGAATGACATTGACTTCAATGGCGGATCTACTTTTGGCTGAGTGTAAAAAAGAGGTAGACAACAATATCCAACTTTCACGTACGCGGCGAGGGAGGGCCCAGTTGGGTATGTATGGCTATTATAATTAGGGCAGAAGTGACATTCACATACTCTCCAGCTTTTGGGGAGACCAAACTCCATTTTATCATTATTTTTTCTGAATTTAATTCAAAATTTTCCTTATTCCCAGACGCACTTTTTTGGTATTGCCATTTACACATGTTTTCTCCCATTTCTCCCTCAACAACAATATTCTGGTTCAAGATTACAATTCTAATGAAAGTATTGTCGGATAGGTGTATACGGAGAATGCCATTTCACGTAAGAGAGAAGTGTGAATGACAATGCCTTTGCGGTAGAAAAAGAAACCTCCAGATATACCGAATCACGCAAAACAGTTTTGCTACCTTGCCCTGCCAACAATCGCATCAATGATGTTGAAACTTAAAAATATCACAGTATACATTATAAATAGTTCTTGAAGATTCCAATGTGTACCAATTGATCTATTCATTTAGGGCAAATGTATAATATTAAAACATGGTCTTTGATAGTAAATAAAAAGAAATTTAAAAATATCGAACCATATATTTCGAGTTCTTTTGTAATGGTCCTTACATTTTGTAGTATTTATGAAAATCCTGCCTGTGATTCGGAAAAATTTCAATAGTTACTATTTTTTTGGGTCACAATAGAACGGCTGAGGTGAGCTGGTAATTTACACATTAATAAACAACTTTAGAGAGAAATTACTAAATTTTATGATGGTCGACTTATTCTGATAGAAGTAAAAAGGGGGATTGATTGAGAATATAGAAATAAACACTACTTACCAGAAAAGTAAAAGATACAGAAAATCAAAATCACACAAGGCTTACCCTCAAAACAAATTCAGAAATTATATAAAAACACATGTAAATTTGAAACCTTTCACTTCCTTAAAAAAAAGGAGCATGTATTTAAACAAATATCTCGACACAACAAAATCAATCACAGAGTGCAATTACAAACGTCAGAAGTCTTAATCTCACACACAACAGGCCACACGGCCCCAAACATGCTTTATCAGTATAAGTCCAATCAACTCAAAACCCAATAACAACAAAACATGCCCAAGGCATCATGCTCATCTCATATATCGTAAACTCAAAAAATACATCAATATCGAATAACATGCATCAACCTAGGCCCACTAAGGGGTCACAATGTCAATGAGTAAGCATGCAAACAGGATAAGCAAGCATAATCAAATCCAAAATACAAAAGAGGGTGTCGAGTTTTCAAACGTGTCATATGCAGTAGCCTAGCCCTATGACAAACCAGAAATCTCGACCTCAAAAATAGACGGCTATACAGGTGCTCGTCCTAGTCCTGAAAACAACAACAAGAGGGGAGTAAGATCTCGAGGACCTCAGAGAGAGTCACAACATCATAAACAATTCTGGTGGAATAGAGGCATATACGAAAACCAATATAAATATTTTATAATAAAAATCACTGTAAGTCACATGATACTAATCGTGTAAGCAATATCACATTTAAATATGATCGAATGCATATACATGAGTTTGATAATATCAACATGTATCTCAGGCCCATGCCCAATAAGTATATAAATCCCAAAATCACATTCTCATGGGCTACTATACCCAAAAACTATCGGGGTGGATCTCTAAAACCGCTTCACTGATAACACCGGCCAAAGGGAAATCGGAAGCCCATTGGTGGTTAATTAAATGCACCTTTCCAAAATAATAATAAATCCCCTACCACCAGTGTTGTCCTCGAGAAAAGTGGAGAAAACAATTATCGCACGATTCCCAACTCACACACAACTCGAAAAGCCCGAAGGCACATATAGCCTATCCCATCACCTACTCCCACAAGGCATACATAACCCATCCATACTCCTAGGCAAGGAACTATCCTTCTATCTAAGGATATTCATCCACTTACCTTCGTATTGGCCAAGTGCAGTCCGTCAATTCCAAGTTATACCTAGCAATTATATGTATATGTATTCTTTGCAAACATGTATAACAAATCCCAAATCATGTTATAATTTAAATAAAATGTATAACACTCAAAATCAACTCAAAGGCTCCCTAGGAGCCCCAATAACTCAAGAATTCGATGTATATGAATATTCTCAAACGCATTTTAATAACATCACAAACATGCATATAGGTTCAAAATAAATATTTTATGCATCATAAATATGCCTCACACATAATAAACCTATCATGCCAAGTCATTCATCAATGCATGTATTGCCTCCATTCAAAAACAAGCATTTACCAATTTTAATTAATAAAACAAAATATTTCCGTGCATGTAAATGAAACATAGTCTCCCACCTCTTGACGCGCCGACGATTCAACGGCTAAGCCTTTGCCTCTATCAGTCGCCGAAGCACCACCTAAACAATCATGCATTCAAAACCACACTAAGAACAAAGCCGAAAATAATAAACTCGAAAAATGATCAGAATTAAAAACAACCTAAGAGACCTCTTAAACACTCACTCTAAGTCCCAAATCACTCAATACAACCTCTAGGAACTCAAACCACTCAATTCCTTAAGAAAAACAATGAATCCCTTCACACACTCAATCGATCCTAAGCTCAAATCCCAATTCCAAGTTCCGCCAACATCAAAATTGGTTTCCTCAATCGACAAATCTTCTCTACAACACACAAACAACCTAACTCAAGCAATGGCATCAACCAATTTCATCCAATTCATCAAAAACAAAAAATTCCCGAATTTACCGAAATGCCATCGAATACTCAAAATGATCAATCATGGATCAAATGATGTTTTCGAGCAATCTAAAATATTAGACTATAACAATGAACATCTAAACATGCTAACACAACCACAAATCGGACAAAAAAGTGAAGAAATCAAGCAAAAACCCCTAAAATCCGAATTTAAAATAATTACTCTAATTAAAGAAAATTAAGCATAAATAAACATATCACCTAAGGAAAAAAAGGGAGAGGGATTAGGTTAAACTTTTGGCATAAAACCCACTCCTTAATTTGAAGGGAAAATGCAATTGGGAGGATTTGAGAGTTTGGGAACTCTCGGCCAAAAGAGAAAATGGGGAAGAATAGGGGAGAAAAAGGGTTTCTGCCCACTCACGTGCAGATAAAAGAGGGAAAAATAAGTGGGGACATTTCTGGAATTTTGCCCTCTTTGACTTTGACTTTGACTTTGACTTCTTTTTTTAAAAAAAAAAATAAAAATTTTCACAGTCTGAAATAATTATAAAATGACTCATATATGCCCCAAGTGGGCCAAAATAAAATTTAAAAACTCAAAATGTAAAAATCAGGCTTTTAAAACAAAATTGGGCTTGAAAACCGAAATCGGACCCACGAAAGGTAAATCGGCCCAAAGACCTACGGTCACTCAAAACGGGCCTCCAAAAACTTATATGCGGGTCAAAAGAGTAAAATGGGGTATATCCTCTGAACTCAAGCCTCGAACAGAGCATCAATCGACTAATTAATCTAATGCACGTTAAAACTCCGAAACGACACGTCGTGCAAATTATCGACATACCACCAACGACATGACGTTCTAGACATCCTAAACTTGACACCTAGGCTCTATGACTATGTCCAGGTCACTCGGTCAAAAGGTCAACTCTGACAATCACTTGGTCAACTCACTCAATCCGACCAATCCGAAAAATCTGACTGAATACGGGTGCTGACTAGACTCTCAAAAGGACGGGGTCTCAAAGAAATACTCAATAATAAACTAAGAATTTGACTCACCCCATCAAGTTAACAAACACTTTATCGATTGGATTTTCCCCCTTTGTCTTCTACATACCCCTGCTTTCTCATTCGTTCTCAGTAGTTATTCTATTTCACATTCTACAGTTTTCTCAATGTTGATTTCTTATCTACATTTCCTCCAAAAGCCTTAGTTATTTGGCCTCTTGAAAGGATAAGTTCATCTTGTCCCTGTGCGCTCTACTTTCTGATATTTTGGTAATTTCTGCTACTGTATCATCGTCGTTGGGATAAGGTATTAGTACATCTAACACATAATTTAAATGCGACAATTTACTCTCTAAAAAAGAAAATATTGAATGAATTGATCGTAAATTATGAGATTTTACTATTTTTAACTTTTCTAAGGAAGATACTAATTGTAGAGAAAATGGAATTTCCACGATGACTGAAAAGCCTTCTGATATCATTTTAGAATACAATTTTTTGTTGTACCTAAAAACTCGATTTTGGTTTGAATCATTAAAAGAAAAAAGAAAGAGATTCTTTTGATATATTCCAGCAATTAAACGTTTTACGATTAGTAAACTCAATTTATTATCATAAGCTATTTTTTCGAATAAAATCGATCTATTGAAACCAGGATCATCGTCGTTGACTCCCGCTACCAACGACGATGCTTACGTTGATGCTTGCAGTATCTGCCTCGAAGCTTTCACCTCCTGAGATCCTACTACGGTATCTTTCAAATGTCTTCATTGACGTCAGACTTCCACATTATATGCTCTTTAATTTCCTTTTACCCTCTTCCTATATTGGTAGATAAAGCTATCAAACGTTTTTAGTCAATCGTGGTGTTTTTGGGGTTATTCATTTTTAAAAGTACGTGTGTACGTTGTTATGAATGGTTCTTCAGAAGGAGCAACTGTCGATGTGGATAATCCAGCTGGAGGGACACCCGGGCTGAGGAGCAGGCGTACGACACAATGGCCTAAGCAATTGAAAGATTAAATATGTAGAATGGAGTACACGTGATCCTTGTTGCCCATGAGAATACTACTTACTAGGGGAGAAAGAGATGGCCTGTTTTTCTTGTGCTTCAGCTATAAACTTTTCCTCTGTAGTATTTTCTCTATCTGCAACTTGCGACAATGAACAATTAAATTATGTATAGAGTCATTTTATTTTCTTCTTTTATCTGTGCTTCCTGTCTTAGGTTTACTGTATTGGTGCTTTCATTGAATCTTTTCAAATATGGTAGAGTATCAAACACGATTTCGAACTCTTGACGCTGATGTTACCAATATCAAGGACTCTCAAGCCAAACTCTAGGTTGATATTTCTTTCTTGACATCTGCTTTCGCAGACCACTCAAAGCTATTTCTCGAGCAATCCAAGCAATTTACTGCGCATCAGAAATTCATGAAGCAGCTACTGAACCGCCCACCTTCAAGCCCTTTATAGTCTCACTCTACAAAAGTCATTGGTGTACGCTTTGGCTCAATGCCGCCACCATTTTCTCACAACAGTGGCCAATTTCCACCAAGTCAAAAACTAGCATCTGTTGAACTACCCCGTTTTGATGGCTCCAATGCTGAACGATGGGTTTTTAACATGGACTGTTACTTTGAGTTCTACAATATCAGTGAGGATTATCATTTATCTATCTCATCTTTTTATTTGGATATAGTCGCAACCGACTGGTTTCACTGGATGCACTGTAATTGTCAGCTTGATGGTTGGATTCCCTTCACGAAGGCATTATTGAAACAATTTCGACCTTCGGATCTGGAATCGTTGGAGGGACAGTTGGCAAAGCTTCGTCAAACATCCACTGTAGCTGAATATCATGAATGCTTTGAAATCATCATGAACAAATCTATGCTCTTGCCATTTCATTTTGTTGTTCGTTGTTTTATCTCGGGCTTACGAGATGTCACTAAAGCAGCGGTCCTGCCCACAGAATCCACAGAGTTTGAAAAGGCTGTCCAACAAGCCCAAATCCAAGAGTCTCGAATATTGAGTGAAAAAGGGCTTTCTAAAACCACTTTTCACTACACTGTAAGCCCAACCTTGACTCCCAAGACTTTCTTGTCTTCCCCAACGATTCACACTATCCCTTTCATAGCTGCTTCATCAGTCATCACTACATCACCAGTTTCTACTACTTTATCTACCGGCACGAAACTCCCAGTTCGCCAAGTCATTCCTGCTGAGGCTATCAAAGATGAAAGTAAGGTTTGTGTTATTATTGTTGATGAGAAGTATACTTGGGACCACAAATGTAGTTCCCTACCACAACTGCTTCTGTTGGAAGAAGATGACAAGTTTTCCCTTGAAGAACCTCTAATGGAGTCCCCTGTAGCTATAAAAGAACAAGCAGGCACAAATACTATCGCAATTTCTCATTTCACATTATTTGGTGATAGTTCCCCCAATATGATTTGTTTCCTGGGAAATATTAATGGTTCAAAGGTACACATCGTACTGGATGGAGGTATTATGCACAGTTTTATCCAATCTCGTACGACCAACTTTCTCAATCATCTAACTAAACCAGAAACGAGTTTTGGAGTTCTGGTTGGCAATAGGGAGAGACTTTCTTGTTGTGGTATTGTTTGTAAGGTTCCTTTACATATGGGAACATACAATTCATGTAGATCTCTTTGTTTTTCAAGGATAAGATGTTGTCCTTGGAGTCTTTTGGTTGGCAACTCAGGGCTGTGATAACAGATTACTCTTGTTCTTGTTTTGAGTTTAAGTGTGGAGCTAACTGTTGTGACCAATCATGTTGACACATGAGTTGTTGAGGTGGGTAAACAAAATGAGAAGGCGATTGGAGGATTGAAGAATAACGAACTGGTGCAAATTGTGTGTGACATAAGTAACATAAAGGATAATCAATTGTAGTTAAATAGTAGCAGAGTGATTATGTGATTCATTGGTGCTTTCGTTGAATCTCTACTCATATGGCATAGTATCAAACTCGCTTTCGCACTTTTGATGCAGATGTTACAAACATCAAGAAGGTTCAATCCAAGCTGCAGCAGAAGTGGCATCTCTTACATCTTCTTTCACGGATCAAGAAAAAGTGCTTACCGATCAATCTAAGATGCTTGCTGAGCAGCGGCAACTTCTTAAGCAGTTACTAAATCGTATCCCTTCAACTCCTTCCTCTTCTCGAGGAAGTTATGCTCCTGTTATGTGCTTTGGATCTGTAGGTGTAGCTGGTGGTAATTGTGGACACAATCACCATCACCATAAGATGGCCTCGGTAGTGATGTCCTATTATCGTTGGATATTCAATGCTGACCGGTATTTTGACTTTTATGATATTAAGGAAGAAGATCATTTATCAATCGCTTCCTTTTACTTTGATGATACGTTGCAGACTGGTTTCGATGGATGCACAAGAGCTATCAATTATCTGGATGGATACCATTCACTAAAGCATTGGTTAAGAGATTCCGTCCTAGAGTTGGAATCACCTGAAGGACAACTTACTAAAAAATGACAGACTTCTACTGTTGAGGAATATCGGACTAAATTTGAGGAAATCATGAATCGATCTATATTTTTGCCTCCTCTTTTTATGACTCGTTGCTTTGTCTCAGGCCTTTAAGAAGAAGTTAAGACTGCAGTTTTAATTTTTTTTTTTTTTGAAGAATACTGCAGTTTTAATTTCATAGCTTACGGAATATGGTGAGGCTTTATGTTTGGCCTATCTTTAGGAGTCCAAGGGTAGCAATGAGAAAGGAATCACTAAGCCCAGTTGGAATCGACCAACAGGCCCCCTCTACTTCCAAGAGTTTGTCTGCAACCGCAAACTCTGTCGCTTCATCGAGTTCAGCTACATCAGCGACACTGTCAACGGATGCTAAGCTTCCTATTCGTCAACTCATCCCATCAGAAATGGCTCACAAACGGAAGCAAGGGTTATGTTATAATTGTGATGCCAAATATACCTTGGATGGTAAGTGTAATGCTCTTCCACAGCTTCTTCTCCTTTAGGAAGACAGTTGATTTTTCACCAGTAGATACGGTTGAACCTCATAACATACTTGGACAGCAGCTTCCTCCTTCAGATGGGCCAATACAACAATCTCTCATTTTGCTATGTCAAGTGATGCCTCTCCAAATACTATTAGATTCTTCGGTAATATTATTGGCTCTACTGTGCATATATTATTAGATGGTAGTAGCACACATAGCTTTATTCAATCTAGAATGGCTAAATTTCTTGGTCTTACTGTGGAGTCAACTGTTAGCTTTGGAGTTTTGGTAGGGAATGGGGAACGTCTAGTTTGTGATGGTATTGTTCGTGGAGTTTCTTTGACTATTTAAGGCAGCACTATTACAGTTGATTTGTTTATACTTCCACTTCAAGGTTGGGATGTTGTTCTAGGAGTGTCTTGGTTGGCGACCTTGGGTCCAATAGTCAGTGATTATTCACAGTCCTGTTTTGAATTTCAAATGGATATTCATAAAATAAAGTGGCAGGGTGATAAAGAAGTGACAGCTCATCAAGCATCTTTGCACACACTACGTAGAATCTATTCTATTGATGCTGCTATTTGCTATTTTAGGCTGGAAATAGCAAAACCAGAATTAGAGAGTTCAATTCATTATCCGGAGGATTTAGCTCTTTTACTGCAACACTTTTATGATGTTTTTATTAAACCTCAAGAACTGCCACCTTCGCGTATGTAGGACCATAGAATTCCTCTGCAACCTAGTACAACTCTTATCAATGTGAAAACTTATCGCTATCTACATTATCAAAAACAGAAGATTGAAAAACTTGTTGCGGATATGCTTAATGAAGGAATTATACGGCCAAATAACAACCTATTTTTTTCTCCTGTACTTTTAGCTCAAATGAAAGATGGTACTTAGAGGTTTTGTGTGGATTATTAGGCTTTTAATGCAATGACAATTCGGGATCATTTTCCAATTCCATCTATTGACGAGTTGTTTGATGAGTTATTTGGTGCTTCCTATTTCTCTAAACTTGACTTACTGGAAGGTTATCATCAAATTTGGGTTAGGCTAATGGATGTGGAGAAAACAGTATTTCATACTCATGATGGTCATGCAATGACATATTTAGACCTTTTCTTCAGAAGTTTGTGTTGGTTTTCTTCGATAATATCCTGGCTTATAGTGCTTCTTGGACAGATCATCTTAAACATTTACATATGGTGTTGCAGATCCTTCGAGCAAATCAATTGGTGGGCAAAATGTCAAAATGCTTGTTTGGACAGAAACAAGTAGATATCTGGGCCATATAATATCTGCTGCTGGTGTAGAGGTTGATAATGAAAAGATCATAGCAATTCAAAATTGGCCAACACCACGCTCGGTAAGGGTTGTTCGAGGATTTTTGGGATTAACGGGTTATTATCGTAGATTTATATAGAATTATACATCAGTGGCAAGTGCTTTAACAGATTTATTGCAAAAAGATAATTTTTGTTGGGATGAGGCAGCATCAACAACATTTCAAAATCTGAAAGCAGTACTTGCTTCAGCAAAAGTATTACGTTTGCCAAATTTCTCCTTGCCATTCACATTAGAGACAGATGCATCAGGCATTGGTATTGGGGCCATTTTATCTTAAGAAAGTCACCCCATTGCATTCTTTAGTCAAAACTTATGTCCTAAGATGCAGAAGGCATCAACATACCACCGCGAGATGTTCGCTATCACACAAGTTGTCTCTAAGTGGTGACAATATCTGTTGGGGAGGAAGTTCACAATCATCATTGATCAGCAGTCACTGAAGAATCTCATAGAACATGCCATACAAACTCCTGAGCAACAGAAATGGCTCACTAAACTTGTTGGGTATGACTATGTTATTCAATATCGAGCTGGAAAAAATAATGCAGCTGCTCATGCCTTATCTCGTGTTGTTCATATGGAATCTAATCAATTGTTTCCATTAATTACTGTGGCTTTTGATGTTGTCGATGAGCTATGTGCAGCGAACAAAATAAATGATGGCTTGTTGGAGGTGCGGCAAAAGCTTATACATGAACTTGCATCGGTGCTTGGTTTCTATTTTACAAATGGTTTATTATTTTATAAGGACACATTAGTAGTTCCTGAGGATGTGTCATTATGACAACGTTTGTTATCAGAATTCCATTCTTCACAAGTAGGAGGACATGCTAGTATAACTAGAATATTTCGCAGAATATCAGCTAATTTCTATTGGTGCTCATTGCGTCAAGATACTCAACTATTTGTGACTAATTTTCAAGTGTGTCAATGAATGAAAGATTGTTTCTTGAAGCCAGCAAGACTTTTACATCCTCTGCATACAAAAGGGAGGTCTTCTATATCGATTGTTGTTGATCGTTTATCGTGAAGTATGGACATTTTATTGCGTTAACCTCTCCTGTTAGTAGTGAATCAATGGCAACTGTTTTTGTGAGAGAAATTATAAGATTACATGGAGTTCCTACAACTATTGTGACTAATTGAGACCCTCAATTCTTGACAGAATTTTGGAAGGAGATAAACCATCTTCAAGTTACTCACTTGATGCCTAGTACAACTTATCATTCTCAAACAGATGGATAGACAGAGGCACTTAACAAGACTCTTGAAATGTATTTGAGATGTTTCATTGGTGATTCACCTACCTCATGACCAGAATTGTTACCGTGGGATGAGTTATGGTACAACACTTCATTTCAAACAACAGCTAAAACAACTCCATTCAAGATTCTCTATGGTCGTCCTCCCCCGACCATATCTCGGTATGTGAGGGATTCTACAGGAAATTCGGTAGTGCCTGCTCAATTGAAGCAGCGTGATGAGATTTTGAAGTTACTCAAACAACATTTGTTACGTGCGGAGAATACCATAAAAGCTTATGCAGATAAGCATCAACGTGAGTTGTCGTTTGAAAAAGGTGAATGGGCTTTTGTGAGATTGCAGCCCTATAGACAGAATTCAGCAAGATTAAGATGACACTCTAAACTCGACCCTCGTTATTTTGGCCCATTTAGAGTTGTAAAGAAGATAGGTTCTGTAGCATATAGACTTGATTAATCAGAGGCTACACATATACACCCGGTATTCCATGTTTCCCTACTTCGTCGATGTCATGGAATTCCAGATGCACAAATCACTCTACTACATCTGGTAGATACAACTGCTACTATGATACTTCAGCCTATCGTTGTACTTAAACATCGTATGGTACAAAGAGGTGACAATAGGGTGGAGCAGTGGCTAGTACGTTGGGATGGATTAAATGAAGCTTATGCCATATGGGAAGACAAAAGTACTCTGCTGCAAGCTTTTGCTTGTTCTAACCTTGCAGACAAGGTTAAGTTTCAGGAGGGGTGTAATGTTGTGACCAATTATGTTGACACATCAGTTGTTGAGGTGGGTAAACAAAATGGGAAGATTGTAGAGTTACAAAGGAGTACTCGTAAGAAGCAGAAGCCAAGGCAGTTGGAGGATTGAAGAATAACGACCTGGTGCAGATCGTGTGTGATATGAGTAACAGAAAGAATAACCAACTGTAGTTAAATAGTAGTAGAGTGATTATGTGAAGGGGCAGAATGAATCTTGTTGTTATCTGTTCTTTCTCCATGCGATTGTTGATATTCTCCTAGCTATTCTATTAGTTAGACTATAGATAAGATTTGATACATTTCTTATCTTCTTTATTGTTCTTTTAGTGTTCACTTTACTAACACAATTAAATGACAGGGAGATAAGGTTAATGCTGCACAACCTGTATCAATGAATGCTTTGCATCATATTCACTCTACCGATAGTGCCACCTGCTATTTTTATTTGAAACTTTTAGGTCCAGAGCCAGCAACTCCAGTTAGACGCCTTACAGATTTGGAGATCTTATTGGATCAATTTTTTGACATATTCCAAAAACCATAAGGGTTACCTACCATCTGCTCCTAGGATCATTGCATACCACTTATGCCTGGATTAGCACCAGTCAATGTTAAGCCATATCATTATCCACACTATTAGAAGCATGAAACTGAAAAATTGGGGGTGAATATGTTGAAAGGGATCATTCGGCTAAGCAACAATCCATTTTCTTCATCAGTTTTTCTTGTTTGCAAGAAGGATGGTACATAAAGGTTTTGTGTTGATTATTGTGCTTTAAATGTGGTTTGAGATTGTTTCCCTATTCCCTCTACTGATGAGTTATATAATGAATTATTTGGAGCTACTTATTATTCTAAACTTGATTTATTGGCAGGGTATCACAAAATATGGGTCAAACAATACGGTATAGAAAATATGACTTTTCGAATCCATGATGGTTATTATGAGTTCTTGGTTATGCCATTTGAGCTAACCAATACTCCTATCTTTTAAATGAATGATACTCTACTTTTTTCTTCGTAAATTCTATTTGGTATTTTTTATGACATATTAGTCTGTAGAGCAAGTCTTGTCAGCTCATTGGGAACATTTGAAGGTTGTTTTACAAATCTTTCCTAGTAATAATTTGGTAGCTAAATTGTCCAAATATTTATTTGGGCAGCAACAACTCAACTATATAGAGCATAAGATTCAATTACAGGAGTGGAGGCAAATGTTGATAAAATCTTAGCCATCTAAAATTGGCTAGAGCCAAAAAATAGTGCGTGATGTATGCAGCTTCTTAGAATTAACGGGACATTACTAGCGGTTTATCTATAATTACACAGCAAGTGTAGGGATTTTAACTGATTTACTGTGCAAAGATAAGTTTCATTGAGGAGAAAAGACAATCGTAACTTTTCTAGAGCTTAAAAGATTACCATCAGCCTCGATTTTATGCCTACTTGATTTTACAAAGACATTTACGATGAAAATAAACGTATTGGCTACTGGGATTGGGGCAATCTTATGTCAAGAAGGACATCTCATAGCCTTTTTTAGCCGAAAACTCTATTCTTGTATAAGGTAGTTTTATAGCTAGGAGTATACATGAACAGTATGCTCCCAAGAGACATGAACAGTGCAAAACAATAAAAATAAATATAAATTTACGGTTTTATCCTTTAATTAAAAAATATTATTTTTACTGTTTTGTACTGTTAATGTCTCTTGGGAGCATACTATTCATGTATACTCCTAGACTACCATAAAACTACCCCTCTTGTATACAACAAACCACTACTTATCATAGGGAGATGTATACAATAACACCTGCAATGGCAAAATGGAGACAATAATTATTAGGGAGACAATTCACTATCCTTACCGATCAGCAATCATTGAAAAATCTTACTGAACAAGTCATTCAAATGTTAGAGTAGCAAAAATGGCTCACCAAACTTGTGAGCTATGATTTTTTGATACATTATAGAGTCAACAAAAGTAATGCGACAACAGATGCCTTATCACTTATTGAACAATTCAACACCAACCATTACAGAAAATTTACCTAGTCTTACTAGTTGTTAGTCTTACTTGTTTAGTGGAAGAATAAGTCAGGTCGTTAGTTTGATAATGGCTAAAAATAAGGAGATCTATAGGCTGAATTTGTTAAGGCCATCCCTATATAAAGCCACCAAAGGAAAGTAATAAATCATTCCATTCCTGTTCCATTTCTTCTATTACCGTTGAGAGCAATAGCTTAGAGAGCTTATTTCTTTAGTTTTTTTTCCTTTCTTGCCTAATTTTCTCCTTCTTTGTTCAACAATTTGGTAGCGGAGCCACCTTATTTTTTTTTTAGTGATCATCTAGTGTAGTTGAGTGAAATCTCTTTTGTCAACATCATGATCGACCTACAAGTTGTTGGCGGAATGAGAAAATTGATTAACCACAGCTACACTACATGGTCAATTTGCATGATGTCTTATATGCAAGGACAAGATCTATGGGAAGTTGTCAACGACAGTGAGGTGACAGAACCAGCACTCGAAGATGCAAATGGTACACTGCGAAAGTGGAGGATAAAGGCAGGCAAGACATTATTTGCTTTGAAAACGACTGTTGAAGAGTATGTGTTAGAACACATTTGAGATGCCACAACCCCAAAACAAGCTTGGGACAAGTTATTTTCGAAAAAGAACGACATAAGGCTCCAACTCTTAGAAAGTGAGTTACTCTCAATACGTGACATGACAGTCACACAATATTTTCATAAAGTAAAGATGTTGTGTCGAGAGATTGCAGAGTTAGACCCACAAGCTCCAATTGGAGAGGCAAGGATGAAGCGAATTATCGTCCATGGTTTGCGGCCTGAATATAGAGGCTTTGTTGCTGCTATACAAGGTGGCAAAATCAGCCATGACTTGTAGAATTCAAGAATTTTCTAATTGGTCAAGAAGCTATGGCTAAGAAAATGGCGGGAGTCTCAATAAAGAAAGAAGAAGATGCTCTTTTTGTTACTAAAGATAGGTGGAATTCTAAGCGGCATGTTGATGGGAGATTTAAGAGGAATGACGATGAAAAAAGAGATCGTCAAGGCGAATGGAGCACTCGTGGAGGGAGAGGGTGGAAGTATCGAGGTCGTGGCAAAAAAATTGAAGGGCAATGTATCAATTACAAAAAGAAGGGGCACATGGCAAGAGAATGCAACTTGAAGAAGAAGACTGTGGAGAGTAATGTTGCAACTTCCAAAGTCGAGGAGGAATGGGATGCTGAGGAATTTTTGCAATTAAAGAGGAGGAATTAGCCTTCATGGCTATTACATCCAATCAAATTGTTATGAAAAAGATTGGATAGTGGACTCTGTATGCTCAAATCACATGACAAGTGACTTGGAGAAACTAAACAATCTGTCCAATTACGAAGGCGGTCGTGTGGTAGTTATTGCAAACAACTCAAAGTTACCGATAGCTCACGTCAGTAGTACGACTGTATCTCCCCAGTCCACTGATGATAAAGTGCAACTCTAAAATGTCTATCATGTCCCAGGTATGAAGAAGAATCTTCTCTCAATAGCACAACTAACATCTTTTGGTCATTTTATTGATAGATTGTCCAAACAAGGATATTTTATTGCCTTGTCTTCTCCCATCATGAGTGAATTAGTAGTAACAGTGTTTGCTTTTAAAATAATTTGTTTACATGGAATGCCAGTATCAATAGTAACTGATTGTGACTCCTAATTTTTGATAGAATTTCTGGAAGGAAATTGACAAGTTACAGGGTACAAAGTACAAAGCTTTCTCCCAACATAGCATATCATCCTCAAACGGATGACCAAACAGAAGTTCTTAACAAAACTATGAAGATGTATCTAAGATGTTTCATTAACAACACCCCCACTTTGTGGCCCTCTTTACTCCCTTAGATAGAATTCTGGTACAATACCTCTTACCAAACTTTTTCCAATACAACTCCTTTTGAAGTTGTATATAGAAGACCACCTACAACTGTTACTCGTTACATCAGAGGATCATCAGGTAATCAAATGGTGGATACACAATTAACATCTCGTGGTGAGATATTGCAGCATTTGAAATACCACCTGTTGTGAGTGTAGAATCAGTCTAAAGTAGATCAACATAAACATGATCTCCAATTCCAAATTGAGAAGGGTGTTTGTTCATCCTTATCGCCAAAATTCTCTACGATTGCGTTGACACTCGAAACTAAGGCCTTGCTACTTTGGTCCCTTTGAAGTGGTGAAGAAGAAAGGAAATTTTGTTTACAAATTCAACTTACTTGATGTAACATGAATACATCATGTATTCTATATGTCCTTAGTAGGATGTTGTAATAAAATTCCCCAGGAACATATTACACCGCTTCATTTGGTCGATACCACATCAACACTGATCCTTCAGCATTCAGAGGTTCTCCAGAGAAGAATGATTCAGCATGGGGAGACCACCATTGAGCAATGGCTAATGAAATGGGATGGGTTCAATGCCACGAATGTCATATGAGAAGAAAAAGTTGTGTTATTGCAGGCTACTTCTATTGCTAACCTTACGGGCAAGGTTCCCATTCTAGTGGGAGGTAGTGTTATGATTGGTTCTTTAGAGGTAGCAGCTATCAACATGAATAATTCAGCTTGAGGGACACCCGAGCTGAGAAGGAGCAAACGTACGACACAATGGCCTAAACGATTGAATGATTACATATGTCCTAGGCATAACAGAATGGAGGACAAGTGATCCTTGTTCCCCATGATAGTACTATTTACTAGGAGAGAAAGAGATGGCCAGGAGTGCGTGGATTTTATTACTACTTTTCCTATGTTTCAGTTATGAATTTTTCCTATCTTGTATTTTCCCTTCTCCTGTCTGCAACTTGCGATAATGAGTAATAAATTATATGCAGAGTCATTCTATTTTCTCTTTTTGCCTACGCTTCCTATCCTAGGTTTACTGCATATATTCTGGTTTGATATGATCTTCCATATCTGATTAGTCTGATGTTTCCATACAGTATTAATTAATCCCTCTTGATTAATATTGTAGTTGTTATCTTAGAGTGAATGCGGTTACTTCTGACAAAATTGTGGTGGGTGGGGTTGAAGTGGATTACTGAACGAACTTTTTTTTTGTTTTGGGCCACTTGGTGCAAACACGAATATCATCTCCTCTGTATTCTTGAGTGGTAGGTTATAATAGATTCACTTGATAAACCAGACGAGTGTGATTGAGTGATAAAACTTATTCATCCTTTATTAAAGATAAAGAGTTTGAATCTTAATTTTAGATATAATTAAAAATTTCTCATCCATAATTGGTGTTTTTAACACAAAAAATTAATCATTGTTGTTTAATTGTCAAGGATGCCTCAACCGTTTGTTGTTTCTAGTTTAGGACGGAGCGAAAGAGTGTCCAATATACTGGCAGGCGCTTGTCTTAAAAGGCCCTTCTAGGTAAAATAATATTGTGGTATTGTGTGCTTTGACTATCTGTTTTCTGATGAGGAAAGCAAGGCTCAATCGTCCATGGTTTTGTCTATATTTGATTCTGTTTTTCAATAACCAAGAGCTTCTAGCTACCATTAAGACAGAGAGGCGTATGAGGTCAAAGAACACTCATGCTGTATTGCTATGAATCCGGGGGCTGACAATGCAGGGAATGTTCCAGATAAGTCAACGCATACACGTAGGAGCACAAGAGCAAAGAATACTCCACAGTGGATGGAAGATTTTACCATGTCAGGATTGACCCAAGTGACACAGAAACAGAAGGAGACAAAAGGGAAGGATGAAGAATAAATACAGTTAGAATTGTTAGGGGAAGGGAGGACAGAGTCACGCTTTTCTTCTTTTTGTTGGTTAATTTTCGTGTACTGAGCTTTGCTGGCTAGCTTGAAGCCAGCAGATGAGTACATCTTTTCTTCCACGAATACAACTTCATTGTACTAGTGCTTTCATCGAGCTCTGCTCATATGGCGGAGTACAATACCCATTTTTGGCATTGGATACTGAGGTCACTGCAGTGAAAGAGGCAAACACCAAAATCCAAGAGGATGTTGCAGGGATTTCCACTACCTTGGCTGAGCACTCCAAGCTTTTTGGAGAGCAACAACAACTGCTTAAGTAGCTTCTTGCACGTCCTCCGTCGGTGGTGTCATCATCTCAATCTGGTGACAGCTCACAGGTTCGTTTTGGGTCGCTTGGTCAATCTTCTTCTCACAGTGGCCAAGCAACCATCCATCACAAACCTGCGTCAGTGGAGCTTCCCCATTTTTCAGGAGAGGACGTTGATCGCTGGTTTTCCAACACCACACATTACTTTGATTTTTACGAGATCCAGGATGAAGCGCGTATGTCGATAGCTTCTTTTCACATTGAAGGAGAAGCTTCAGATTGGTACGACTGGATGTATCGCAATCGCTAGTTATATAACTGGGTTCCCTTTTCACAGGCTCTACATAAGTGCTTTCGTCCGGCTAATTTTGAACCCCCAGAGGAATGGCTTGCCAAGCTTAGGCAAACATCTATTATGGATGAGTATCGGGCTAGTTTTCAAAATATGATGAATCGCTCCATGATTCTTCCAAACTTGTTTGTCATGCATTGTTTCACTTCAGGCCTCTGAGATGATATTAAGGCTGCAGTACTACTTTCACAAGCCCACTGATTTTGAGGATCTCATTACTCTGGCCTATAAGCATGAGCGACGGATCATATGTGAATAGGCCCAGCTGAAACCACTAACGGGTCGCGCATCACAGACCCCTCTGAACCTGAAACCCCAATCATCTTTTTCCTCACCGGCTGCATCTTCTCAGGCGGCGACTCTTCCAACGGGCACGAAGCTTCCGTACCGTCACCTTAGTCCAGCTGAAGTTGCCCAGAAACGAGCTCAGGGCCTCTATTTTTAGTGTGACGAGAAATATTCTTAGGACCACAAGTGCAAGACCAAGCCTCACCTGCTGTTACTTGATGACATTGTTAACCTGTCAGTAGCTATTAACTCGCCGATTGTAGCTGAAATATTTGATACCAACCCATCGTCTTCATCGGACGATAAGGAGAATTCACCTCCCACAGCTATCTCTCATTTTTCCTTGTCTGGTGATACAACTCCAGCAACTTTGCGATTCACGGGAACGGTTCATGGCACCCTTGTTCATGTCTTGTTGGATAATGACAGCACCCACAATCTCATACAATCACGGATAGCTAAGTTTCTGACCTTACCTATTGAACCATTTCCTTGCTTTGGTGTTATTGTTGGCAATGGTGAACGATTATATTGTTCTGGTTGGGTACGTGATGTTCCTGTACTTATTCAGGGTGACTCTGTTTGTATCGATTTCTTTGTGCTGGACTTGCAAGGTTGGGATGTCACAACCCAACCCCCAGACTCTCGGCCCAGCGGGCCCGGACGTGTATGTGCGCGTGATAGATCGCAACTGCAACGCTGAAGTTGGGCTTCTAACCACATGGCCCAAAAGATGCATCTTTTTACAAATGATTCCATCATACAACACATATAAGCCCAAGACCTCCCTCACTCCTTTCTGATGTGGGATTGGGTAACCTGACCCCCCTTACAGGCTAGGTCTCACAATCTCCCCTCCTTATAGATCTCGTGTCCTCACGAGGGAGCCAAACGTAACTGACGTGGGCCCAAACTCACGGGCCCAAACGTGAACACACAACATGGCCCAAGCCCACTCGGAAGAGAGAGCGAGATCGGCTCCGCTACCATTTGTCACGACCCGGCCCCCGGACCCTTAGCCCAGTGGGCCCGGACATGTATGTGTGCGTGATGGATCACAACTGCAACTCTGAGTTGGGCTTCTAACCACATGGCCCAAAAGATGCATCTTGTTACAAATGATACCATCACACAACACATATAAGCCTAAGACCTCCCTCGCCCCTTTCTGATGTGGGATTGGGTAACCTGACCCCCCCTACCAGCTGGCTCACATGGGATATGGTCTTGGGCATCTCTTGGCTGGCTACGCTAGGTTCCATCCTTACAGATTATGCTCAGTCTAGCTTTGAGTTCACTCTGCATGGCAAACCAATTAAATGGAGAGGAGATCTATCGGCTCCATCTCAACCAGCATCTCTCAATACCCTGTGCATGTTTAATTCCACCCATGCTACGGTTGCATTGTTTAGACTAGAGATGCTTCCACCCACGCAAGTCCCTGCCGCCCTTCCTTACCAGGCTATTCAGAGTTTACTCAATCGGTTTTCCTCGGTGTTCTACAAATCGCGTGGTCTTCCCCCAGCTCATTGGCACGACCATGCCATTCCTCTGGTACCAGCATTAGCTCCTGTGTCAGTCAGGCCATACTGGTATCCTCATTTTCAAAAGCAGGAAACAGAGCGACAAGTGCAGGACATGCTGGCTAAAGGTATCATCAAACCGAGTACAAGTCCCTTCTTCTCTCCGGTTCTTTTTGTCCGTAACAAAGACGACACTTGGAGGTTTTGTGTTGATTACCGGTCCCTTAATACCATCACTGTCTGCGATCGGTTTCCCATTCCGACAATTGATGAGTTATTTTGGTGCCCATTATTTCTCTAAACTGGATTTATTGGCAGGATACCATCAGATAAGAGTTAAGGCGGATGACACACATATGACAACATTTCGGAAACACGATGGGCATTACGAGTTTCTCGTCATGCCATTCGGTTTGTCAAATGCTCCTTCCACATTTCAGTCTTTGATGAATGATATTTTTAGGCCATATCTGCGAAAATTTTTTCTGGTATTCTTTGATGATATTCTCGTCTATAGCCCAACTTGGGAATCCCATTTGCATCATCTTCAAGTGGTTTTACAGGTATTGTAGGATAACCAGTTAGTTGCCAAGCTATCTAAGTGCTTGTTCGGCCAGAATACAATCAATTATTTGGGACATATCATTTCGTCAGAAGGGCTGTCCATTGACAAAGACAAGATATTGGCTATCGTAGATTGGCTGATGCCAGCTTCTGTCAAGTACGTTCGCAGCTTCCTGGGTCTTACAGGATATTATCGGCGTTTTATACGCAATTATGCTTTAATTGCGGGGGCTCTAACAGATATGCTACGCAAGAATAATTTCTGTTGGACAGCACTATAAGAATCAACTTTTCACAACTTGAAGTCCTTATTGGCATCAGCTCCGGTATTATGACTTCCAGACTTTTTGCAGCAGTTTGTGGTGGAAACCGATGCCTCAAATATAGGAATTGGTGCAGTATTATCACCAGAGAAACCTCCAGTGGCTTTCTATAGCCAAAAGTTACTTCCTCGGATGCAGGTGGCATCGGCCTACCAAAAGGAGATATATGCCATTACTCAAGCTTTAGCCAAGTGGCGGTAATATTTACTGGGGAGGAGATTTACGATTGTTACTGACCTACAATCTCTGAAGCATCTAACTGATCAAACAATCTAGACTCCTGATCAGCAAAAATGGCTCAGTAAATTTGTCGGTTATGATTTTGAGATTTGTTATCGTGCGGGGAAACACAATCTTGCTGCAGATGCTCTTTCCTGATTTCCTCCTTCTGCACAGCTTTATCCGTTGTCTACAATATCTTATTATAGATCAAATCAGGTAGGAAAATCGTACAGATGCAGAACTAGTAGATTGACAAAACCGATTACAAGCTGATCCCATGTCCTTACCGGGATTTGTGTTTCGTGAGGGGATTTTATTCTTCCATGATAGGCTGGTTATATCCTCTACATCTTCCCTGCGAGAATATCTTTTGAAGGAGTTTCATGAGTCATTGCTGGGAGGTCATTCGGGGATCACAAGAACTTTTCATCGCCTTTCCGTCAATTTTTATTGGAAGCTCATGCGAAAGGAGGTGCAATTGTTTGTCAATCGCTGTCAAGTTTTTCAGCAGATGAAGGACTCTTCCCTCAAACCTTTGGGTCTCCTTCAGCCCTTTTCCGATTCCTCAACAGGTTTTTAAGGATATTTCAATGGATTTCATCACCGGATTGCCTTTGTCCAAAGGGTACTCCATTATACTAATCATAGTTGACAGACTCTCAAAGTATGGTCACTTTATTCCACTCAAAAGTCCAATGACTAGTGTATCAGTAGCTGTTGCTTTCATGGCTAATATAGTTCGACTACATGGGATTCCAATCTCCATTATTTCGGATCGTGATCCCAAATTTCTCACAGAATTTTGGAAGGAGCTACATCATCTTCAGGGCACTCGGTTATACCCTAGTACGGCATATCACCCCAAACGGACAGCCAAACGGAGGTGCTCAATAAGACATTGGAGATGTATCTTCGCTGTTTCGTGAGCAACACCCCTTCCAACTGGTATTCGTTTATTCCATGGGCGGAATTTTGGTATAATACTTCATACCAAACAGCTGCTAGCATAACTCCTTTCCAGGTGCTTTATGGTCGCCCTCCCCTAGTGATATCTCGTTATGTATGGGGCTCAACAGGCAATGCGGTAGTGGAAGCTCAATTGGTGCAACGCGATAATCTACTTCATCAGCTGCGTGTTAATCTCCTCCGCGCTCAGAACCGCATGAAGTCATACGCTGACAGAAATAGACGTGATATCACACTCAACATCGGTGATTGGGTTTATGTGTGTCTTCAGCCTTATCGGCAGCATTCCATTTGTCTCCGCCGACATAATAAGCTCGGTACGCGATATTTTGAACCATTCCAAGTTCTGGAATGCATCGGGCAGGTTGCTTACAAGCTGGATCTGCCTCTAGTGGCGAGTATTCATCCGTTTTTTCACATTTCCCTGTTACGGAATTACAAGCTAGATCTGCCTCTAGTGGCGCGTATTCATCCGGTTTTTCACATTTCCCTGTTACGGAAGTGCATTGGTACTCCGGACCAACAAATGACACCCCTGCACTTAGTTGATACCACCACGAGCCTAATTCTACGTCCAACCACTATCTTGCAAACCCACAGAGTGCTGCAAGGAGATCATCTTTGTGACCAATGGTTAATACGTTGGGAAGGGCTACCTGACAAACAAGCCACATGGGAAGATAAACAACAGATTATACGAAGCTTCCTGGAACTGAACCTTGAGGACAAGGTTCCTCTTCAAGATGGGGGTAATGCTATGAATCCGGGGACTGACAATGCAGGGAATGTTCCAGATAAGTCAACACATACACGTAGGAGCACAAGGGCAAAGAGGAGCAGAAGGAGACAAAAGGGAAGGATGAAGAATAAATACTGTTAGAATTGTTAGGGGAAGAGAGGACAGAATCATGTTTTTATTCTTTTTGGTGGTTAATTTTCCTGTACTGAGATTTGCTGGCTAGTTTGAAACCAGCGGATGAGTACATCTTTTTTTCAATGAATACAACTTCACTCCATGTATCCACAAGACTTCATCATATCCATGAAGATTATGATTTGGAACAGGTGACTTTCGAAAACTCAATTTTCATTTGCTAAAATGCTGTGTATTCATCAATGGTAAATTTCTTTAATAGGATTCCTTCTCAAGTAAGTCTGATTTTAACGAGCATATCATGCAACACCTAGAGAAAGGCATAGATCTTCGGAATGCAATTCCTCTCAGGTTCTTGTTTATTCGTCTTCTAATGTTTCCAGTGATCAGCAAACGCAAACTTCTGCAGCAGAAGTTACAATTTTGGACAATGACTTACTGGCACATGATTTTTGTGTATCTGGCACAACTATATCTGCTATCCCAACAGTTCCTCCTCTTGTGGATAGGTGATTAGCGATGTCGTTAAGATAGAGAGCCCTTTAAACAAAGGTTTGAATTTTTTTTCGTATAACTGTTACCAAAGAACTATATGTTTGGGAAATAGAGAATGATCTGTTCCTTTTACCGAAACCTATATTTTTTGTACGCCCATTTTCTAAGATATTCCTGTTATTTTTGCCTTAATATGGATGGGACTTTTTCTTACTCTATTCCTATGATACATGTTTTGTTTTATTGAATATTTTTATGTAATACTTTGAAGATACGGTTTTAAATTTAAATTTAAATTTTATGTCTCCAGGTTTCATTATTCAGGGTTTTCTTCAGAATATCACATGATTCTCTCCAATGGCCAGGAGCATCGGAGATTTCATCCTTCTCTCTGACCCTAGAACCAAATGGTTCGCTGCTTCAGCTAGGTGCATATGCAAAACTTGTTTCTTCAGTACTTCTGACCAGCAATTCCACACATTTGTTTTGTTAACAGACAGATACAAAGTATCAATCTCGAAAAGCACTCGTGGTATAAAGGACAAGCTGCTTGCACACAACAACTCTATCAAGGAACTAACCAAGGGAGCTCATGGGGAGATGAGCAGGATTTGCCGGAGTTGCACAGATGACTGAACGTTTAGAGCTTACCCCTAAACGAAATAATACCTCTAGTCCTGTTTCCCATTCTATTCGGACAATCTCAGATTTTTCCTGGGAGGGGAAACGCGTAACAAAAGCAACATTGTTGCTCAAAACATTGGCAGAAAAGCTAAGCAAACTGCACCTGACATAAGTTCCGATGCTGCTTAGACTCCAGTGGTACTCCCCTTTTAGACTGATTCAATTGTCAGGACACTCATCCCAACTGGTGCTCCTACAAATGTGATTAAAAAATGTCTTAAGTTCTTAAACCGGCTACATGGCCAATGTGTTTGGGAGGACAGGCTTCTGCACGGTCCCATTCAGATCTTTTTGCATTTTTCTTGTCTCCTTGCACGACAAAATAATTTGACTGAATTGGATAATGCAAAGTATGAGAGCCTCACAACATTGAGCTGTGTACGGATCACATCAGGTTCAGCCTTAGAAGGATTGTTCAATGTTTGACTTTTAGGAGTGAATAGAAACGTGCAAAACAAAACAAAGCCAAAATCCATTTGATAACGCAAAATAAAATCATTACAAATACATTCAATCACATCGAATGCTATTGATGAAGAAATAATAGAGAAAGTTGATATAGTGCAACGGATTTCTGGGGTAACACAGTTGGCTTTTGTTGTATCTTCGTCTGGGGATCAAGTATCGCAGGATGGCGAACAACTGTGTAATTTCAGCCTATTTGCTGAATGCATACTGTCATGCCCACAGAAGTACTCAGCCAATTTGCGAGAATTGTCAAGTGCTGCACGGGACGTTGGTTCGTAAATTCCAAGCCCGTGATAATATGCTCAATTTTTTTTTAAAAAAAAGCAATTAACATCAACGGGAAAGGAAAACGCAAACATTTTACATGCATTCAAGACAAACATGGACGGAAGACGATGTAAAATAGAAAAGTTTGAGGGAAAGTTAAAAGTGTCCATCAAATATTATATCCAAATCATGACTCGTTAATGAATACATAGTCATCCGATAGATTTTTACCTCTGGAGCAAGGAGTCCTTTTTGAGGGGTATAGATATCAGCAAACACATAAAACACACACACCGGACATTGCTTTACTGGCAGTAACCATCTTCACTGTCCTGCAATTTCCATAGGGACTAGATGCGCACTTCGAGTGTCGAATAAAATTTCAAGTTGGGCGCGGAGCTCCAATTTCCACTCTGTACCTAATGTCCAATGGAGGAAACTGTGAAAGCATTATACTGTATGAATTATTAATTCTTCAAGGACCAAATATTATATAGAATTGACGAGATCTGCAAGTGTCAATTTTAACACCACCAATCAGCCAATATAAACATGGCAGGATGCAATAGAGCTGAAAAAACCTGTTAAGTGTCAGAACAGTAAATTAAATCAGTCAATGGTAGAAAGAAAGCACAAGGGGAAACAGCTTGAGTTGCAAGAGCATGATAATCATCTAGTCAAAAGAAAACAGACAAAATTTAACTAAAACAAGTTGAAAGAAATGGATACAGCTTGCAACAAACCTTGTTTGGTAGCAGTGCAACAGGTATTGATACAGTAAACAGCTTATTAAGGCAGAACAACAAAATTCCGTGGTGATTCCAACAGCTAAGGCATGACAGTGACTCAGTGAAACTTGTTATAGGAGGACAAAAACAAAAGAGTAAATAAATCCAAAGGAAATACAAACAAAAGCGAATATCCAAGTAAATAATAGTTTTAAATAACATCTTCACTCCGTCACGCCAGCCCAATCCATATTGCAGTTATCTTTCTTTTTCATATACCTTCTTAATTCAAACCAAATTTCACATCCCACTATCCAATACTCTTTCTTGTTTGCCTTCGCTTTGCACTACTCTCTTTTATCTTCCGTCTCTTAGTTCCTCTTTCCATCCATCTCCTTTAACATGATAGCAAATACATAACATGCAATCTGTGCAGAATGCCGTTCAAGTAAATACATAAACCATGGAAGTCTTGATGAATGTAAAAGATAAAGAAAGTTCTAACTCCTAAGGAAGCACAACTATTATAAGGTTAAGATTTAAAAGTAATGCATGGAAGCAGATGAGAAAGAAAAAAGTATTTAGAGAATAGCATACCTTGGAAATTCATCGGAGGATAACCTCAATTGAGAGTGCAAGTATGACAGCATCAAACAGCTCAACTACATGGCAAAGGAAGAAACAATAAGTGCAGACAACATGACAGATAGCGTATAATTTGCAGTGTCAACCTAGATTGTCCCACAACAACAAAAGCACAAAACAATCTACTGCTAGAAAGAAAGTAATTACACTGAAACAAATTCATCATCCCAAATGAACAAAAAAAATAAAGAATTGAGAGTCCGCTCTAGCAAAAATTATGCAGGGATCAACAGCTTACGTCAAATAACTGAATATCTGCCAGGTTGGTTCCCCACAGAAAGCGACAATGCCTGATTGGTAACATCTTCCAGAACACGTTTTAATTCAGTTTTAGCTCTCTTGACAGATAGTTCAGTCGGGCCCTCGATGAACAAGTAGAGCTTGCGATCTCCAGGTCCAGGCACCCTGCCTGGTGGGAAATACTGTCCCCTGGTGGTGATTGCAGCCCCCGTCCAATCTGAAATCGGGCCCAAGGTTTCCTTGTGAGTGACCTTCCACCGGGCATTCTGGGGAAAATCATTGATTTCCAATTCTGCTTCATAATGTTCAGGCATCGCATCGGCTTGAATCTTTGCCAAATTATGCTGCAAGTTCATGGCAGCTGCAAGTGCTGCTGCCCTTGCTGCTCCATCACTATGTACAGGTACGCCGGTACCAGACGCAATTGCAGCTGGACCTGGAATCGACAGGCCCATAACACCCGACAAAGCAGGCAAACCAGAAGTAGGAAGTAACTGCGCAGCCGATATTGGAGTTGATATTGCTGGTGCACTGACTTTGGAGGCTGCGGCAATAGCAGCCATCTGTGTAACAAGCGCTGCCTGCTGTGAGATGTCACCACCTGCCTTTCGTACCCCATCATCTTCATCTTCTGAATCAGACTTGTCCTCTTCAAAGCCATATTCTTTTGCCTGTGCTTTCTTTGCAGCAATTCTCTTTTCATCCTCCTCTTCATTGAACTTAAAACCACTACCGCCATAACCAGTTCCATGGGCTTGCTCCAGACCCTGGTTGACTTTTGCCATAAAACCATCAGCAAGGGCCTTTAGGTCGTCTGGAACAACCTGTTCAGATAGTTCCAAAGCTTTTACAAGATCAGGAGCATATCTTGCATCATCCTCAGAGATAAAAGTGATGGCACAACCTTTGCGACCAGCTCGTCCTGTTCGACCTACACGGTGAACATAATCCTCGTAGTGATTCGGAACATCAAAATTGATCACCAGTTCAAGCTCTTTAACATCTAACCCTCTAGCTGCAATACTTGTAGCTATCAATAAATTGCACACATTACTCTTGAAATCTGATATAGTAGATTCACGATCAGTTTGATCCTTTGCCCCATGTAGGGAAAGGCAGGGATAACCATGTTTCAGTAAATCCCTAAACAAAGCATCACATTTTTCCTGTGATTGTACAAATATCAAAATTTTACCCTTCTCATACCATTCACCAAGCAGTTCTAACAGTCGTAAGAACCTTTCACTTTCTGGTCGTACCTCAACAAGCTGACTTATGTCTTTATTAACCACACTCCTCCCGCCAACCTGTATTTCCACAGGCTTGTTCAACACCTTGCGAGCCAAAATCTCAACTTGCCGGGGGAAAGTGGCAGAAAAGAGCACAGTTTGACGATCTGGGCGGATATTTTGGATAATTCTAGTTATTTGAGGTTCAAAACCCATGTCAAACATCCGATCAGCTTCATCCATAACCAGGTATGTAACTCTGCGAAGGTTTGTAATTTTCCCTCCACTTGTGCAGAGTATGTCGATCATCCGACCTGGGGTACAGACAACAATCTCAGTCCCCCGCTTCAGTTCACTAATTTGTTGGGCAACACCAGAACCTCCATATACAGGAACACATCGGACACCCAAAACTTTGGCAAACTTCTTAATATCGCTGTGGATCTGTTGGACAAGCTCCCTGGTAGGTGCCATTATAAGTCCAATTGGCCCATCTCCAGCTTCCACAGGAGGCTGGTCCTTGATATGTCTCAACATTGGTAGAACAAAAGCAAGAGTTTTCCCAGAGCCAGTTTTTGCAATGCCTATGCAGTCTCGCCCACTCATGATAATAGGCAGCGATTGAGCTTGGATGGGCATTGGCTTCTCATAGTTGAGTTTCTTTATTGTTTCCAAAATTTTGGTAGTGAGTCCAGTCTGGTGCCATGTTTTAACTGGTTTAGGTACATCCTTTCCATGAATCTTCAATTCTAATTGTTTTCTGTATGCAGCAACCTCTTCAGGAGTCATCTTCGATATCTCCCTCGCCTCAATGTAGAAATTTTTTCGAAAAGTGTTGTAATCAATCTTAGAGTGGTCCACAATGGATAGTTTCTCAACTTTTGTCTTCTTCACTCTTTTCATAAACTCGTCATCATTTTCATTTTCCAAGGGATCTTCACCAACCTCCAACTCATCGTAATCTGAGTCAGAATCTTCACCAGGAAGAATTACCCCAAGAGATTTATTAGAACCTTTCCTTGAAAGTTGTCCATTAGCTCGCTCTTCCTTCCTATCCTTCTTCAATACCACTTTATCATCAACAACAGTTTCTGCAGTTGTCGAGCTGCTAAGCTTTTCAACTTCAGGTAAGACGATAGAGTTCATGAAAGCATCTAATGGATCAATTTCCTCATCCTCAGTAGCATCTTCGCCTCCGTTTTGTGAAGCAGCTTTACCATTATCCAAGTCTACAACCATTGCATCTCCCTCCTCTTTATCAGGCTTTGCCTTTTCATCCAAGTCCATGTCTGTCTCCGCTTTCCCAGTAGGAGGTACATCTTCATCATCAGATTCTCCCTCAAGAGTCCAGGTTTTACCAGCTGTTGATTCATTCCCATTAACTGCCACCCCAAGGTTTTCCCTCTCAGACTCTTCCTTCTTTCTCCTTAATTCTTGCCACTCCTGAACTCTTCTCCTCCTTTTCTCCATTTCCTCATCCAATCTCTTTTGTTCCTCCTCTAATTCCTCTTCTCTGCTTTTCTCCTCTTTCTTATCGGAGTCATCCTCGCTGTTCCTTTTCCTTGGGCTCTCTTCACCACCATCCCTGTGCTTGTTTGACTTGCTGATGCTCCGTCCACTCGCTCTCTCCTTGAGGTAATCATCATCTCTCCTGGATCGCTTCCTAGCATGCTCCCTAGAGCCATCATCACTGTCATCACTGCTCATCTCCCTATGCTTCTCCCTTTCTCTTGCCCTCCTGACTTTTTCTCTATCCCTCTTCTCCCTTTCCCTCTCTCTATCCTCTCTGTCACGTTCTCTCCTCTCCCTTTCTTTCTCCCTTTCACGCTCTTCCCTGTCATGCTTTCTCTTCTCCCTGTCTCTTTCTTGATCTCTTTCCTTCTCCCTGTCCCTCTCTCTATCACCATCCCTTGTTTTCTCCCTCTTCCCCTCCCTCTCTTTCTCCCTCTCCCTATCTTCTCTGTCCCTATCCCTCTTCTTATCTCTAGCTTTATCTTTTTCATCATCCAGAGTCATCGTTCTATTCCTATCCTTATCCCTGCTCTTCTCTTTTTCCTTATCCCTTTCATGCTTGCCATCAGGATCAGTACTCCTCTCTCTATTGGAGCGTCGGCTCTCACGATCTCTTTTCTCCCTGTCCCTATGCCTTTCTCCATTCCTTTCCTTATCATGCTCCTTGTCCCGGCCTCGATCACGGTGTCTCCTCTTGGAAGAATCCTCCTCCTGCCCCTTTGAATCTTCCTTCCTTGATCTGTGCTTCTGGTCGTCCATCGATTATTACTTTAAACCTAACAGTCAACAAAGTCAATTTCATGTCCGCCACATTTATCTTTTAAGTAAAATGCTAACAGTTTTTTTCCACCTCCTTTACGTAAAAATCATTAAGAAGAAAAGCATACATTCAAGTATGAGATCGTACGCAATAATTCCAAGTAAACTCTACACCTCCAAAATTGAAAAATGTTATCGTCTTGCAAACGTGCTGTAAATTGAAGCAGCTCCTAGATAGGTGCTAGCAGCCTTCATAGGATACACCAAAGAAAAAAACGCACCTTAGCCAACAATAACATAACAGCAGAAAGCTAACCACAATCCATACACACAATACAGGGAAATGGACAATCGAAAGCAAAGAAATGAGTACCAGATCCTTGAACCTGCTGAAACATTCGATTTTCTAGGAAGAGCTTCCTGAAACTGACAGTGGAACAAGACGAAATCTAGGTTTTCAGTTCCAGAATCCCTACCAATACGCATAGAAACTGAAGAATCGCGAAGAAACGAAAATATATTAGCGGTAGCCAATTGAGACGCGGAGAAATAATCTCGATATAATCGTGAATAACTCAGCGAAAACAATAATAAAACCCTAATAAAATATACTTCGTATGCAAAACAAATACAATCATCATATATCATCCAATAAAGAAAAAAATAGCAAGATTTTTCACTTCCCCGACAGAAACTAGAAAGGTGCAAAATCTCTGAATAGAACAACGGGAGTCTTTTACCTAAAATTACAGCACGGTGCCAGCAATTATCCACCAGATGTGGCTGCGGCGGTGGTTCGGTCGTCTCTCTTAAAGGAACATCAAACCGCTACCGTATCCATGCAGGTACTTGTTCGAGAGCACCGAAGTTTAAATATCATGGGCTGGTGTCCACATTTTTATTTCGTTTCTGTTCGCGGGCTATGGACGGATATTACCGTCCTTTCCGACTATACGCCATACATACTTGAGTCGAAAAGCCCAAAACTATTTTATTCAAGCCCAATAAGGACCATTCAGAAAGAATGTATTGGACCGTGGGTTTTCATATACTTTTATGTTAACGAACACCAATCGGCTGGAGTATTCCACTCATATATGTAGTTTTTCACTTTTTTTTATTTTAGGAATGACATATTACAATATAAGGGTATAGTTAGCGTTTTGAAATGAGCGGAAAATATATATCCCGTAGATTGGAGTTACTTGAGATTTTTGTTGAATTTAATTTCCAAATGGAAACCAGCTGTGGTGCTCTTAATAATACGGCGCCGGATGAATGTTCTGGAGAGATTTTTTTTAAAAAAAATAATATTCTTGTGGCCCTTTTATTTATAGAATTGGTTTGGTTCTGATTTTCATAAATTGGAGAGAATATACCTTGGATTATCCTGTTGAATAATAACGTTGTTGTGGAGATGAGACTGTGAAAAAGAAAATCGTTCCATGTCGGTTCATTCGTGAATTTTGAGATTGTATTTGATGTTCCATTTTCTTTTCATCAGCAATAATTTTCAGGCTGTGTTTTATACTTAAATGGAGTACATATAATTGTTACATAATAAAGTTTCCAAAATGACGTGATAAATTTTAGTATAATTTGATCCAGAAATATATTATTACATAAGAGCAAAGACATGATTAAAATAATTGGGTCAACACTTGTGAAATTTTGATTTTATAACTATAATAATTATAATAATGATAAATACACGTACAGTCCAGCCCATCACATAACTTTGTTATACGGAGAAAATATTGATATAGCATCATCATGAATCACAAGACAAACACACGCAAACCCAAAGCAAGGGCTTCACTCAGTACAACTTATTATGGATCGACAGATCTCTTATTCTTCGTATAAAGCACTGCGTTCGAGAAGATTGACATCATAACCCCTTGAGCAAATCAACAGTTGATTATCACACCACCTGCAATAAAAAAAAAACAGATAATCAACCACACTGAATTAGGATATATTATATGACAGGAAAACGGGCACAAAAACTGAAAAAATCCTAAGGCAAGTACCGTTAGGATGTAGAACTTGGCCAGTGAAGTAGGAGGACATCTCATTGGATGCCAGGAACACAAAAGAAGGTGCGATTTCGAAAGGTTGTGCTGCCCTGCGCATGGGCACATCCAACCCCAAGACTGGAATTTTTCCTGGGGGTAAAGCTCCCAAAGCAACTTCAAGCGGTGTCCACACTGGACCAGGGGCTACAGCATTGACACGAATTCCCTTCTCTACCAGTAGCTGACTCAAGCTCCTGGTACAAGTGACGATGGCTCCCTTGGTGGAACTATAGCTCAACAAATATGACATGCCCGTATAGGCAACATCAGATGCGGTGTTGATGATACAGCTTCCTTTCTTCATGTGGTTTAGAGCATAACTGCACCAAAATCCAATTCCACCAATTTCAACAAAACAAAAACAAAGAAGAACCAATTAAGTTAGGAGAGAGGAAAAGGAAAAGGATTTAGTGCGATTATTTATTGACTGTGATTTTGCTTACCCGGTCAGGAAGAACTGGGAAAATATGTTGGTTCTAAACGAATCCTCAAGCGTGGCAGTAGTAATTTCCTGGACAGTATTACTATAGTATTGAACAGCTGCATTATTCACCAGAATATCAATTCGTCCATATTCACACACGACTTTATCAACAACCCTTTTGCAGTTCTCTTCAAATCTAATATCAGCAGCTATGGCAAGAGGGTCTTTTGCGCTACATGTTTTAAGCTTCTTTATCATTCGTAAGGTCTCATATTTGTCCTTGTCTTCTACACATTCAACATAAGTAAATGCTACAGTAGCTCCCTCCATTGAAAAATAGTAGGATACAGATCTCCCAATACCAGAGTCGCCTCCGGTAATCAGAGCCACTTTTCCCTGTGATGACCACAACAACTGAGATGAGAAACAGAAATCCCTCTCGATATGAAGAATTGTAGCTGATTAGTTTCGGTTTCATAGTAAAGAGATGAGGCTCTATTCCTTTTCCGCTTAGGCACTTTAAGCGGTTGTCCTTCTTTCACATCTGAATAGGGTATGTGATGCCATGCATTACTATGTGACGACGAATCACTCGAAACATGGAAAGTGGCACAGACTAGACAATTTTCCAGAGTTGCGTACCTACTATTTATAGATATGTATTGTAAGCTTTAAACATAACGTGTGTGACACGTCAGCTCGTTATCACTCAAATAGACATTAAAGCCATTTCTGTGATTGTGACTGAAGAAGGTAAGCTTGAGTAGCTCAGAAAAGAAATCGAACCTGAAGCTTGTCAGAAGGCTTGTAATTTGGGTCGAGGGACTCTGGAAGTGGCCGCATTTTGTATTCTACACCGGGTTGCTGTGGTTGTTCCTGTGGTGGAAAAACATATTTCTCACTTTCTTGTGCCATTTTTTGTCTTGAAGAAAATAAGTTTTTCGCGATGCTCTAAGTATGTGGATAGAAGAATCAGAGAGAAACTGTAGAAATTAGCTGTAGAAATCAGGCAGCGGATGGGAGATTTATAAGCAATATCCTCGATCCAATCTGCAACTGAAACGGATAATTTTAAAGTGTTCTGGGGAACATACTGTTTAAGTATGTTTTTAGAGATATGAACAATGTAAAATAATAAAAATAATATTTTTAATTAAAAGATAAAAATATAAATTTATTTTTATTTTTATTATTTTATACTGATTTATGTCTCTTGAAAATATATCCCAGAGTGAAACAATTTTCTACACGGAATTCTTGTCCAGACGTGTCATATCAAAATAAATATTACATCAGTAGTTTTACAGTTTATATACTTAATAAAATATTTTATACTTAATAAATACTTATTATTATATAATATTACATCAGTAGTTTTACAGTTTTTAAATATAGTTAGAAAAACTATATTGGTACTTAATAAATATTTAAGATATCAAAAAATTATAGCTATCTATATGTATAATAGAATGGTATTTTTTTGAGAAAATATTTTTTTTCTATAAATTTATATAAAAAATATTCTATCAATTGAAAAATTCATATAGATTTGAATTGTAACTAAATAGTAACAAAACTATAAATATTCTCCTCGGTACTCATTGTTGTTGAAATAGAAGGATAGTTAGTATTAACTAAGAAGAAGGTTATTCTACATATGTACTCTTCTTTGTTAGAATATTTGGATTGATATTCATATGGCCCATTTAATATGTTTGTATAGACTTGTGGGAGCACAAGTCGAATATGTTAGTTATGTAAAAATATAAAGCCCAATTAAATAATCTAATATAAGTAACGAGCTTGATCATCTTAAATAAGTTTAGTGTGTGGGTCATTTTTTTATTGTACTGAAACTCACAAGCCTATTTCTAATAAAGATAGGCTTGATTAGAAATTAGTCCACTCAATGCTAATAAAGGATTATGATCACTAAACATACATGTACTCTTAAACAACCATATAAAATAGATTGTCCTTTTTTTTCTGGGCTCTTTCATCGCTCTCTAGAGGACTCTGCAAGAAATGTCTAGAAGATTCACTTTATCAGATCTATGAATCTCAATACACGTATGCTTTCACTGGATGTTTGTGTCATTAGATTGAATCGATTCATGTTTAATTAAGCATAAAACTCATCAATTGGCAACAGAGTTTCTAATTCAATTTAATAAAATTTTTGTTTTCTGATGATTAATATTTTTTCATAAGAACAACCCCAACATATATAGATCCTTTAAGGAAATTAGTGCCTTTAAAGAAATCTATCAGAATATTGAGAAGAGCATCTTCAGTGTCACGTCCTGGAACCAAAAATTTCACACGACAATCGTTGTGGACCCACTATATACACTGTTACCTCACACAGGAATGCATATAGTAACCTTACATGACTAATGGTACCATAACAAATAACAGAGCTAATATTAGAATAAACATATAAATTAAGGCACAACGGATATAAAAGAAGTATTGATGTCTCTGAGAGACATCGAACAACCCCATAAATACATATATCAAGAATAAGCATATTACAATAATTATATGCTCGGTTTTATTATCAATGGCATATCAATGACTCATTTCAATTAGATGACTCAGGGGAATTAACTATGAATACGAATCCTCGTATAATACCTCGATCACGCTTAAATCCATAATAGCGTTCACGTTTGGCCTAGGAGCGAGCTTCTGTTCTTAATTCTTGTATCATGCAGATGGGGAAAACATATTCAAAGTACACAAGCATTCATACACTTACTAAGCACACATGCTGGCAAGCAAATAAAAACTTGAAGAGTCAAAGAGTATGCAGCATTGTCACAGTCATAATAAGACTATGACTTGGTTGGCAATATCTCTCAGTTCGTTGAGAGCCCAATATTAGGACTGAGATACATCAGTGGTAGTTTCAACTTACCTTTTTCTTAATTATCACAATGCCCATTCCACTAACTCGAACGGGGCGTTAGGTGGTGGTAGCTCCACTTAAGCGGACCCCACTCTGCAGGTACCCATCTTTGTTCATCGACTTGCTTATCTTGTCCCTGTCCCATCTTATAGCCTCGATATAATTAACGTATCCTAGCCACGCTACCATGCTCCGAGAGCTCTCAAGAGTCGCATAAGTTACCCTATATTATGCCTATGCATTTCACGTCTCGTGTATCCGATGCATTCGATATATTGCATGCTTATTGTTTATTATCTCAAACTAAGTGCTTCACACATATCGTATCATAACATGGTACATTAGGCTAAGCATAAAAAAAGGGTATGCATAGTATTTCATGTAATCATTCATTTAATTATTTATTTGATAATCATAACTAATTAACCATATCAGCAATAAAACGATAAACAAAATCCGTCCACTCACAGGTTTTTGATGTTCGAAGAGCCCACACTTGATCCTCGATAGCTAGACCGATTCCTCGAGGTCTTATGTTAGCAGGTATCCACCTAAACATGAAATCATAGCCGAGCCTTCAATATGATAAACTAAATTACATAATCACACATAAAATCATGCATCTTTAACCTTAATTTGATGCATTTCTACCCGATTACCAACTCAGAATCGATTCAGATATTTTTCTCTATTTTTTCTTTTTTTTAATCTTGTTTTAATTATTTGACACATCAAATCAATTCTAATTTCAGAATTCTTGGTACCACTAGATTCCTCATTGATTCTAACATTTCTTTAATTTTTCAGAAATGTTTTTCTTTTTTTTACTATTTTTCCCAATTTTTATTAATTTCTGCCAAATTTCCTATTTTTCTGAATTTTATTTATTTTTGGCCAACTAGAATGCGCCATGTGGCAGCTCTGAGTGTTGCAAGGCAATCTCCCGAACCTCTAGCTTCGTGACACATACTCAGGACCTTACTTGCCCTTCTCTTCGAGTGATACGTTGCCTGCTCTCGCAAGCGACATATTATTCATAAAGGGCCTGAACTACCTGTCACTCGTCGGCAACGCTAGATGACGCGTCGTTCAATTAGGTCATCTGGGGTAGATGACCCATCATTTGACTTGGTTGTCTTCAACCTCTAGTCGACCCAACCGACCTAACCACCTGCAACCTTAGATTTTGATTCTCCCAAAATACACGAAAGCCCTATCATTCTCTAAATCATCAATTTCTGAACAAAAGCCAACCATAAACAACTATCTTCATCAAATAAATCTCGCAATAGGAGAAGAAAGAAACTCGACTTTTACTGGGTAAAATCTTACCCCAAAACGGCGAAGACTAGCTAAGAAAGCATCAACTTCACGGGAATAAACTCAGGGGTGTGAGAGGAGTGTTTTAGAGATAGTTTCGTGGCTTGGGACATCGGTTATAGGAACTTGGCAAAATGGGGTCTTATCCCGTTAGGCTTCACTAAAAATGGAAAAAAACTGGGAAGGTTTCAGGAGGTAACAAGTTACAGGGTAAAACGACATCGTATACGGGTATATCCACAAGCCAGTTGGTGGGTATAAACCGACTGGTCAGTGGAGACTCTCGGAAGGGTATTCAAACTGGTCATTTTCTCTTAGTTTCTTAAGGTATTTCACTCAACTTTTGGTGTACAATCTCACCCAAAATGAACCCTCTCAACACACTCAATATTGACACACAATATACCCACCAACAAAGGTCTCAAATCCAAGAACAAACTCTCCAAACAAAGGTACAATTGCTCACCAACCAATAATGCATCAATCATATACAGTGAATTCTGGTTATGCCATTCGGTTAGACCAATGCACCAGTTGTGTTCATGGACCTGATGAATCTTGTGTTCCGTGAATTCCTGGACAGATTTGTAATAGTCTTCATCGACGACATTCTGATTTATTCAAAATCGGAAGAGAAGCATGCTGACTACTTGCGGATTGCGCCAAAAACTTTGAGGGATCGACAGTTGTTCGCAAAGCACTCTAAATGTGAATTTTGGCTACACGAAGTTGGTTTCCTTGGCTATGTTGTTTCCGCCCAAGGTATCTTTGTTGATCCGAAGAAGATTGAAATCGTAGTTTCTTGGGAACCTCTGCGGACTGTGTTTGAAGTCCGTAGTTTCCTTGGCTTAGCAGGATACTAACGTCATTTTGTGGAGAATTTTTCATCGCTTGCTAGACCATTGACAAAGTTGACATTCAAAGGAGAGTCGTTCATGTGGAGTGAGAAATGCCAGCAAAGTTTAGAAAAACTGAAAAACTGGTTAGTTTCTGCACCTATCCTTACCTTACCTATCAGCAGAAAAAATACGTGGTATACAGTGATGCATCGAAATGCAGACTTGGATGCGTGTTGATGCAAGATGGGAAAGTCGTTGCCTTTGCTTCCCGACAGTTGCGACCTCATGAAAGCAACTATCCTACACACAATTTGGAGCTTGCATCCGTGGTATTTACATTGAAAATATGGTTCCATTATCTGTATGGCGAGACGTGCAAAATCTTCACCAACCACAAAAGCCTGAAATACCTCTTTATGCAAAAAGAATTTAATATGAGACAATGAAGATATGTGGAGCTGATTAAAGACTACGATCTGATTATCGAATATCATCATAGAAAAACAAATGTTGTTGCTGATGCCTTGACCCAAAAGATTCATCATCCTTCCCCATCAGTTTTGGCTTACATACGCACCCAATACATGCCTATGTTGCTAGATTTGAAAGCTACACGTGCGCATCTTGGCACTGATTTTTCTGGTCCATTGTTGGCACGAATCGAAGTCACGCCTATCTTGATTGAAGAAATCCGGAATCAGCAATCAGAGGATCCAAAATTGGCTGAAATTCAGAAGTAACTATCTGATGGTGTTGATGCCATAGCTCGTGATTTCAGAGTACGAGATGATGGAGGTCTTGTCTTCAGAAACCGGGTATGTGTACCACAAGATGTTAATATTTGCAATCTAATTTTTATCTGAAGCCCATAGTTCAAAGTTCGCTATCCAACATGGTAGCACTAAGATGTACCGAGACTTGAAGGAGAAGTATTGTTGGCTGAACATGAAGTGCCACATTGCTGAGTTCATTGCCCAATGCCTCGTATGCCAACAAGTATGATCGAGCATCAAAGACCCGCTGGTCTACTTTAGTCACTTCCGATTCCAGAATAGAAGCGGGAGCATGTCACGATGGATTTTGTGACCAGGTTGCCTAGATCTCAGTGAGGATTCGATGACATTTGGGTGATCATGGATAGATTGACGAAATCTACACACTTCCTTCCTATACGTGTGATAGACACACTCGAGAAATTGGCTATATGTTATTTAGACGAGATTGTTCGATTGCATGGAGTGCCAGTTTTCATCGTTTCAGATCATGACCCTCGTTTCACATCACGATTTTGGGAGAAGTTCCAGAATGCACTGGGTTCGAGATTGAATTTCAGTACAACATTTCATCCTCAAATTGATGGTCAATCTGAAATGACGATTTAGACACTTGAGGACATGCTACGTGCAAGTGTACTAGACCAACATACCAGTAGGGATTGATGTTTACCATTGGCGTTTGCTTACAATAATAGCTTTCATGTAAGCATCAGTATGGCTCCTTATGAAGCATTATATGGGAGATGTTGTAGAACTCCTGCTTGCTGGAATGAAGTTAGCGAGAGACACCTAGACAATCCAAAATTGATTGATCAAGCAATGAAGCAGCTGAATTTAATTTGTCAAAAGTTGAAGACAGCGCAAGATCGGCAGAAAAACTATGCCGATAATCGACGAAGGGAGCTGGAATTTGCTGTAGGTGACAAAGTATTTCTAAAAGTCTCCCCGTGGAAAGGTGTCCTTCGTTTTCAGTTGTAAGGAAAGCTAGCACCGCGATACATTGGTCCGCATTATATTATTGAAAAGATCAGCCCTATTGTATACCGACTTGCATTGCCTCTGAATATGAAAAAAATTCACAACGTGCTTCACGTTTCGATGTTGAAGAAGTATGTGCGAGACCCTGCTCATGTGCTCGAAGAACTGCCGATGGAAGTTGCTGAAGACCTATCCTACCCTATACAACCAGTTGTCAAACTAGATCGGTCAGTTTGTCAACTTCACAGTCAAAGTGTGCCTATGATTTGCGTTGTTTGGCGTAATGGCCAAACCGAGAAATAGTCTTGGAAGACTGAGGAATCTATGTATACAAAATTTCTTTACCTGTTTGGCTAGGTACTTGTGCTGAAATTTCGCGGATGAAATTCTTATAAGGAGGGGAGTATATGAGATCCCGATTTTTGTGTCCTAGAAGTCCAGAAGCTAGTGCATATGAATAACCATTTTTCCCCTGAGGAAATAGATGTGTGTGATAGCCGAAAATGGTAGGGAAGGTTTGGTGTCTATTTCTAATTTCATTTCACCCTCATTTCATTTCTAGCACTAATGACACTTTATCTATTCAGCCTTAAAAGTAGGAAGATTAATCCTATAAATACCATATATAAATATTAGTCGGCCACACTTAGTCCTACATAAAAAATACACAAAATTATCAAGCAATCAAACCCTACTCCCTTACCTTTGCTGCCAAAATTTCTTAGCCTTCACCATGACCGAATTCTTTCATCCGTTGTCAAATTTCTACAAATAATAGCTTGTTGGAAAGCTCTTTTCATCTTCTATCTAGCTATCTTAGTTTGATCATAAGAAGGTCATTTCTTCCCTGTCAAAACCCTTATCGTAATTTTGTGGAAATTTGTGCTGAAATTCAATAATCCTTTAATTGGTTTCTATTGTTGTTTCTTTTATTCGTATAATTTTTTGGCATCTATTCATTATGTAATATCATAAATTCATCCTTTGAATCTTCCCTATGCATGAAATCGGCTTACCCTACACCTTTGCCTATTGTTGCCGATTTTGATCAATTGAATTACCTATTGGTTTCTGATCTTGTTCCTTTTAATTGTATGTGTTATTAACAAGTAATTCTTCCTTGTTTATATGAAATTGCAACCCCTAAGGCTTGTATATATAAAATCGCAATTGCCCTTGTAAACCTTATCTTAGTGCCGAAATTTGTATGGTTGATTGGGATGATAATTCAGGTTGATTATTGTCGAGTTCTTGGCTATCACATCACACATCCAAGGGGGAGGCACCTGTAGCATCTGATCACTGGTTTCTGATAGGTTTGTTGAGTAGAATTACTAAGAAAATAGGATGTTTACTTGGTTATGTATGCATGCTCAGTATGGTTTTGTCTTTGTCTTATGATGATATAGGTGGTTCGGATCCCCTAAATAAAGACAAAGGAATAGCTTCTTGTTCATAGACAAGAGAGGTAGAATCTATACCTCATCAATTTCTCCAGAGATCCTTGTTTTTTATTTGATGTTTCGGTGCATGTTCTTGTTGAATGGTATATGCGCATACCTTGTATTTGGTATGCTTGATTTCGGAAAGAATTATGCGTTGTTAGGAAATTTCGAACCCCTAAGATAGATTGTGGGTGCCTAATATGTATGTGTTGTGTATTTTGAACATGCTGAATGTATTATGATATGATTGAGGATACTCTGTTGTAATGTTATGTCTGCTACTTGCTTGTGTGTGCTTGTTCATGTCTGTGTGTCAGGATCCTTTTCCGGTGGCCATTCGGGGTAAGCGCTGATGCTCCTGAGGAGAGGAGAGGTTCTTACTGTTATGAGAGCCATATGGGTGGCAATCCCCAGCTTGTGCACACTGGATGCCTAATCTTGTGTGCTGGCTAGATGTTTAGTCCTTTGTGCTGGCTAGATGCCTTATCCTGTGTACTAGTAAGATGCCTTATCCTGTGTACTAGTAAGATGCCCTAATCCTGTGTGCTGGTTAGGATGCCTAGTCCTGTGTGTTGGCTAGATGTCTTGTTCTGTGTGTTGGCAAAATAAAAGGCTTACTGATTAGCTTGTGTGCTAACCTTTTTCCCTTTGTGCAACAAAGCCTTGGAAAACACAGGTGGAAGGGGATGACGTTTTCTATTGACGAGATTGATTGATATTTTTCCTGCCTGTGTACTTCTGATTTTCAGAAGTGTTTGCAGTTCACCCTTAGCCAATAGTTTTCGGCTCTATCCCTATTGTGTTTGCTTATTGGTTGCGTGATCTCCGTTAGATGTGTAGGCGAATTTGATATTGATTGGGAGATGTTTGTTTAAGATTTCATCAGATCTTATGATGTTGTGACCCTACTGAGATTCTTGTAATCTCACCCTGTTATTTTCACTATTTTTTAAGCTTAGGTGCATACTCTATTTGTTGTACCAATGTGTGAGATCAAGACTGTACGGCGGGACGATATTGCATCATATTTTCATACCTGTTTCCTTGATTACTTATGTATATAACATAAAGTTCAATTGGACTACTTTCTGGATTTTTGAATGCCACCTTTGTTTGCTTGTTTCCAAAAATTTACGGGGGGTATACTTGTTGGATTTTGAGATCTTTATGGGACTTGTGTGTTGTGGTACCTATGTTGAACTATAAAGAATTCCGCTGATGTTTTTATTCACTCGGTTTAGTGCCAGAATGTATGTCCATTATCATGCTCCAACCTTTAAAAAGCTTAAGTAATGAATCTACTAAAATTAGAACTAAGGGGGGTAAGCCTTGTGAGATTCAGATAGGTCCTAAGTTTGGTTTATTTGGGTTTCACGGCAGTAAGGATCCTAGTGAAGCAAATTCGGGTCCTTACAATTGATGCATAATTAACACCAGATTAGTTGATGCATAAATCACATGGTAAACACACATTGAACCTATCATGATCATCAATCACAATGCGTGTATAACCTCTATTCAAAACCAAGTATTTGATCATATTTTAATTTAACAAAAATAGAGCATTTACTTTTAATCAAATGAAATGTAAACTCCCACCTCTTGTCGCGCAGACGACTCAACGACAATACGCTTGCCCTTATCAATAACTCCAACACCACCTAATGCACACAAACACAAAGCTAAGCATGAAATCGAAACAACGGAAAGGAAACGAAAAAACTGGAAACAATCTAAAGACCCCAAAACTCACAACCTAACATACAACTCACACTACAGCTCATCAACCTACATACCCAGAAATTCAACCAAGAGGATAAACCATCGTCTCCTCAAGCATGTCAGTCATGACTCATCAACAATCTCCCAACTTAACCAACAACACAATTGGGTTCTTCCACCCACAACCATCCTCCACATTCCACAACCAATCAATCACAATCAAAGATCTCAACCAAATTCACCAATTCCAGCAAACTCACCAAACCACATATTTTCCAAAAATACCATCGAAAAATCTAATCAATAACTCATGAATCAAGTGATATTTTCAGGCAATCCAAACCATCATACTATCTTAGAAACATCAAAAGCAACATAAAGAAATAAACAATCGATCAAGGAAACCAAAAATTAAGGCATTTACCAAGAAATCCCCAAATGTAACACCAAGAACAAGGGAAGAACTAACTCTTCAATCTGGAACTATCAGTGGAAAACGATCACAAGAGGTTAGAAAAGTGTTTGGGAATAATGCCCAATAGATTTCTTTGCAGGAAAATCGAAGGAGAAAAATTTATGTTCTTTGGGAGACGTAAGGAGAGCTGGCGTGAGACGGAGAAGAGAGGGGCAGGGGTTTCAGGCTTCTAACACTTAGAAAATTTTCTAAGTGCTGGGTTGGGATGACCCTTTTATACTTCGAGCCCAAAATCTAGGGAAAACCCGAAACAAAATAGTTTAAGCCCCGATAAACCTCGAATGGGCTACGAAAATGTTTAAAAACATAAAATATCAAACATAGACTTCAAATATTTAATTGGGCTCAAAAAATAATAAATGGGATCAAAATGGGTTAATCGACTCAAAGGCTCATGATCACTCAAAACAGATCCGGAACTAGCCCGAATTGATTTCCATTGACTTAAACCTCGACAATCAACCTAAAATACTCGCTAGACATCTAAACACACACCTAGGCTTTCTAAGGCTGTGCCTGATGACTGTCGTGTGTTCACCAAAATAATCTTCCTCTTTTTGGACAGGTAGCTAGCTGTCTTTAGAAAAGGTCTTCCGAGTAGAATCAATTGTTGTCCATCGTTTTCCATTTCTAGTACAAAGAAGTCTGCTGGGAATACCAACCCTTTTATCTGTACTAGCAAGTCTTCAACCACTCCAGCTGGATGCACCACTGATCTGTCAGCTAGCTGAATTACCACTCCAGTTTTCTTCAATTTGCCGAGGTTGAGAGTCTTGTACACAGACATTGGCATTACATTGATTGATGCACCCAAGTCACACATAGCTTGTGCTATCTGGACACCTCCAAATTTTAGTGGGACTGAAAACATTCCTGGGTCATTGCATTTCTGGGGCATGTTTTTCTGGAGGACTGCAGACACAACCTCCCCCACCGTGACCTTGGCATGATCAGACAATCGTCTTTTGTTGGTGCATAACTCCTTCAAGAATTTAGCAAATTTTGGAATTTGCTTTATTGTCTCCAGAAGAGGTATATTGACCTCCACTTTCCGAAAGATATCTAGAATGGCCTGCTCCTCTTGATTCTTTTTGTTTTTCGCTAATCTGGCAGGGAATGGTGGAGGTATCGTGATCACGGGCTTGGGCCGCACTTCAATTTCTTTTTCAACTTCTGCTTCGTCGTCTTGCGGTATTGTTTTTGGCTGAAACGAGGGCATCTCCGAAGTGCCAGCTCTTTCTTGAATAGGTTGTGGCTCTTCCGTGACCTTGGTTTGTCTGACCTGCACCTGTGGTGGCTCTTGAAGTTCTTTTCCAGACCTGAGAATGATAGCACTAACATTATGCTTGGGGTTAGTTTCAGGTTGTGCAGGTAACTTACCTTCCCTCGTATTCTGAGCATTTTGGTTGGCCAGCTGCTGTTGTGCGAATAATTGCTGGTGCAGTGTTACTTACTTCAGGGCGTCCCATATTTTGTCTAACTCCTCCTGATGGTTGCGGCTGGAAGACCCCCTCTCGTAAGTGGCTCCTGAGGTTCTGTGCTCAGGTCCTCGGTGGTTGGTTTGTTGCTCTTGTGCTCCTCCATCATAGGGCGGATTTAGATAAGTCTTTCTTGGTTCATAAAACCCACCTTGTTTGCCAGTAAACTCTGGGTTCCTGCGGTATAGAGGGACATACTGATTGTATGCGTTTGCATCTTGGATTTCATTGTTGAGGACTTTGGGGCACTGGTCTGTACTGTGGTCACGGTTTCCGCAGAACTCACATGGCTTTGCTTGAAGTTGAGAAACATATTTCTTGAATGCATTCCCCACGGTTTTGTCAATCATTTGCTGAAGGTCTGCTTCTGCGATGACCATGGAGGCTGCCGCAGCTGTTCCGGTGGTTGGTTTTGGAGCTGGTCTCCCTCGTCTTACACGGTGCTTGGCTCCCTTTATCATGTTGAGAATGAGATCTTTAGCTCTCCGGGAGTCAAGGGAAAGAAGATATCCATTGGCAGAATGGTCTACAGCACTCCTAGTTTCATCGTCCATACCATGATAGAAAGCCTGAAGCAACTGGAAATTAGTATAGCCATGTCGTGGGCATGTTGAGCAAAGTTTCTTAAATCGTCTCCAGTAGTCGTACAAGGTTTCTGCGTCATCCTGTCGAACCACAGCTATTTTTCGTCTGAGATCATCTTCGACAGAAGGTGGGAAATATTCGTATAAGAATGCGTCTACCATTTCGTCCCATGTCCTGATGCATCCAGGAGGCATCTCACTAAGCCATTCCTCGGCCTCTCCCTTTAAGGAAAAAGGGAACGAACGAAGCAGTACCTGACCCATTACCAAACCTTTTGGTTTAAAACTCGTACATGCCATCTCAAACTTCCTCAGGTGTTCGTTTGGGTCTTCACGGGCTCGTCCATGGAGGAAAGGCAAAGTTTGAAGGAGCCCGGGCTTCATTTCATAATTAACATCTCGATCATTCTCGTGAATGATGCACATTGGTCTTCTGAATCTACCGGTTCCCCCCATTTCTTCCATTGGAATGAGTTGGGCTTCATCTTCTTCTTCATCAGCTAGAAAGGCATCTAGTACCTTGTAAGGTCTTCTTCTTTCGACCTCATCATTCATTGGAGGAGGATCCTCTAGTGGAGGATCTCCTATTGGTGCTGGTGGATCCCCATGATTCCTCGCTCTGTTTGGGTCGTCCGCCATTGGTGAGGCTGGTATATGGATTGGAGAAGCGGAATTGCTTGGTGATGAACTGACCGTGATATCGATCTGGTCACGGTCACTTGCTTGATTAGAATCTGACGCTGCTAATGTGGATGCAGTAGATGTGGACGGGTCTCGTCTTCTTCTAGAGTTATTCAGCCGACAGGTTGACTCAATTTCTGGATCAAAAGGCAACAAAGGTCCTGTCCGGCTTGAACGGGTCATATACTGTAAGAATTCCAAATCTTGATTTGCCGTCTCCCCGGCAACGGCGCCAGTTTGATGACTGTCGTGTGTTCACCAAAATAATCTTCCTCTTTTTGGACAGGTAGCTAGCAGCAAGGAAGGTCGAATCCTCAGGGAGATGGCTCAGAGTTGGAAGTTTTAATGTGGAATCGGTCGTGGTCGCGGTGTGCCCACGGTCGATTAGATCGAAGGGTTATGGGTTCACAGTGATAGGTAGAGATTGAGTAAATAAGTGTAACGAATGGAAAATGAGAAATAAAGTTCTGACTCAAATGCTTTTGATATTCCTTAATTCAATCCATACCTAGACCACCCATGATCACGGGCCTTCTGAAGATGCATTCGCGTCTTTTCTGTTGGATTCTAGTTAGTAGATTGCTCAGTACGACTGAGCACTCCAGGGGGGTGGAACGTCCTCCGCCCTTTCGGGTTTAACTTTCCAGAAGACCTCACCCTCAGATTAGCTACATAGTTAACCTGAATGTGCTCTCTCGCCTTTAGTGTTTCACTCACCACCCACGGTTATCAGTGTTTGGCTTCTAATTTGTTGTGGAGTTGATCAGGCACCATAACATCATTATGCACAAAGAATGACGAGAAATAACAGAAGACATTGAATAACAGATGGAACGGGGCCTCACAAGGGTCCGGTCTGGTTAATGAACTAAATCAAGGAAAAAGAAGTTCTAGCCCTCCATTGAGTTTCCGGAGTAGAAGCTATAAAGATGTCTAATTTCGAAACAAAGTAAAAATCCTCTCCCCGCCCTGGCCACAGGCGGCCAGGGCCTATATATACTGTCTACCAAGATCTCGCAGGATCTGAATCAGATTACTGCCATATCAGTTAGGATCTCCCGAGATACCAGGCAGATTCTCGGACCGTGATCACGGTCAGACCTCCGATCTTCCAGGCCAGCAACTGTCGAATCGTGGCTTCTGATTCTCCTTCAGGAAATCCGCCTTTAAATCTTCAAAATATCTTGTGAATTCCTGCTTTCAGAGAAATCTTGTAAGATATCAGTAATAACTCTATAAACGTATATATTAGGAAATAGAAAGTGCTAACCGGCTGGTTTTTACGTAATGTAAAACCGCATTTTATCACACTATCAGTGCCCAACCTAAAATCAACGCTTGGGTCAATGGTCAACTCTCTCTCAAGTCAAAAGTCAACTCTCGGTCAAACCGGGCAAAATTGAGTTCTCTCGCTGAACGATCTCACTGACTAGGCACTCGGAGGGACAAGGTCTCACACTTTGCTTCCTTTGTTGTATAAAATTATGACAATCCTCTTCGATGAAACTAATATTCTGACTCCCACCCACCTCATTTGCCACAAACCAGAATGCTTTAGAGTGTCTTAATCCTAAATCCACCAATGAGCAAATCAACTCTTAATTTTCACAACCCATCTTCCTCGTTGACTTTATGAAATGTCTGTGTGTGTTATCCACCATGGGACGGTTGTGATCATCTTCAAAATGTGTGACTTTATAAACCCTATCAGTGACTTTGAACATAATCCTAGCAATATAGGATTATGTGCATGTCCAGTCAATAACCACACGTGGCATTGACTGGATATATTATTTTATTACGTATTAGAGGACGGTGTAAAATAAACGTGGTACACTAGGTGCACCATAAAGTTACCCTACATGGATTAAAGGCAACTAAAGTCAATCCTCACTCTTTACTAATCCTCATAAAAAACGTATATACAACAGATGTATCTACAGTTTTTTTTAGAACTTTTAATTTTTAAAATACAAGTGTTGGATTTAATCCATCATTTAAGGATAATGTTTGTTTTAAGTGGGGGGATGCATGTGCTTGCATTGATATTTGTTTCAATTTTTGCGCTATTAGCATATACATGTCTGTCGTCATCTTTGCACAACCAAGACATATCTAACATTTAATATTTCTAGTAAGTATCATATGAGCATGTTAATGTGTAAAATTTTAAAGAGAATTTTTTAAAAAATTTTTGTTTTTATTGTGTCAAATTATCTTTTAGAACAACAATAAAGAGAAAGGAAAGAAACTGTCATTGTGTAAAAATAAAATTAAAATAATAAAAAGAAAAAAGATACTATCATTGTGTAATAGTAAAGAACGAAAAAATAATGAAGAGTGAAGAAAAGATGTCATTGTGTAAGAATAAAAAAATAAGAGAGAATATCATAAAAAAATAACTGAGAGAAAATATTATAAAAAAATAATTGAGAGAGAGTAGAGAGTGTAAAAAAAATAATCTGATATAATAATAATAAAAATGTAAAATAAAATCATTCTTAAAACTTTACATATCGGCATATTTCTATGACACAAAAATATTAACAAATTAAATGTATATGGGTTGTACAAAAGTTATCGTGGAGCATTTTATGCACCATAAAACTACCCATGTACACTACACTAAGCCATGTAAGTCCCTAAAACAATAATCTCTTAATTCATTTTGACTAGCCTGGATATGTCTCCCAAACCTATGAACTTTTTAAACATATCTAATCAATTGTATCTTCAAAAATCACAAATTAGATTATAGAATAATTAGAATTAGATGTATAATGTCTATACACATTGAGATATTTTGAACCATGAGCGTTCATCTTAATATGCTCTTTTTTTCATTGTGTTCAGGCTTAATACTTTTTTAATCTAGAACTTGCCTTGTAACAATTTTTAGACCACACTTTAGAATAAATAAAAAGAATATGATTTGGACACTAAGGAATACCAGTTGATTTTACATTTTCTTTCTTCTAACACACCTTTTACATTATCATTTAATGGACCTTCTTAGCCTAATATTTTTTTTTATCCACGGTAACCTTAAATTTTTTCTTTTGTTTTCTTAACCCAGGATTTTGTTTAACCCGTAAAGATTTTGTGCACATCACATTCAGCTTACTTGGATATTAGCTTATATTATTAGGATATGCTGAAAAAAAAAGAAGAAAGAAATGCCCTTTTTAGCGTTTCTTCGCAAACAAAGAAATGATTTTGAAAAAAAAAAAAAGCGTCAAGAAGCAAACCAAATGATCACGTGGATCTGAAAAAAACGAAGAGAAAATCAGTTTGAAAGAAAAGAACATAAAAAAGGTTTGAAAACAAAAGAACAAAAGAACATAAGAAAGGTTTGAAAAAAAAGATCCAAATGACAGTCATTAGTCATTATTTCTGTCTAACGTGTACGATTATTTTTATTTTTGAAAAATAAAAGCACTTTTGACATATCTTAATCATAGTCCCATTAGAACCACTTTGAAAACCATTAATTCTCATATTTATTTTATTTTTAGTGATGGAGATTTGGTGTATTGACAAGCTTATGACATTCAATTTTATTATGCCCAATTTATTTTCTTTGTTTGCGAAGAAACGCTAAAAAGGCTTCATAGATAGGTGCTAGCAGCCTTCATAGGATACCCCAAGAAAAAAACGCAGCTTACTCAGCAATAACCTAATAGCAGAAACCACAGGCTATACACACAATCGAAAGCACATGCAATAGAGGGACATGGACAATCGAAAGCAAAGAAACGACAGCCAGATCCTTGAACCTGCGGAAACATTTGATTTTCTAGAAATAACTTCCTAAAACTGACTGTGGAACAGGACGAAATCTATGTTTTCAGTTCCACCTGCCAATACGCACAGAAACTGAAGAATAGCGAAGAAACGAAAATATTTAGTGGTAGCCAATTGAGACGCTGAGAAATAATCACAATATACTCGTCAATAAATCAGCAAAAACAATAATAAAACCCTAATGCTATACACATTGTTTCCGTAATAAATAAAATCATCATATTTCGTGCAATAAGGAAAAACAGCAAGATTTTTCACTTTTCCTACACAAACTGAAAAAATTGTAAAATCTCTGAGTAAAACAACACCGTGCTAGCAATTGTCCGCCAGATGTGGCTGTGGAGGTGGTTCGGTCGTCGTTCTTAAAAGGAATATTAAACAACTACCGTATCCATGCAGGGACTCGGTTCGAGAGTCCACTGAAATTTAAATATTATGAGTTGGTGTCCACATTTATATTTTCTTTCTGTTCGCGGGCTATGGACGGATATTATCGTCCTTTCCCATTATACACCGTACACAATTCCGTCAAAAGGCCCAATACTATTTTTTCTGGCCCGATAAGACCCATTTAGATAGAATATGTTTCAATCGCTTTTCATATGCTTTTATATTATGTTACGATAACCAATCGGCTGGAATATTCCACTAACATTTATAATTTTTCAATTATTGGATTTAGGAAGGACATAATCCAATGTCAGGGTAGAATTAGCGTTGGGATGTAGAACTTGGCCAGTGAAGTAGGAGGACATCTCATTGGATGCCAGGAACACATAAGAAGGTGCCATTTCGAAAGGTTGTGCTGCCCTCCGCATGGGCAGATCCAACCCAAAGATTGGAACTTCTCCTGGAGGTAAAGATACCGAAGCAACTTGAAGCGGTCCAGACTGGACCAGGGGCCACAGCATTGACACGAATCACCTTCTCTACCAATAGCTGGCTCAAACTCCTGGTCAAAGTGACAATGGCTGCCTTGGTGGAACTATAGCTCAACAAATATGGCCTGCCCCTATAGGCAACATCAGATGTGGTGTTGATGATATAGCTTCCTTTCTTCATGTGGTTTAGGGCATAACTGCACCAAAATCCAATCCCACCAATTTCACCTAAACAAAGAAGAACCTCATAAGTTAGGAGAGAGGAAAAGGAAAAGGATTTAGTGCGATTATTAATTGACTGTGATTTTGCTTACCTTGTCAGGAAGAATTGGGAAAATATGTTGGTTCTAACGAAACCTCAAGCGTGGCAATAGTAATTTCTTGGACAGTACTACTAAAGTATTGAACAGCTGCATTATTCACCAGAATATCAATTCGTCCATATTCGCCCACGACTTTAGCAACAACCCTTTTGCAGTTCTCTTCAAATCCAATATCAGCGGCTATGGCAAGAGGGTCTTTTGCTCTACTTGTTTTAAGCTTCTTTATCATTTGTAAAGTCTCATCTTTGTCCTTGTCTTCTATACCTTCAACGTAAGTAAATGCTACAGTTGCTCCCTCCATTGAAAACTAGTAGGATACAGATCTCCCAATACCAGAGTCGCCTCCGGTAATCAGAGCCACTTTTCCCTGTGATGACCACAGCAACTGGGATGAGAAACATAAATCCCTCTCGATATGAAGAATTGTAGCTGATTAGTTTCGGTTTCATAGTAAAGAGATATGAGACTCGATTTGTTCCCCGCTTAGGCACTTTAAGCGATACTCCTTTCACATCTGAGATGTGATGCATGCATTGCTATTTGAAGACGAATCACACAAGACATGGAAAGTTGCACAGACTAGTCTATTTTCCCGAGTTGCGTACTTACTATATATATATATATATATATATATTGTAAGCTTTTAAAGATAACGTGTGTGACATGTCAGCTCGTTATCCCTCAAATGGACATTAAAACCATTTCCGTGATTGTGACTGAAGAAGGTAAGCTTGAGTAGTTCAGAAAAGAAATCGAACCTTAAGCTTGTCAGAAGGCTTGTAATTTGGGTCGAGGGACTCTGGAAGTGGCCGCATTTTGTGTTATATGCCGGGTTGCTGAGGCTGTTCCTGTGGTGGAAAGGCATATTTCGAACTTTCTTGTGCCATTTTTGGTCAAGAAGAAAGTAAGTTGTAGCGATGCTCAAAGCATGGGGATAGAAGAACTAGAGAGAAACTGTGAAAGCTATCTGTTAAGGGATCTGATGGGGGATTATATATAAGCAATATCCAGGGACCAAATTGAGTCAATCAGCAAGTGTAAGCAATTTTTTATACGGAATTCTTGCCCAGCGTGTATATATATATATACATATATATATATATAGTAGAGGTCCTATCCAAACTCGAACCCTCTACTAAGGTCGGTGTCGCTCGTTTATTTAGTCGGTCATACCTATATAAAATCTTATTAACTTTTATTTCTATCAATATATGTACTTTAAATATATCCAATCATAATTTATATACTTTAAATTCAATAAGTCATACGACGACGAAAGACTCGGTTACAGTGTTATAGAGCCGTATTTATTAATTTAAAAAGTATTAGAAATAGGTATATAACATATAACTTGGAGACTGTTAAACGCTCCTCTACAATGCGCTGGGAAGTCGTTGCAAATAGTACCGTGTTGAGACTAAGCACGTGCACCCGCCACACGTTGACATTGCAGAGGACGAGCGAGTGTAGACAACGCGTAATAGTTCATTTTCGGATAAATCAATCTTGTTTTGGAATATGATACTTTCAGACAAAATTTATGATATTAACATCAACATACCTTTAGTATTTTTTTTTAAAAAAAAATGTCTGGGAACACCTAAAAAGTAGATTTACCTGTTCATTTTCTTTTTCAGACTACATCGCCGCATTTTACCACGTTTTATATGGACACTATGGAAAATCTAACACTTCAATCTTAAAAGGAAGTGTGTTCTGTGAAAGATGTATGAGAGAGAGAGCCGAGACTGTCTACCTCAGAGTCTGACTGATATTTATACATTGGCACGTGGTCTTTTCTTAAAGCTGGATCGGCTTTCTTTTTGCGTGATGCCTTTGGAAAGGACGAACTAACATCAGGCCCAGGGATAGGGATCAGATATCTGTATATCTTACAGGTGGATGGGTTACTAGCAAATGATACAGCTTTCTGAAAGGTGCACCATGTTCATGATCCTACTGTTTCTATCAATAATTGCAAAGTTTTTTTTTTAAAAGATATATATACTTTTTGTGAGAACGATAATTCATTACAAAGAATAAAGTTTATATTTGAACCACGGACTTTTTTCGCACTTTTGGTCGTGGACTTTGGTAATACGGAAATAGGTCCAAAATTTAGAATTAGTTTTTTTAAAAAAAATAAATTAGAAGTCATGAAAATATATTATATTTATAATAGTTTTAAAAATAATAAGAACCATTATTATAAGTATGTCTAATGACGAATCAATTCTGCAATTAAACATATAACAGAGCTATGCACAAGGTCGAATCTGGGAAGGGAGCTTTCAAATGTGAACCCACTATGAGTAAAGAAAGTAAATTTTTGGCTGCAAATTTTAGTTTTTGAAAATATAAAAAATGGGAATATTTATTGCGTAAAATGGACCATAATAATATAAATTTGGCCATGGAACAAATGGAAGTACCTGAAGTAAAAAAAGGAAATAATAAACCTCAGATTTATGCAGAATATTTAGAATTGAACAGCTGCATTATTCACCAGAATATCAGTTGGTCCATACACACGATTTTATCAACAACCCTTTTGCAGTTCTCTTCAAATCCCAATATCAGCGGCTATGGCAGGAGTGTATTTTACGCTACTTATTTTCAGCTTCTTCATCATTTGTAAGGTGTCATCTTTGTCCTTGTCTTCTACACCTTCAACGCATGTAAATGCTACACTGGCATCCTCCATTCCAAAATAGTAGGATACAGATCTCCCACTATCAGAGTCGCCTCCGGTAATCAGAACCACTTTTCCCTGTCTGTCATGACCACAACAACTGAGATGAGAAATATAAATCCCTCTCGATACGAAGAATAGCTGATTAGTTTCGGTTTCATAGTAAGAGATGAGACTCTATTCCTTTTCCGCTTAGGCACTTTAAGCGGTGGTCCCTTCGCATCTGAATAGGGTATGTGAGGGGGTAGTTTTAAAGTGCACCTAGTGGTAAATTTTACACCATCCCGGACTAACCAAAGACAAACACAATCGCTTTGCAACCAGAATCACCGGCCACCTATGCAATTTGCACAACAAAACAATTTCCAATCCTTGGAAGATATTATTAAGTCATTAACCTTAAGTACAAAACAATTTCCGCTGACCAATGTATCCAAAATTAGAAAATCAAGAAAATCAATTGGTCTTTATTGTCAATTGAATGGAGTCTCTAGGAAATTTTTTATCTCAACAAGTTATAAATCCCAAATAGAATGCTAATGGAATAACCCTAAGGAATGTGAGACAACTTGTTGACAAAAATAATTCTAAAACAATGAAGAGCAATCAGCTCATTGAGGAATAAACTCGGCTTGCAGTCAAATTTGAGGTAGCATTACCCTAGCCAAAGGAAACTATCAAATTGTTTTCCTTCTAGATTAGCAAAATCGAAAAAGATATATAAGGAGAAAAGGAGATTTTAGAAACTTTCCATGTCGAGATTAATATTCATCTATTAGATGCCATCAAACAAATCAAACATCTTTACATTTTAAAATCAGGTGCATTCTTGTGCACAAATATATGCATCCCTGTGCATAAATACTCTGTGCAAATCACAATAATACATAATAATCTTTTAAATCATATTTTAAATATTATTATACAATCAAGAATCACAAATCAATCTGAATTATAAAACACAAAATGAGAAAAATTATCAAACCACCCTCTCTCATATACTTACATGTGTTAGAATTAGGGATTTCCAGAAGGTGTCATCAGGAGAGTGTCATAAAAAATAATATGATACAATAATAAGAAAATTTTAAAATAAAATTATTAAAATTTTACACAATGTGACACTATATTTATGTGACAGTGACTAACAATATTAAAAAATTAAATATGTATAGGTTATGCAAAGGTGACTTGGTGCAATTTTGTGCATTATAAAGTTATCCAACATGTACACCACACTAAAAAAAATCAGCCTATTAGTTCCCTAAAAAAAAATTTAGCCTCTTAATTCATTTTGACTAGCCATGGCAGCATATGTCTTGCAAACCTATGAATTTTTTAGACATAGTTAACCAATTGTATCGTGAGAAATCACAAATTGAATTAGAGAATAATTATAAATAGATATAAAATGCACATACACATTGTGAGATATTTTTAACCATGACCATTCATATTAATATGCTCAATTTTTTTTCATTGTGTTCATGCATAATACTGTTTGAATCTAGAACTTGCTTTATAACATTTTCTAGACCACACTTTAGAATAAATAAAATGAATATGATTTGGACATTTAAGAATACCAGATTTTACCTTTTCTGTCTTCTAAAACAGTTTGTACATTATCATTCAGTGGACCTTCTCTGAGCCTAATAATTTTTTTTCCACAGTAACCTTAAATTTTTCCTTTCGCTTTCTTAACCCATGATTTTGTTTAACCCGTAAAGTTTTTGTGCACATTACATTCAGCTTACTTGGATATTAGCTTACATTATTAGGATAAGCAGAAAAAAAAATAAAAAAAGAAAGAAATGCACTTTTCAGCGTTTCTTCGCAAAGAAAGAAAATGAATTGGGCAAAACTGACTTTGGAAAAAAAAAATGTGAACGTGAAGGAGCGAAAAGATATCCCGTGGATCAGAAAAAAAACAAGAAAAATCAGTTTGAAAAAAAAGAGGTTTGAAATAGGAAAAAAAAATCCGAATGACAGTCATTTTTTTCTCGTTAACGTGCACAAATATTTTTTTTGTTGAAAACTAGAAGCCTTTTTGACATACCTATTACAACCACTTTGAAACCCAATAATTCCCATATTTATTTTTTTTTAGTGATGGAGATTTGGTGTATTGACAAGCTTGTGGCATTCAATTTTATTATGCATTTTTATGAGAGAAATACATACCCTAAACACATGCTGAGTGACATAATGAGTTTTGAGGGTGCCAATTAAGTGCAACTGTGTCTATTCTTATATGTGATGGATTATGATAACATTGGTATTATATTATCAATTGTGATTCAGTTGGTTGCGATATGTTTTGCATAGGCTTGGTATAAATAAATTGAGATGATTAATTCTAATTTTTTATCTTGGATGAATGCTGAGGGACAAACATTTGATGTGTGGATATTTTTACTTGTTAATTGCCTTTATTCTTGTGTTAAGAGAAAGAAAATTATAAAACATAGAATATTTGCTTGTTAATAATGAACACCTACACATATGCCGATAATTTATGTATATTAAAGAAAATGCAGGTTTTTCTTAACTTTTATTTTAGCCAAAGTGACAGCAGGTTTTCAAGTTATGAGATTGTATGCAATGACACCAAGTATACTCAATATGAGTGGTAGCCAATTGAGACACAGAGAAATAATCTCAATATAATCGTGAATCAATCATCGAAAATAATAATAAAACCCTAATACAATATACTTTGTGTCCAAAATAAATAAAATTATCGTAAGTGGAAAAATAACAAGATTTTTTCTTTTTTCTTATAAAACTAAAAAGAAATATAAAATCTCTAAATATAACAATAAGATTTGATCAAGGGTAGCAGACGCTATGTTTTATTACAATTACTTAATTTTATTACAAGAGAAGGGTTTAAGTTTATATATAGAGTGACCGAGTCTAGTTAATTTAATATAGTAAATCAATGCTATATCTTCATTGATTTGATTGTGATATGTTAATAATCACAAATCTATTATTCTTTATTTTGAGCTGTCGCAATACTCCCCCTCAAGCTTGTAAATATATATCATGCACACTTAGCTTGCTTTGCAGGTAGGTGAATTGATGCCCTCCGAGTGCTTTAGTAAACATGTCAGTTGGTTGGTCGCGTGTAGGAATATAATGTAGTTCTATCTTCTTTCATTATAATTTTTCTAGTACGATATGACAATCAGCTTCAATATATTTGGTTCGTTCATGATATACCGGGTTAGATGCAATGTTCAAAGCTGAATGACTATCACAACGAATGTCAGAAGGTTTGGTTTGTATGCCCAGGAATTATAGCAAGCTTCTTAGCCAAATTACTTTACTTGTCATTGATGCCATGACTCTATATTCAGCCTCGGCTGAGGATCTTGACTCTGTTACTTGTTTTTGTATTTTCCAAGGGATAGGGGATGTTCCAAGCATTATGAAATATCCTATGATTGATCTTCGGCTTAAAGGACATCTGGCCCAATCTGAATCAGAGTATGCATGTAAATGTAAAGTGAGGTTGTCACGTGGCAACAAAATACCTTGGTCTGGAGATGACTTAAGATTTTTCAAGACATGTATTGCTGCATTCTAGTATCCTTCGTGAGGCTCTTGCATAAATTGGCTAAGCACATAAATTGCAAAACTTAATTCAGGTCTAGTTATTGTCAAGTACAACAGTCTCCCAATAATTCTTTAATATTTTCTAGGATCTTTTATTGGTGCACTTGAATCTTTTATTGGTGCACTTGAATCACACATTAAATCATGGTTGGTTCCATAGATGAGCTTGATGGCCTACTCCCCGTGACTCCACATTGTTGCAGGATATCAGGGATATATTTTTGTTGGCAAAGAAATAATCCGCTTTTGGATTTTATAGTGTTTATACCTAAGAAATACTTTAGACTATCTATATCTTTAATCTTGAAGCATCAATCTAAATAGTATTTCATAGCTTGGGATTCTGCTATATTGTTTCCTGTGAGAATAATCTCATCGACATATACCAGCAAGAACATGATCTTCTCGGACTGAGTGTATACAAAAAGAGAGTGTCTTGTGGGATTTGTATGAAACCATGGTCAGATAAAGTCTTGGTTAACTTATTGAACTAGTTACATCCTGCTTGTTTTAGGCCATTTAGAGATTTTTGTAATTTGCAATATTGCCCAGGTTGTGGTAGCTGAATACTTGAGGAAAGTTCCATGTAAATTTCTTTTTCAAGGTCGTTATGGAGAAAGGCATTGTTGACATCAAGTTGATATATTGACCAGTCATGTGCAATGGTGATGGTTAGGATACAATGAACAGAGGCCATTCTTACAACAAGAGCGAAGGTTTTTGTATAGTCCTCCCCCTCGACTTGAGTATAGCCCTTTGCGACAAGTCGAGCCTTATATCTTTCGATGGTTCCATCAGTCCTATATTTAATCTTATATATCCATCGACAACTTATGGCTTTCTTTCCAGCTGGAAGGAAGTCAAAACGCCATGTGTGATTTTGTTGGCTTTCTTTCCAGCTGGAAGGAAGTCAAAACGCCAAGTGTGATGTTGTTTGAGTGCACTAAGCTCATTTTGCATTGCTTCTTGCCACTGTGGATTCTGGATTGCATGCTCATAACTAGAGGGTTCAACAATAGTAGATAATTTGGACATAAAAGATTTGTGGGATTCAGAAAAGGAATTATAACAAAGAGTATGGTGGAGAGGGTACTGAACATTGCCGTGCATAGAGGATTAGGATTGGCTCAACTAGGATGATGGAGCTAATGAGGTATGAAAAATATAATCATGGAGATAAGACGGTGGTCTTTTATCTCTTTGTGGATGAGTCAATGAAGGAGATGTGGACATGATATTATCACTAGCAAGTGAAGGCTCGTGAACAGACAGATTTTTTGAATTTTCTAGATTTTCTGAATTTTCTAAATTTTCCAAATTTTCTGGATTATCAGAATTTTCTGTGGCATTATTTTTCTTGATGCTATCAGCTGAAATATTGGGTAAAAGATAAGCACCAGAATTATCTACAATGTGATCAGCAGATATAATAGGAGCATGACGGATTTGATGAGCGACGTCTTTATCTTGAGCAGAGTAATCAAGATCAAGTGTATGCTCTCTTGGATTTGTTGCAGCAAAGGGAAAAATATCTTCATAAAAGATAATATTCCGTGAGGTAAAGACCTTTTAAGCATGAATATCAAAAACTCTCCAACCTTTATGGTATTAAGGATAACCAATAAAAATACAACGGGATGCTCTATCATCAAATTTGTCTGATATGCAATTACGCCTATGCTCATAACACAGGCTGCCAAAACCTCTCAGTTGTTGATAAGATGGTTGTGAGTCGATCAAACATTCAAAGTGGGTCTTTCCCATTAGGATAAAACTAGGAGATCGATTAATGATGTATCTGGCTATTAAGATACATTCACCCTAAAAACAGATAGGTAGATAAGATTCAAAACGTAGTGCTCTTGCCACCTCCAGTATATGTCGATTTTTCCTCTCAAGATGCCTGTTTTGTTGGGGTGTGTATGGGATTGAACATTGGTGTATGATCCCATTATCAGAAAAAACCTGCTTGAGACATTGAAACTTGGTGCCATTGTCATTTCGAATTCTTTTAATTGCTCATTAAATTATACTTTGATCATAGCATGGAATTACTTGATTAATGAAGCAATATCACTTTTCTCCTTTATCAGATAAATCCAGATAGTCCAAGAATAATCATCCACTAGGAAAAGAAAATAATGCACACCTATTAAAGACGATGTTTTATATCACCCCCATACATCACAATATACAAGTTTCAATGGTTTATTAGCATGGCTTGAGCTCAAATCAAAAGAATTCCGAACCTGTTTTGCTCTATGACATACATCACAAACACCATGTAGACTTTTACTGATTGTAAAATTATTCTCAAAATGTAGTTTATTCATCTGCAATATAGAGATGTGTCCAAGTCTCTTATGCCACAATGTAATATCTTCTTCGGTCGTGCTTGATAATGCTCTTCCACTTGTCACACCTTCTAAGCAATAACACCATCACATATCCTACCTGTGCCAATCGTGTACCTCTGGGAAAGGTCCTATATTTGGCAAGAAGAGGCAACATGGTGTGATGCAGCACTTGAGGTCTTCCCTATACGGTGATCAGCCTAGAAAACTTCATTTTCACTCCCAGATTAAATTTCCGATATGATTTTCCTGGTGAAAGATGAAAATTGTTTTGTTTGTGTGTATCACTGAGCTTCCCTTTTAGCCACTAGCAAATTGATCGATCATGTCCCTCCTTTTTACAATAAGTACACATGGGCTTAGTACTCATGAATAGTGGGAAAAACAACTAAGGTTATTGTGAAACCCCGTCCCAGTGTCTGCTTAGTCAGCATCGTTCTAGTGGTCCACATGTCTGTTTGACATTTTGACCAAATCGAAAATCAAGGCAGTGAAAAATTACCGTTCTACCCTATTGAACTTGAACATATTTTTGGGCTTGTTTTGAGTAGTCATTTGTTTTTGAGTCATTTTGTAGGCCTTTGGGTCGACTAGTTTGGGCCAGTTTGTTCATACTCGACCATTTGTTCATTTCTGGGCCCATTTATGTGTTACCGGGTCATGTCCATTCTTTTCCAACCTGTTTGTATATTTATCGGGCCGGGTTTCTTTTTCTGGGCTAAGCTCATTTTTTCGAGCCAGGCCACTAAAGCTTTAGGGCCCGAGGTGCGTTTATTTCTTTTCTGCACTCTCAATTCAAACAAAAAAAAAAAACCATGTTCGTCTCTCTTATTCCCAGTGTCGTTTTCTTTTCTCTGAACTGTGTGTCATTTCTTCTTTTCGTTCCAATTCAGCATACATGTCATGGGATATCCATATCTTGTTTCTCTTATTTTTCAATTATCTTCTTCTTTTTCTAATCCTTCTTCTCTCTTCCTTCAATGATTTCCACTGCACTCATCAGACTTTGCGTTCGTTAGATTGGGGTGTTTGTGGGTATCCGAGTATCAAAGAAGGGTCAATAGGTTTTCCCTTGTCTGATTTCGTTTATTGATTAGTTCTCGTTATTCACCCTGTTTGTTTGATTTAGGAGGATCAGGTTCTTGAGACAAGGGGAAGGGTATCGCTTCTGGTTTGCAAACATAGGTGGGAGTCTATGCCTCATCAAGTTCTTTCGTTTTTAATTCGTATTATGTGGTTTTGAATGGAGGTTAATACCCTGCTTAAATAGGTGACTCTCATTTAATGATTCTTTTCTTTTATTTGTTGATTCGTCGATTCTTTTTCTTATGAGCTATCTTCTTTTATTTTCGCTGCCTTTTTGTTCTTTCTTTGTGGATGTGCAGTTTTATCTACTATCTTTCTGGTTACTTCCTTGTGATGGGCAGGTTCTTCCTTACTTGCTATTTTATTTTATTTTATGGTGCCCACTTGTGTTCTTGCTAATTTCTTCTTTAGAGTTGCCGTTTATCTTCTTGCAATTTCTCTTTGAGAGCGCCGCTTGTTTTCTTGCTGGTTCTTTCTTTTAATTCTTATGATACCATATCGTCTTTTTTGCTACATCCATTGCTGGTACGATTTTTTCATTTTGCTACATAATTTTTGATGATGAAGCTCGTTGCCATGTTGCTACTTTTTTTCTTTCTTTTATTCCCATATGTGCAGCTCACTTAGACCATCTTGCGACTTTTCTTCTTTCTTTTATTTCCATATGCGTAGCTCACTTAGGTCACCCATGTTTCTTTTTCCTTTTGTCTTTCTTGCAACCTCAAAAAGTTATAGTAAACCATGTGCCCTTTCTTTTTCTTTATTGGCTTTTTATTTTCTTTTCCTATATATTCTTGTACTCATTTAACATATGGTAGCGATTTAGTATATAAGAGAAAAAGATATTTTTCTGGGATAATAAAATTATAGGTGTGCTAAAGGGTATGACCAAAAGAATTTTATAATATGAGTTTAGATAAAAAATAAACTTATGGGATTTATGCCTCTTATTATTAATATTTATTTTTAATTTTCAAAGAAGATATTATTGATGAATTTTATAAATATTAGTTTATGATCTTAATTTAATTATAGGGCGAGTTTATATTTGGGTATATTTGAGGATGTGTAGTTTGTTCATATAAAATCGTGCTTAGTTCATTTGGCCTTTAGTTATTTTCTTGGAATCCCAGTGAGTATTCTTATGAGTTCCATGCTTGCTATGTGATTTTTTTGTCCTCTAAACATGTTTTATTGTGAGCTTTAGTTTGGTATGTTAAGATCATATGAGTACATTCAAGGATGTGTGATGAATGTGCATGTTTTGCAGTCGGTTATAAATGTATGGTTTTGCACTACAAGTTTTAGTCAAGTATATTAATTTATAAACTTATTGTTTTGGTATTATAGTTTTTATCAAGTATATTAGTTTATAAACGTTCTATATACATCATTATGGTATCTTCAACTATAAGACATTCCCGTAGGCAATGCGAGGTGAGTATACGAAATCCTAGTGTTAGGGGAGAGTTACGGACCTGTTCGGGAGTTGTATGGTGTTGTACCGTATTGCCTGCCACGTCTTCGCAGGTTCGTACGTTCTGAGTATTTAAGACAGGTATGAGTTGTTTGTGTATTTATCTCCGTAGTCTCGGACAACACTGACAGTAGAGGCTACATATATGTATTTTCCAAATCAAAACAATTAACGCTGCTAGTAGGCTTCCGGTTTTTCTTTAGTGGGACTACTTGAAAAGTGGTTTGTTATGTCCACCCCAATGGGTTTTACGTTGGGCATTATTAGTCCGTGTTCTGTTATTCATATTGTGTTACAACCTATTGGGTTGGATTCGTGCATTATGTTTTCAAATGGAAGTGCATGTTATCTTGTTATATGTTGCATCAATTATGAGTATGGTTTCAAAAGTAAATATTTCCTATTTCTGTTTTCATATATGCCTCTGTTCCCCATAGGAGGTATGATACTACGACTCCTACTGAGATTATTATATTACCCTTTGTTGTTTTCCTCTTTTAAGAGTAGTACGTGAGCAATGGTATGTTGTTCAGAGGAGTGAGTGCTTCGTTTGACTTAGTGATTGGACTATTACATCTGCATGACTCATTGTTTACACGTATTTTTTTGACACTTTTATTACAAATTTGTGTTCATTTTCTCGGTTCTATTTTACATACATTTGTTACGTTTGGATATGGTATATGTTGTGGGCCTAAGGCCTAGTTTTAGATTTTTTAGCTTGCGTGTTATAGACCTGTTCGGGTTTCATTTTATAATAAAGTCTTCCATTGTATTTATGGTTTACTCTGGTTACTATTTATTGGGCCAGATGTTAATTTATGATTAAACATGCTCCTCTTCTAAAAATCAAAGAGTATTTAATTGAAAAGTGCCAAAAAAATCGTGTTTTTTAAAGTCAAAAAACCTTGTGGGATTCGGATTGGTCCACATATTGGGCTAGTCCAGGTTTGGGTCCTTACAGTTATTGCCTCAACTTGGGTTTCATTTTCAGCCGCGATTTCATGTTGACGTTCATCTGTTATAGTTGTAGCAAAGACTCTATCCAAGTCAGGCAATGGATCGGTTCTAAGAATTTGGGTTTGTAGGACACCAAAACGTGCATTGTTCAGTCCAAGTAAGAACTGACAAGTCTTTTCTTCTTCTCTTTGCTTTAAGATCTTTGTCATAGCACCACATAAATATTGTGGATCTAAGTTTAGTTGTTCAAGTTCTTCCTACAACGTGTGCATCTTGTTATAGTACTCAACAACAGACAAGGTATTCTGTTGCAATAGTTGGATTTCTCTTCTCACTTGATTAATACGTGGTGCATTAGATTGAGCATAACGATGTTGTAGTATCAAATATGTTTCCCTGGCTATAGGTGCATAAATGATGGATGTTCTTATCTTTGAGTCTACTGAAGATATGATCTAGCCTTTCACAAGAGAGTTGCAACGATCCCATGCTTTTGTTTCTATGAGATTGCCAGTGAGTTTCTTGAGCGTTTCGTCTATGAAACCCAATTTCATCTTGGCTTGCAAATTATTATGAATCTAAGTCTGACCATGAAACAAAATTATCACTTGATGAAAGGATAGGGCTGATTGGGATACTTGGGTTGTCGGAGTTGGAAATACAATAGGGTGAGGCAGGTTTGTGGTTGGCGATGGTGTCATAGTACCACCATTAACAGGATTGTATGTTTTTGGATTTCATTCATGGTTTGCAGAGATTCTAAATACTCTGCTCCGCTACCATAATCAGGCGTAGTAGGCACTATGTTTTATTATAAAACAATTGCTTGATTTTTTATTACAATAATAGGGTTTAAGTTTATACATGGAGTGAACCGACTCTAGTTAATTAATATAGTAAATCAATGCTATATCTTCATTAATTAGATTATGATATGCTGATAATCACAAATCTATTATTACCGCAATAATATTCATTCATCCTTAATCAAAGATCAATTTATTCATCCTTAACCAGAGATCAACTCATTTATCCTTAACCAGAGATCAACTCATCCATCTTTAACCAAATATCAACTCTTTCCATCATTAACCAAAGATCAACTCATCTATTCTTAATCAAAGATCAACTTATCCATCCTTAATCAAGGTCAACTCATCCATTCTTAACCCAAGGTCAATTCGTCCATCATAAAAATCAACTCATCTATCCTTAATCAAAAATCAAGATCAAGGAATTAAACCTTGATTTTAGATATAGAATATTTTAAAATATCAGATTAACTGAATCTACTATTGTTATTGGGAATCACGGACTTCTCCACCAGATGTGGTTGTGATGGGAGTTAGGTCATCGCTCTTATTACAGCATGTTTATTTTCTAAAAAATGATATTGGTGTTGGTTTTGATTCTCGAAAAATATAAAGTATTATTAAAAATATCAATTCGTTACCAAATCAAATAAAAATTTATTATTTTAATATTATTTTAATATTAAAATATAATTAACTAAAAAAAACAAATATATAAAGGAAACTCAAACTCTTACCGTATCCATCCATGCAGGGACTGTGAAGTTTAAATATCATGGGCTGGTGTCCATATTTATATTTGTTTTCTGTTTGCTAGCTATGGATGGATATTACCCACCTTTCCGACTACACAACATATATAATTCCATCAAAAGGACCAGTACTATTATTTTTTTCTTGCCCGAAGGCCCACTTAGATAGAATATGTTTTGATCGTCTCTTTTCATATACTTTCAATTCATAAATAAATTAATTCTATTATTTTTTATTTCGTAACAATATTTTTCTAAAATTTATAATTATTCTATTGGTTTCGTTCAGATTTTCATAATAGCTATTTGTTATTAATAACAAAAACTAACAGAAATATACAGAAATCGAAGAGAGAATATACTTTAGATTATCCTTTCCAATAATAACATTTTTTTTCAAATAATAACATTATTCCGGATATATGTTGAAATTTTGGACTTATAATTAATAAAGATAACAATAATAATTATCATTGATAATTGATAAATACGCACACAATCCAGCCCAACGCATAACTGATCAACATGAATCACAAGACAAAATGACACCCGCAAACCACAAGCAGTGGCTTTTATTCAGTACAACTTATTATAGATCCACAGATCTCTTAAACTTCGTAGAAAGCACAAACTGCGAACGACAACATCGACATATGTAAGGACCCAAACCCGAACATCGGGCCCTTACCGCCGTGAAACCCGGAGAAGCCCAATACGTAGACCAATCCGAACTCCACAAGGCTATTTTGACTTTTCAAACGTAAATTCCCAAAATTAAAATTTAAAATATTTACAAATTACAGCATGGCTGATAAGCACTAAATACATGGCACAATAAATAACGGAGTAACATTCAAAACAACGGAAGTCTTATTACAATAATACAAGACAAAACAAGTGAAACCATAACTCACAAGCCCCAAGTATCTGAAAACGAAACCACATGTCAAATCAACAAATACATAATAATGTGCCAATAAAACCAAATCATATTAACATGTGCAGATGCAATAGTCCCAGCGAGTAGTCCCAACGCTCACACTAACAACAGCTACTGATCACGATCTAATCCTGGAAAGGGAAAACAAAAACGAAGGGGGTGAGATTTTCGAGAATCTCAATAGGGGACAACAAGGTGAACTTATCAAAGGAGAGAAACAACAAGGAACTTATCAGAGGAGAGAAACAACAAGGAACTTATCACAGGAAAGAAACAACAAGGAACTTATCAGAGGAGAGAAACACCGAGGAACTTAACAAAGAGAAGAACAACATGGAACTTAACAAAGGATAGAAACAACCAGTAACTTATCAAAGGAGAGGAGCAACAAAGAACTCATTAGATCATCACTAAACTTGTAAATTTTCAAAACTTTAACTTTACCGTTTACTTTATAAAACGTTTACTTACTGGACCCGAAAATGTACTTTCTCTTTCAATAAAGAACTCAACATGGGTCAATACGAAAACATGGGCGGACCGCAAATCACTTCCCGAGTAACCCCCGCTAAAAGGAAACCGGAAGCCCACTGGTAGGTTTTACATATACATTTTAAAAACATTCACATACATAGCCCCTTCTACCAGTGTTTTCCGAGACTAGATTGATTAACAAAACTTTTATACGTAAAAGATCAACTAGTCCCTCTCAGATCATCCTGCGAAGCAGGGAACATACAGTAACCATACGCCTCCCAACAGATGAATGTCTCTCCGCTTACTCTCAGAGACCGAGCACTCACCACGTTTGGCCAAACGGAACACAAGTACGAGTAACATAAAAACTTATATACTTTACAAAACAAAAACTGGTTTAACTTTCAATACACTAAAATACCATACTTTACAATTAAAACTCAACAGTACGATATATTATCATATACCGTTATAAAAACCTTTGATTATAATCTTTTTCTTACTTTACGAGCAATGATACGGAATCAGCCCAATTTACACAACAAATCAATCAAATGGACTTTGATTGATCACATGAAATTTTGGAGATACATTATGATACTTTACAGGAACATACGGAAAAGGTCAATGTAACTTGGACAATGGATCCATCGAATGGGCTCCGACGGATTACACAACAATTCAGTTTAAAACCAAGGTGCGGATTTAAAAATCAGGAAATACTTATGATGAAACACATACGATAAAGACCCTACCTTAGGGGCTGAAGAAGAGGAAGCGATACACTTGCCTTTGTCCTCAACACTCGCCCTTCCTAAGAACACAACATACAGATATTAACCTTTCAAAAGACTATAATTCAATAAAGACACATCAAACGGAAAAACGGATCGCACCATTGCGATCATAATGTCGAAATTACCTAACAGGGAGGTTTCACTTTTGGTCAACGGTCAAAGTCAACGTCAAAGTCAGCGGTCAACTTTAACGGTCAACGTTAGTCAACATCGGTCAACGTAGTCAAAAGTCAGCCAGTCAACGATGAACAGTGCACGTCGGTCAACGGTCGCCGGCGGTGGCCGGAAAACTCCAACTTCATCCAAAACCAGAAATTTTTACATCAACACGAAGCTACAAACATCAGGAATATGAATCCGAAAACCAAACTTCAAAACTCACCTCAGATTGGCCGGAATCGACGATTTTCTGGTGAGAAATTCGGAACTTCCGAGCTCCGATCTGCGCGCATCCGTGGTCCGATGAAGATGAAACCAACGGCAAGTTGCTCGCGACAACGAGAGGAATGCAACGGTGCAAACGGTTCAACAATCAGACGGTTGGTTTTGATACTAAAGGTAATTGAAGATAGTGAAAGAGAAATGGGGGAAAGGAAATTTGTGGGGGAGGGGGTAAGGAAGCTGGCCAGGGGTTTTATTAGGTGGGGTGACATGGCAAAAATTTGCCACGTCAGCCCCCAGGTCTCACATCATAACTTGATGAGCAAATCAAGTGTTGATTATTACACCACCTATAATAAAAAAAAACAGATAATCAACCACACAGAATTAGGATATATTACATGACAGAATAAGGGGCACAAAAACTGAAAAATCCAAAGACAAGTACCGTTAGGATGAAGAACTTGGCCAGTGAAGTAGGAGGACATCTCATTGGATGCCAGGAACACATAAGAAGGTGCGATTTCGAAAGGTTGTCCTGCTCTGCGCTTGGGCACATCCATCCCAATGGTTGGAACTTTTTCTGGGAGTAAAGCTCCCGAAGCAACTTGAAGCGGGGTCCAGACTGGACCAGGGGCCACAACATTGACACGAATTCCCTTCTCTACCAGTAGCTGGCTTAAGGTCCTGGTAAAAGTGACAATGGCTCCCTTGGTAGAACTATAGGTCAACAAATACGTACTACCCTGATAGGCGGTAACAGATGTCGAGTTGATGATACAACTTCCTTCCTTCATGTGGTTAAGAGCATAACTGCACCAAAATGCAATTCCATCAAAATACTTAAGGATTTAGAGTGACTATTAATTGACTGTGAGTTTGCTTACCTTGTCAGAAAAAAGTGGGAAAATATATTGGTTCTAAACGAGTCCTCAAGCGTGGGAGTAGTAATTTCTTGGACAGTAGTACTGGAGTATTGAACGGCTGCATTATTCACCAAAATATCAATTCTTCCGTATTCACACACTACTTTATCAACAACCTTTTTGCAGTTCTCTTCAAATCCAATATCAGCGGCTATGGCAAGAGGGTCTTTTGTGCTACTTGTTTTAAGCTTCTTTATCATTTGTAAAGTCTCATCTTTGTCCTTGTCTTTTATACCTTCAACGTAAGTAAATGCTACAGTAGCTCCCTCCATTGAAAAATAGTAGGATACAGATCTCCCAATACCAGAGTCGCCTCCGGTAATCAGAGCCACTTTTTCCTGTGATGACCACAGCAACTGAGATGAGAAACATAAATCCCTCTCGATATGAAGAATTGTAGATGATTAGTTTCGGTTTGATAGTAAAGAGATATGAGACTCGATGTGTGAAACCCCGTCCCAAGTGTATGTTCAATCAGCATAGTATTAGTGGTCCACGTGTACACTTGACGTGTTGACCGGGACGAAAACCGAGATGGTAGGAAAATCACTGTTTTGTCCCTATTGGACCCGGGCTTGTTTCCGGGCCTGTTAAATCCCTTAGGGCCTTCACCGTGGCCTTTACTTATTTTCGGGCCTGTTTAATCACTCTAAGGCCCAATGACACTCTTAAAACCCATCTGCCTACCCAGTCGTTGCCCCTACACACGTTCATACAGACAGCCAGTAACCGCTTTGTTCCCTGCTCTCTTTCCTCTTACACGTCTTTTCCAATCTGCCGTCTGTAGCCCCTCCCTGGTTCCACAGTCAGATCGTATTTCAATTCTGTAGATCGGTGAGGGTACGGTAAGGAGTATCTTTTGTATTTTAATTAGCCTCTCCCTCTTCTCATGGCCCTTCGTCCCTTGTTATGACACATACCCAGCTGGTTCTTCGCGTGTACCCTGTTATTTGTTCCCCAACTCCTTTCATTCCTTTTCTGACACCGGTTATTGTTCTCCTTTGTATCCCCGAGATACCCAGCTGCCACTTTTATCTCACTTCTCCTTCGTTCTTGTTGACATTTGGGTAGATCTGTGCTCTTCCTTCGTTCATCCCCGTACCGTGAGCTTACCCTCTCCTGACTCATGCGTATGGAGCTTGTGCCATTCCTCTCCTCGACTTCTTGACTGTAGCTCTTGAGATTTGCGTGAACTCTGTGTCCTCCCTTGCAAAGTTGCATGTTTCTTCTTTCACTTCCTGTTTTCCTCTTTCCTCGCGGGCGTCTCTCCTTTCTCGCTAGTTGCATGTTGCTGTTGGTTCTCGTTTCTTTTCCCCGTAGCCTCGCATCGCACTAGTCGAGTTCTTCTGCTTCGTGACAAGCATGCATCAGTTCTTTCATGAGATGCGTGCTCTGCCCTGCGTTTCTTCCCCAGCGATATTCTGTCCCTCCGTATGACGCGTAGTTTGCCCCTGTATCCTCAGCAGCGTCGGTTCCTTCTCCAGCTTCGTTTTTCGTTCTCAACTCGTACACAGCCTGTTATGTTCCCCTCCATCTTCAGCAGTCTCATTCGTGTATCTATGCATAACGTTATACCAAAGTAATTAATTCAATAATGTAATTTATAATAAAATTTGGTGTGGATGGAATCTATGCATAACTCGCTATATTAACTGGTTAATCAAGAAGTGAGCTAAATTAGAAACAAGCTTACCCGTAAAACGCACCAAACCCTACAATCTAACAAAGTGGCGGACAACTAAATAAAAATCCCAGTCCGCCACTAAATTTCCTTAACAAGGCACGTGACTTTTATTCTTCCTTTTCGTTGAACAATGTTTTTATGGTTTAAATGAAATAGTTTTCAATGTGTGTGCGTGTGAAGTTTAGCCAATGTATGCATGCTGTTGATAATTACAGTAATAAACGTTCGTTTGGCCAATGCAAGGTGAGTATACGGGATCTCAGTGTTAAGGGAGAGTTACTTACCTGTTCGGGAGTCGTATGGGTGATGTTTACGTTTACCTGCCACATCTTCGCAGGTTGGTTCGTAACGGGTTTAGAGACAGGCATGATGTGTGTTGTGTTTTCTCTGCCTAGTCTCGGACAACACTGGCAGTACGAGTTACGTATTAAATATTTATTTTTCTAAAAATAAATTAATACTGCCAGTGGGCTCCAGGTTTCCCTTTAGCAGGGATTACCCGAGGAGTGTTTTGTTATGTCCATCCCGACGGGTTTTGTTTGGCAATGTTAATCGTACTATAATATGTATCGTTGTGTTATAACCGGTTGGTTTGGAACCTTGTGTTACATCATAAGAAACCATATGCGCAAATTCCATATCACTCGTATTCTTTCAGTTACATATCTGTTTGTGTCGTGATCCTTTTCTTGCCCTCCTCTGTTGTAATTTCGTTTGCCCGTAGGACATATGATGTTGTGACTCCTACTGAGATTTTATAATCTCACCCGTTGTTGTTTCCCCCTTTCAGGAGTAGTTCGTGAGCCGTAGACGGTATTTGAGGTGTGAGTGCTTCCTACGACTTGGCTGGACTATCGCACCTACACATTTTACACAGATTTCCGTTTCTGGCATTTCCGGTTTGACTGTTTCGATGTTTTGACTCACACTATGTTTTATTCATTACTACTCTACTGGTTACTTTATTATGTTCCGGGCTTTTAGCCCAGTTTATGATTTTGGACTTGTGGCTGTTTTGATCCGTTTTCCGTTTTGGATTTATATCCATTTAAAATTAAGTCTTCCGCTGTGATAGTTGTTTACTCCGATGTTGATGCCAGATGTTTGTTTATAATTTGACATGCTCCAAATTGTGAAGAATTAAATGTATTTGTTTTTGGGAATCGTGTTTGAAAAGTCGTCTAAGTCTTGTGGGATTCGGATTGGTCCACGTGTTGGGTCTATCCGGGTTTCACGGCGGTAAGGGCTCGGTTTTCGGGTTCGGATACTTACACGATGTGTTCCCCGTTTAGGCACTTTAAGCGATACTCCTTCTTTCACATCTGAATAGACTATGTGATGCATGTACGACGAGGAATGATCACAGAAGACATGAAAAATGGCTTAGTTACGCTTTTTGGGATGGACTAGCTAATTTTCCAGCATTGCATCCTTACGATATATATAGTGTAAACTTTAAAAGTACCATAACGTGTGTGACATGTCAAGTCTTTATCACTCAAATAGACGTTAAAACTTAAAACCATTCCCGTGATTGTGACTGAAGAAGGTAAGATTGCGTCGTTCAGAAAAGAAATGGAACCTTGAGCTTGTCAGAAGGCTTGTAATTTGGGTCGAGGGCCTGTGGAAGTGGCCGCATTTTGTGTTCTATTCCGGGTTGCTGAGGCTGTTGCTGTGGCGGAAAGGCATATTTCGGACTTTCTTGTGCCATTTTTGGTCAAGAAGAAAATAAGTTGTAGCGAAACTCAGACTATGTGGATAGAAGAATTAGAGAGACAGTGGATGCTATCTGTTTAGAGAACTGATGGGGAATTTATACATTGGCACGTGGTCTTTTCATTAAAAGATGGATCGGCTTTTTTTGCGTGATACCTTTGGAAATGATTCCTTTTATGTATTTTTGGAGCATTATGCAGTGAAACGTAGGTTGGGCCGGGACTTAGACCTCCTGTGTCGTTTAATATGTGGCAGCGGTTCATCGGGTACATAATGACAACTGTGGGAAATGGAAAAGTCGAACCAACATCAGGCCCAGAGATGAGAACCTTATATTTATCTTACAGGTGGATGGTTACTAGCTAATGATACTGCCTTCTGAAAGGTGCACCAGTGTTCATGATCGTACTGTTTCTATCAATAATTGCAAAGACTTCTTTCTGAAAAGATATTTATACCTTTTGTTTGAATGATAATTCATTACAAATAATAAACTCATATATTTGAACCACAGGAAAATATACGGACTCCTTTTGGATTTTTGGTCGTACGGAGATAGGTTTAGAATTTGGAATTAACTTATATTTTTTAAATAAATTATAAATTATGAAAATATATTATATTTATAATAGTTTAAAAAATTAACAAAAGTCATTGTTATAAGTATATATAATGAATAATCAAAAATTCTGCAATTAAACTCACAGTTGAGTTATGCACAAAGTCGATTCTGCAAAGGAAGCTTTCAAATATGAACCCACTACTATGATTATAGAAAGTAAAGTTTTGGCTGCAATTATAGTTTTTCAAAATATTTTAAAAATAGAATATTTATTGCGTAAAATGGACTATAATAATAGAAGTTTGACCATTCAACTTGAAGGAAAAAACAGAAGGAACAAACCTCACCCAACCAGCAGTGTATGAACCACATATAGAGGATAGAATTTCATAAAATAGATAGAGGATAGATCAGGTACAAAGGAATGTGTGAACCATAAAGAATACCATCAAAAAGAATAATGAGAGACGTGGTATAGAATAATTATTAATATATGAAATTAACTTTACTATATAAAATTTATTCGGAAGATTGAGATTGAGAAATAATTTATTTAAAAATAAAATAAGATCAAGATTTTGTACACCATCATATTATTTGATTAATTTTGTAATAATTTACTTATTACAGCATGTTTATTTTCTAAAAAATAATATTGGTGTTGGTTTTGATTCTCGAAAAATATAAAATATTATTAAAAATATCAATTTGTTACCAAATCAAATAAAAATTTATTATTTTAATATTATTTTAATATTTTTTTAATATTAAAATATAATTAACTATAAAAAACAAACATATAAAAGAAACTCAAACTCTTACCGTATCCATCCATGCAGGGACTGTGAAGTTTAAATATCATGGGCTGGTGTCCACATTTATATTTTCTTTTCTGTTTGCTAGCTATGGATGGATATTATCAACCTTTCCGACTACACAACATATATAATTCCATCAAAAGGACCAATACTATTTTTTTTTTCTTGCCCGAAGGCCCACTTAGATAGAATATGTTTCGATCGTCTCTTTTCATATGCTTTCAATTCATAAATAAATAAATTCTATTTATTTTTTATTTCGTAACAATATTTTTCTAAAATTTATAATTATTCTATTGGTTTCGTTCAGATTTTCATAGTAGCTATTTGTTATTAATAACAAAAACTAACAGAAATATACAGAAATCGAAGAGAGAATATACTTTAGATTATCCTTTCCAATAATAACGGTTTTTTTTCAAGTAATAACATTATTCCGGATATATGTTAGAAATTTTGGCCTTATAATTAATAAAGATAATAATAATAATAATAATCTTCATTGATAATTGATAAATACGCCACACAATCCAGCCCAACGCATAACTGATCAACATGAATCACAAGACAAAATGACACCCGCAAACCACAAGCAATGGCTTTTATTCAGTACAACTTATTATAGATCCACAGATCTCTTAAACGTCGTAGAAAGCACAAACTGCGAACGACAACATTGACATCATAACTTGATGAGCAAATCAAGTGTTGATTATTTCACCACCTGCAATAAAAAAATAGATAATCAACCACACAGAATTAGGATATATTACATGACAGAAGAAGGGGCACAAAAACTGAAAAATCCAAAGGCAAGTACCGTTAGGATGAAGAACTTGGCCAGTGAAGTAGGAGGACATCTCATTGGATGCCAGGAACACATAAGAAGGTGCGATTTCGAAAGGTTGTCCTGCTCTGCGCATGGGCACATCCATCCCAAAGGTTGGAACTTGTTCTGGGAGTAAAGCTCCCGAAGCAACTTGAAGCGGGGTCCAGACTGGACCTGGGGCCACAGCATTGACACGAATTCCCTTCTCTACCAGTAGCTGGCTCAAGGTCCTGGTAAAAGTGACAATGGCTCCCTTGGTAGAACTATAGGTCAACAAATACGTACTACCCTTATAGGCGGTAACAGATGTCGAGTTGATGATACAACTTCCTTCCTTCATGTGGTTAAGAGCATAACTGCACCAAAATGCAATTCCATCAAAATACTTAAGGATTTAGAGTGACTATTAATTGACTGTGAGTTTGCTTACCTTGTCAGGAAGAAGTGGGAAAATATGTTGGTTCTAAACGAGTCCTCAAGCGTGGGAGTAGTAATTTCTTGGACAGTAGTACTGCAGTATTGAACGGCTGCATTATTCACCAGAATATCAATTCGTCCGTATTCACCCACCACTTTATCAACAACCCTTTTGCAGTTCTCTTCAAATCCAATATCAGCGGCTATGGCAAGAGGATCTTTTGCGCTACTCGTTTTAAGCTTCTTTATCATTTGTAAAGTCTCATCTTTGTCCTTGTCTTCTATACCTTCAACGTAAGTAAATGCTACAGTAGCTCCCTCCATTGAAAAATAGTAGGATACAGATCTCCCAATACCAGAGTCGCCTCCGGTAATCAGAGCCACTTTTCCCTGTGATGACCACAGCAACTGAGATGAGAAACATAAATCCCTCTCGATATGAAGAATTGTAGCTGATTAGTTTCGGTTTGATAGTAAAGAGATATGAGACTCGATGTGTTCCCCGCTTAGGCACTTTAAGCGATAGTCCTTCTTTCACATCTGAATAGACTATGTGATGCATGTACTGTTATGTGACGAGGAATGAACACAGAAGACATGAAAAATGGCTTAGTTACGCTTTTTGGGATGGACTAGCTAATTTTCCAGCATTGCATCCTTACGATATATATATTGTAAACTTTAAAAGTACCATAACGTGTGTGACATGTCAAGTCTTTATCACTCAAATAGACGTTAAAACTTAAAACCATTCCCGTGATTGTGACTGACGAAGGTAAGATTGCGTAGTTCAGAAAAGAAATGGAACCTTGAGCTTGTCAGAAGGCTTGTAATTTGGGTCGAGGGCCTGTGGAAGTGGCCGCATTTTGTGTTCTATTCCGGGTTGCTGAGGCTGTTGCTGTGGCGGAAAGGCACATTTCGGACTTTCTTGTGCCATTTTTGGTCAAGAAGAAAATAAGTTGTAGCGAAACTCAGACTTTGTGGATAGAAGAATTAGAGAGACAGTGGATGGTATCTGTTTAGGGAACTGATGGGGAATTTATAAGCAATATCGATCCAGGGACTAAATCGACCCATTCAGCAAGTAGAAGCAATTTTGCGTAAGGAATTCTTGTCCAGCGTGTCATATCAGAGGTCCTATCCAAACCTGAACCCTCCAATGTGGTCGGCGCGGCTCGTTTATTAAGTAGGTCATATCTAAATAAAATCTTCTTTAACTTTTATTTTTTTCAATCTATGGACTGTAAATATATCCAATCGTAATTTAAATCCTTTAATTAAACTAATAATACGAAGACTCGGTTGCACTATTAAAGAGCCATATTTATTAATTTAAAAAGTATTGGAAATAGGTATATAACATATAATACGAAGACTCGTTGCAAATAGTGTCGTGTTGAGACTGAGCACGTACACTCATCACATGTCGGCATTGCATAGGACGAGGGAGTGCAGGCATAGCGCGCAATAGTTCATTTTTCTTTTTCAGACTACGACGCTGCATTTTACCACGTTTTACGTGAAACACTACGGAAAGATGTATCAGAAGAGCCGAGGTTGTCTACCTCAGAGTCGGACTGACATTTATACATTGGCACGTGGTCTTTTCATTAAAAGATGGATCGGCTTTTTTTGCGTGATACCTTTGGAAATGATTCCTTTTATGTATTTTTGGAGCATTATGCAGTGAAACGTAGGTTGGGCCGGGGCCTAGACCTCCTTTCTCGTTTAATATGTGGCAGCGGTTCATCGGGTACATAATGACAACTGTGGGAAATGGAAAGGTCGAACCAACATCAGGCCCTGAGATGAGAACCTTATATTTATCGTACAGGTGGATGGTTACTAGCTAATGATACTGCCTTCTGAAAGGTGCACCAGTGTTCATGATCGTACTGTTTCTATCAATAATTGCAAAGACTTCTTTCTGAAAAGATATTTATACCTTTTGTTTGAATGATAATTCATTACAAATAATAAACTCATATATTTGAACCACAGGAAAATATACGGACTCCTTTTGGATTTTTGGTCGTACGGAGATAGGTTTAGAATTTGGAATTAACTTATATTTTTTAAATAAATTATAAATTATGAAAATATATTATATTTATAATAGTTTAAAAAATTAATAAAAGTCATTGTTATAAGTATATATAATGAATAATAAAAAATTCTTCAATTAAACTCACAGCTGAGTTATGCACAAAGTCGATTCTGCAAAGGAAGCTTTCAAATATGAACCCACTACTATGATTATAGAAAGTAAAGTTTTGGCTGCAATTATAGTTTTTCAAAATATTTTAAAAATAGAATATTTATTGCGTAAAATGGACTATAATAATAGAAGTTTGACCATTCAACTTGAAGGAAAAAACAAAAGGAACAAACCTCATCCAGCCAGCAGTGTGTGAACCACATATAGAGGATAGAATTTCATAAATCAGATAGAGGATAGACCAGGTACAAAGGAATGTGTGAACCATAAAGAACACCGTAAAAACAGAATAATGAAAGCCGTGGTGTAGAATAATTATTAGTGTATGAAATTAACTTTACTATATAAAATTTATTCAGAAGATTGAGATTGAGCAATAATTTAATTAAAAATAAAATAAGATCAGGATTTCGTACACCATCATATTATTGATTAATTTTGATAAAATAATATCATAAAATTCATAATTTATATATTTATATATTTTTTATATTTAAATAAAATAATTAAGTTTTATATCCTCTCTCAATATATACTATGTTAAAATAATTCTTACATTCTTATACAGAAAATTATTTGGTTAATTTTGATAAAGTAATACCATAAAATTCTTAATTAATATATTTTTATGCTTAAATAAAGTGATTAATGTTTATTCTCCCTCAATATGCTTCCCCTGTACTACCAAACAAAAAAATTTCCAATTTTTACTATGCTTTTTTTCAATGGATCCAATATTTACCATGTGAAAATAATTTTTATATTTTTTATATTATGATTCTCGAAATCTTGGATACAAATAGAATAGAACCCTTTCAATAAATAATAATTTTTACATTCTTACCTGCATAGCAAATGATTTTTTAACTAATTCGATTATTAAATATGTTATCTAATAATATATATATATGTAGTAGTTATAAATTTAATATTATAAATAGCAATAACGCAGTTCTGAGTAAGAAGACATCAAATCGAACTTGAAACCTTTGTGGGTAAGATTTGCCATCTAGGTCCGCAAGGGGCATTCTCACCAAGGGGCCGCAATTTGAACACTATCACCAAATGGAAAGAAAGAGAACAATATTAACATGTCGACCAACTACAATACCGAGTGGATAACTTAGTCCGACTGACAGGCTCTGGAATCGGAAGTTTTACAAGTGAACGATGGTTTCTCCAGCTAACTACGCCCCGCCCGCCATATCTGTATCCGTCATCCCATCAACTCCTTTGAAGACGATTCGCAATTTTCGCAGACAAGATGTTTTACGGTCGTTCGTGGTGGTTGTTCCAGTCACATGCACAATGTCCTTCGCCATTTTACCCATTAGTTCAAAAAGTGGTAAGTTCAGATTCGATCGGGTCATCTCTTCCAGAACCGGAGGCGCCTGCATGTACAAATTCTTTCCTCTATGGGTAACACTAGCTTTTGACACGAGCAGTATGGGGTGTTCTTCCAGTATATCTATAAACTGTTGACACAAAAAGTCAATATTTTGATTGAATTCGAAATTCGCTGTAATTAATAGAACAGAAACGCAAATGTGATTAAGGCAAAGTATCTACCACACAACATATGTAACTAAAATGAAAACCCTCTCTCCCTCTCTGTATCTTCAAATCAACAAAAGGGGTCAACTGCCAGAATGCCTCGAACAACTATGTGTAATTTTAGTAGCAAATCCTTTAAAAACAATGACAAAGAAAAATCCCTAGCAGTGAACCAAGAACAATGAAAATTTGAAACATGCACCATCCGGTGGTTACCAGATAACTAAAAGAATAATGGTCTGTAAGAAGCAGAAAATTACCTTCTGTAAAGTAACTGCAGTGTCCAGCTCAAGAAGAACACCTGGACCACAGACAAGGCATTCCTTGTCCCTCACAAATTCGGTCACTTTAACATGCAGACCTTCTACGCCATTGTACCTACAACAGATCTACAAAATTAAGTAAAATACCTTATGGTTTGACAGGTGAAAAATATTAAAAACGAAATGAAATTAACAATGATTGATGCTTAGGACACATAATCCATAAATTTATTCAATGACATAGGGAGTTTCTGATAATCTCCCGAACGAAATATATTTCCATAGAGAAATCAAACTCACTTCAAACATCATAAATAATCAAGGAATGACCAAACCAGATACGTACAAACAAAAGACAGAATAGATCATGAACAGTAGCACGGGATCAAAGAGGCTGTAATACATAGACCATGTACTTGAAAGCAATCAAACAATGTTCCTAAATGCAATTAAAAATTGCTGGCATATATCAGGAAGCTAGAATGTAAACCTCCAAAGGCATCTCATATAGTAGACATGAATATGTAACAATAAGACCCACAACACAAAAAGTTAGGCATATTGAATTTCACATACGTTAAATAGTTGGATAAAGTTTTGCTGCATCCTGACACAAGCTTCAATGTCTCCAGTGCACATGCAGCTGACACGATTGCATTGGTTGAAGCAATAGCTGGTATGATGTTTTTCACGACCCCCTGAAATGTGAAGGAAATATCAGTAGGACTTGCCAGAAAACAAAAGGAAAGCAGAAAGATAAAATTGCAATAGCAGGATGAAGCCAACAGCTGATAAGGGTATCCTAGGATCTAAAGGAAAGGAATCAACTGTGTATAGGTGCAGGGGAAGAACCTGTGACAACTGGCATTAGCACTTAGGTAGTTAGGAAACTGTTACGCATTAGCAGTGGTGAGTCATGTTAATAAAAGAGGAAATAGTTATTGAAGCCAGTATCGATTATCTTGAATTGTTAGTTGGGTGAGAGCTCAGGCAAGGGAGAGGTCTCCTCTTGTAATTCACTTATTGTTCTTGAATAAAGGAGTCTTCTTCTGTTTTCTTGATTCTTTGAGTGTTCTGTTCTAGAGCAAATATACCCAGGATCCTAACTCTATCAACAGTACATGAGATTTCAATGAAGCTGCTCAGGAGAGGCTTAAGTAGGAAAAATCATTTGGAAAATAGAAGTCAAATAAATATACTAGATAATGTAGGGCAAATTTCTCTTATGAGGTTGTCATACACATGATAAGAGAATGTAAGAAATCAAACAAATACAATCAACACAAAGTCATATGGTTATGTGGCAATCAATTTCAAGTTTACATACCTGCGTAAGTGAATATGTAACTCCCTGAATGCCAAAAAGTTCAGCCCTCTTAACAGCCTAAGCAAAAGGGGACAAGAGCAAGTTGAGTGACACAAATTGTTTGCCAAGGAAAATCATCCACTAGAAACTCTGACACCCACCTCAGTGTAAACCCATGACATGTGCTCTGGATCATCGGGGTCAAATAATTTCCCACTATGAACCTGCAAATGTGATCATCAAAAGATTTGAGCCCTGCATGCCAACACTTTACCAGTGGTGTAACCAATAATGCACAATGCATTATTACCTCATCCCATTTAATCAAGTGAGCATATTCAATACAATGAGCTGGAGTTCTAGGTGTTTCTGCAAGGGTACATAGAGGAAATTTCACTTGAGGGGGGAAAAGCCAGATGGTGCACTCAAAGCATGGCGTGGAACCTGGCATAATAATCCTGGCATGACCCTTGAAACCTTCAGTTCCACCATCTACCATAGGTTTAACAGTTTCCTCTCTTGGATTGTCACTGGAATCATACTCTACAAATGGAAAACCAAATATGAGCTCCAAGTGAATATAGACGACCAATAAACTATAAGCAAAAAAAAAAACAAAAGAAAGTCAATAAAGTTTGAGAAACAATAGTTAATTTCTATTCAAATGCAATGCTCAGGTTAAGATACAGGTGAGATGCTGACGCTGACAATCAGATTCCAAATACCAAATTCAAATCAGGCAATTAAGTGCATAAGCCTCAAATGCTCACATTAAACATTTGGAATTTCCTAATACAAAATGTTATAGACCGTATGGCACAAAGTTTCTTACATCCAATCATTTAATATATATTTCAAAATAAAAATAAGTAATACCCATCCAAGGGATTATGGGTTAGATTCTGAAACCAGCAAATAATACAGAGTCATAAGCATGCCTCCAGATCCTGATTCTCAAGTTTATGCCACAACCTTTAAAGGGAAATGCAATGTTCAACTCCAAATAAAAACAACGATCAAGTAGTCTCACAACAAAAATTATAACCACGCCAAAAGGATACAAGTCATATCTGAAGCCAAAAGACTCTTTCCCTGATATCAAATATAGTACCCAAATAACCTGAGTCTAACTAAAACGCACACAAGCTAACCATTATAACTCCCAGATACAATAGACATCCATTAACACAATAAAGTAATATTAACAGTAAAGACACAAAATTAACGTAACATATGACATTATTTATCAATAATGTAAACAAGAAGGGAAAAAATTATGACATTAATTACCGCGAGATAGACCATGGAAGAAGATTTAAACATGAGCAAGCAAACTACAGGCTGAATGACTAAAAAGAAAAGCGCACCAAGAAAACTACAAGCCACGGCATTTATATAGCTCCGAGCTTCAATGGAGTCAAGGCCAAGGACAATAATGCTAAAATCATTATAAAACTCAATTTCCTTGTCCTCAATCCGGCAAAAATGGGGCACGATTTCCACGCCACTAACTCTTTCCATGACACGTTTGGCTGCCACCTCAGCCTTTGGCTTCCCCACATCTCCAAGCCTGCATAAAGTAAGAACACTGCATTGAGAGATGGCCCAAAGCATCTCAGAAACAATAAAACTGAACACACAACAAAGTTCAACTACATCTGCCGCACTGAAAAATTATTCGAAGACCGTCTTCGTTAACAACCCATGCAGTGGACCATTAGCCGATCAAGCAGCAAAGAGAACTTAAATTCAATTAGAACAATAACCCAATAAGCCACGCCACAGAAAAAAAAGTGACAACATTGCCACAACGTGACATCAACATGCCCCAGGTTCCAGTAAACCGATCATAAGATACAGTAACAATACCGGCAGCGGAACTCACAAGAACAGAAACCTGAAAAGATAAAGATGGGCTGAGTTTAAAAAGACTAAAGAACCTGAAGAGGAACTGACGATTGAGATTAGTGACCTCGATTCGGTCCATATCTATAACCTCCAAGTTCTTAAATCCAGAGAGAGCCAAATCCTTTAGCAACTCACAGCCCAACCCACCCGCTCCGACCACCAATATCCTTGCGTACTCTCCAATATCATCTCTCAGCTGCAACACACCAGAAAATAAAAAGTCAAAACCCAAAACCCTAAAAGAATGTAGAGGAAATTTGGCACGCCATCTTGTTTGTTGAATTGCGGCACAGAGGGAGAGAGATGGAATTTACCTGGACACCCGGCTCGAAATTGGGTGCAACCAGATTGCCTGACCTGAGAAGCAACTTATCGAGGTCCCTCGACCGACTTGGTTGGACAGCCAGGTCTGCCATTCCCTTGGCTCTTCTTTCTCTATGGGCTGTGCTTCTCCCTGATACGGTTTACAGTGGAAGTTCCGCGCACAATCAGATTTAAGAAGATCTGCTAGCCTATCTACTGTACCCACAACGCTCTCTAGCTTGAATCTCACGCTAGATGCTATCGGGCACAAGATTTCATTAAAACATCCAGAACTGATTTCGCGCTATATAGATGGCACCATGCCCAGAATATTTCTTGGATGAATTAGCAAAATTTCTACCATCTTAACCAGTTTTGGGCTTCTCCGTTAAAAACCCTCTTCGGGCATAGGAGTTTGAGGCCCATGAATTGGGCTTTTCATTGAAAAATCTGTTTACCGAATACCAGTTTTAGGCCCATATTTTGAGCCTTCCATTAAAAGCCTGCTTCTGGCATAACAGTTATAAGGCCCATATAGAACGACAGCTAACAATAAATACAAGACTGAGTGCTCCTTGGTTCCATCCAGGGGAAAGATCTTTTTTCTCTACAAAGACGAAATCTGACCGTTGTCGTTTCCTGACATGAGAAACTGATAACTGTTACTAACAACCAGAGCGACAAGATTGGACTGGGCATAGGAACATAAAGAGAAATTTAAATCATTAATTAATTAGTTATTTTACGATAAATGAAAAGAATTATTATTTTAATAATAAAAAATACTTCAATACAATTAGATTAATATCTCAATTATTCAAATTTATTTTTGCTGAATTTAATCTGAGATTATGATATGATGTTATATCTACCTTAAAATATTAATGTCTTGATAGCTTATCGGGCTGACGATTAAGAGATTCTGATTCAAAATATGGTGCCATAGACACCTCAAAATATTAATATTAATGTCTTGATAGCATCTGGGATTGACGATTAAGAGTTTGGGGTTCAAAGTTTACCTGAGAATTAAGAAATTTTGAATTGAAAACTATAAACAGACTATGAATTAACCTGGAATATTAAAAAAAATGTTATTTACGGATCAAACCCTTAGATTCAAAGTTTATGCCAAAATGTTCCCATATCTACAAGTTACCCTAAACTTAATACCAAGATTCTCTACCTGTCCATCTTCTCCAGAACTGAGACATCATAAGAAAATCTCATCTTCTCTCTCGCCTTCAAAATCCAAAACTTGTCTACCAATGCATTTTCTTCCATTCCTGCTTATTTCTTTGCAATTTAACCAGCAGTGGCCTGTAAATGACCAGACTTGTTGAACGAATTTTTTATTGAATCCTGTGATCTATATGATCTCAAGTAAAATGTTTGAGACGCTTCACGCTTTAGAAACAATGCATAGAGTAGCTCATTCCATATGTCCGGGACTCCAGGAAGGCACCAGTGGCTGCAGTCTTGCCGACGCAATGGTGCATGCCTGGGGCCTTGATAGTATATGGACGAATGTCCATCTTTCCTCCTTGAAGACATACTGGTTACATTCAATATATCAAGCTTCAGTTCTTTCTTTGAGTAAACTGAGAACACATCAGTTACTATTTTGAAATGTGTCCAGGTTTCAGATGGCACCGATACTGGACTTAACTCGGGTAATGTCTCCGTGTGACAGTGGCCTCCTGTCCTCCAGTTCCCCCCTCTGAAAGTTGAAGATTAACCATTAATGAGCAAACTCAAAAACCATTGAAACAAGCATTGAAGCCTAGAAGAGCTAAAGGGTTCATGAAACTACCACCCCTTCACCATCAACTTGCATGAAACACTTGAGCAAGAAAAATGCGCAGAATATGAAACAAGGTAGAGAGCAAGGAGGGTTAAACACATACCTGAAATGAACAGGGGAAAATGTACGAAAAAAGACCTGGGTTTGACTTGTGTTCACTTCATTCTGTATCCATTGCACCACAGTTTGTAGGGACCTTCGATAAGCATCATCTACCCCCATTTCTAATTTCACTTCTGCATCTTCTTGAAAGTAAGTACCTCTGAGCAATAAATTGGAAATCAGGTTGGTAAATTCCAATATTGTCTCTAATTTATATGCGAAAATCTGCTATGTTGACTGCAAACTAAATAGGCCATTGACAAGGCAAACTAAACAGAATGTAATGAGCTACATCAGAACATTTCAGGGTAAGAAAAAAAAGAACAGAGAGATTTCTTCAATGACCGATGAGATTGACTTACCCTCTTATGGTTTTCTCATAGTTCCACCAATGTCCCATGTTGAGGACCAACATATCAGCACCTCTCCACTTGACAGCGTTCCAGTCCATTTGATCCAATTTAAGTGTTAATCTTATATTTGCAGGGGAGCTAGCAGGGGGGCGACTCTGCAATACAAGGAATGGAGACCTGTAGTATTCCACCGTGCAGTTATAGTCCTCAAACTTGAAGATCAAAAACCCTTTATGCTTAGTAATTGGACTTCCATTCACTTCGTAGATTGAATCCTTGTTGTGCACACCGGAAGACAGCATGCATAGCAGAGACTCCCATTGATTTCTTCCTATTGAATCTCCAGCAAAAACCAGGCGTTTGTTTCGTAGTTTCTCCAACATCATTTTCGCGTCAAATCTGTTTAAACTGGAGGAGTCAATAGAGAGAAAAATCAAAGATTCACCGTAAATATATAACCACAAACTTTGCGTATTTTCTAATCAATAGCACTTATCAGATGATTTTCTTCTTTTTTTTTCCAAAAAGTGGAGAAGAAATGCTTCCTGGGTAAATTTCAAATCCATCAACTGGCATATAGAAACAACGAATGGACAGACAGGAGAAAATATAGCCGTTTTTACTGTATAGTTCAAAAGTTTAAAAAAGCTTCTTTAACTCTGTTCAGAGTTCACGGGTGAACCTTATCAACAAGTTTTTTAAACAAAAGACAAACTGTTCCATAGATGAGAGCGCACTTTTATATTTGGTAATTAGTCGAAAACTAGAAAATCATCCATTGCCATCAGAAATTTATAATGCAGTAGATTCCCGAGGGTTAAATGAACGTTAGGAGACGAATTTTAGGCCTTACTGAAACGGATATGAATTGATATCAGGCTAGATTGAACTTGGTTTTTTCTTGGTTTCTGTTGGTGAAGCGAATTCTAGTGATGAGTATTGTTACGTAATAGAAAGACGAGCAAGGAACTGGAGATAAGCAAGTAAGAAAAAGAAGCACCTGGGCAAGTTGCAATGCCTTGGCTGCCATCTCCATTTGGTGTAGAACAAGTCAGGCCTCCCATTTTTGGTGCACCTAAAGCCGTCGTCCAAAAAACTACAGTCTTTAGACTGATACAGCGGATATCTCTCATCCCACACCCATTCCCCATCAAAGACGTCACATTCAGTACCCTCTTCACTCAAAAACTCCGTCCTCTTGAAGTCCTTTTCTGACCAACTATCCTGCATCCACATAAACCTCTCTGATTTTCCTGGGCCTCCATACCCTTTGGTAATAACAGCCCTGAAATCAAAGTAAAAGAAGCAACAAAAGACACAAACTATGACCAGAAAGAACCCCAAAACCCCAACTGACGGCTCAAAGAGTCTGAACCGCTTGAATTTCCCCAATACATCGGAGAGCAACATGGTTTCATGTTCTTGCAGGGGTGGACTCTTCGACATTTGCGCTAAAGATGCAAATTTGATATCTAGGAATGACTTCAATAAGCAGTGAATCAAGTTTAGATGCTGAAATTATATAAAGCATGCGTATGTTAGTAAAAGAGAAGTGTAGTGTGCAAGGGAAACTTCATTCACAGCAAAAATGGAACAAAACCATGGCCATAACACTATATATTGTTCTCTCCTTTACGAGCTTCTTTGCTTGGTAGGTCAGTTTTGTCATGTAATGAATGGAAAGAAGCAAAAAAGAGAGAACGCTATGGGTGCCAAGGAAGCAAGGAAGCACTTATGGTGGGATTGATAGTAAAGGTCATGCCTTTTTTTCTCGTCCGTTACTACTTTTCTGCGAGAGGGAAATAGCGGAAGCGGTTTTGGTTCTTTTGGGCTTCGAACAATCATGGATTCGATGTCTGCTGTCATCCGTTGATTTTGTAAAGTTGAACTCAAACTCAGACTTGTAGAAAATCTGGACAAGAGCGAGGTTGAGTTGAGATACAAAAGACTTGGGGATTTACCTAATCCGGAGATGAAAAGAATATAATGAATAGGAAAATAAATTTTCTAGCAAATTATTATTTGAATGAATATAATGAAACTGTAAAGCAAGCCTAGTAATTAATCAATTAGGAAGACTTGATTTGATTTGTTTTATTGCAACTAACTCTTGCAATAATGCAAGGTAGTAATGGTTAGAGTTGCATTGGGGTGTGATACTTTTGTACTAAATTGTAAAAACCGGTGCTTTCTGTTAAAAACAAACTTAACTTCCAAGCTGCTTCAAAGCTCAACTAAAGGCATTTCATGGCATTATGTTTAATCCAGTTGTGTGTTAGGTTGTACGATTCTCTGTTATCTTTGTCGGCTTTCATAATGAAAATGGATGATTGAACTGGAATAAAAAATCTAAAGCATACACAAGAAACGGTTTACGTTAATCTTCTTACATAACCACAAGCCGATTACCTAGAACAGAAACGGAACTATAAAACCAACCAAAAAGCATGGTTATGAATTCGCAGAGAGTAATCCAATTGTTTAACCTTGAACCTGCAAAACACAAACTGTGACGACCTTATCGTTCATGCTATGACTACATCTATTTCACATCATGATCCTCAATGTTGTTAACTACGTCTTCCGTCACAGCCTGCTCAAGATTCTTCAGGATCCTGCTGTTGTTGTGGAGGCCACATCTGTTGTGGCACATAAGGACGGGGCTGTTGGCTGTAAAGAGTTTGATCCGCCACGGGGTTACCGGAGCTCATACCGGGAGCAGTCACTTGTGGAGTAAGCTGTGGTGGCATGTAATAGTAAGGAATTTCTGGTGGACCTCCAACAGGAAGACTCCCTCTTGGGGATGGTATCAAGTCGTCTTTCGCATCCTCCCTTGGGACAATATCCACGAGGAAATCAAAAATATCAGTCCTTGTAATTGCGGCAGCAATGTCATTCTTCTGAAGTGTCCTTCTTTTGTTCTCCTCCGTGTGATTCCAGGACCGCAGTGTCAACTCCAAAATGAACATCTCACATGCCCTCGCAAATATTACCGGCGCCTCGGCTGAAATCATCCTTACATCTTCATCTGCTTTCATAATCTTCTTAATCCTGGCCAAGGGCAAGCTATGGTTCTTGAAGTCAGTAGTGTGCTCAATTTCTTGGAACTGATTTGCCCAGAAAGTCTGTAATTGTTGCTGTAGCTGCTGGTGGATATGCTGATAAGCAAGTTGGTGTGGAGCAAGCTGAGCTGAATTGGCATTAATGCCTGCCGGCTGAGCAGGAGACTGAAGTGGCACAGTAACAGCAGATCCTATTATCTGGTTAGGTTGATATGAGGTAATACCGTACGGTACTGGAGTTGTATTTCCAGTAACTCCTACTCCTGGAGCCCGTCCGTGCCCTTGTTGATCCATATGCCGGCTTGAAAGTTCTTTAACCTACCACTTCTGGAGCAAAGCAGAGTCAAAACATCAAAATACATGAACATTGTTCAGACAGCTGTTCAAGGAAAACGTTAGATTGTCAAAAAAATTAAACACACCATGAAAGCTGCATAATGAAGATCATTTAAAACAACAACAGAAAAAACAACAGAACAGTTGGTGACTATGGAATGGAACTAAAATTTCCTGCAGTCCGACTATGAGGAAACACATCCAAAAACATCACAATCCTAGCATAAACCAAAGATACTAATCAAGGTGGTGACATAAGTTTGATCTCAAGTCTCCAACCAATCAAAAGAAACACCAATATACTTACGATACAGGGGAGGGGATTATTCATTATTACGGACAGTGAATATCCCTTTAATTTAAAAGAAAAAAATCCCAATAGCCTCCAAAGTTGACTTTCAAGTTATTCTAGGCATGGTACAACAATACAGCTTTCCTTAAGATGGCAGTACTAATTTCTCCTTTCGGATGCCTTCAAACTTGATATAACTGAGAAACCAATAAAACGAAACGCAAATCTTCTTATAAATCCTTGTCATTTAACATCAAATTGTTCCAAAAGAAAAAACCATTTTTTTAACACACCTATCCAATCAACTGCTGTAAACGCTACTGTGGCTGCTGATATAGTTAATGCTGATAAATTGGATGCCACGAGAGAAGAGTTTCGTAGAAGTATACGTAAGAGGAATCAGCCATTGAAGCTAAAAGACTATGTAGTTACTAGCTATAAATAGATAGAATGTATCTGAGGAGGGATCGTCGATTGTTTTGTCAAACTCTTTGTTTACTCTATTTCTCATCTACTTCTAAATACAAAGGAAAGTGCATTACTGCCTTGCCTTTAGCCAGCTATTTGACTTTCTCATGTTTCTCTGTAAATCCGAAACCACTTCATTGGTGCCATTGAACTCTGCTCAAGATGGCGGAGTACCAGACTTGATTTCGTACTATGGATACTGAAATGCAAGGTCTTAAGGAATCTCACTCTAAGCTTCAATCGGAGTTTAAGGGTGTCTCTTTTACACTAGCTGATCACTCCAAACTGCTTACAGAGCAGCAACAGCTCCTTAAGCAATTGGTTACTCGCATTCCTGTGACCACCGCATCCTCCTCATCAGCCCAAGGTGCAAAAGCTTCCTCGCTTCCTCTGTTCGCTTCGGATCCGTTTCTCATCCTTCAGCTTAGGGATCAGGTTCCTCTCATACTTGGGATAAGTTAGCCTCTGTTGTGCTACCTCGATTTTCTGGAGATAACGTCGATCGTTGGATTTTTGCTGCAACTCGTTACTTCGAGTTTTATGAAATCCTCGAAGAGGATCGTCTTACTATCACATCCTTCTACTTGGATGATTGTGCTGCGGATTGGTATTAGTGGATGTATCGAAATCGTCAACTCTCAGGCTGGACTCGGTTTACCGAAGCTTTACTTAAACGTTGCAGGCCAAAACTTATGGATCCACCTGAAAGCAAGCTCGTTAAGATGAAACTGTAAGGACCCAAACCCGGAAAGCGGGCCCTTACCGCCGTGAAGCCCGGAGAAGCCCGACACGTGGACCAATCCAAACTCCACAAGGCTATTTGACTTTTCAAACGCAAATCTCAAAAATAAAATTTAAAATATTTACAAATTACAACATGACTGATAAGCACTAAATACATGGCACAATAAATAACGGAGTAACATTTAAAACAACGGAAGTCTTTTTATAATAACACAATACAAACCAGTGAAACCATAACTCACAAGCCCCAAGTATCTGAAAACAAAATCACAAGTCCAAACAATAAATATTCAACAATGTGCCAATAAAACCATACATGTGCAGATGCAATAGTCCCAGCAAGTAGTCTCGACGTTCACACTGAAAACAGCTACTGACCACGATCTAGTCCTGGGAGGGAAAAACAAACACGAAGGGGGTGAGATTTTCGAGAATCTCAGTAGGGGACAACAAAGTGAACTTATCAAAGAAGAGGGACAACAAGGAACTTATCAAAGGAGAGGTACAATACAACAACTTATCAGATGAGAGGAGACAACAAGGAACTTATTAGAACATTACTGAACTTGTAATTTCTCAAAACTTAAACTTTACTGTTTACTTTACAAAACATTACTTACTGGACCCAACATGTACTTTCTGTTTTCAACAAAGAACTCAACAGGGTCAATAGTAAAAACATGGGCAGACTGGAAATCACTTCCCGAGTAACCCCTGCTAAAGGAAAACCGGAAGCCCACTGGTAGGTTTTACATACACATTTTTAAAAATATTTACATACATAGCCCCTTCTACCAGTGTTGTCCGAGACTAGATTGATTAACAAAACTGTATACGTAAAAGATCAACTAGTCCCTCAGATCATCCTGCGAAGCAGGGAACATACAGCATCCTGCGAAGCAGGGAACATACAGTAACCATACAGTAACCATACTCCAACCATACACCTCCCAACAGATGAGTGTCTCTCCGCTTACTCTCAGAGAACGAGCACTCACCACGTTTGGCCAAACGGAACACAAGTACAAGTAACATAAAAACTTACATACTTTACAAATCACAAACTGGTTTAACTTTCAATAACACTGAAATACCATACTTTACAATTAATACTCAATAATACGATATATTATCATATATCGTTACAGAAACCTTTGATTACAACTTTTTTCTTACTTTACGGGCAATGATACGGAATCAGCCCAATTTACACAACAAATCAATCAAATGGACTTTGATTGATCACATGAAATTTTAGAGATACATTATGATACATTATACGGGTACAAACAGAAAAGTCAATGTAATCTGGACAATGGATCCATCGGATGGGCTCCGATGGATTACACAACAATTCAATGACCAAAGTACGGATTTAAAATCGAAGAATACTTAATATGAGACAAATACGGTAAAGACCTCACATTATGATACTTTATAGATACCTACGGAAGAGAACAATGAAATTTGAACAATGGACCAATCGGATGGGCTCCGATGGACTATACAACGAATCAATCAAAACCAAGGTAAAACGGATTTTACAACAAGGAAATACTAATGATGAACCACATACGGTAAAGACCCTATGTGAGGACCCGAACCCGGTAATTGGGCTCCTCACCGCCGTGCAGTCCCAATTGGCCCAACTCGTGGCCCAATTAAAACCACACAAGGCTTATCCTCAAATCAATTTCGTAAAATATATAAAATTACATATAAATTTGAAACTTCTTAATTTTCTTTAAAATGGAGCATGCATTTAACCGGAAACCTCGACACAACAAAATCAATCACAGAGTGCAATCACAAACAGCGGAAGACTTAATTTCACACACAACAGGCCACACGGCCCCAAACATACTTTATCAAAATAAGTCCAATAACATGCATCAACCCAAACCCAATAAGGGATCACAGTTTCAATAACATGCCTCATTAATGGCAGTTTGGTAAATAAGCAAACTTTGACTTCTTTTTTTTTTTTTTTTTTTTTTTTGAAAATTTTTCTAAAAATTCAAATTAATTGTAAAATCAAATTAACTGGTTTAAAATAAAGAAAAAGGTTCAAAATCAAGGAATTGGACTTTAAAACGGGATTGGGCTCGAAAAACGAAAATCGGCCCAAAGGCCTCCGGCCACTCAAAACGGGCCTCGAAAACTCATAAACTCCGAAACGACACGTCGTGCAACTATCGACATACAACCACCGACACGACGTTCTAGATGATCTAGACCCGACAGCTAGGCTCTATGACTAAGTCTACATCACTCGGTCAAAGGGTCAGCGCTAACGGTCAACTAATCAACTATCACAAACCGACCAATCCGGGACAACTGACTGAAACCGAATGCTGACTAGACATTCAAAAGGACGGGGTCTCACACCCTACCTTACGGGCTGAAGAAGAGGAAACGATACTCTTGCCTTTGTCCTCAACACTCGCCCTTCCTAAGAACACAATATTACGGTTAGACTCAACATACGAATGTTAATCTTCAAATGACTATAACTCAATAACGACACATCAAATGGAAAAACGGATTGCCGCCATTGCTATCAGAACGTCGAAATTACCTAACGGGGAGGTTTTCACTTTTTTGGTCAAAGTCAACGTTCAAGGTCAACGGTCAAAGTCAACGCTCGGGTCAACGGGTCGGGCCGACGGGTCACGGGTCGAGTCAACGGGTCGCCGGTCAACGTGAACAGTGTCGCCGATCAAAAGGTCGCCGGCGGTTGCCGGAAAACTCCAACTTCATCCAAAACCAAAAATTTTTACATCAACATGAAGCTACAACCATCAGGATTATGAATCCGAAAACCAAACTTTAAAACTCACCTCAGATTGGCCGGAATTGATGATTTTCCGGTGAAAATTTCGAAATTTCCAGGCTCCGATCCGGCCGCGTCCGTGGTCCGATGAAGGTGAAACCAACGGCCAATTGATCGTGACGATGAGAGGAACACAATGGTGCAAACAATTCGATGATCAGACGGTTGGATTCGATACTGGAGGTAATTGAAGTTGGTTGAATGAGAGGAAAATGGTAATGCAGTGTCGGCAGGGGGAAAACATATGTCAGGGGAGAAAAACAATATATTTATATTAGTGGCTGACGTGGCCACGTCAGCCACGAAGTCTCACAGAAACAGACTTCATCAATTGAGGAATATTGCTCCCATTTTCAAGCCATGATGAATCACTCTATACCTCTTCCTACGATGTTTATCATCCACTGTTTCATCTCAGGCTTGAGAGAAGACATCAAAGCTGCTGTATGCATGCAGAACCCCACGGAATTTGAGGATGCACTTCGTTGGGCTGAGATGCATGAGAAACGAATTTTGCTGGAAAGGGGGTCCATTAAGCCAACGTTGGGCCACTCTTCCCCAATTTTACCCACACCCAAGTTCACTTCTAACTCCTCAGTGGGCTCATCATCTCCAGCATCATTAGCTTCAGCTATTCTTCCTTCTGGTGCAAAGATTCCTTTTCGTCGATTAACACCAAATGAAGCTGTTCAGAGAAGAGCTCAAAGTCTCTGCTATCACTATGATGCCAAATACTCATGGGACCACAAGTGTCCTGCCAAACCTCAGCTACTTTTGTTTGAAGAGGATGATGAATGTTTGGATGCTAAAATTACTGTAACCCCGACAGTAAATTCCCCAGTGGATGTTAATGACGAGTAATCTCCTCCGGATGACCCTACCGATACGACTATTTCACATTATGCTCTCTCAGGTGATGCTTCTCCAACTACAATTTGTTTTATGAGAGTGATTAATAGAGCTTCAGTTCGTATTTTACTTGATGGGGGTAGTACCCACAATTTTATTCAAACTAGAATTGCCAAGTTTTTTAAACTTCCAATTGAGCCTGTTACACTTTTTGGAGTATTGGTGAGAAATGGTGAACGCTTGGTTTGCTCTGGATTAATTCGTCAAGTGCCTGTTTCTATTCAAAGGGAAGAATTGCATATTGATTTTTTTGTTTTAGCCCTACAAGGCTGGGATATGGTTCTGGGTGAGTCATGGCTTGCTACACTTGGTCCGATCATAACTGAGTACAGTCGTTCTAGTGTAGAAATCAGGATTGGAGGAAGATCAATCAAGTGGCATGGGGATTCTTCTATGCTTGCGCTTCCAGCAACATTACATTCTCTACGTAGAATGAATTCCACAGATGCATTTGTTTGTTGCTTTCGTTTAGAATTGACAGCTTTTGAATCTTTAGATCATGCTACTCATCCTCTAGAATTAGAACAAATTTTGGATGAGTTTTCTATAGTGTTTCATAAACCTCACGGATTACCACTAGCTCGTCACCATGATCACTCTATTCCATTACTTCTAGCTGCAGCACCCGTGAATGTTCGTCCCTAAAGATATCCTCACTTTCAGAAGCAAGAAATTGAGCGTTTGGTGGAAGATATGCTTGGGAAGGGATTATCCAACCTAGTACCAGCTCTTTTTCTTCCCCTTTCTTACTTGTTCGAAAGCGTGATGGTTCATGGTGATTTTGTGATGATTATAGGGCCCTCAATATAGTCACAGTCTCGGATCGCTTTCCTATACCTTCAATAGAGGAATTTTTTGATGAATTGCATGGAGCTAAGTTCTTTTCGAACCTGGATTTATTAGCCGGATATCATCAAATACGAGTAAAGTCAGATGATGTTCATAAGACGGCTTTTCGCACACACAATGGACGTTACGAGTTTTTGGTAATTCCATTCGGTTTGTCTAATACCCCTTCCACTTTTCAATCATTGATGAATGATGTCTTTAGACCTTATCTACGTAAATTCATTTTGGTGTTCTTTGATGATATCTTGATATATAGTCCTTCTTGGGAATCTCATATGTTACATTTGCGTGAGATATTGCAAGCCCTTCATGGACACAGCTTGGAGGCCAAGATGTCTAAGTGTTTATTTGGTCAGCAATCCTTAAGTTACTTTGGGCACATCACATCTTCAGCAGGAGTGGCAGTCGATGATGAAAAAATTTCTGCAATCCAAGAATCGTCTGTGCCAACATCAGCTAAGGAAGTGAGGAGCTTCCTTGGGTTAGCTAGCTATTATCAGCGTTTTATCAGAAATTATGCATTAGTGGTTGGGCCTCTAACAGATTTGCTACGGAAGAATAATTACCATTAGAATAGCTGTATACAAGAAGCGTTTATTGCACTTAAAAAACTACTTAATGCTGCACTGATTCTTTATCTTCTTGATTTTACACAGTCCTTTGTACTTGAGACTGATCCCTCAAATATTGGCATTGGAGCTGTCCTGTCACAAGCAAATCACCCGATTGCTTTCTTCAGTAGAAAATTGCTCCCACGAATGCAGCAGGCCTCCATATATCATCGAGAAATGTATACTATTACACAAGCAATAGCGAAATGGCATCAATATCTTTTGGGAAGGAAATTTATCATTATCACTAACCAATAGTCTTTAAAGCACTTGTCTGAACAAATTATTCAAACTCCGGAGCAGCAGAAATGGCTTAGCAAGTTTGTTGGCTATGACTTTGACATTCAATATTGAGCTGAAAAAAATAATATTATTGCAGATGCACTTTCCAGGGTTCAATTTTCGCATTTTCTTTCATTATCTTCTATTCAGTGTGATATTGTGCAACAGCTTCGTGAGGAAAATAGCTCTGACCCTGAGTTATGGAACTGGCAGTCCGATTTTGGTGCGTTACCAAACTTTGTTTTTAAGGAAGGTAAACTATTTTTTAAAGGCAGGCTTATAGTGTCCTCATCATCTCCCTTGCGCCAGCAGCTCTTACATGATTTCCACTCTTCTCTTCTGGGTGGGCATTCTGGCATTGCAATAACATATCAGAGTCTCTCTTCCAATTTCTATTGGAAGTCTATGCACAAGGATATTCAAGATTATATTGCTAAATGTCAGACATGCCAACAAATGAAGGATTCTTCCTTGAAACCAACGGGGCTTTTGAATCCTTTGCGTATTCCTGAGCAGGTTTTTGAGGACATTTCCATGGATTTTATCATTGGTTTACCCCCTTCAAATGGCTATTAGGTGATTTTTGTTGTTGTTGATCGTCTCTCGAAGTATGTCCATTTTATTCCAATCAAAGTTCTTAAGTCGGTTGCTGCCAAGTTCGTATCAGAGATTGTACAACTTCATGGCATACCTGTCTCTATTGTTTCCGATCGGGATCTTAAGTTTCTTATAGGATTTTGGAAGGAGATTCATCATATGCAGGGTACCACTTTATCATTGAGTATGGCATATCACCCACTAACCGATGGACAAACCGAGGTGTTAAATAAAACGTTGCAAATGCTTCTGCAATGCTTTGTGGGTACGAAACTGACACAATGGTCTTCGTTGTTGCCATGGGCTGAGTATTGGTGCAATACTTCGTACCAAACCTCTGCCAAAATGTCTCATTATCAAGCTTTATATTGAAGGCTTCCACCCTCTGTTGTTCGTTATGTGAGGAATTCAGCTGGGAATCCAATTGTTAATGAACAACTTGAGCAACTAGATATTTTATTGCAACAACTTTGTTGCCAGTTGTCTTATGCGCAGGATAGAATGAGGTCTCAAGCTAATAAGCATCGTCGAGAAGTTCAATTTAACGAAGGGGATTGGGTTTATGTTAAGTTGTAGCTGTATCGTCAGAATTCGATGTTACTTCGGCGTCATAGCAAGTTAGGACCACGTTCTTTGGTCCCTTTCAAGTTCTCAAGAGGATTGGTAATGTAGCTTAAAAGCTTGATCTGTCACGACTCGGCCCTTGGCCCAGCGGGCCTAGACGTGTATGTGCACGTAATGGATCACAACTGCAACGCTGAGTTGAGTTTCTAACCACATGGCCCAAAAGATGTATCTTATTACAAATGATTCACTCACACAACACACTCCTTTCCGATGTGGGATTGGGTAACCTGACCCTCCCTATGAGCTGAGTCTCACAATCTCCCCTTCTTATAGACCTCGTGTCCTCATGAGGGGAGCCCAAACATTGAATCCAAGCTCATGGATCCAAACGTGAACACACAACACGGCCCAAGCCCACCCGGAAGAGGGAACAATCTCCTCTCCTTATAAACCTCGTGTCCTCACGAAAGGAGCCCAAACTCACGGGCCTAGACATGAACACACAACAAGGCCCAAGCCTATCCGGAAGAGGGAACGAGATCGGCTCGACTACCATTTGTCACGACCCGGCCCCCAGACCCTCGGCCTTGCGGGCCCGGACTTGTATGTGTGCGTGATTGATCACAACTACAACGCTGATTTGGGTTTCTAACCACATGGCCCAAAAGATGCATCTGTTACAAATGATCTACTTACACAACACATATAAGCCCAAGACCTCCCCCACTCCTTTTCGATGTGGGATTGGGTAACCTGACCTCTCCTACAGGCTAGGTCTCACATTATCTGCCACCAGCAGCCCATATCCACCCTGTATTCCATGTTTCATTATTTTGTGCTTGTATAGGAGTTCTTTCTCACCAGATTACTCCATTGCATTTAGAAGATACTTCAACTACTTTAATTTTACAACAAGCTGAAATTTTGCAATAGCTAGGCTCTAGTGTGGTGAAACAATGTTTGGTTCGCTGGGATGGAATAGGGGTCAATGAGACAAAGATTGGGAGCAAGTTAAATGGTGCTATCCTATTTCCAACCTTGTGGACAAGGTTCTTGGTGGAGAGGGGAGTAAATCTAGATTATTTCAAAAAGGAGAGGCAGAAAGGAAAGGAGAATGGTTTGCTGCAAGCTAGGTTGATTTATATGTAGATTATTTCAAAAATTCGTTTTGGTATTTTTCTCTGGAAAATCTAGATTTATAATCCATGGCATCAATATTCCAGTTTTTCTCTTGTATAGGTAAAACAAACAAAAGCAAGAATTATTGTGGAGGATCCAGAAAAAGGAAATTTAAATACACTAGGTTTTATTATAATATTGCTCATCACATTGTTTGTCGCTCTAGTTGAAAATCTATTCTGAGGTGAGCGTAATATATTTTTGCACGAAATATATTGATTCAAAAATAGCAAAGAGTGTTGGTGATTGATGTTTTTATTGGCATATGTGGACACTATGGAAATGTTAGATTGTTATGGGAGGGACAAACAACTGAATTTGCAATGCATATTCGGTCTGGTAAGTTTTAAACAACTAAATTTGGTCGGAGGTAATTTGGTTCAAAAAGCTTCGAAAGCAGTCATAGTATCTTTGTAGCAAGTGCATGAAATCTCTTTCACAAAGCTTAGCTAAGAATGCTAGCATGACAGAAAGGAAATCCTTTTAAATTGGCTTGTTTTCAAAATCACACAATATAAATTCAGCCAATTTCATTGAGAATGCCAACTATGAGCTCACCGACCTCAACTTTCACTTTAACATGAACATCATTTGGAAGCGAATTCATGAGCTCATGGGTCAATAACACTTGGTCATCCAGAAATCCTATAGCAAATTCACCAGAAATTGTCCAGTTTTCTATCGTAAAATTGTCGGACAGGTTTCCAATCGCCTTTGGGGTGAGTGGCCCTTCTGTTTCTGTCATCTATTTGAGAGTTCCGATAAGACGATGAATCTCTGTTTCCGGCTTTGTCATCACAAGATTATGACTCTACAGCAAAGTGAGAGAGATATTGATGCAATCGAATAATCCACAGACAGCAGTGACCACGGGCCAATACCATTCTGACGGTTTGACCTGGTGAGCTCGACGTGAACATAGTGTTGAAATTGCCAATGAGTCCAGGTATTCATGGCACTGTCTCATTGTTTTGATTAATTTTATATATTTTTTATGTAATAATATTATTATTTTTTAATATTTTCTAAATAAAAAAAATCTTCAAAAATTTATAGAAATTACCATAAGGCTCTAAAAAATACAGGAAAAAAATCTACAAACTCTTTATGAATAGAATTATCCATTAGTACTAGAAAATTATTCTTCTCATAATCATTTTATTTACTAAAAATTAAATACATCAATCATATATTCTCAGAAAATTACAAATTACGATAATTCTGATTTTGTTTTAAAAAATTCTTGAAAAATTTTCTGATACTTTTAAACCTATAATGGATCTCTCCAAGGTCCTAGAACACCAAAATCATCAATACATCTTATATTTTATTTTTCAACAATTAATTTCATAATTATCTCTAATTTTTAATAAATACAATAATTTATCGAAAATATCATTTAACTTCGAAACGTTTGAAACCCGGTTAAAATTCAACTCCGATTCAAAAATACGGGCTAAGGCCCGCTAACCTACACGATCCTTGATTGGGGTTCCAGCCCAATCTACTCAAAAATTTTAGATTCTCACATTCTTTCCTCCTTACAAAAAGTTTCGTCATCGAAACTTACTTACTATGAGATTACTCTTATCACAAGAATTTCACATCTATCAAATCATAATCTGAATCGCAGTATCCAAATACATTTTTTTTATGCAGAACATTACTTAAAATCACACTTACCAGTAACTTCGCATTATTACACTTATCACTTAGAACACGATTGTATTATTTTCATCCTTCAAATCATCTAAGCTCAACCATTCCACTATATCTGATAACACATTTATGAAAACATACCAACTTTCATACACACTAGCCTATATCCTTAAAGCCATATATTCACTGGTCGTATTCGGTTGACACTTCCACCCTCGGGTTGTTCAAAATCCTGTTTCAGGTTCTTTCCAATAATATGCTCATCAATCAATATAATTTCATTAATATCATCAATTAACACTAAGCACATACAGTCGCTAGTTCAAAACCAAACTCAAAATAATCACACTCTAAATTTTCAAACCTTAGATAATAGCCTTCAACATCGATTCATAACAAAATTCATTTCAATTTCTTCCCAATTCGTAAATACTATGTTTTTGCTGAACAACTCTGCTCTTATCACTATTTTTAATCGACACTTTCAAGGTCATTCTCTTCCTTAACATATTTTAAATCAATACCAACATCTGTTATATCTTAGGTCTTAGTAACCTCATATCAACTGATTCCAGTCATTATCAATTACATAAGGTCTCCAATAAACACATGCCAATTTTAATACTCAATTCCAAGTACTAATTCATTAAGATCACATATGATCTTCTACTTCATCAATAAATTGTAACGTTCTTTTTTTTTAGACTTATCTCAAGTCACTTCAATATAAAGAATCAATAATCAACTCTTTTAAATAGAGAGTATATACAATGATAAGGATTTCATAACCCTATATCTCATGATATTACATCGATATACAAGTTGATCACTTAATATAGTAACCATTATGCTTTCATTGCATATCTTGCTATTACCTTTGTTTCCAATTGACACAATAAGACGATACTATGATTTTTTGTGATTTTACTTGTCCATCATATCACCTTACTCAAATAAAAGCCATAAAATTAGAAGACACTCTTAAATTTAGCAAAAATCCATCATCGGATATAACCATCTTCTAATTGAGCTCATTTAAGCAAACCCCAGATTTTTCGTGTTTTACGCTTAGGGGTAGTTTCGTAATTTTTTTCTTAATATTTTTGTGATGGAATGTTTATACCTGTAATATTATAATTTTTAAGTATTTTTGGACATTTATATAAGGATTATATTATATAGTTTTATTTTTCATAATTTTAAGATATAGTTTATTATTTTTCAGATGATATATTATTTTAAATTAAAATATATTAGTAAAAAAATTATAAATTTTGATTTATTAAAAATATATAATTTTTCTAGATTTATGATAAAATTTACATAATTTTTAGACTTGTATTCTATTTATTGAGATTTTTCAAAGTTTAAGAATAATTTCTGAAATTTTGTTTATTATTGAAATTTTAAATGTAAATAAAAATTATAGTATTTTATTTCTTCTAAATGACTTCATTTTGGAAAATGCCAAAATATTGTCGTTATGTTGCCGGATTCTTATTTTTTTAAAAAAAAAAACTTTTCTTTTTCATTTTTTCTCTTCTCCCTTTTTCTCCTTTTCTCTTTTTCCTTTTCTTCCTTCCTCCCTTGATTCCCCCTTCTTCTTCTTCTTCAGCCAGAAAACACAGCTACACCATCCAGCCACCCCAAGCTTCACCGCCACCAACGATCAGATGCTCTCATCGCCAGCAAAACTCGACCGCTGGAAGCTCACCGATCCACCGCCATACACGACCAGGAGGTGCTAAAAGAAATTCACGATTTTCTGGAGAGGAAAATCGCAGATTCCGGCCGTTTTCAGTGAGTAATCGACGATTCAACGCCTGACTCATGTTCCTCTTGTTTCCAGCTTCGTTTTGATAAGTTGTTTGTTGAATTTGGTGTTGTTTTATGCGAATTAGGTAAATTCTGGTTTCGTCCCCAGTTCCTGTTGCCGTATAGTCACCAGTTGGCCATGCGCTGCCGTTTAGTCACCAATCAGCCACGCATCGCCGTAGTCTGACCATCGCTGCCTAAAACCCTAATTTTCCATTTCAATCACATGACCTAATTTCGACATTCCGAACGCAATAATTCCATCTAATTTTTTGCGTTTGTAAGATATAAGTTTTTAAAGATTTCCTCAAAAAGGTATTTTGGTTTTAAACGACAAAATATAATTTTATAAATAATATTGTATTGATAAAAATATAGTTTGAGGGTATGAGGTGTGACAATTTATGAGACATTCCTTTCTTAATTCTTATCATATCAAATTCTTATTTGAAAATCAACTAAATCGATCAGATAACCCCGATTCCAGTAGCTACTGGCTTAAGCTTATCACTTACAAAGCATCTTACATTACTAGTATTTCGTGCACTATTAAACATATTATCTATCATTAGACACAACATAAGTGTATGCACTTCGTGCATTATCCTTATCAATGGCTGATCAACTTCAATAACATGCAAATAGTTCTCATTCTTTTCTAATTATTCTTAATTATTCATAGTTCTCGATAGATTAGCATCTACGGCTCACCAAAATAACAACTTGTATTAGGCTTTATCCTATGGTAGATTATGCAATTCCAATCAGAGTTCACTAAGGAAATCTATTATTTATGAGTATGTCAATCCATAGCCAATCCAAAATCAATTTATGCCTCAATAAAGAATATCCAATCTCAAAAACTATTTACAATTACTTGCAGTTTCGATAAGTTGTACCTAATCTAAGGTACTTTTCAGTACTCAGACTAGTAGTAGGCAATAGAACTTACTGTAAATTATACAAGCAATCTTTTCCGCTCCTCCCAGAACTTTCCATTTGGATTCAAAATCAACACAATACAAATATTCATAGTTTTTCTTGACTCGAAACAATTCATAAACAAACAAATTTTCAATTGATCGACCCTTTTCAATAAAGAAGACGACCATGCACAAGTCAACATTTTATAGCAAAGACTAATACTATCACTCATCCGAGTAATGGTTATGAAACGACATTGCTTGCAAAGTGCAATGTATATTTAGAGTATTAACGTCGAAGTAGAATGACTCATTAGATTTCAAATAAATCTCATACAAGAGATACTACAATACATAAGAACATAGCGAGTCCAACAAGTTCCAAATACAATGATGGATTTGCGGCAATCAGATGGTTTCCCAAAACGACTATTGCCCGGCTCAGGAAAATTGAGCAAGTACGCATCTATAAGATACAGACCCACTAAATAAGAATAACTAGGTTATTAGTGTTCTCTTAAAGAAAAAGAAAACACATCATTTAAAAAGATTACTTGATAACAAGAAATGTTTTCAAAGAAGAGGTACGTGCTCCGTTATTACAAGAATTGTCACCCATACGGGTGATAAAGGAGAGGTAGCATAGCATTAGGGAATAATAGTTTCAAAGAATAGTAATCAAACATTGCTCCACTACCAAAAAAGTTGTCACGCTCCGAACCCCAAAATCGCGCAGCAATCGTCGTATGCACACTATATATACTATATCAATTCACGAAAATACATATAACAAACCTACAAGGCAGTCATATGAAAGTATAACGGAGATAATAATAAAAGAATTTACATAAATAATATAGAGTGGAATTTAAAGAGAAACACAATGATGTCCGGGTAGTATCTTAAAATGGTCGAGTTTAACCAAAACTACCCAGGAATTTAATTCTAAACAAGTGACTCGATCGTAGTCGAATACACTAAGGGAAAAACACTATAAATATATGCTCCTTAACATTACCTCGATTATGATTCTTCAGTTGTCAATCGGTTCTCGTTATGCCTAGGAGTGAGCTTCTAATCATTATCCATTATTCCTGCATTCATATGCCAATAATCTGGCAGAAGCCTGTCAAGTGAGCAGATGGGAAAAAATACACAAAATAAGACACATGCAATCATTACCAATAACATAGGCATGCTAGCACACAACAAAACACTTATATACTCATCAAGGCAAATCAGCACTGTCATAGTCTTAACACAATGCAACATGTAATAGCTCAGGCAATCAAGACCGTGGTTGGGTTGACAATGTCTCTTAGTCCTTCCAGCACTATGAATAGGATTGAGATCCGTCTGTGACACTTTTATCTATAGCTTCTCACCTGTCTCTCATTATCTTACATGCTGAAACTCGATCCGTCTCGATGAGACATGCATTCCTCTTGGCCCAGTTCAACTGACGATGCTGGGATGTTAGGTGATGGTAGCTCCACATACTCAATCCCCACGTTAGGATATCTATTTATTCGTATTATTTTATAGTAATTTATATTCTCTGTCCATCTTTATGCCGCCCTTGGCAAATCTATGTTCCATACTAGGAGAGCTCTCAAGAGTTGTATAGGTCACCCTATGCTGTTGCGATGTTTGATTCTGTCTCATGTTTTCAAATACACTCAAACACTTCATATGAACTTAGAGAATTATAAATAAGCATGGGACATTCGAGTTATAGATAGTATTACATAGCTCAACAACTAAAGTATAAGACAATACAGGCAATTTTTAGACATTTGATAGCACATACAACAATTTTATTCATTACTTCATTATATTTCTACTTAATCATACTCATGCATATTCATTCATGCCAGTAAACCATGTATTAAAAAGAGTGTGTCCACTCACGGGTTTTACAAAGTTTGAAGAGCCCACACTTCATCCTTGATACCTGGACCAATTCCTCGAGGCCCATCACCTGTAGATATCCACCTACACATGTATTCATAACCAAATCCTTAATATCGCACATCCCACACATAAAGACATATAAAATTACAGGCATATAACCTTAATATGATGTGTTTCTGCTAGAGAATCAATTTGAAACCGATCCAGATATTTTTTCTATTTTTTCTTATTATTTTTTATATTGATCTAATTATTTGACCTATCAATTCTCATCAAATTCTTACAATCTTAATATCATTAGATTTCTTATTATTTATAGTATTTATCATAGTTTTTAATGATTTTTTTTTATTTTTCTGCTATTTCTTCCAAATTTTCTATCCTTCTTGGATGTTTTTTTATTTTATGGAATTCATTTATTTTTGGCCAATCACAGCATGACACTTGGTAGAACCAGGCGCTAATAGCTCACTATCCAAAGCTTCCAGGATGTGACACGTGGCTCCTCAAAAGTGTGCCACATCGCCATAACCTCTGGCTCGCGTCCGAGCTGGTTTTGCTAAAGAACGATGTGTCGCCTATGCTTATAGGCGGCACATCATCTACTAATGACTCTAGATAACCTATCACACAAGGTTGGGTAGAATGATCTGTCGCTTGCGAGGGTCTTTTGCAACTTCCAGCTCGTAAACTGTAAATTTGCTGGTTTTCTCCCCAAATTCCTAACTTTCCGATTTCAACAACCAAACTTAATAATACATATCAAATTAAAGCGCATAACATTTCGAAACTATTCACGTGAAAAAGAATGGGGGTTTATTGCTGGAATACAGCTAATTCACTAGAGAAAGAGCTGGTTTTGGACTCTGAAAATCAACCTCACACTCTCCCTTCACAACACGAAACCATGCATTATCTATATGGACAAACTCGCGACATAAGCATGAAGCTCCTAGGGGAACTTTATAGCTCAATGAACTCTCCAGATGCGAATGGCAGAAGCTCGACTTGAGAAGGAAATACACGGGTCAAAGTGGAGGGATGGGAGGCACCAAATTCGATGACCAAACAATGTCATTTATGCCTTCGGCAAAACGGCATCGTTTCAACTTCAAACGACTAAACTCAGTAGAATTTCTCCCGAATGTGCTGTTTTGATTTGTCTTCATCAAAACAAAGTACTATCATGTTATTTTGATTAATTTTATATATTTTTAATATAATAATATATTAAGTAATAATAATAATATTTTCTATTATTTTCTAAACAAAAAAATTTAAAAAATTTTAAAAAATTACCATACGTATCCAAAAAATACATGAAAAAAGTCAACGGACTCCAGATCCGTATTTAATTCTACAGACTTCTTATAAATATATAATTTATGAAAAAATAAAAACCTTAATCATATATTCTCGAAAAATTATGATAATTCTAATTTTATTTTCAAACATTCTCAAAAAATTCTTTAACTTTTTTAAACCCTTAATTGACCTATCCAAGGTCCTACAACACCAAAATAAACAATATCTTTTATTTTCTTATTTTCCAACCATTAATTTCATAATCATCCATAATTTTCAATAAATACAATAATTCATTGGAAGTATCATTTACCTTCGAAACTTTCTAAACCTAGTTAAAATTCAACTTCGATTAAAAGGTACAAACTAAGACCCACTAACCTACATGATTCTTGATTAAGCTTCCGGCCCAAGTTACTCAAAATTTTCGGATTCTCAAATGACAATACCACCAATTCTTCTTGTCATTACATTGGTGCCATTAGCTTCTTGACAACACCAATTCTTCAAGCTTCGTGACAACACTACCAGCTTCGTGATTAATTGGAAGAGATGTGTAGGGGAAAATAATTTTAGAAAATATAATTTTGCATAAAAATAAATCAAAATTTCTTTTCGGGCTAGTAACATAGGTGACTGGAAATAATAAAAAAAATATATTAGAGGAGGTTGTAACTTTAACAAATTACAATCTTCCCACCCGAATTTAGCTTCATCCCACTCCCATAGCACCACCTAGATGCTGCTCTACCCAAACACAAAAAATAAAATAATATATCCAGTCAATACCACACATACATGGTGGCTGGATGTATGTGACATGAGTTGGAGCTGAGTGGAAATAATTGAAAAAATTATATTATAGGAGGTAATAAATTTAAAAGTTACAACCTTCCCACACAAAAATAGCTTTATCCTACTCTCAGAGCACTACCTAGATACTTCTCCACCAAAACACAAGAAATCAAATAATATATTTAGTCAGCGTCACACATACATACTGACTGGATAATGAGAGAAATTTTTGAAAGTGTATATTGTCTTTTTATTTTTCCTACCCAAATTTTAAAAGCATACCTTTATTTGGTAGATATTATAATACTTTTTCTCTCCTTTTTTTATTAATTAAACACATATTGCTTATAATGTGGGATATTAAGCTATATTTTCTTCTTCGATTCTCTTTTCTTTTTATGTCTATTTTTTTCTTAACATTTGAAATTAAACTGTGAAAGTAATGGACAGGAGCACGCCAGTAAGGAATGCACATACTTCCACTACAAATTTTATATTAATATTATGTTCGGACTACAAACTCTCAATAACATAGAATATATTACAGATGTAATGTTACAAGACTGTTATAATCAAAATATACACCTTGCATGACATATAATATGTGACGTATTACAAATGACATAACTGTTATTATCAGACTATACACCCTACATGATATATGATATATGGTACATGTGATGTAGACCCAAACCCCTTAGTTGATATATTTTGTATATATGATAGATGTGGTGAATCTGGATGAGAGTCGGCTTATAGAGGCCAGCAAGGATGCTGACAGGGATACAGATGCTGAGGTAGCTGAGAAAGCAGCTGGACATGTTCCACGTAGGGGGACTAGAAACAGGAAACGCCCGCGTAATTTGGAGGATTATGTGTAACGGAATCCAGCAACGTATTTGGAATGTGCAGAGAACCTTTATTAGGTAGGTAGGAATCTGTTATGGGTGTGCATTGTGTTAGTAATCTGTTTTCTTTTTCTCATCTAGAATCCTCCTGTTCTCATCTCCATTCTTCATTTCTGTAAAATGGTTTTTCCAGACTTGCCCAGAAAGTCTGTATCAGGAAATAAGGACCGATTGCCTCAATATTCTTCTGTTCTCATTTTCGTTCTTAACATTTGGTGCTTTCATTGTATTCTGCACAGATGGCGGAATACCAGACTCGGTTCAAAACTTTGGATGCTGATATTACGGCAGTAAAGGAGACTCATACCAAGATCCTTTCGGATATTACGGGTCTTTTTCAAGCCTTTGCAGAGCAACAAAAACTTCTGCAACAGTTAGTTCATTCTGCTCGTTCACCAATCGGTGAAGGATCGTCAAAAGGGGCCATACCATAGGTTTCGCTCGCTGGTGGGAATGCACGCTTGGGTCGACACAAACCAGCTCCTGTTGAAATGCCTCGTTTCGCAGGTTCGGAAGTGCAACGCTGGGTATTTAATGCGGAACGCTACTTCGATTTCTATGATATTTCGGATGAGGAGCGTGTCACGATTGCATCGCTTTACTTGGATGGGAGTGCCGCAGGATGGTTTGAATGGATGCATCGAAACAAACAGTTAGCTGGTTGGGAGGCTTTCACTACGGCCCTAATCAAACGATTTCGTAGCAAAGACCTGGAAACTCCTGAGGGATTGCTTGCTAAACTTCGGCAAACTTCTACAGTGGATGAATATCACGATCGTTTTGAAGCAGTGATGAACAGATCCATGTTATTGCCAGAGTTGTTTGTGGTTAGGTGCTTCATTTCTGGGCTTAGGGATGACATTAAGACTTCAGTCTTGGCAACGGATCCCTCAGATTTGGCTGAAGTGGTTCGTATGGCCCATGTACATGAGAATCGGATCCTGTTAGAAAAAGGCCTGGTGAAGCCCACTCTTGGCCAGTCTCAGCCACTGTTACCCACGCCAAAAACGAATCCGTCTCAACCTAAACCAGTGTTGTCATCCTCTTCGACTGCCAAGCTGCCGGTGCGACGTCTCACTCCAGCTGAGGTGGCTCAGGGACTCTGCTAAAACTGCGACGAAAAATACACGTGGGACCACAAGTGTAAATCGTGGCCATGATTGCTCTTGTTCGCTGATGCTGAGGAGTTCACTGCTACCCCACAAGAGGAACCTACAAAAGCCGCAGGAGGAGAGGAACCATCTATTCCAGTAGAGGTAACCCCTACAACAGCTATTTCACATTATGCTATGTCCGGGAATCTATCCCCTACTACTATTCATTTCACGGGGCATGTTAATGGGTCTCCGGTGCAAGTTCTATTGGATGGAGGGAGCACGCACAGTTTCGTGCAAACCAGGGTAGCTAATTTTCTGAAATTACCAGTTGAATCCATTGAGACGTTTGGGGTGTTGGTTGGGAATGGTGAACGATTGTTCTGTTCAGGTATCACTTGACAAGTCCCAGTTAGTATACAGGGTCAGGAGGTACAGATTGATTTTTTTGTGTTACCACTTCAAGGCTGGGATATGGTTTTGGGGGTCTCTTGGTTGGCACAGCTTGGACCTGTGATTACAGATTACTCGACGTCTCAATTCAAGTTCACTTACGGGGAAAAGCGGGTTCAGTGGAAAGGAGAGGTCAGTCCTACGGCTCAGCATGCTTCGTTCAATGCACTTCGACGCTTGGGGGAGATAGAAGGGATTGCAACATGTTTCAGATTGGAGATAGTGCCACAGACTGATAATTCAGAATTGTTAGTTCATCCTAAGGTGGCGACAGTATTACAGGAATTTGCAGACGTGTTTCAGAAACCACACGGCCTTCCACCCTTGCGAGCAACGGATCATAGTATCCCGTTAATACCTGGAGCGGCCCCGGTGAACGTCCGTCCCTATCGTTATCTCCATTACCAGAAGCATGAGATTGAGAGGCTGGTGACAGAAATGCTAGCCGAAGGTATCATTCGACCAAGCAATAGTCCTTTCTCATCCCCGGTTCTGCTAGTAAGGAAGAAGGATGGAACCTGGCGCTTTTGTGTTGATTATCGCGGATTGAATTCGGTCACAGTACGTGATCGCTTTCCTATTCCGTCCATCGACGAATTGTTTGATGAATTATATGGAGCACAATATTTTTCAAAACTAGATTTGCTAGCAGGGTATCATCAAATTCGTGTGAAGACGGCTGATGTAGAAAAGACAGCATTTCGCACTCACGATGGACATTACGAATTTCTCGTAATGCCATTTGGGTTGACGAATGCTCCTTCATCGTTTCAATCCCTGATGAACAACATATTCAGGCCGTATCTACGACGATTTGTGCTGGTATTTTTTGACGACATCTTGGTTTACAGCACCTCATGGGAGGAGCATTTGGAGCACTTGCGGGTAATTCTGCAGTTGCTACGTACACATCAACTGGTAGCCAAGCCTTCCAAATGTATCTTTGGTAGAGAAGACATCGGGTATTTGGGACATGTGATCATAAGAGCAGGGGTTGCTGTGGATAACGAGAAGATAGAGGCGATAAAGGCTTGGCCACAGCCTAAATCAGTGAAGGATGTCCGAGGATTTCTGGGCCTTGCTGGGTACTACCGTCGATTTATAGCTCATTATGCCTTGGTGGCAGGATCCCTCACAGACTTATTACGCAAAGATGGGTTTGTTTGGAACGAGACTACTCAGACGACATTTGCTAAATTGAAAGAGCCATTGGTCGCGGCACCAGTATTACGATTGCCAGACTTCACGAAACCCTTTATACTGGAGACGGATGCTTCAGGCCTGGGAATTGGGGTTGTTCTGTCTCAGGAAGGACATCCCATCGCATATTATAGCCAGAAATTATGTCCTAGAATGCGCCATGCCTCAACATACCACCGGGAGATGTATGGCATAACTCAGCCTGTGTCCAAATGGCGTCAATATTTGCTGGGACGAAGGTTTACTATCCTTACTGATCAACAATCTTTGAAGAATCTTACAGAACAATTGATACAAACTCCAGAGCAGCAGAAGTGGCTGTGCAAACTTATTGGGTACGATTTTGAGATAATATATCGTGCTGGGAAGCAGAATGTAGCGGCTGACGCACTATCAAGGGTCGATTTTGCTATGTTGTTCCCGTTGGCCAAGGTGGAATACAGGATTCTGGAGAAAATCAAAGATGAGAATCAAACACATTCAGAGTTGATTCAACTACAGAATCAGTGGAAAAATAGTAAGGCGGAGATGAGGGAGTATGAAGTTCGTGACGAGATTTTGTTCTTTCGCAATATAATTGTCATTGCTTCAGATTCACCACTGAGGCAACAACTATTATCAGAATTCCATTCTTCATTGGTAGGAGGACACGCCGGCATATCACGCACATTCCACAGATTGTCATCGAACTTCTACTGGCGGACAATGAGGAAGGATGTACGGGAATTTGTTTCGCAATGCCAGGTCTGTCACGTGATGAAAGATACAACAACGAAACCAACAGGATTACTCCAGCCTCTTCCAATTCCGGATTTGGTATTTGAAGCCATCTCCATGGATTTTATCACAGAATTACCATGTTCCCAGGGGAAGACAGTAATCTTAGTGATAGTGGATAGGCTATCAAAGTATGGACATTTTGTGGGATTATCTTCCCCTGTAACCAGCAAGTCAGTAGCTACAGCTTTTGTCTCGGAGTTTATCCGCCTACATGGAGTGCCGACCTCTATTGTTACGGATCGGGATCCCAAATTCCTTACTTCGTTCTGGAAAGAGATTCATCGCTTGCAGGGCACTTGCTTGTCACCAAGCACCGCTTACCATCCTCAAACGGATGGACAGACAGAGGCCGTGAACAAGGTATTGGAAATGTACCTAAGGTGTTTTACGGGGGATACTCCGGCTAATTGGTTTGCGTATCTACCATGGGCGGAATACTGGTATAACACCGCCTATCAATCAACAATTAAATTAACACCTTATGAAGTGTTATACGGAAGACCACCACCAGCCATCATACGATACGTTCCGGGAGCAGCTAAAAATGCAGAAGTGGATGAACAACTTAAGAATAGAGATATGGTTCTACAGAGGCTGCGTGGCAATTTGATCAAAGCCCAGGACCGGATGAAAACTTATGCGAATACTCACAGAAGAGAGGTGCAGTACAATGAAGGTGATTGGGTCTACGTCAAACTGAAACCGTACAGGCAAAATTCAGTCAGATTACGGAATCATAGCAAGCTAGGACCAAGATACTTTGGACCCTTTCAGGTGGTGAAGAAGGTTGGGTTGGTGGCTTATAAGTTAGACTTACCTGAAGCAGCTAAGATACATCCTGTATTTCACGTATCAGTGCTTAAGAAGTGTGTGGGAATTCCTTTGCAGCAAGTGACCCCTTTACACTTGGTGGATTCCTCAACCTCACTGATTTTACAGCCTATGGCGGTGATGAGGACTCGAGTACTAAAGAGGGGAGGAAGGGAAATTAAACAATGTTTGGTACGATGGCAGGGAATGGATGAGACAGCAGATACATGGGAAGATAAGGAGCAACTGCGGAAGAATTATCCTACACTTAACCTTGAGGACAAGGTTCTTTCACAGGAAGAGAGTAATGTGGTGAATCTGGATGAGAATCGGCTTATAGAGGCCAGCAAGGATGCTGACAGGGATACAGATGCTGAGGTAGCTGAGGAAGCAGCTGGACATGTTCCACGTAGGGGGACTGGAAATAGGAAACGCCCACGTAATTTGGAGGATTATGTGTAACGGAATCCAGCAACGTATTTGGAATGTGCAGAGAACCTTTATTAGGTAGGTAGGAATCTGTTATGGGTGTGCATTGTGTTAGTAATCTGTTTTCTTTTTCTCATCTAGAATCCTCCTGTTCTCATCTCCATTCTTCATTTCTGTAAAAAGGCTTTTCCAGACTTGCCCAGAAAGTCTGTATGAGGAAATAAGGACCGATTGCCTCAATATTCTTCTGTTCTCATTTTCGTTCTTAACAACAGATTATAAATCTTATATAGTATATAGACTGCAAACCCTACATGACATAGGATACGGGATGCATGTAATGTTATGAGATTGTTATTAGTAAACTACATACCCTACATGATATATGATGTGTGATATATATAATCTTATATTTAATATACTACACATTCTGCATAACATAGAATAATACTTTAAGCACCAACCAACCAACAAGAATAACAATATCATCAACTAACCAACCAAAAAGAATTCCATAACCAAAATATCAACAGACATATTTTGTACCATAAATATACCAAAACACAATAGTCAAACAAGTTTCCTAAATGAAGATCACATATACGAAAAGAAAAACAAAATAATTTTGCAATAATCAGTGGCAAGCTCTATACGTGCTCTTTGGTTAGAGAATCCTGCTCTACAAGCTCTATAGATATACATTTTTTTAATGTCGAAAATCACAAATACATACGAGAGCAGTAATAAATACAAGATAAATTTCTTGAGTTCTTCCTCACAATTATATGAAAGTTAAGCATATTAATATCGCAACACAATCATGTTTTGATTTTCCTAAAGTTTTGAGGATTGAGTTGTTGAGTATAATTAAGTTTATATATCAATACGGAAAGCTTATGTTTTATGGATATTCCTACACATGGGGCAAAATGAATTGTGATATATTTCTCTAATTTTAGTAAAATATAAAAAAAATATAAAATACTAAAATAATCAGTAAAAAAAAAGATAAATATGTTTGGCATAAAAAATGAAAGAAACTAAATAAGTTTCTTTCTCATATAAATATAATAAAATGATATGTGCCATGAAGAGTATATGAAACGAATAAAAACTTAAGCAACTTCACGATGAACTCCTCCTTTCTTGAAAACTCCAACTTCTCTTTTCATTTTCTAAGAAATAACGACACAAATGACAGAGAGAAAATTGTAATCCTAAACATTAGAATTAAAAAGCTAAAAGCTAACTTTTGGAGAATTAGACGGAAAGGATAAAAAGATATTCTACAATTTCTGAAAATTTATTTCTCTATCTAATCAACTTATACGCTGAATAGAAATTTTATTTAATTTTTTGTATCTGTATAGTATAAAACACACATGGTGCACCAAGAGGGGTACCTTTATTTTGTTCTTGGTACACCACATGAGTTCTACACTATCTAGACACAAATATTTTTATTTTATAATTTTCAGTCAATGTCATGTGTGTATATTGATGTGTAAAGTTAGAAGGGCATTTTTATCTTTAATTTTTGTCATTATCATGTAAATTATTTTTTATTTTTTATTTTAATAAATTGATATTACTTCTTTGTTCCATTATTTTTTTTTTATTACATACTAACTACATCTATCCTATTTCCATTATGTATCACAATCCATATACAAATAATTGCAAACATTTGCAACATAGGATATGCACACATTCCACAAAACATAGGGGTGTATATATTCCTAACATTAGGTGCGTATATACATTATATCATATAAGACAAGGTCTTTACTAAAATGATTGAAACTCCCAAGACAATAAATATTTAAAGCCCATAATTAAAAAAAATATCTCATGCAAATTTTATTTTCCAGTTAATCAATAACATGCAATAATTTATAGCAATCATAATTTAGTAAATTCATGTATATAAATTTCTTTTAGATGGAGAAAAAATTATAAAGTAGGCTATTAAAGACTATTGACTAATTTGGTACATATCTTATGTTACAAAGGTGTTTACCTAGGTTGTGATACACGCAATGTGCATGCCTTATACAGCATAAAACATGTTACAAAGGATATGACATTCTAGCTGTGATATGCCTTTTGTAATCTATCAAATATTGCCTTCGGCATATTATAGTTAGTGTGACATGCTGAAGATAACATATTCAATGTCATAAGAACCCTTATGTTAAATGGGATGTGTACATACCCTATGTTACAAAGATATATACATGGGTTGTGATACATACAATATAACAAAACTTATGCAATGTGTTACATTGACTTTGACATGCTTTGGCATATAACAGTTAGTGTGATGTGACGAAGATAACATACCTAATATATCTTTTGCATGTGATAGTTGATATGACATTATGAAAATAACATACTCAATGTATCTTTGGCAAATGATAGTTAGTGTGTCACAATAAAAAATAAAAAATTAATGAAAAGAGGAGAAAGACAATCAATATATGAGATTAAAAAAAGAAAAAAATAATGGAGAGAGGAGAGATGTAACATTTGTCAAAATAAAAAGTGAAAATGTTATCAGACACAACGATAACAAAAATTAAAGATAAAATGCTCTTATAACTTTACACATGAGCATGCATCCGTCACGCAAACTGAAAATGTCACGACCCGGCCCTCAGACCTCCAACCCAGCAGGTCCGTATGTATATGTGAGCATGATAGATTATAACTGCAATGCTCGATTGGGTTTCTAACTACATAACCCAAAAGAGATATCTTGCTACAAATGATCCATTCACACAATACATATAAGCCTAAGACCTCTCTCACTCATTTCCGATGTGAGATTGGGTAACTTTACTTCCTACACAGGCTGAGTCTCAAAATCTCACTTCCTTATAGACCTCGTATCCTCACAAGGAGAGCCTAAATATAATTGACCTGGGCCCAAACGTAAACTCAACATACAACCCAAGCCCACATGAAAGAAGGAGCGAGATCAACTCTGCTACCATTTGTCACAACCCGACCCAACAGGTCTAGACGAGTATGTGCACATGATGGATCACAACTGCAATGCTCAGTTGAGCTTCTAACTACATAGACCAAAAAATATATCGTGTTACAAATGATCTATTATCACAACACATATAAGCCCAAGACCTTCTTCACTCATCTCCGATGTAGGATTGGATAACTTGACTCTCTATACAAGCTGAGTTTAAAAGAAAATCATAAAAATTTGTTTGTGTCTGGGATGTGCAAATCCCACATGGTACACCAGGAACAAGATAAAGCTACCCCACCGAGAGCAAGATAAAACTACCCAAAATTTTGTCATATACCAATGTGGGAATCTTTAAGCTGCACCAAGTGCACTATGTTAGTTTTGCTCCAAGCAGAGACAAATATTTTTTTATAATTTTTAGTTAGCCCCACATAAGCATGCTAACATATAAAATTATATGGAAAATTTTGTCTCAAATTTTTATCATTATTATGTCAATTTCCTGTCAACATTATTTTTTTATTATCTCTCTCCTCTCTTTATTATTTTTCTTTTTTTATTCTTATTTTTCTTCTCTCTCTCTATTATTTTTTATATTATTATTTTAACATTATCAACATGACATTATGTATGCGAGAAAGACCATATCTATGTACATGCCTTAAGAAATATGGATATATCTTAGCAAATATGGACATGTGACAAAGGTTAAATATGTGTACATGCATATGTTAGAAATACGAATATAACAGTTATTAATTCTTCATTACATCCCTATTAGTTCTTAGTTTTGAGGTATTGGAGATTTATACAACATCACGTACGTCACACACATTGTGTTATATAGGATTTATAATCTGTCATACATACAAAACATGTTAACCAGGGAGGTTGAGTCTACATCACATGCGACATACACAACAATTATATAGAATGTACTTTAATATTAACAATCTTATCATAAGTAATACTTCACATATCATATGTCATGCAGGGTGTGAAATTATAACAGTCTTGTACATTATATTTGTTACATATCCTTTTGTCATCCAGGGTGTATAGTCTAAATATAACAATAATATAACATCACATATACTATGTCATCGAGGGTGTGTAGCTTGATGTTTTATTATTAGATTTCAAGAATATATTTTGATGCACCCTTAATAGTGTTTTGTTTACCTCGCACCAGAACTGTTTTTATTTTATTTGCTATATAATAACATGCTGAAAAGAATGATCATCGTGAAGAGAAGCTCATGCTCAAGGTAGATAAAGAAAGGATAGAACAATTGTTGAAAGCTACAATAGTTACTTCATCTAGTTGTATTTTATGCCTAATGTCTAATACCTCCAAACTATGTATTAACATAGATATAATAAAGCGTTAAGACGTGTTATATTCCTATTTCTAACATAGACACATATACATATGCAACTTTTTTATATGACAATATTTCACATAACATATGCATAGACATGTCTTATGTCACATACCTAATGTCAAGTTGAGCATGTTAAAATATTAAAAAAAAAAAATAGAGAGAGGAGAGAGAGAAAAGAATAAAAAAATAATGAAGAGAGAAGAAAGATTGTCAGAAAAAATTATGTTGACACCAAAATTGACAAAATAATTTAAAAAATTGAGACAAAATTACTCTTACAACTTTACACATTAGTATGCTTATGTAGTACCAACCAGAAATCATATAAAAAGATTTGTCTCTATATGGAGTAAATGTGATATGGTACATCGGAAATAGCTTAAAGCAGTTACTAGACATACTCACATAAAATCACATATTGTGGAGTAATTTTATAGTGTCTCATTTTTGCACCACGTAAGATTTTTATTCTCTCTCAGAGATTTTCTAACTTAATATCCAGTCAGCACCAGTTGAGCCTGCTGACTAGACATACCCGAAAAAAAATTCCACTACCCCTCATATCTTCTTTATCTCCTGCCAACGCATGCCTCACATACAGTATGTGATGTGCATCACATACTGTATGTGAGGCATGTAATGTACAACAAATACGGTATGTGAAATATGTAATGTGCTTCACATACGATATGTGAGGTGCATCATATACCATATGTGAAGCATATGATATGTGCATGATATATTATTTTGGGTGGAAATGAAAGAGAGCAGATTTTTTAAAATTAGAAAGATATGACACTATTGGGCATTGTTGAGCGGGTTGACGGGAGAGCAAAATGATATTAGGGGCAGTTGAAATTTTTGTTGCCATATCCAATCAGCCAGCATATGTGGCACTAAAATTCATTAAAAATATTAAATTTGTTTGTTTTATTTTTATTGAAATTGTATTTATTAAATTTGTCCTTGAAATCAATAAAATATTATATTTAATATTAAAAATATTAATTTATTATTAAATTAAATCAAAATTTATCATTATAAAATTCATTTGATAATTTTTTAACAATTTATTTCCAATTCCAATTTAACGGACCAATTAATATGATTGATCAGTGTGGCATCGTCTGCATATATGTAACAAGTAAATACTGTAAATAGAGAAATACGTTTTACAATAACCATAGAAATTGTATCTAGTAGTCCATCATGTTAGAAAAATTGTATATCATATGATTGTTTATTTTTTAAAAATCATATATTATAATTTTATGATTAATTTTGTAATTTGTGAAATCTTCTTAGTAGTCATAATTTTTCCTAATCCCCATAATTATTCTTAGTGATCATAATTCCTTTTAATTCTTGGGTTGTGTAACTCTTATTTGATATCTCTATATAAATGCATTGTTATGCTATCTAGACAATTTTTTCTTCTTTTGCTCTTCTTATACTTTACGTATGTGTTATTTATTTGTATAGCCCTCTTTGGCTCTTTCATGTCTCCACACAAAATAATAGCTTTTCTGGGCTAATGTTAGTATTTCGGATAATTATAATCTACTGAATCCCAAAACCTTTAATTATAAGTGTAAGTGTTTAGGTTGTTATGTTAATCTTGAGAAGTGTTCAACATAGTAGATTATACCAAATTGATATTTACAACAAATTGATTGTTAATATTTATTTGTAAAGTATTGACTATTGTTTCCTCAGTATACTTTGAACAAGTGTAGCCGTATTAGCACATAAAGCTTTTCTATTTACCCTTGGGAATAAAGGAGCGAAAACAAAACTGTAATGGGGCAAGAGAGTCTAGTATTTCACTATTTGAATCCAGACCGCTTTAAAAGTTCTTGATATGGTTCAAATCCTTGTTGCCATTCTACTAAATTCTTCTTCAGGGCCTTGTAGAACTTCAGTTCGCTTGAGCTTAAATCCATTGCACTTTCCTCAAATTTCAAGTCAATGGGGCACAGATCATCAAAGAGGCATTCACTGGCAAATTCTGCCTTGTCATTGCAAATGGGCTCTTTCTCACGGACTTTTGCAATCAAGGAATCAAAACCGTACACCTTCTGTACAGGCTGCACCTCATTGTCACATCCGGAAGAGCATTGAAATGCCTCTGGATGGTAAAGTAAGAAAGGCCTTGGATTTTCGGTGTCAACCCAGGCATCATCATCTTTGTCATCTGCAATGGGCACAGCATGGTCATCAGACTCGAAGCTAGAATTGGACATGGCTATTTCTCGAGCCACTTGTATCACTTCACTGCAACGATTGCTAAGTTCAGCTACTGGTGAAAATCCACCAGTTTCTTCCTGTGAATTTGGACAACCGTTACGTAATTCATGAATCGTCGTCAAGAAAGGGATGGGGAGAACTGGACCAACAAGAGAGTCATTAAACCGCTCTTCCCTTGAGTGCCTACTGCTTCGGCTTGAGGGCTTCCGCAAGAAAAAAGGAGGCAACTGAGGCATGTCACCAACAACTGAAAAGTCTGGAGGAACTTTCTTCTGGTCCAGGTCCGAAAGTAAGTCAACTAATTCAGAGGAACTGGAAAAGGAAAGTTGTAAGAGCTCCACAGGCAACTCTGCGCACATTCTCCTCAGTGCAATCTCATGGACACTTGTAGGCAAGTTTATGTCATTAAACACAAGCCTATTGGCAGGGGATGTTCTGAATCGAGTGAATCCACAAGCCTTTAACTTCTTACATAACCTTTCATGAATGTCTGAGCTACATGGCTCATGTACTCCACTTCTTTTGGAAGAATTTTCCAGTTTTGACCCCAAGACTTTATAAAGATTGCCTCTTGCATACCCATCGAGATAACCAAGTTTCAAATATTTATATTTTTTGGGAAACTTGTATTGGTTCTCACCCTTTGTGTAAATTAAGTTGTCCTCAAAAGGCATCACAGGAACTCTATTAGCTACTTCTAGTTTTCTACCCATTTTCCATGAGGCACTGTATCTCTGTGATTCAAGCTTCCCTGATGACATCAGCCTAATCAGAACGAAACCACCAAATTCATCCTTATAATTAAAGAGAAATGAAGATATATCATTGCTTAAAATGCCAAAGCCCAAAACTAAGTCTTTCTTCTGCTGCCAATCGACCCACCCAGGAAGAGAGTCTTTCAAGAATTCTTCTCTTACAAGGCAATTGCCACACCTACAATTACAACCTGAAAGCAATAGACCTGAAGGGAGCCCCCAAGCATACATCGATTTGCCAATTTTTGAAATTTCTGAAGCAATAGACCCTTTGTGAGAGGGTAAGGATGGTCCATAGCAAAATAGACTGAACTCACAATTCCAGAATGACCCCAATATAATGCCATACCCAGATTCATTCGCCCACTTATAAGTGCTTGCCATTGAGTTCGACCTTAGCTGAGACAACTTCAACACATGGGCATAACATGGCTTATTCAGACCATGTGCCCATTGCAGCACAGGATTCAATGGTTTACGCACATCACAGAGAAGTAGCATAGTGTCAGAAACCAAAACAAAATGAAAGTGATCCGGAACTACCTTAGAAAATGCTAAGAACTGTTGACTTCTTTCTGGAGCATACACACCGAACATATCAATTTTTGCCAAACAAGTAATTTTAAACTCTTCATTCCTCCAATCAACCACAAACGCAGCATCTGAACGTACAACCACCAACATCCTTGGATGCCAACTGAACTCACAACCCAACCACTTACAACTCCCACATTTGTGATCATCCCAAGCAACTTTCAATCTGCTACCTTTATAATTAATCTTATAAGTGAAATCTTCCAGGTTGAACAAAAACAGACCACCGTCCTCCAACAAAATCGCACTTTCTTCAGGTAAATGCGAACTCCAACAAGCACCCACAACTGCGCAAGTCTTGAAAACCTTGCAACCAACATAGCTTATAACAGGCTTCTCACTAGCCTCGCTAGCTTTCACGCAAAACCAATGGACTGAATACAAAGTATAAACCAACAAATATCCAATAACATTAGAACCAGGATTGGCATTACCAACTGGGTTCACTAAAATCCTCAAAATTTGCTGCCCCAGCTTCTTCTTCACTGTAAAAACCCCATCTGCCCCATCCCCAACTGCAACCAACCTCTTGTCTTGAAGAGAAAACAACAAGAACCCAATTTGGTCAAGGCCATCCCCGGTCGGAAAAAAAACAAGAAGAATATTATCTTCACATGGGTACTTTAGAAACTCCAGACGGTTGTTCGGTATCAACAAACGAGACGGGAAGTTGTGGTCCTGGGGGCTAGAAATCGAACCGGCAATGGAGGAGGCAGTAGAGGGGAGGATTGGAGAATCGGCGGTGGTTGAAGAGCATAATAACCTTCGGATGGAGAGGCGTGGCGGCGGGGCAAGAAGAGGCGGGGAAAGAGCAGGAGAGTTAAAAACCACTGTCACAGTATCAGCTTTTGGATTGAAGAAAAGTGGACCAATAATTGATTGCGATGGTGAGTCTGACAGAAGGAGAGGAGAACGGTATACACTGTCAATCGGGAAGATTGTCTTCCAATCCCCTGAGAAATCCATTGTTTACCTGCATTAACAGAAGAGAGGTATTATAATATGAATTGTAAATTTAATTTGTCACGCAACATAGTTGACAAAAATAATTTTTTTAAAAAATTAGTCTTCTTCGCTAAACCCTAATGATAAAACCATTAAAAAGGCTTTAAAAATTAATAAAATAAATCATCAACCCGGCTCACACCCCGTCCAACCGCCTCGCCTCAGCCGACTCAACACCCCGTTCCCACGTCTGTGGCCGTCGACCACTGCCCAGCCACACCCGATGGCTGGAACTACAAGGAACCGCTGTGAGTTTATTCTTTTCGCTAGATTTTGTGCGCTTCCTTCCACGGTTGCCTTCCAGTGTCGCCCGATCGTAATCTGCTGCACACGGTCGCCTGCCCGAACTGGGCTTGGGTTAAGTTGCCTGGAGCTGGTCCACCTTAAGGGCACCCTGGTCGAGCTGTTGCTGGAGTGGTCACTCACGTCCTCAAGTGTGGCGGTAACCTTCTCCCCTCCGGTTAATTTTATTGTATAAATTAATATGAATTTTATTTTATTTTATATTTAAAATAATTTGATTAGTTATACTCCCAGACTTCAGAAATTGCTAATATAAGGCAAGTAATTATTTGGTGTTTTATTTAGAGGTTAGTGTTGGGTTTGGAATTAGACATGTGGACTTAGGGCTGTTCATTTTTATCCGACCCGGCGGAAAATTCCCGACCCGACTTATTTCGGTAGAAAAATCGGCCGGGAGAGGGATTGGATACGGGAGATATGGGTCAGTAATTTTTTAACAGACCACGCTGAACGGTAAAAAAAAACTGACATATCGGGACGGTCAGTTACCGACCCGATTTTTGAGTATAAAAGCCCATTACTCAATTTTTTTTCATTTTTACCCCTGGTGCCCCTGAATCCCTTCTTCGTCTCTTCTCGTCTCAGTCCGTCAATCGTCAACAATACCTCCCGATCAACCGCCCGTGACCAGCATTCTCTCCCTCCCTTTGACACCCGTAAACTGTCTGCAGAACATACAATCATGCATAACATATAGTAAGTGTACAGAATGTTTGTCGGTCAGAATTTTTATTTTCCCGACCCGCTATGTATGTTCACGGGTCGAGTCGGTAATGGAATAGGGCAAATATTTTACCGTCGGGAATGACAATTGTCGGGGAAATTTTCCCGCGGAATATTATTTTTTCTGACTGGGCGGGTCGGGAAAGAAATAATCTATTTCAATTTATCGATCGGAACTGGAATCTTCGGGAAATGCTTCCCGAGGGAAATTGTTTTCCCGAAATAAACGGGTCGGAAATTACCGTCCTGACCCGATGAACACCCCTACGTGCACTCTTAGTGTGGGTTTGGGCTTAGACATGTTTACTTTTAGTGTGGGTTTGGGCTTAGGCATGTGCACAAACAGAGTCATTTTCTTCTAGTTAATTACTTTTTTGAAAATGGGTCGAAGATAATTACTAATTTATGGTCAAGCTTTCTGTTAAATGCGGTGTACGGTAGGTGTGTATGTTACATAGATATTGGCAAAGATTGGAAAGAGATGCTTTTTGTCACACATGTTACAGATAGTATGCACTTGTGACGAAAATTGAGATTATTACCAGATTGAGTCCCATGTTCCTCAGACAAATCATATACTCCATAACCGTGCAGGCCACAAGCTGAAATCCAAAATTTGGCCGGCCAATGTACATCCATACTAGGATATACCTTGAGCATATTCAACCTCACCTAGAGCAATGCACAACAACTTCACCCCTTCCTTCTCCTAACTAGTCGTTTATAAGTACGAGTAATCAGTTAATTATTGTTCAAGCAAATTAAGAAACATGAGTGATTCTAAAGTTGTACTCATTACAGGCTGTGCAAAAGGTGGCATAGGCTATGAATATTGCAAGGCGTTTGCCGAGCAGAATTGCCATGTATTTGCTTCAGATATCCATCCACGCATCGAGGAGATGTCAGACCTCCGGTCAGAAAAAGTCGAAACACTCGGGCTTGATGTTTCATCAGATCAAAGTGTCTCCTCGGCGGTGGATGCAATAATATCAAAACATGGTCGTATCGACATACTGATCAACAACGCTGGCATAGGAAGCACAGGACCTTTGGCCGAACTGTCGCTTGATACGGTCAGGAAAGCTTGGGAGATTAACACACTGGGGCAGTTAAGGTTGGTGCAAAATGTTGTGCCTTACATGGCATCTAGGCGCAGTGGTAGCATAGTGAATATAGGAAGTGTTGTCGGAAGGGTACCCACACCATGGGCAGGGTCTTACTGTGCGAGTAAGTCTGCTGTCCACGCCATGTCTAACACTTTGCGAGTTGAGTTAAGACCCTTTGGAATTAACGTGGTGCTGGTAATCCCTGGCGCAATAAGATCAAATCTTGGAAAAGCTAACACGGAGAGATTGGGAGACCAGGACTGGAAACTGTACAAGGATTTCAATGAAGCTATTGCAGAGCGAGCTAGAGCTTCTCAAACTGGGAAAGCAACCGATGCTTCCTTATTTGCAAGACATGTGGCGAAGAAAATCCTGAGTCCAAGACCACCCAAGCAAATTATATTTGGTCATATGACTGGTTTGTTTGCGGTGCTTTCTTGCTCTCCACTTTGGGTAAGAGACCTTTTCTTTTCAACCCGTTTCAATCTAAACAAAAAGGTTTAATGCAGCAAGACCTTCCGGTTTCTGCTAAGCTTAAATTCAGACAACACAATTACTATTCTGACTGGACAATTTCATCCGATAAATTTAGAAAGATGGCAGCTTTTTCTGAGTTCTGGCTAACCACACAACTCACTAGAAAAATCCTACGCGGACAGCACTTTGCTGACCCTATATGTATTGTTCATGGGGAAGGGCTCTTGCGGTATCTCTATCTCTGAAAATTACTCCCATCACTATGTCCACGTATGAGAAACAGATATCATAGACAGACTAATTGCTGACAACTACTAAATCGGTCCCATGGCATATGATATAAGTTTTCTCGATATACCCGTCCTTTTTCATTATTACAATCACAGTGGCCCTCCATTCTGATAAATTCGATGATCTGATGATCTGGTCCAGCAGTGTATTGCGGTGTAGGGTAGGTGTATATGATAACTAGGTGATGGCAAAATTTGAAATTATCTTTTTCGTCGCATTCAAGAGAGACATCAAGGCATCAATCAAACATTATTTTAGAAAACATCGCTGTACATGAGAGGTAAGCATAGCGAACCAAGACCAAGCTATGTACTATTCAGCTAGTTTCACGACCACACTATCCATTTTTTTCTCCACCTTGACTACTCGTTCAACTATTCACATGACCCCTCACGACAATACTCAACCACATAAAAATCCACTTTCTACTGGTGGGGAAGTGGACTCTGAAGATTTTGATGGAGGAGCATCTTTTTATTCTGTGGCTGCAAGAACTGCTGGCCCTTCAACCTGAAATTTCACCCAACCGAAATAGACCATTATTAGCTCTTACACTTTCTCTAGGTTCTACTATTTTGAGATAATGGGTACCGAGAAAAACAATTCAACAAGAAAAGAAAAAATGGGAAGAGAAACATCAGGCGTCTGAATCAACATCAATCATGCTCCCAATTTTGTTCTTGCATTAGTACAAAACTCAACTACGTTTGCTTCAAAGGAAAGTGGGTTAGGATAGGAGAAACGCATCGCACTCAGAAAAGAAAAGCTTAGCTTGGAACCTCCTTTACGTAAACGGGGAATGAAACGAGCCAACTGTTATTTTACCTTAAAAGTAGCACCCCATATTTCTTCCTCATTAGCAGGAACAGCAGTAATTTTATTCTTCGGATTCTCAAAGCTTCTCAGTTCTCCAATTGCTGTGGAAAAGAAACATCCTGCAATAAAAAAAACAACTGTACTGTCATACCTACAAATGAGGCACAGCACATACAACTAAAAAGCAGTGCTATGTCATACCCACCTTGGGGGAAAGAAGCAAGTGATTTGCCACAGGCACCTTTGAGGAGGTCAGCGTCATCAGCAAAAGCCACAAAACCATCAGCAGTGATTCCCCAATAGAGAGGCACCTTTCCAACTTGGTCCTGACGCAATTATACCAACCCCGACGCGTTAGAGATAAATTAAATCCACTATCTTCACCGAAACAATTGGTAGGTAAGTAAGACACATACAGAAGCAACAAATAAGGTAGAGGTGGACTTGTCAAAGACGATGAAAGCGAAGCTCCCGCTTAGGTGACCAACAACATGGTTGGGAGGGTAGGGTGCCCGATCACGGAGAGCCTTGTAGGCTTCAATGACCAAGATCACCTCATTTGCCGACTTCCCGAGTCCGTATTGCTGTCTCAAGCTTCCCAAGTTGTCCAGTGCTCCCTCAAACAGGCAGAAGATCTCATCCTTGACTGCAAATGATCTGCAATTTCCAATATCCAAAACAGGAAGTAAATAACGTAATAAATGGTCCGTTGTAATGTTCACCTAACAGGAAAAAAAGCCTTTGATGAATAGGATCCTGTCTGTTGTTGTCACTGACACCTATTTCTTAGAATACGACAAAACTTTACACAGTATTATTAGCTTTTTCCTATCATCATGAACCAATAGTAGGACTTTAACTTTGGAGGACATCTCCGGGTCCTCATCTAAGCTACGTTATCCTTATCCTCACATTCACCCATACTTTCTTGCCGTTGATTGACAAAAGGTTGACAGGGAACAGCACTTGATGCGATCATAAATCCTATTTATTATGAAACACATATTTATGGTATTTATAAGCATATTTTTTATTAATTAGGTTTGCTACAAAAATCCCACGATAAGATCTAACCATCCAGACTATTCCATGTTCCACGTGTTGGCTGCAGACATAGTTACTGTAAATTTCCAGAAAAAAAAAATCTACTTTGTGGAGTAGATTTACTGGACACGGCGAGATGATGTTCATAATGAATCTCGTCCGTTCATAAAAAGGCTATCGACCCCGCAAAACAGCATGCCTCTTTAGCTCATGCTGACGTCATCAAGCATGGCCCAAGCAACCAGGATTCTTTATTGGAATGGAAAGCTACAGTTCATATCCAACCGATTCTAAATTGATAAAATTATTAATAATATTTCCATAAAAATATCGATTATTTTGTCTGGTCTATAAATAAAATATGGCTGACTGCCTAGTTGGGAAATCGGAATCTCTACTGACTAATTTATAGATATTATTTATAGAACAACTATATACTCAAAAAATTTATATGGTGCAAACATAATAACTATGCATACCTACAATTCACATGCGCCTTTGATATCATCGTCACTTTTTTATCTTAAATACGAAGGCCTAACCTTGCAAAAAAAACGGTTCGACATGAACTCCTTATACTTCAGACAAAGACTATAAAACAAGACCGACAAATTAGCGCATGGGATTCAACAAATATTCCTATTTTTGTTAATATCACTAAAATTGAAACTAAAGACATTCATGGTCTAACTAATTACAACTTCATTAACTGTCTTGAATCAATCTTGTGAGATACTTGTACTGTAGGCCATTGTATCAGTTTTTTATACGTTTTTTAATACGAAAAACAATCAGGAACAAATTAATTATATTTAATCTGACTAATCTAAATAAGAAAACAAGTGAAACGAAGTATAATTTTTTTTCCGAAACAACCGCGTAGTAAAGGTAAGCTTAATTAATAAGGCCGTGATCTTCTAAATTTCATGAACTTCTTCTGAGCAAACCGACGACTTGCTCTGCTAATCAATCGTTCGTCGTCCTACAACTCAACTCTCGTCCGTGCTCAGGATGACACGTGGCAAAGACGGATTTCATCATAAAAAATCAAAAGCACATACTGAAGTTTACTATTTCTGACAGTTTTTCAGTATGTAGATATACCTGGGTAGCAGTAGGGACTGGCTCTGGTGAGTGAAGGCCAACTGCGCGTCGTCTCCTATCCGCAGTGACAGCGCGCCCGGCTTGGTGCTGACAAAGCGCTTCACCAAAGCGTCCGCCGTGATCTTCGGCGACGGAGTCCGGCTCCCGGCCGCCACCAGCTCGGCAGGCGGTGACATGACTTCGCTGCTAAAAACTCCCAACATCGTCCCTACTGAACAAAAAACGAGACGCAAACAAAAAAGGAAAAAAGACGAAGTTTCTCGCTAATAGTAGCTGGAAATGTAACGAATCCTAGCAAGACGACTTAACACACGTAGCTCAGACATGGGATTTTCAGTAGGGGAGGAGGGCGTTTCAATTTATAGAAGAAACCTTGAGGGTGTTATTGTCATTACAACCGTCCCCATGTAGGCATTTTGCGGGGTAGTATTCCTTCTGATGATATATATATTTATATATATCTATTTCAAATGTACAAGCCATGACATGTGGAGTGTGGGGCTTAGTGCGTGGCGATGATGCTGGAGCGTTGGATTTGACATGCACGGGAGGGATGGGTCCCACTCCAGGACTTGTACAGGTTTGCGTGTAGATTAATGCGTTACAATACCAGAGAGCAGCCAAAGCTAGTTGTGGTTCGGGAAGGATATAGCGGTGGCTGATGCTTTTCTTAATTGGCGCACCGCTATCGATGTAATTGAAACAGGGATCCAGTTTAAGTATATTCCACAACCCATTTTTGTCCAGAAATCTTGCTTCAAGCATCTTTTCTTAAACCCGCGAAGGGTTGGAAGCATCCGTCAGTCATTTGTAGTATAAGGTAGAGGACAGCTAGCGAAGCTTTCGGAAATGTAAGAAATCTTCCTCAATTTTGATTTAATGGAGGACTATTTTTTTTTCCCAATGCAGAACATGACTGATTTAATTTCATAAATTTATACCAGTAACGAGATTTTCACTTTAATTGTGGTAGGTCGTCAATTCGAATTTTTACTGTTGACGCAATGGAGAAATTGAAGCTTTACGGTTAGTTAGATACAACTTGTTTACCCCTGTTGATGATAGATAATTAAATTATTAATATTGACATAGCACAATTAGTTAAAACTTAAAAAGGATTATTAATTCAATGATTGCTGCAACCATGCACTCGCTATTTTCATCTTTCGCATGCATTCGGATATTGGAAATAAAATTCGAACCAGGTACCAAAACTGTTCAAATAAGAGTTGATATCTTTTCTAACCCATGAAAAAAATTGGATAGGAATCGAGTGTGATCCGTTTAGAGATGCGGTAATAAGGAAGTACTGAACTAACTGATGAGTAGCTATACAAGCGAGTATGATTTATCCGCTGTGTATACTTGCGTAATTTATTATGGCAAATTAACAATATTTGCAACCATAAAATCAAAATATTAAATTCGCAACGAAAAAAAATCAAGCAATCAATACTTCAATCACAATTTAAAAATCCAAAACAATATTCAGTGTCTTTAGTATCTTAGTTTTGTTTATTATGACGTTACAAAATCAAACTAAACTTCAATTCTATATTTGATATCTTTTTGGATTAATTTTGTTAAATTAATGGTTTAAATAAATATCTCTATTTCAGAAAATAAAAATCCTTCAGTCAACCTATAGAAATAAAAAATTAAAATATCCTCTATTAATTTTGAAATTAATATTATAAAATTCTAAAAAATAATCAGACATTATTTGAAATATCTTCTTTCTTTAAAAAAATTATAATAAAAAATATATATTTATATATATTTTATTTGTAATTTAATTAAAAATAAAATTACAGTTTTATAATCTGAAACAAAACTAACACGTAAATTTTTTACTAAAAAACACTATATTATAATCTAAAACAAAACAAACAAGTAATTTTTTACTAAAAAAACACTACATAATTAGAATTGATTTCAAATTACAAGATAACAAAACCAACATTTCTAAAATTATTAATTTTATAACACCAAAATTAACTTTCAAACACCCTGTAAATTAATGTTAACTAATTTCATATATATACATCGATAATGTAGTATAACCGGCTTTATTGGAATAAATCAAAATTAGATAAATCTTGTTCTTTCTCTTACAAAAGCTCTTTCCACGTCGGATTTACCGACTTAATTTTCCTGTTAAACAATCGGATCCAAATTGCCAACAGGCCTAAACATCGGCTTCCAGGCCGTCGTTTGCTGAGTTTTCTGCGTTCCAATGCGAACTTTGTCTTAAAAAAAACACACGAACAGAACAGTCCAGCCGAATCATTAAAGAGACCATGCCTTTTGTTTTTTGCAGCTAAGCTCTGCAGACACAACTGAATCAATAAAATCATAAATAAAACTAGACTTGTTTTCTCGTACGGGCAATGAGAGATATTTACCAATTATATTTAATGTTACATGGTGATGAAAGATATACATATATAGTGTCACAATCATGTTTGCTTAATTCTTAATGCTCTCCCTAGTCAGACTAAAGCAAAAGAATAGTTAAATATTCCCCTGGGAAACGTCGTTTTAGAAAATACCGTGGCGAGGGAATATTCTTTCAAACAGTCGTTTATCGGTTATTGGTGTTTGCAATGTAGTTGATGGCAAGTTTATAGGATGTGGTAAATTATAGCACATGCTTAAGATACCCACAGCCATTCATCAGCAAAATCAGGATCTGATGATTTCGTCAAAGGAATATAAATGGACGAGATGGCGGGGCCACTTCGAGGTTGGTGGACTACGATAGGCAGGCAGAAAGTGCAAAATTATGGGGGGCAGGTTGAAATTCATGTTAGGTGGTGGAATTTTATTTTTCTCAGGGCCAGTGACCGGAATCAAATACCAACTAGTAAGGTTAAAGCAAATTAGACAAGCATAAATTTAGAAAATTTCAATCACACTGAGCATTAATTGTGTTATCTTTTTATTTAACTTGAAATATAAGTTCTTAGTCTTTTGTGATGCCACCGACATGAAAGTTTGATACGAAACAAGGATAGTGTTATAGCAAGTGCAACTTTTTTCTATTATGGAACAAAAGCAGAAAATGTGCAATTAATGAAATCTGTGGAATAAATGACGTGGAATTATTCGTAGAGGATAGTTCTAGTTGGGAAGGCACGTGGCGCACCTGGTTTTAGCACTGGCCCGTTGTTTTGTGGCCTTTTCCGTTTGCTCACCTGCTTATGCTTATCCTAGTTAGAATCGGTGTTGGGTTTTTCTGCTAATTATATTTTAAAAACATAGTAATGATATTTTTATTATAATGTTATGATGAATTTGCTTATCAATTGGTAATATAGTTTTTGCAAGTCTTTATTAACGGAATTACCCGAAATCTTTGTTTAATGTGCTAGCTATTTCAAGAAACTTAAAGCTAACTCTCCAACACTATATTTGAGAATATTAATGTTTTAGTCATGAATTTTATGAAACCAGTTTATTTTTATACCTAGAAATCAGCAAATGTCTTTTCAGATGAAAAACCAATATTAAACATTAACAGGACGAATCTTCATTTGGTAACGACAAAGATAAGTGTAATAAAACTACAGTTTGAACACTAATGTGGATGCCTTTCAACATCGTACAATAACGTTATTTTCCAACACATTTAAATTTCTTCCATTATTAAGATCTTAATCCTGGCTTCCGAGTTTGAAAGGTATGTATAGTAATAATTTTTAGTTATTTCGTATTAATTATTTATCTTATATTAACAAAATGATCAATAATCAGGCATGGACTATGTTGGGCAAAATCGTAACTGAAAGATGCTGTGGCAGTCGGGGATATTTTACCTATCGGTGATATACACCAAGTTATAGGTTAAGGTGTTCTGTGGTTTGCTGTTTTGATGTATTTTCTTCTGTTTATGTAAATATTGCAATTTCTGTTTATTTAATAAAGAATCGTTCTCATAAAAACACAAAATGACCAATAAATGCCGCTCGCGATTTTTGGTGGTTATCGATCAGTCCATTACAGTTACTAATTACTTTAATATTTCATTATCCGACGTTTTGGGAAAAGATTGTAAGATGTTGTTGAAAGAGAAATATCGAAATTATACAAAACAACAATACTTTAAATTTTGCTATTTACGATGTCGTACGTGATAATCTATAGTTTTTTTTTACATCAGAGATAATCTATAGTTATTACTTACTCATCCTTGATTTATTACTATCCCCTGTTGCTTGAGCTAACTTCCTTGGATGTCGCTGTCGGCCACTGACTTCTGTTATGTTCCACAAGAATCAGTCTCTCTTTATTCCTTCCGGATGGAAAGGGAAAAAAACTTGCTGACAAAAGTTGTATACATATATTTTTGCTGGCAGTTGAGCTATTCATTTGGGAAGCGGTTCGACTTTGCTGGTCTGTGGTTATGCGTCCGAATTGATATATAGAAAATATATTTATTAAGAATTGTTTTATATTTTAAATTGGATATAATACAATATCAACTTAAGATCTTGAGTTAGATTCCGGTGAAACAAGTTTAAAAACTCAGACCATAAAGAGATTTAGTCCGGTTAATTAGAATATTATTCATCATTAAAAAAAACTTTTCAGGCCTATTTTAATGCACCTGGAGGTGATGAACAGTAAAAATAGCAGGGTTACAATAATGCTCACTCCTTGAGAAACCAATCCCTTTTAACCACTTTGCTATAGGTTTTTTCTCCGTTTTTGCTTTAATAAAAAATAAAAAACTGATTCACCAAACACACAAGTTCAACTGAAACTGAAAGCGATTCGTTGGAGCCTGGTGATGTGCTTGGTGAGGTTGGCGCATCGAATTCTGACCATTGTGTACAACTACTTCAAAGCATAAAGACTTTGGGTTCATCGAATTCATCTACTTAATTCGTAGTTGCAGAACTGGTTAGTTTTCTTTACGATTAATTAATACAGTGAAACTGACCGAATAGGATAAACCAATAAGAGGTGACAAAATTGGGGTCTTGGTGTGTCCCCTCCCGGGTTTATGGAGAGAAGGAAGTTGTCTGTGCATTAGTGCATTAGTGCATTTGTGGACGTCTTTCCTGTAAAAAATAAACATATCTCTACATTTCTTGTTGGGATTAAAATCCTAAAACCATATTTTATGTAAACTCTGAAAATGACGATGATAGAAAGTTGAGTTCTTGTTTGCTTTTCCAATTTTTTACTTCATGCTGACACGACATTTTTACTCTGATAGAAACTTGTTCTGTCGGAGTGCAAATGCCCACTTGACAGAGATATATATCGTTTTAGAAGGAAAGTGCATGGTCGATGTGAGCAAATCCAATTGAACGATAAATTTTATTTAAGAGATCCCTCGACTATTCAGCATCCTATAACTAATGAAACCAAGTTAAAAATATGGCTAAGAAGAAGTTAGCGTACCATATAGAAAGGCTATTCTACTTATTGACATACAAACATATACAGGCTGAAATCTTACAATCAATCGATCTGTTGGTAGTAGGCAACATCCAGATTTTCTTGCAACAAACTTACTGGTTCAATTGGGTTTTATAGGCAACCTCAAAATCGTTAGATATTACCGCCAAGGGGATGTAATTAATTATGCAATAGTAACACATAGAACTATTGTCATTAGCTCCTGGCAAAGCCGATGGAGGTAGAGTTGACATGGAGATTGGAGTCAGGGGAGTCAACGGAACCACGATGCGGGTGTTGAATACTTAGGAGATGGAACATTGATGCGCCTGCTATAGCTCCGATTACTGGGGCAGTAATATAGATCCATATATCCTTAAAGTCCCACGCAACAATAGCGGGACCTAATGATCTCGCAGGATTCAGTGATCCTCCTGACACAGGCCTGCATTGGGATAAAAAAGAGCGTGAAGCGAAAATTCAAGATGGGAGGAGTGCTACATGTAGTAAATGAGGAGATTTCGCACCCTGTAATAAGCACGGCAAGGGCAATGCTCACTCCAAATACAAAACCAGCCAAGGAGCCTATCTGCAAACATTTTCCAAATGAACTCATCATCAGTAGTCTGTCCAAACTCATTTTTCGGGTCTAACCCGAGATAATAAGCTGGTATGATACTACATTCATCATTATTGATATCATTTTCAATAAATATAATTTTATATTTAGTTTCTATATAGAACGAACTGACTATTTAAGGTGTTAAAATAAAGAAAATAAAAGTACTTCAAATCCTGCTTACGGATTCAGATTGTTTCAGAGTTGATGCGGCAAGGAACATGATGATGGCAGTCGCTATGAACTCCAACCAAAAGGCGGAATTGAGGCCTTGAAGTGGCCTTGTGGCCACAAGTTCCGGTTTTATGCCATACAAAGACACTCCGACAAATGTTGCCAATACTGAACCTAATATCTGTGCCCCTACGTAGAATGGAACCTGTGAATATCAATAAATATCATTAGTAAAATTGATAGATGAAGAAAACTATTAGATTTTGAGATTCTTGGCGTGTACCCTGGACCACGGAAAATGACCAAAGGTTGCAAAGCCTATTGTGATAGCGGGATTAAAGTGAGCACCGGAGATTGGTCCCATGGAGAAAATGAGGATGACGACTGTCGAACCTGCCGTGGATGCATATTCCATGAGTCCCACATCACCTCTCAGCAGCTTTGTGCCAGCTACAATCCCACATACAGAAAACACTAATATAAAGGTCGCTATCATTTCCGCTAAGACCTGCGATAAGTGGACACATTATGTTTCGAGGCTGCATCGATCACTAAGAACTTACGGTTCAGGAGTAAGCAAATATATATGAAGTGAAAACTTTGAGCAGATCTGAATCGAACTTTCCGTTAAGATATAGAGAGTTTATATATTTTTTGGCCTATAATGCCAAAGATTAAGAATTCCTATAAACTGGCAGGATTGACACATGTATGGACATTGGAAATGGTATAAACGGTCATTACACAGTTGAAACTCCTACGAAAATCCGAGGAAACCAGAGAACGACGGGTACTGTTGAAAAAGGTAAACGTCTAATTACCATGCGTGCAGGATTCAGATCCACTCCCCTGAGGCAGCACATCCAAGACTTGTTCATCAGAAGATCCCCATCCATTGACATTGCATTCGAGCCCATCTCTTGATCTTCTCTACATAACCCACCAGGTGAGGAGGATGCATTGTTTGCACTGTCCGGAGACGGTTGGTCTTCAAGCAATAGTTTCATTTTCACAGTCACAAGGATCTTAAAACAAACAAAAGAAGTCCAGAACTAAACATTTAATGGCCTTGAGCCGAAGCCGAAAGAAATATAAAGAACATGTAGATTTGATTACGGGGATGTTTCTTGCATGCAATTATCTTTAAAATGGGAATGACAGAGTTCTTACACGTCTGTATAAGAACTTTGGTCTGAATGCCTGACTGAAGTTCGTGACGCAACGAAGAAGGGGACCTCAACACGATTCATGTGTTCCTTCAAATAGTGAGGCCAGAAATGTCGTGCCATCTGTGCTTCTCAACTGCTTCGGCTTAACATATTATCCATAATTTACTTGCAACCTTAAAATCAGGTATACCTTATCGCTCTTTCAGTAACTTTTCTTGTTCCCCTCTAATCCGAGTCTCTTACCTCACATTTTGATGCTTTTATATGTCATGCTCCAAGATGCTAACCGAGTTAGAACCGTACATGCACTAGCCAACTAACATCAAGCCATACAGCACTAAATCTTCTTAATGTGGAAATAACCAAGGCACTCGAGATCTCAATGAGGAAGTGGGATAAATTCGTTACTTTTATAACATAATAAATCTTCTTATAAACACATTGCTATTAGTAAGTACATTGGGTGAGCTTTTGTAGAGAATCGGACAGAAACTGACTGGCTCACTTTTTGAGTTGCACAGAGCTTGTATTACACATAGAGCAAGAGAATAAGTTGCTGAGCTTAGGACGGTTAAAATACATATCAGTGATTACTTTCACAGCTCATTGCTGACGTGCACGCCTTAATAGTTGATTTTTTTATCTGTGGGCTTGGGCTTACTAATCCGACCTTTCATGCAAGGCCGGTTCCTACCTTTGATATTTGCAGCCTATTGTCTTGCCAAGTTAATTTGCCATGGTTGTACTTGAGTGGTAAGATGGACCGCTCGCGAGCTTGTTGGTTCTGTTCGTATCGTGCATTTCTCTCTCAAAGCGTGTTAATGATTCTTTTGACTCGGTCACTAGGCAATGTATGTGATAAGCTTTTAGTAAATTCGCTGGGGTATGTGGCGCAGTGGCGCCTGTAGTGGAAGCTGTATGACCAATCGCATCACTCCGATGCACATGCGATCTTTGAAATGTTTGAAACACAATTTTTTTATAAATAAAAAGGAGGAGCTCTTTGTATAAGAATTCCAACTAGACATCTTTCGATGATTGAAACAAACATTGATAAAACAGACTCATACTAATTGCCTATCAGTTACATGTTTTTGGATAAATAAACACTATAAACTTTCGCTTACAATTTGAAGTTGGAACACTCAACTGCGGCCAAGATGAGAGAGGAAGTAAATCCCACCCTATTAGATGCAAGATCGAACTGAACAAGATTGTCCTGTAACTGATGTGCACCGAATGTTATGGCTGTTGTCAGGGCAGGGAAAAAGTCCCCCACAACGCCTCCATCCACGAACGCTAAGCAGGACACATCGTGATTAATCTCCACCATTGTATTGCCCCCGAACATCTCCCAATACACGTTCTTATTCTCGAACACGAAGGAAATATCTGGAACGCCGAGGCCAAGCGGTGTCATCGCAATGTTCTCGGTGCTGTAACAGTCCTTGAAAGGAGCCACAGGGTTCACCTTGGTGACGTTCCAGGCTGCCATTTCCTTCTCAAATGCCTTAACAAGGGAATTGTAGATGGTGGTATCAAGAATTGTGTAAGGTTGTACAGTGGTTATAGTAGATCCACCGATTCCCGTCCTGCGGAATTCAAGGAGTGAAGTGTTTAGGGGGATAGGTTTTCTGTTTACCCAAATGGCGGTGACCTTAACAAAGTAACCTGGAAGCTGTGCTCCTTGAACTCTGGGAGATGCTGTTCTTTCGTAATTGGTGTGAAATCTCGTGTAGTAACTTAACCTTTTTGAGACATCAATGGCCTTTGACGTGTTGTAACTCGGGTAGAACACGTATGGAGAATCACCAAAGAATATGACCCCGTCGGATGTTGAAGTGGAAGGCAGGCAAATGGCAAACTTTCGACGAAAGTTTCCACCAAATGCGGATGAAAGTTGGGATGGTAAGGCAACTTGATCCCTGGACAGTCCAACCATGCCCTTCACACCCTTTGCAAGTTTTTCTAAATGAAAAATATCGTCACAACCGAAGATAGTATCGCGAATCGAAACACTCTTACCACTATTTGTACCATCTGTGGAAGGAAGTGAAATGGTATCCAAGGCAAGTTCGGTGATACCGTAACTTCCCCAGACACTGTTCTGAGTTAAGATACGACAACTATTGTTGTTACATCCGGGCCTAGCAGGACCCGGACAAAAAGGGAAACAATTAGCTTTAGCAGCAGAACAAGAAGCAGAGCCACAACGTCCTGGTTTGTAACTGGATGATTTGTAATCAGTTTCACAATCTATCCATAGATGTTTACCAGCTAGGTCCACAACCAGACCTTTCTGCACGGGAGGAGTTCCCATATTGAGGTGAGTCGTGTATTGGAGAGTTGCGGCATCCTTGGAGAGTGGCAGGATTAGTGCTTTGGGTTTTGCAGATGTCTGTGCTTGTGAGAGAGTAATACAAATGAGAAAGAATAGACAGACAAGTTGAGTTATTGAAGCCATAAAAGGAAAGATGATCAAAGACCGTTGTTGATGTTCTGTCGAAGTAATAATTTGCAAACTCCATCTGGTTTATATAGTGTGTGCTTGTGCCGCCATTGGTGACCCTATCATAGCTGGCATAGTTGACAGAAAGTTGATATTCAGCTTCACCATCCAAGCTGCTTCCCCAGTCAACCCTATGACTATCATGATTGGTGTAGTTACGGGGTGAGTTGAGTAGGCCATGTTTGAACCTGCAAGTACAGCTAGCCTGGCACACAGAAAATAATTTTTTTCCCGGTTAGCAAAAGAAACAGCGGGATCAATGATAAACAAATTCGAGAGTTTATTTATGTATAAGAATGAAAGGAAAGGTTCAATACGCAGAAAACCAACATTGCGAGAATTAGGATAAGTCGAAGCGGCAGGCGAGAAGTCGGACACTAGACACAGAACCGACACTGAAAGGGGGAATGGACCTGTCTTTTTGGCATTAAACCCAAATCATCAGCTTCATTTGTGGTGCGAGACAACCACTTGGGTTACCTAACTTGCAACAACTTGTTCTCTGGATTTTCTGAGAATAGTTATTGCTCACTCGAAAGTTGCATGAGCCGAAAACTCTCTGTGATTGGACATTGACAGTCATTAATAAAATTGACCCATCAAATTAAAGTTAGAAATACATCATCAGACCACGTGGACCTGTTTCTTTAACTTTTTAGGCAGTGGCACTTATGAGACTTGCACCATATGGATAAGGTCCGTATCTACAAAGGGATATTATATTGAGATCCAATACAAAAAAAATCAGACCATCCAAACGACCACCCACTTGCAAAATAAACCAAATCTTTAGCTTCACGAACCAGTTTAGCTTCGGCTTTTAGACAGGATAAGCGTTATCAGTTGGATTTAGGTTGAATATCTGAGGGTCGTTCTTATGGAACATTGCCCGCCCCATCCGAGCCTAAAGTAGTGGTCTGTGTGGGATGCAATTACGCATATTCCACTTTTTCTATCTTTCTGTCCTTTCCACTGTTTCTTTCTCACTTTCTCACTTTCTCACTTTCTCACTTTCTCACTTTCTCACTTTCTCTTCCTCTTTAAATCTTTTTAATTTTATAATTTCCTGGTTACTTGATTTGCTTAGACGGAAGTATCCGACAATCTGCTTTAGCTCCAACACTTAAAGCATACATTTTTTTCTTAAAAACGTTTCGGACAGAAGTAATATGTTGCGTAGAGAACAGGATGTATGTACGGGAATGAAAATGGACCGCAAAATTTGTTTTTGGTTTTGCAATTTATTAAGGCAAATATAAATTTAAAGAGGGAACTATTTCAAATAACATCTTTAAAATAACGTATCAAACGAGAATATGAAATGATTGTAGAATCAAAAATTGTTGACACATAAACACTAAATAAACGTCAACTTAGAATTTGAAGTTGGAACACTCAACCGCGCGGCCAAAAGGAGCGTGGAATCCCACCCTATTAGAAGCAAGATCGAACTGAATAAGGTTGTCCTGTAACTGATGTGCACCGAATTCAATCGCGGCTGTTAAATCAGGATAAAAGCCTCCATCCACAAATGCTAGACAGGACACATCGCGATTAATCTCCACCATTGAATTACGCCCATGCATCTCCCGGTAACCATTATTATTCTCGAACACAAAGGCCATATCAGGAATGCCGAGACCAAGCGGTGTCATCCCAATGTTCTTGGTGTTGTAACAGTCTTTGAAAGGAGTGCAATGTAATAAATAAATGTATTTTGATATATTCTCAGTTTTCTGGGGAAGTTGATAAAGCCACCATAAAAAAAAGAAAATATTCCTCACTAATAATAAAAAAAAACTTCTATAGAAGGAAAAAAACAATATTCTGGCTAAAGATAGCCTACCAACCTAAAAGTATTCCCTTTTATTGTGAACATTGCCTGACTCCTCTGATTCTGATTCTGATTTCTGGTTTCTGACTGTATTAGTCTTGGTATCTCTTAGGACGTATCCTATTCTTGGAGCTCCTGTGTGGACCTTATGCCTCGTCATCAGGACCATTGCCATCACCCCTGGGTATTGGTGATTTGCTGTAAGGATCCGAACCCGAAAACTGAGCCCTTACTGCCGTGAAACCCGGATAGACCCAACACGTGGACCAATCCGAATTCCACAAGGCTGATACGACTTTTCAAACACGATTCCCAAAAACAATTACATTTAATAATTATGAATTGGAGCATGACAAATTAAAAACTGATATCTGGCATAAACGGAGTCAATACAAATCCACAGCGGAATACTTAATTCAACTGAAAATAAAATACCAAAACGAAAACGGATCCAAACAGTTAAGGCCCAAAATCACGAAATGGGCTTAAAGCCCGATACGTAAAAACAATGTATCCAATAACGAAAAGATGTATAAAACGTAAAGCAAGTCAAACATTCAAAACGATTCAAACCGGAAAATGCCAGAAATGGAAATCTGTATAAAACGTGTAGGTGCGTTAGTCCAGCCAAGTCGTAGGAAGCAATCACACCTCAAATGCCATCTACGGCTCTCGTACTACTCCTGAAAGGGGGAAAACAACAACGGGTGAGATTATAAAATCTCAGTAGGAGTCACAGCATCATATGTCCTACGGACAAACTGGAATACAACAAAGGAGGGCAAGGAACGGATCATGATACAAATAAAGGTGTAACTGAACAAATCCGAGGAATATGGAATTAGCACATTCGATTTCTTAATACAAAATCCCAACCCAATAGATTATCACACAATGGTTCATATTACAACATGATTTAACATTATTAATCGAAAACCATCGGGGTGGACATAGGAAAACACTCCTCGAGTAACCCCCGCTAAAGGGAAACCTGGAGCCCACTGACAGATTAATTTATTTTAAAGCAACACAAATTACATAACCCGTATTGTCAGTGTTGTCCGAGACTAGGCAGAGAAAACACCACACACATCATACCTGTCTCCATATACAATACGAACCAACCTGCGAAGACGTGGCAGGTATACGTAACATCACCCATACGACTCCCGAACAGGTAAGCAACTCTCCCCTGTAACTGGGATTCCGTTGACTTACCTCGCATTGGCCAAGCGAACATTTACATACTGTAATTATCAACTGACAATACACATTATCACACACACATTGATATTGTTTCAATAAAAACCACAGAAACCTTATATTTGTACACATCAAATCCTTAATATATTCGCATTACATTCTCCTTTTTACTAATAGTTAATATAGATTAATAAACATTAAAGTCAACTGGATAACTGATTTGCCAGCAGAGGGTTGCTGGGATTAAGCAATCGACTAATACAGGGAAGGTAGAAGTCTCATGCTTTATTATGGAACTTTAGTGGCGGATAGGGACTTTAGTTAATTGGCAACCACTGCAGAGTTTGGTACGTTTCACAGAATAAGCTTGCTCCTAAATTGGTTCACATCCTTGCTTAACCATTAAATGCAGGGATTTAGACTTAGATTCCATCCTCACCCAAATATCATTAATCATTATATTATTAAATTTATTACTTTGCAAAGATGACCAGAAACTGCACATTAGCAACACGCAGGAAACGGATGGAAGAGGAAACGACGCCACTGAAGAGACCAAAGGGAACTACTCGTCACACAAAGGAAAAGAGGGGCTAGCTGCGCAGGAAAAAGAAATAAAGAAAGGTGAGAAAGGGAGAAAGAAAATGTTGCTGAGGAAAATAAAAGTCAGTGCGCAGGAGGAAGGAAGGAACGGCGTCGCATTGCTGGGAAAAGGAAGAGGACACGCTGAAGCACAGGGAACACATGCATGCAGAAGCACAGGGAACACATGCATGCAACGAAGCAAAGCACTGTGGGGAAGATGGGTCACGAATCTGGTGCTTCACTCACTGCCAATGGAAATCGGGACTGGGGAATGAGCTGCACACGTCGGCTTAGCAGGGAAGAACAGCTCGCAGTGCTGGAAGAAAAGAAAAGAGAAAGAAAACATGGGTCTGTGCTGGGCATGCTTGGTAGGAAACGTAGCCATGGCTCCAGGAACAAGGTAAGAGAACCGAGAGCACACGAAATGGAGGAAGGATGAGAGAGCACGAAACGAAGAGCAAAGAGTGAAGAACAGCTCGCGATGTCCGGAACAAGTGAAGAACGCGAGACGAAAATGGATGGAGAGGAAGAAGAAGGGTGCCTGGTACGAAAGAAGGAGAACTCGGCAAGAACCAGAACCACCACGGAAGAAGGAGAACAAGCTCTAAGCTCCAGGACTAAACAAAGGAATCACACTCACTTGACCTAAGCCGAAGGAACAGGGCACACTCCTTGCCCGACTCGGAAAGAAAAGAAGAATATCAAAGAGGCAAGTTGGGTCAACCGGGAATAGCTGATGTGAAAAATCAACGAAACAGAAGAGAACAGCTCGCGGTTACACAGTTCAAGCAAAGAACGAGTTCGTGGCATCAGATGGTGAATGAAGAAAAGGGGAAAAATACCCTACTCTCCACCTGAAAAGAGAAACAACGAGTGACTCGTTCGCATGGAAGAAGAACTGAGCGGGAAGGGGGAGTACGCCTAGCCGAGATGAAGGAAGGAGATGGGTCGGCTGGCAAATTGCGTAACAAGAGTAACATGTGGAGATAATTCAAGGAGTGGGGAAATGCGTGAAGTAAAGAAAAGAAGAAGACAGATAAGGAAGGAGCAGAACACGAGTACACCACGTCCGAAGTAAGATCAACAAGAAGAAAAAAAAAGAAAAAAAAGGGTGTGGCAGGAGAGAAGGAAGGACTAGCACGAGAGGGGACATTTAATCAAGCGAAGAAAATAGGGACTTAATACGAACAACATCAAAGCAGAGAATTAACGCAGGAAGCAAAACACTGAAAATAACGCCAAACGTAAATCTCAGCAATGGTTATCAACAGTAAACATTCCCAACCAATAATAGAGCCCAGCACAGATTAACGTATCACAAGGGAACAGAAGATTGGAGCAGAATAGCAGATTCAAGAACAAAGGGGTTCACCGATCAGATTTATGAGTCATAGACTCCTACCTGGCGTGCTGACAAACTAGTGGCGATCTCTTTTCCTTTATCGCGATGCACAGAACCAGATCCTCCTGAATCAAATTACCATCAGTACAAGAAATCGAAATCTAATCTAAAATACGGAAAGAAAATCCCTACCGTTCCCTCACCAACCTGCAAACCTTACGGATAATCTATCAGTGGGAGGAAGGAAAGCGGTTACAGGTGTTTGTTGCGTGGTACGGAAGATGACACACAGATGAGAACACTTGGTGGTGGCAGGTTGAAGAAGACGTGAGAGAATAGGGAGTGAACAGTTACGGGTCTTAATATAAACAGGGGTGGCTAACAGGCATAAAAAAAAGACGTACAGGGCTTTAGAATAGTTAAACGGGCCTGGAACTACAAACGGGCTACAAAGAAGGCCCTAAGGAATTAAACAGGCCCGGGAACAAGCCCGGGTCCGATAAGGGCAAAGCAGTCATTTTCCCTCCGTCTCGGTTTTCATCCCTATCGACCCGATAAATGTACACATGGACTACTACGTGGTGATGACTAGACATTTGATTGGGACGGGATTTCACACTTGCACTGTGGATTGATCACAACATTACCGTCTCCTTGCAGCTTAACCTTGTCCTCAAGATTCGAGGTAGGATAGCACTTCATGAATTAAGTCTTGTCTTCCCATATCGCAGCTGATGCATCCATTCCATCCCACCGTATTAACTACTGCTCAATCCATTGGTCGTCTTTCTTGATCCTCCTATTCTACAGTACCTCCACTACTTGCAAGGTCATACATGATGAAGTGTCCACGAGATGCAGTGGAGTAACCTATTGTGTTGGTATTCCAATATATTTCTGAATAAGGGAAATATGGAACACTGGATGTATCCTTGAGCTTTCCTCATATTATATTTTAGCTGTGCCAGAATTTCGTCTCACTGTGGCAGTTAAGCCCATGCAACTGTATTGTGTTCCGTATTTCGGATGTACCTAGCAACCGTCGGTGGAGGACGCCTGTACAAAACTTCGAAGGGTGTCATTTTAGCGGATGTTTGGTATGAAGTGTTGTACCAAAATTCCGCCCAACGCAAATAAGTAGTCTAAGTTGAAGGTGAATCTCCCACAAACCAACGTAGATACATTTCAAGGACCTTGTTTACCACTTCTGTTTGCCCATCCGTTTGAGGATGATAGGCCGTACTTCATGATAATGTCATGCCATGCAGTTTATTGATCTCTTCCCAAAATGAGGATAAGAACCTTGGGTCTCTATCTGAAATGATTGAGACAGGTACCCCATACAGCCGAATAATTTGAGATACAAATGCAATGGCAGCGGATTCGCTTGTCACTGGTGATGCTAGGGCAATAAAGTGTCCATATTTGGACAATCGATCAACTACTATAAGTATAACTGATTTTCCGGCTGACTTTGGCAGCCCTAAAATGAAATCCATCGAGATATCCTCAAAAAACATGTCTGGAATCGACAGTGGTTGAAGAAGTCCCACGAGTTTCAAGGCTGAATCCTTCATCCTCTGGCATGTTTGGAATTGAGTTACAAAGTCTAGCACATCTTGTCTCATTGTTTTCCGATAAAAATTGGTTATTAATCGCTGGAATGTGCTGGTTATTCCCGCATGCCCACCTATCACTGTGGTATGATATTCGGTTAGGATCTGTTGCCGCATAGGAGAATCTATAGCTATCATTAATCGATTCCAGAAAAATAGCAGCCTATCTCAAAAATTTAAATCTGGATGTAAATCAGGTTGCTCCCTCCATTTGTGTTGATTCTCCAACAACTCTGGGTGGACCAGGCTTTTTGCTCGGATCACTCCTATAATGTCCAATCCCACAGTAGAAAGCGAAAGAAATTCACTCAACTGAATACGAGATAGGGCATCCGCTGCAACATTGTGTTTCCCAACTCGATAAAAGATATCAAAGTCGTATCCTACTAATTTGCTTAACCACTTCTGCTGCTTGGGTGTTTGGATTACCTGATCTGTTAAATTTTTCAAAGCTTGCTGGTCTGTCAAGAGAGTGAATTTACCGCCAAGAAGATATTATCGCCACTTTGAAATAGCCCAGGTAATCACTAGCATTTCTCGGTGGTAGGTTGATGCATTAATCACTAACATTTCTCGGTGGTAGGTTGATGCATGTTGCATCCTAGGAGAGAGCTTTTGGCTGAAGTAAGCCACTGGAAGCTTATTATGAGACAGAACCGCGCCAATGCCAAGCCCCGATACATCAGTCTCTACTGTAAAAGATTGAGAGAAATCCGGTAATTGCAGTATTGGGGCTGAAGCTAGTAGATTCTTAAGCCCATGAAAAGCTTGTTGCGCCAGTATATCCCAATGAAAATAATTTCTTTGTAACAAATCAAATAATGGACCAGCAATAATTGCGTAATTATGAATAAAACGGCGGTAGTATCCTGCAAGCCTTAGGAAAC